>CM042243.1:57171983-57821983 GCA_023566225.1 Romanogobio albipinnatus
CATCAGTTTAAGTGTACACTCACCTAAAGGATTATTAGGAACAGCATACTAATACTGTGTTTGACCCCCTTTGGCCTTCAGAACTGCCTTAATTCTACGTGGCATTGATTCAACAAGGAGCTGAAAGCATTCTTTAGAAATGTTGGCCCATATTGATAGGATAGCATCTTGCAGTTGATGGAGATTTGTGGGATGCACATCCAGGGCACGAAGCTCCCGTTCCACCACATCCCAAAGATGCTCTATTGGGTTGAGATCTGGGGACTGTGGGGGCCATTTTAGTCCAGTGAACTCATTGTCATGTTCAAGAAACCAATTTGAAATGATTTGAGCTTTGTGACATGGGGCATTATCCTGCTGGAAGTAGCCATCAGAGGATGGGGACATGGTGGTCATAAAGGGATGGACATGGTCAGAAACAATGCTCAGGTAGGCCGTGGCATTTAAACCATGCCCAATTGGCACTAAGGGGCCTAAAGTGTGCCAAGAAAACATCCCCCACACCATTACACCACCACCACCAGCCTGCACAGTGGTAACAAGGCATGATGGATCCATGTTCTCATTCTGTTTACGCCAAATTCTGACTCTACCATCTGAATGTCTCAACAGAAATCCAGACTCATCAGACCAGGCAACATTTTTCCAGTCTTCAACTGTTAAATTTTGGTGAGCTTGTGCAAATTGTAGCCTCTTTTTCCTATTTGTAGTGGAGATGAGTGGTACCCGGTGGGGTCTTCTGCTGTTGTAGCCCATCCGCCTCAAGGTTGTGCGTGTTGTGGCTTCACAAATGCTTTGCTGCATACCTCGGTTGTAACGAGTGGTTATTTCAGTCAAAGTTGCTCTTCTATCAGCTTGAATCAGTCGGCCCATCAGACTGGCCCGTCTGGCACCAACAACCATGCCACGCTCAAAATTGCTTAAATCCCCTTTCTTTCCCATTCTGACATTCAGTTTGAAGTTCAGGAGATTGTCTTGACCAGGACCACACCCCTAAATGCATTGAAGCAACTGCCATGTGATTGGTTGATTAGATAATTGCATTAACGAGAAATTGAACAGGTGTTCCTAATAATCCTTTAGGTGAGTGTATGTAACCATTGTATATCAACAAAATATTCATTCAAAATCACCTACATGCATTATAGGTGCATATTTATACTCGAGAATGCTTTGACCAGCTACCAACATCTTCCAATTCCACCATGTGGTTGAAACGCATAATTTGTATTAATTAAAATTACTTACAGCTATAATGCACGTAGGTGATTTTGAATTAATATTTCATGTCGATATATAATGGTTACATACACTTAAACTGATCGTAGTATTGATATCTTTGTAAGACTGATGAATCTATAGAACAGTGGAAACAAGGAAAACTAACTTTACAGCACTCCTAGAGCCCCCTAGTGGTCGGGAGCATTTCCGTTGTTGTGGCTTGATTTCGTTGTGTTGTGGCTTGATTTCATTGTGTTGTGGCTTGATTATGTTGTGTTGTGGCTTGATTTCGTCGTGCTGTGGCTTGATTTCGTCATGCTGTGGCTTAATTTTGTCATGATTTTGTTGTGTTGTGGCTTGATTACGTTGTGTTGTGGCTTGATTATGTTGTGTTGTGGCTTGATTTCGTCGTGCTGTGGCTTGATTTCGTCATGCTGTGGCTTAATTTTGTCATGATTTTGTTGTGTTGTGGCTTGATTACGTTGTGTTGTGGCTTGATTATGTTGTGTTGTGGCTTGATTTCGTCGTGTTGTGGCTTGATTTCGTCTTGCTGTGGCTTGATTTCGGCATGCTGTGGCTTAATTTTGTCATGATTTTGTTGTGTTGTGGCTTGATTACGTTGTGTTGTGGCTTGATTACGTTGTGTTGTGGCTTGATTATGTTGTGTTGTGGCTTTATTTCGTTGTGTTGTGGCTTGATTTCGTCGTGCTGTGGCTTTATTTCGTTGTGTTGTGGCTTGATTTCGTCATGCTGTGGCTTGATTTTGTCATGATTTTGTTGTGTTGTGGCTTGATTACGTTGTGTTGTGGCTTGATTTTGTCATGCTGTGGGCTTGATTTCGTCATGCTGTGGCTTGATTTTGTCATGATTTTGTTGTGTTGTGGCTTGATTACGTTGTGTTGTGGCTTGATTTTGTCGTGCTGTGGCTTGATTTCGTCATGCTGTGACTTGATTTCGTCGTGTTGTGACTTGATTTCGTCATGCTGTGGCTTGATTTTGTCATGATTTCGTTGTGTTGTGGCTTGATTTCGTCATGCTGTGACTTGATTTCGTTGTGTTGTGGCTTTATTTCGTTGTGTTGTGGCTTGATTACGTTGTGTTGTGGCTTGATTTTGTCGTGCTGTGGCTTGATTTTGTTGTGTTGTGGCTTGATTTCGTCATGCTGTGACTTGATTTCATTGTGTTGTGGCTTGATTTCGTCATGCTGTGACTTGATTTCGTTGTGTTGTGGCTTTATTTCGTCGTGTTGTGGCTTGATTTTGTCGTGCTGTGGCTTGATTTTGTCGTGCTGTGGCTTGATTTCGTCATGCTGTGACTTGATTTCGTTGTGTTGTGGCTTGATTTCGTCATGCTGTGACTTGATTTCGTTGTGTTGTGGCTTGATTTCGTCATGCTGTGACTTGATTTCGTTGTGCTGTGGCTTGATTTCGTCGTGTTGTGGCTTGATTTCGTTGTGTTGAGACTTTTTCGCTGTGTTGTGGCTTTTTTCGTGTTGTGGATTGATTTCGTCCTGCTGTGATTTGATTTCGTTGTGTTGTGGCTTGATTTCGTCATGCTGTGACTTGATTTCGTTGTGCTGTGGCTTGATTTCGTCGTGTTGTGGCTTGATTTCGTTGTGTTGAGACTTTTTCGCTGTGTTGTGGCTTTTTTTCGTGTTGTGGATTGATTTCGTCATGCTGTGATTTGATTTCGTTGTGTTGTGGCTTGATTTTGTTGTGTTTTGAACTTATGTTTGCTTTTTAAATTTTGTTGTGTTATGCCCAACTGGGCCACCGCACATAGGGATGCGTTCACAACCTGATTGGTCTGCTTTTATGACGTATATTTTGAGGCAGAACTTTCCGATGCTGTGCTAAACGTGCTTGTTGTATGTGTGTAGCTACATATGATGGTATTTTGACCATCTGAGAACTCGTGAAGAGCTTATAAAGTGTGTAAAGGAGTCAAAACAGAGTCAGGAATCCCTTCTGATGCGGTTCTGATGCCTGTACCGAACTGTGATGGGCAACATCACGACTATGACGAGAAAAAACAGGTGTGCTTGAGCACTCTGTCCTTTTTAGGGTCGCATCTTATGACATCACGCCCTGTTTTTGGTTCGTTTACATGTCTTTGGTCTGAGTTGCATTCATATTTCAGTTGACCCGCACCAGAGTTCGCTTGGAAGCGGAGCGAGATCCATCTTTTCTGTGGTCTAGGTCCGCTTGTTTGGTGGGCACCAGGGTTCGGATGCCAGCGTTCACACTTAGAACCGCACTAACAGAGCAATCGCACCAAGGTTCGTTTTAATCCAACCAAACGTGCCAACTTTGAACACGCCCTTAAAGTGCGGTCACAATTACTGTTGTTTCGCAAAATCCAGTCATTTCAAGGAATCCATACAACCTGCGATTTTACGTGAGGGCAAACTCTTTCCAAATTCAGATTGTGCATCAGGTTCAAGATAATCATGTAAACTTGCAGGATTTACCAACAGAAAGCTAGCGACTGACGCTAGAGGCTACATTCTTTAGCATTTTTAGAATGCCTGCCTGCCATGCCAGAGACGTCGGTTCGAATCCTGCTCAGAGCAGGTTGAGTAGGACCGGTTACATAAGCCACTGTAAACTCTAGCGTGCAGATGCTTAATGTTAGCAGAGATGTTGTGTACTCACCCTTTGGTATCTGTCCGAGTCGTGGCACGGACCACCGTTGGAGGTAGATAGCTTCATCTGGGTGGAGCTCCGTCCAGACAGAGATGGTTTCTCTGCTCCGAGTGACACAGTGGAGCTGGGCCTGCTGATGGACTGACCCATTCGCCCACTGGTGGAGGAGTTTCGGGTCAGAGATTGAGAGCCGCTGCGCTCTTTCTGATACTCAATGGGTGACTGAAGAGCTGTAGATACAGTAGATAGATGCACCAATGGTTTCAATAGCTCAGCATGAGGAGAGTTTAACAACACATTTACGATTCACGTGGATGTGACATCTTCTTACCTGACAAGAAGTTGCTCTGTAAGTCTAGTAGATCGGTGATATGCTGAACCCAGACTTGTTTAATGTCAGTGTTTGCCGCTTGCAGGGTAAAACGTTCGAATGACCCACGACACGACAGCACAAACTTACACGGATCGTTTTCAACATGCTCTTCCAGGCCGAGGAGGTTCACCTGTACACACACACACACAAAGTCAGTATCACACCTGGCTGTAGCTGCCAGCATTGTAACCAGCATTGTGATCTTTAGAACTCCCAAACAGTAAAGCCAAACGTATAATTAAGTTTTGATGCAAACGCTTAGTGTATCATACAGCCAAAAGCACCACCTCTCAAAGTATACTCCATTTGATATAATGTGTGAACACAAGTGCTTGGCACATGTACACTACAAACTTTCATCCTTGTTCAGTTGCTATTATTTGTACTTGTATTTGTACTTTTTTAAACTTGTCTGTGCTATTATTTATGACCAATAAAAATGTCTTTGTACTTGTTTAACCTGAAGCCCAAAAATTTCATAAAACATATATAATTTCATTTTGATAATATTTTTCTATTTTTAATGCAATTTTTTGGAGACTTTTTATAATTTATCTTATGTACCTTTAAATTACAAGATTTGTATCAATAAACAATATAATTTAAGCACATTCTTCACATTCGTTCAACTTAACTCTCTAATACATGCTCAAAATATCGCACATTGGGTCAATTTGGGTGTCTCTGACATGGGATTTCATGACTTTTGCTAGTAGATGGCCTTAAGAGAGCAAATGAGCAAATGAGTACGGAGTACGGAGCAAATGAGCTGCTCTGCTGTGTCCTAAAGTCAGTTCTTGAGTACAAATGTAGACTTTTGTGGTAAAATTTTAGTATTTTTAGTAATTTTGAGCATTTTTTAGGTTTTTCTATGTATACTGAAGCATTCCATTCATTCCTAGGGGGGTCAAATTGACCAGCGAGTAAAGGATTTGTTACTTTTTTTATTATAACCACATAAACTCCTCAAATCCAGTAAAACATTTTGTGTATTCGTGGTTCAAGTGCGACAGAACTCCTAAGGTCTTGGACCACTTAGATGAACACAATTTTTTTTTTAAATGACCCGAGGGAAGGATGATGTAGTCCACAGTTGCAGGTATCTTTTAGGGCCCCGATATACTCAGGACTAAGTACCTTTTGTTTTTTAAGTAAAGGTAAAAATAATTTTGAAATACCTTTGCAGTGGTATACTGTTAGCGAACACCCTGACTCTTATATTTTGTACATTTCCTACCGTAAATATATATAAAAAATATTAGTAGTAGCAATATGCATTGCTAAGGACTTCGTTTGGATAACTTTAAAAGGCGATTTTCTCAATATTTAGATTTTTTGGCACCCTTAGATTCCAGATTTTCAAATGGTATCTCGGCCAAATATAATCCTATCCTAACAACCATGCATCAATGGATTCAGCTCTCAGATGATGCATTAATTTCAATTTAAAAAATGTATCCTGGTATTGTGGTACATGGTCACATTTATGTATATAGCAAAATCGATTGCTTTAAAGCAAGCAGCATTGCAGTATTATGAAAAAAAAAAACAATGTCATTGATGGGGCAATCTTTAGAATCGGCTGTGGGGCGGAGTTTGCCATTGAACTGGTTTGAGATCATGCATGTGTGTTTTGTCTGTCTGTCAATGGGAGGAAGCCATGCCCAATTTTGCAGCTCCCATTCCGTTTTGGAGTTCCCATCCCCATTTGGAGATCTCCAGGCTGGAGCTATACCCTTCGCAGCTTGTTTTGTTCACTATATTGAAAGATCTGAAAAAAAAACCCCATACATTTACCTGCCCAAAGACCCTCCCCTCAAAGAAATCAGGACAGAAGTGAACAAAAGAGATGGATTAAAACACCAGGTGTTAGCGGTTATACAGGGAGTGCAGAATTATTAGGCAAATGAGTATTTTGACCACATCATCCTCGTTATGCATGTTGTCTTACTCCAAGCTGTATAGGCTGGAAAGCCTACTACCAATTAAGCATATTAGGTGATGTGCATCTCTGTAATGAGAAGGGGTGTGGTCTAATGACATCAACACCCTATATCAGGTGTGCATAATTATTAGGCAACTTCCTTTCCTTTGGCAAAATGGGTCAAAAGAAGGACTTGACAGGCTCAGAAAAGTCAAAAATAGTGAGATATATTGCAGAGGGATGCAGCAGTCTTAAAATAGCCAAGCTTCTGAAGCGTGATCATCGAACAATCAAGCGTTTCATTCAAAATAGTCAACAGGGTCGCAAGAAGCGTGTGGAAAAACCAAGGCGCAAAATAACTGCCCGTGAACTGAGAAAAGTCAAGCGTGCAGCTGCCAAGATGCCACTTGCCACCAGTTTGGCCATATTTCAGAGCTGCAACATCACTGGAGTGCCCAAAAGCACAAGGTGCGCAATACTCAGAGACATGGCCAAGGTAAGAAAGGCAGAAAGTCGACCACCACTGAACAAGACACACAAGCTGAAACGTCAAGACTGGGCCAAGAAATATCTCAATACTGATTTTTCTACGGTTTTATGGACTGATGAAATGAGAGTGAGTCTTGATGGGCCAGATGGATGGGCCCGTGGCTGGATTGGTAAAGGGCAGAGAGCTCCAGTCCGACTCAGACGCCAGCAAGGTGGAGGTGGAGTACTGGTTTGGGCTGATATCATCAAAGATGAGCTTGTGGGGCCTTTTCGGGTTGAGGTTGAACCTCTCTGAACAGTGTCTGGGAGGCTGTGGTTGCTGCTGCACGCAATGTTGATGGTGAACAGATCAAAACACTGACAGAATCCATGGATGGCAGGCTTTTGAGTGTCCTTGCAAAGAAAGGTGGCTATATTGGTCACTGATTTGTTTTTGTTTGGTTTTTGAATGTCAGAAATGTATATTTGTGAATGTTGAGATGTTATATTGGTTTCACTGGTAAAAATAAATAATTGAAATGGGTATAAATTTGTTTTTTGTTAAGTTGCCTAATAATTATGCACAGTAATAGTCACCTGCACACACAGATATCCCCCTAAAATAGCTAAAACTAAAAACCACTTCCAAAAATATTCAGCTTTGATATTAATGAGTTTGTGTTCATTGACAACATGGTTGTTGTTTAATTATTAATGTTGTAAAATTAATCCTCAAAAATACAACTTGCCTAATAATTCTGCACTCCCTGTATGTGTCTCTCTCATCCACTTGTGATCCGATTGACCAAAACACATCTTAATACAAGGTGTAAACAGCGCCTAAGTGTGTTCGAACTGAACAGAAGCAATGATCCAGAGAAGATTTCCATGTCAAAGAAGGCAGAGTCCCAGAGCAACATACCTATTACGTAACGGACCAATAGTAGTTCAAAGGTGTTTACCAGCCTTTGGCAAGCTGTTTTGAACTCCAAACAAACTTAATTTGGCTTAATCTGGATTTAGTTTGAATTGATTTCACACAACTTTGTCTTCAATTTCTCTTGAAGTATGTTGCGGCCTTTAACATAGGATCAGGGGACGAGATATTCTCCATTCATTCGATCCAATCCAACTCACGACAAAACTCATGGAATGGTCTGCAGTCCATATGATAACTTTACTGAATAACTGTGAAGAATTCATCAAGTGCACCATCGCACAGAGAAAGAGTACTCTTAAAAACTCTTTTAAAATAAACTAACACCAAGTATAATTCATTATTGAGTAATGAATGAGCATGTTAAAACGTTCTCAGGGGCATTTGTTGCATGAGTATGCGTCATCTTGCTTAGTCCATTTACATTTGCACATGGAAAAAAAGATGAATAAATTATATTTGGTTGGTAATATATTTGCACTTGCAAGTGTCCAAAGACATACTGTAGGTGTGTTCATCATCATGGGGGGTTATGGAGTGTGGGCACCCACCGACAGAAACATAAATCACCACCTAGGGTCTGTTTTGACTGTGAAACAACAGCCCATGCCACCTTGCGGAAAAAACAAAATCGAACATACCCTAGCATTTAAGCAGTGAACAAACTCTATGACTACCAGTGGTGCAGTTACCTTGATGCTCTTTTTAAACTGGTATCCTGGTATGGATGAGCCTTTGCGTAAGAGCTCGCTGAAGATGACGATCTGTTCGAACAGGAAGACCCTGCGCTCTTTACTGCGGGACAGAACGCCAGAATCCTGCTCCGTCACAAAAAACGTCTCCTGCTGCAAGAGCTTCCCCTGACTCGTCAACTTCCCCTGAAGTACACCAACACACAAACTCATCAGTCTGAGATAGTTCATGTTTCAATGAACGCGCTTGTTTTGATACTGTCAAATGAAAATAAATAGATGCCACAAATTATGGAGGACTGTTTCAATGCTAAATTTAAAATTGGGTTAATGGGGTAGTTCACCCTAGAGACCTGCACTGCACACCTGGAGCGCGTGTAAAGCCTCGGATACACTGAGCCGATGGTTGGCCGTCAAGCAATATCGGGACGTTTTTGAGCTTTGCACCATTGGCTCTAGTCTTTGCAGATTCAGCATGTTGAATCGGCCTCACCAACGTCGGTGAGAGAGAGAACTCTGATTGGCTGTTCAGTTTAGCGAACGAGTCGAATAAAAGACGATACAGAAAGAAGGCTGTTTTAATTTTACATCATGTTACCTGAGCATCCGAATGCACAAATATTTTCATAATAACATGAGCCAACTGGAATGAAGAAATTGATCATTATGATTGATAGTCAAAATGGTAAGCAAGCGCTGCTTTGTTTACGGTTCGTATATCTGCAGTCCTGGTTTCGGTTTTCCTTTTTGAATGACGAAAATAGACTATTGATACCTGCTGATATAGACAGTTATCTCCTTACACGCAGGTGCAGGGCGCAGTGCTAGTTGACAGTCGCATTTAGTTATTTTGGTGTGTTCAAGAGAGCCGACAACACTCAGCTTTCATTGCCGCTAGTTCTTTGACTTCTGGTTGGTGTGTCCCGGACTTTAGGCTGCTGTGGCTTCTGATTACTTTTAGAGGGAAAAGCTGCCCTAACTGCTGGTCTAGGATCAGTTTTCTCTGTAATAGTTCTGCACGCTTACAAATCCTCTCATTATAGCTAACAATGTGTCGACACGATGTAAATAAATGATTCATTGTGCAGTGTAGACAGCTGATTCGATGACAATGGAACTGAGATGAGTGACAGCTTTTTAAAGGTCCCGTTCTTCGTGTTTTTTTGAAGCTTTGATTGTGTTTACAGTGTGCAATATAACATGTGTTCATGTTTCGCGTGTAAAAAAACACAGTATTTTTCACACAATTTACTCATCTGTACACCGCTGTTTTCACTGTCCTAAAAACGGCTGATGAGTTCCTTTATTCTATGAAGTCCCTCCTTCAGAAATACGTAACGAGTTCTGATTGTGCCAGCGGTTCACGTGTTGTGATTTGACCGCAGCTTAGCGCACATGGCACGGTTCCTGTGTTGTGATTCGACAGCAGCTTAGCGAATGTGGAAAGGTCACGCCTCTTAACGGGAGATGTATGGGCTTAATGATCTCTACAGCGTCCCTGGGAAAGCCAAACAAAGGTGATTTGACTCCGGGATGAAAATAACAGAGTCTCGACGACATGGCGACAAACACACTCAAACGCAACACTTCCTTTTCTCCACGCAACACGTCTTCTTCTCCACGTGGGACAGCAACAAGACCACGCCCCCTTTTTTCGCGTATTCTTGTGGGCGGAGGTTAGTCTGTTCTACTGACGTCATTAATGAAGGAAGTACCAGGATGTAGTCCAAGCCGGCCGTTCGCTGTAGGCTTTGAAAGGGAACTTCTGTTAAATAAAATATCTCGCTTGGCATTGAACTTTGAGCTTTATAATTTTACAGGTATTATTTATGTTCTAACAGCAACATTACACACTAACTAAAGTTTGAACAGTGGGATCACGAAGAACGGGACCTTTAATGATTATAAAGGGATCGATCTTTGTGTGCTTTGTCATGGCAAATCATGCATGCATTAGCCTATGCTTGCTTTTCTGTTAAAATTAACAGTGGTTTGTGAATGTAGATGCTTTAATAAAAAATAATTTATCGGTAGCATTTATGCTGGGATGTGGAGGTTGTGGCGGTTGTGGCTAGGTGACACATAACGTGGAAAAATGCGTCCTGCGCAGGTCTCTAGTTCACCCAGAAATGACAATTGTGCCATCATTTACTCACCCTCATGTTGTTCCAAACTCATTAGACTTTTGTATATTTTTGTACCACAAATTAAGATATTTTAAGGAAACCTGAGAGAGTTCTGTCCCTCCCCATCAAAACTTGAGACATTGTAAAAGTAATCCATATGAATTGAGCAGTTTAATCTAAGTCTTCTAAAGAGATCACTTTATATGAAAAACACCAACCCCTTAACAGTCACCCCCCTTTTTGAGAATACACATGAAAATGCACTATCCAAACTTAAAGGGCTGTAACTCAAGAATGCTTCGGAATATAGACCTAAGTTTGGTCTTGTTTTAAAGCAGACACTCGGCAGATTATTTGCTGAAGGCAAAGCAATTCAAAATATGAAAGTATTAAAAAAGTTATGGAAGTTTAAATTTACTGTAAATAAAAAATACTGTACTAAATATTTTTTATTTTACATAAAATATATATTTTACAAAAATGTTTTAATCTAAAATTACTATAAAATCAAAGCCATACGTCTAACCAAGTTGTGTTCCAAATTTGAAGTTGATTTTGTTTAGGCGCTGTACCAAAAACAGCCACCGGATGCCATTGAAATTCAATTGATAGTTTTTTTGATGCATTTTCCTGTAAATTTCTGTCCAAATGTCACTTTCATCACAAAATATGGACCCTTGAGACTCAGACCTTTCCGATGATATGTGTTTTGTCAAGATTAGAAAAGATTTTGATTATAAAGTAGTTAAAATAAATGTTATAATATGAAACATGACGCCGCCCACTAGGGGAAGAGCCCGCTAGAAGAATTTAAAGTACCATTTCCATGGTAACGCAACGTCCAATTTCAAAACGGTTTTCACAGGATGAATTTTGAGTTTGTAAGCTTTCGAAAGATACCAAATTTATGATAATTACTAAAATATATGATATGAAAAAAAGGCGATCAAAAAGAGTGCCAGGTGTCCCGCCAGCGGGACGGTGACAGTTAAGAGGTTTAAGGACTGTGTAACTTTTCTGTGAAACAAAAGTTAAGTGTCTAGAATAGTTATCCTAGTTTTCAGTGATAATGACAAATTATAAACCAAGTATGAAAAATATCATTCTGTTAAAAATGATATCACTTAACGTGAAATCCGTTTTCTCTCACGTACGACACCAGTGTAAGATTTGCGGTCAAAACTTCGACATTATTCTGGTCAACGTAGTCCATAGCAACAACACAAATGTATTGTGATTTTATCTAGTGGTTATTTTGGGAAAAACAGTTGGGGGGATTTTTACCCCACTCTACCCTAGCAGACTAAATGTAGGTATTTAATCTCAAACATTGATCAACGCACATACAGCACATGAAATACGATAAATGGAAACTCAACTATACAAGCTTGACGCACAACAACAAAACCTCATTGGTTTTTCTTGCGGAAACTCGAACTTGCATGTTATGAGCAAGAATATTTGAGCTTTCATTTACCATATTTAATGAGCTCTATGTATGTGCAAAATCTTGACAATCTCAGGTTTCATTCAAATATCTTCATTTGTGTTTTAAAGATGAACGGAAGTCTTTGGGTTTGGAACAACATGAGGGTGAGTAACGGCAGAAGCACACCCCGTAATCATGGTAAAATCACTGTAAGCGTGTACTTAACTTTATTGTTTGATGAAAATTCAGAACGAGTAAAGTAAAGCAGTTCAGAATACCTCGTATCCCTGCAGTCTTCCCAGATTCATCATGTCATTGCACAGCTTGGGCACCTGGGACATCAGGTCTACTGCTTTCTGTTACAGAGAAAACCAACAAAAACATGCATGTCTTTGGGTATGAATCAAAACTGCTTCAAACTTTTTATTTTTTTTACAAAAATCTAAAATACAATCACCTAAAGTGAGTACTTTAGCTTCATATTTTTTACCTCTATATCCTGACAATCCAACCCTGCCTTCATGCTGTACTTCAAGAAGTCCTTAAGCAATAAAATAAATTATACACATTAATAAAACTTGATTATTTATTACTGGTATCAATCGCAGCATTTCATTTTCTACTGTACCTTTAATAAAAGTTGGTATTTAGTAATTCTCTGAATGGGTTTAATGAGAAAATCACTGATACCCAGTCTTGAGTTGATGTCTTGCTGAATCCCCTGTGAGCCAAAACAGACACATGAATATAAACTTGTAATGATTCATAATTTATTTTACAGAATGCTGCAGAAATTAGTCTGAAAACCCGGGAAATAAGTTAGCATTTATTCTGGTTGCGTCATTCCAAAGTCAGTGAGTTTTTGGTAAATGCTTGAAATAAGGTCTGTGGTTGACAACAATTTCCATTTGTAATACACCAGTAACACCCACTCAAAAAAATAAATAAAAAAAATGTGGTTGCTAAAAAGTGGCTAAATAAGACCGAAAAAGAAAACTCATTTTCTCACTAGTCTGCTTTTACAGCCTCATTGTGTTTGTACTCATGCTGTTTTTACCAAATTGTAGAGTTTTAATGAAGATGCATTTCGAAAGCTTAGAGTTGATGTGTCGTTGAAGTCATGCGGTCGTGGTCGAGTTCATTTATAGCCTGACATTAGCTTTTTACCTCTGCCATTTATATTTAAGCTTAAAGTTAAGTTGTTCATTTGTGAAAATTATCTTGATGAACAAACCATGCAAGTATCATAAACTTTTGTTGGTCTTAGAGCTTATTTTCTGTAATAATTTCAAATCCTAAGGAAAAATGCTATTGGCTTTTTTTGTTGAGGGAACCAGGGTGATGCTAATGTTCACGTGCTATCAGACGTTCCCACTTCTGAAGTCATGATTATGAGACGACTGTTGACAGAATGAATAGGAATCATGGAGGACACCAGGTTTATTCTCTCTCATTTTGGTTGGAAATTTTATCAATGCCAAAATGTATTGAAGATATTTAATTCTGAAGTCTGTATGGTTAGCTGACAACCATATAAACATTCACAGCGCTATCTAGGATCGTCAGCTTGCTGACATTTCTGAATTTTCATTCAAATACAGGATATTTTCGCTGTGTATAAAATATACAATATGCTTCAAATGGTTATATGTAAATATGCAGTACTTTAATGATCAAGGTGATTTAGCTGTTGAGGAAAAAAATAAGGCCCTGTTTACGCAAGTGCGTTTTCGTTTTAACACAACGTTTTAAAGTTAAAGCGATCCTCGTCCATGCTGGTGTTTCCACAAAACTACACGACCAAAAACGCATGTCACATGACCATTCATGCACACTGGCCATGTAAGTTCAAGTGTAAACATTTGCCTCTTGCGCATGTAGAAAGCTGCAGAGTTTATAAAATGCAGAGTTTAACTGCCCAATGGCTGCTAAAAATGACCGCAAAGCTGGAGGGTATCAAAATTATTTCCAAGTTTCCCAGTAGTAAATCCAACATAAGGGGGTGTTCATGTCCAATTTCTGACTATGGACGTTTTCACACCTGTGAACCGTTTACTTTGTTCCGAAACAAGGATTGAAAGGGTTACAATGTTGAGATGTCTTCTTGGTTCGGTTCGCTTTCACAAGGCAACATTTCTAAATGGACCATAATTTGTTAATACAAGTCAAGAGCGAGTAAACTCTCCTCTCATTGGTCAGCGATTCGTCTCATAGCAGTCATGATAGTGGCTTTCTTTGTAGCTGTCATTAGAGTAGACAGTCGTCCTCTCATTGGTCAGCGATTCGTCTCATAGCAGTCATGATAGTGGCTTTCTTTGTAGCTGTCATTAGAGTAGACAGTCATCCTCTCATTGGTCAGCGATTCGTCTCATAGCAGTCATGATAGTGGCTTTCTTTGTAGCTGTCATTAGAGTAGACAGTCGTCCTCTCATTGGTCAGCGATTCGTCTCATCGCAGTCATGATAGTGGCTTTCTTTGTAGCTGTCATTAGAGTAGACAGTCGTCCTCTCATTGGTCAGCGATTCGTCTCATCGCAGTCATGATAGTGGCTTTCTTTGTAGCTGTCATTAGAGTAGACAGTCGTCCTCTCATTGGTCAGCGATTCGTCTCATCGCAGTCATGATAGTGGCTTTCTTTGTAGCTGTCATTAGAGTAGACAGTCGTCCTCTCATTGGTCAGCGATTCGTCTCATCGCAGTCATGATAGTGGCTTTCTTTGTAGCTGTCATTAGAGTAGACAGTCGTCCTCTCATTGGTCAACGATTCGTCTCATCGCAGTCATGATAGTGGCTTTCTTTGTAGCTGTCATTAGAGTAGACAGTCGTCCTCTCATTGGTCAGCGATTCGTCTCATCGCAGTCATGATAGTGGCTTTCTTTGAAGCTTACATTAGAGTAGACAGTCGTCCTCTCATTGGTCAGCGATTCGTCTCATCGCAGTCATGATAGTGGCTTTCTTTGTAGCTGTCATTAGAGTAGACAGTCGTCCTCTCATTGGTCAGCGATTCGTCTCATAGCAGTCATGATAGTGGCTTTCTTTGTAGCTGTCATTAGAGTAGACAGTCGTCCTCTCATTGGTCAGCGATTCGTCTCATAGCAGTCATGATAGTGGCTTTCTTTGTAGCTGTCATTAGAGTAGACAGTCGTCCTCTCATTGGTCAGCGATTCGTCTCATAGCAGTCATGATAGTGGCTTTCTTTGTAGCTGTCATTAGAGTAGACAGTCGTCCTCTCATTGGTCAGCGATTCGTCTCATCGCAGTCATGATAGTGGCTTTCTTTGTAGCTGTCATTAGAGTAGACAGTCGTCCTCTCATTGGTCAGCGATTCGTCTCATCGCAGTCATGATAGTGGCTTTCTTTGTAGCTGTCATTAGAGTAGACAGTCGTCCTCTCATTGGTCAGCGATTCGTCTCATAGCAGTCATGATAGTGGCTTTCTTTGTAGCTGTCATTAGAGTAGACAGTCGTCCTCTCATTGGTCAGCGATTCGTCTCATCGCAGTCATGATAGTGGCTTTCTTTGTAGCTGTCATTAGAGTAGACAGTCGGCCTCTCATTGGTCAGCGATTCGTCTCATAGCAGTCATGATAGTGGCTTTCTTTGTAGCTGTCATTAGAGTAGACAGTCGTCCTCTCATTGGTCAGCGATTCGTCTCATCGCAGTCATGATAGTGGCTTTCTTTGAAGCTGTCATTAGAGTAGACAGTCGTCCTCTCATTGGTCAGCGATTCGTCTCATAGCAGTCATGATAGTGGCTTTCTTTGTAGTTGTCATTAGAGTAGACAGTCGTCCTCTCATTGGTCAGCGATTCGTCTCATCGCAGTCATGATAGTGGCTTTCTTTGAAGCTGTCATTAGAGTAGACAGTCGTCCTCTCATTGGTCAGCGATTCGTCTCATCGCAGTCATGATAGTGGCTTTCTTTGTAGTTGTCATTAGAGTAGACAGTCGTCCTCTCATTGGTCAGCGATTCGTCTCATCGCAGTCATGATAGTGGCTTTCTTTGTAGCTGTCATTAGAGTAGACAGTCGTCCTCTCATTGGTCAGCATTTCGTCTCATAGCAGTCATGATAGTGGCTTTCTTTGTAGCTGTCATTAGAGTAGACAGTCGTCCTCTCATTGGTCAGCGATTCGTCTCATCGCAGTCATGATAGTGGCTTTCTTTGTAGCTGTCATTAGAGTAGACAGTCGTCCTCTCATTGGTCAGCGATTCGTCTCATCGCAGTCATGATAGTGGCTTTCTTTGTAGCTGTCATTAGAGTAGACAGTCGTCCTCTCATTGGTCAGCATTTCGTCTCATAGCAGTCATGATAGTGGCTTTCTTTGTAGCTGTCATTAGAGTAGACAGTCGTCCTCTCATTGGTCAGCGATTCGTCTCATAGCAGTCATGATAGTGGCTTTCTTTGTAGCTGTCATTAGAGTAGACAGTCGTCCTCTCATTGGTCAGCGATTCGTCTCATCGCAGTCATGATAGTGGCTTTCTTTGTAGCTGTCATTAGAGTAGACAGTCGTCCTCTCATTGGTCAGCGATTCGTCTCATCGCAGTCATGATAGTGGCTTTCTTTGTAGCTGTCATTAGAGTAGACAGTCGTCCTCTCATTGGTCAGCGATTCGTCTCATAGCAGTCATGATAGTGGCTTTCTTTGTAGCTGTCATTAGAGTAGACAGTCGTCCTCTCATTGGTCAGCGATTCGTCTCATAGCAGTCATGATAGTGGCTTTCTTTGTAGCTGTCATTAGAGTAGACAGTCGTCCTCTCATTGGTCAGCGATTCGTCTCATAGCAGTCATGATAGTGGCTTTCTTTGTAGCTGTCATTAGAGTAGACAGTCGTCCTCTCATTGGTCAGCGATTCGTCTCATCGCAGTCATGATAGTGGCTTTCTTTGTAGCTGTCATTAGAGTAGACAGTCGTCCTCTCATTGGTCAGCATTTCGTCTCATAGCAGTCATGATAGTGGCTTTCTTTGTAGCTGTCATTAGAGTAGACAGTCGTCCTCTCATTGGTCAGCGATTCGTCTCATAGCAGTCATGATAGTGGCTTTCTTTGTAGCTGTCATTAGAGTAGACAGTCGTCCTCTCATTGGTCAGCGATTCGTCTCATAGCAGTCATGATAGTGGCTTTCTTTGTAACTGTCATTAGAGTAGACAGTCGTCCTCTCATTGGTCAGCGATTCGTCTCATAGCAGTCATGATAGTGGCTTTCTTTGTAGCTGTCATTAGAGTAGACAGTCGTCCTCTCATTGGTCAGCGATTCGTCTCATCGCAGTCATGATAGTGGCTTTCTTTGTAGCTGTCATTAGAGTAGACAGTCGTCCTCTCATTGGTCAGCGATTCGTCTCATAGCAGTCATGATAGTGGCTTTCTTTGTAGCTGTCATTAGAGTAGACAGTCGTCCTCTCATTGGTCAGCGATTCGTCTCATCGCAGTCATGATAGTGGCTTTCTTTGAAGCTGTCATTAGAGTAGACAGTCGTCCTCTCATTGGTCAGCGATTCGTCTCATAGCAGTCATGATAGTGGCTTTCTTTGTAGCTGTCATTAGAGTAGACAGTCGTCCTCTCATTGGTCAGCATTTCGTCTCATAGCAGTCATGATAGTGGCTTTCTTTGAAGCTGTCATTAGAGTAGACAGTCATCCTCTCATTGGTCAGCGATTCGTCTCATCGCAGTCATGATAGTGGCTTTCTTTGTAGCTGTCATTAGAGTAGACAGTCGTCCTCTCATTGGTCAGCGATTCGTCTCATCGCAGTCATGATAGTGGCTTTCTTTGAAGCTGTCATTAGAGTAGACAGTCGTCCTCTCATTGGTCAGCATTTCGTCTCATAGCAGTCATGATAGTGGCTTTCTTTGTAGCTGTCATTAGAGTAGACAGTCGTCCTCTCATTGGTCAGCGATTCGTCTCATAGCAGTCATGATAGTGGCTTTCTTTGTAGCTGTCATTAGAGTAGACAGTCGTCCTCTCATTGGTCAGCGATTCGTCTCATCGCAGTCATGATAGTGGCTTTCTTTGTAGCGGTCATTAGAGTAGACAGTCGTCCTCTCATTGGTCAGCGATTCGTCTCATAGCAGTCATGATAGTGGCTTTCTTTGTAGCTGTCATTAGAGTAGACAGTCGTCCTCTCATTGGTCAGCGATTCGTCTCATAGCAGTCATGATAGTGGCTTTCTTTGTAGCTGTCATTAGAGTAGACAGTCGTCCTCTCATTGGTCAGCGATTCGTCTCATCGCAGTCATGATAGTGGCTTTCTTTGAAGCTGTCATTAGAGTAGACAGTCGTCCTCTCATTGGTCAGCATTTCGTCTCATAGCAGTCATGATAGTGGCTTTCTTTGTAGCTGTCATTAGAGTAGACAGTCGTCCTCTCATTGGTCAGCGATTCGTCTCATCGCAGTCATGATAGTGGCTTTCTTTGTAGCTGTCATTAGAGTAGACAGTCGTCCTCTCATTGGTCAGCGATTCGTCTCATAGCAGTCATGATAGTGGCTTTCTTTGTAGCTGTCATTAGAGTAGACAGTCGTCCTCTCATTGGTCAGCGATTTGTCTCATAGCAGTCATGATAGTGGCTTTCTTTGTAGCTGTCATTAGAGTAGACAGTCGTCCTCTCATTGGTCAGCGATTCGTCTCATAGCAGTCATGATAGTGGCTTTCTTTGTAGCTGTCATTAGAGTAGACAGTCGTCCTCTCATTGGTCAGCGATTCGTCTCATAGCAGTCATGATAGTGGCTTTCTTTGAAGCTGTCATTAGAGTAGACAGTCGTCCTCTCATTGGTCAGCGATTCGTCTCATAGCAGTCATGATAGTGGCTTTCTTTGAAGCTGTCATTAGAGTAGACAGTCGTCCTCTCATTGGTCAGCGATTCGTCTCATAGCAGTCATGATAGTGGCTTTCTTTGTAGCTGTCATTAGAGTAGACAGTCGTCCTCTCATTGGTCAGCGATTCGTCTCATAGCAGTCATGATAGTGGCTTTCTTTGTAGCTGTCATTAGAGTAGACAGTCGTCCTCTCATTGGTCAGCGATTCGTCTCATAGCAGTCATGATAGTGGCTTTCTTTGTAGCTGACATTAGAGTAGACAGTCATCCTCTCATTGGTCAGCGATTCGTCTCATCGCAGTCATGATAGTGGCTTTCTTTGTAGCTGTCATTAGAGTAGACAGTCGTCCTCTCATTGGTCAGCGATTCGTCTCATAGCAGTCATGATAGTGGCTTTCTTTGTAGCTGTCATTAGAGTAGACAGTCGTCCTCTCATTGGTCAGCGATTCGTCTCATCGCAGTCATGATAGTGGCTTTCTTTGTAGCTGTCATTAGAGTAGACAGTTGTCCTCTCATTGGTCAGCGATTCGTCTCATCGCAGTCATGATAGTGGCTTTCTTTGTAGCTGTCATTAGAGTAGACAGTCGTCCTCTCATTGGTCAGCGATTCGTCTCCTAGCAGTCATGATAGTGGCTTTCTTTGTAGCTGTCATTAGAGTAGACAGTCGATCTCTCATTGGTCAGCGATTCGTCTCATAGCAGTCATGATAGTGGCTTTCTTTGTAGCTGTCATTAGAGTAGACAGTCGTCCTCTCATTGGTCAGTGATTCGTCTCATCGCAGTCATGATAGTGGCTTTCTTTGTAGCTGTCATTAGAGTAGACAGTCGTCCTCTCATTGGTCAGCGATTCGTCTCATAGCAGTCATGATAGTGGCTTTCTTTGTAGCTGTCATTAGAGTAGACAGTTGTCCTCTCATTGGTCAGCGATTCGTCTCATCGCAGTCATGATAGTGGCTTTCTTTGTAGCTGTCATTAGAGTAGACAGTCGTCCTCTCATTGGTCAGCGATTCGTCTCATAGCAGTCATGATAGTGGCTTTCTTTGTAGCTGTCATTAGAGTAGACAGTCGTCCTCTCATTGGTCAGCGATTCGTCTCATCGCAGTCATGATAGTGGCTTTCTTTGTAGCTGTCATTAGAGTAGACAGTCGTCCTCTCATTGGTCAGCGATTCGTCTCATAGCAGTCATGATAGTGGCTTTCTTTGTAGCTGTCATTAGAGTAGACAGTCGTCCTCTCATTGGTCAGCGATTCGTCTCATCGCAGTCATGATAGTGGCTTTCTTTGTAGCTGTCATTAGAGTAGACAGTCGTCCTCTCATTGGTCAGCGATTCGTCTCATCGCAGTCATGATAGTGGCTTTCTTTGAAGCTGTCATTAGAGTAGACAGTCGTCCTCTCATTGGTCAGCGATTCGTCTCATCGCAGTCATGATAGTGGCTTTCTTTGAAGCTGTCATTAGAGTAGACAGTCGTCCTCTCATTGGTCAGCGATTCGTCTCATAGCAGTCATGATAGTGGCTTTCTTTGTAGCTATCATTAGAGTAGACAGTCGTCCTCTCATTGGTCAGCGATTCGTCTCATCGCAGTCATGATAGTGGCTTTCTTTGTAGCTGTCATTAGAGTAGACAGTCGTCCTCTCATTGGTCAGCGATTCGTCTCATAGCAGTCATGATAGTGGCTTTCTTTGTAGCTGTCATTAGAGTAGACAGTCGTCCTCTCATTGGTCAGCGATTCGTCTCATCGCAGTCATGATAGTGGCTTTCTTTGTAGCTGTCATTAGAGTAGACAGTCGTCCTCTCATTGGTCAGCGATTCGTCTCATCGCAGTCATGATAGTGGCTTTCTTTGTAGCTGTCATTAGAGTAGACAGTCGTCCTCTCATTGGTCAGCATTTCGTCTCATAGCAGTCATGATAGTGGCTTTCTTTGTAGCTGTCAGAGTAGACAGTCGCCCTCTCATTGGTCAGCGATTCGTCTCATAGCAGTCATGATAGTGGCTTTCTTTGTAGCTGTCATTAGAGTAGACAGTCGTCCTCTCATTGGTCAGCGATTCGTCTCATAGCAGTCATGATAGTGGCTTTCTTTGTAGCTATCATTAGAGTAGACAGTCGTCCTCTCATTGGTCAGCGATTCGTCTCATAGCAGTCATGATAGTGGCTTTCTTTGTAGCTGTCATTAGAGTAGACAGTCGTCCTCTCATTGGTCAGCGATTCGTCTCATAGCAGTCATGATAGTGGCTTTCTTTGTAGCTGTCATTAGAGTAGACAGTCGTCCTCTCATTGGTCAGCGATTCGTCTCATAGCAGTCATGATAGTGGCTTTCTTTGTAGCTGTCATTAGAGTAGACAGTCGTCCTCTCATTGGTCAGCGATTCGTCTCATAGCAGTCATGATAGTGGCTTTCTTTGTAGCTGTCATTAGAGTAGACAGTCGTCCTCTCATTGGTCAGCGATTCGTCTCATCGCAGTCATGATAGTGGCTTTCTTTGTAGCTGTCATTAGAGTAGACAGTCGTCCTCTCATTGGTCAGCGATTCGTCTCATCGCAGTCATGATAGTGGCTTTCTTTGTAGCTGTCATTAGAGTAGACAGTCGTCCTCTCATTGGTCAGCATTTCGTCTCATAGCAGTCATGATAGTGGCTTTCTTTGTAGCTGTCAGAGTAGACAGTCGCCCTCTCATTGGTCAGCGATTCGTCTCATAGCAGTCATGATAGTGGCTTTCTTTGTAGCTGTCATTAGAGTAGACAGTCGTCCTCTCATTGGTCAGCGATTCGTCTCATAGCAGTCATGATAGTGGCTTTCTTTGTAGCTATCATTAGAGTAGACAGTCGTCCTCTCATTGGTCAGCGATTCGTCTCATAGCAGTCATGATAGTGGCTTTCTTTGTAGCTGTCATTAGAGTAGACAGTCGTCCTCTCATTGGTCAGCGATTCGTCTCATCGCAGTCATGATAGTGGCTTTCTTTGTAGCTGTCATTAGAGTAGACAGTCGTCCTCTCATTGGTCAGCGATTCGTCTCATAGCAGTCATGATAGTGGCTTTCTTTGTAGCTGTCATTAGAGTAGACAGTCGTCCTCTCATTGGTCAGCGATTCGTCTCATAGCAGTCATGATAGTGGCTTTCTTTGTAGCTGTCATTAGAGTAGACAGTCGTCCTCTCATTGGTCAGCGATTCGTCTCATCGCAGTCATGATAGTGGCTTTCTTTGTAGCTGTCATTAGAGTAGACAGTCGTCCTCTCATTGGTCAGCGATTCGTCTCATAGCAGTCATGATAGTGGCTTTCTTTGTAGCTGTCATTAGAGTAGACAGTCGTCCTCTCATTGGTCAGCGATTCATCTCATCGCAGTCATGATAGTGGCTTTCTTTGTAGCTGTCATTAGAGTAGACAGTTGTCCTCTCATTGGTCAGCGATTTGTCTCATCGCAGTCATGATAGTGGCTTTCTTTGTAGCTGTCATTAGAGTAGACAGTCGTCCTCTCATTGGTCAGCGATTCGTCTCCTAGCAGTCATGATAGTGGCTTTCTTTGTAGCTGTCATTAGAGTAGACAGTCGATCTCTCATTGGTCAGCGATTCGTCTCATAGCAGTCATGATAGTGGCTTTCTTTGTAGCTGTCATTAGAGTAGACAGTCGTCCTCTCATTGGTCAGTGATTCGTCTCATCGCAGTCATGATAGTGGCTTTCTTTGTAGCTGTCATTAGAGTAGACAGTCGTCCTCTCATTGGTCAGCGATTCGTCTCATAGCAGTCATGATAGTGGCTTTCTTTGTAGCTGTCATTAGAGTAGACAGTTGTCCTCTCATTGGTCAGCGATTCGTCTCATCGCAGTCATGATAGTGGCTTTCTTTGTAGCTGTCATTAGAGTAGACAGTCGTCCTCTCATTGGTCAGCGATTCGTCTCATAGCAGTCATGATAGTGGCTTTCTTTGTAGCTGTCATTAGAGTAGACAGTCGTCCTCTCATTGGTCAGCGATTCGTCTCATCGCAGTCATGATAGTGGCTTTCTTTGTAGCTGTCATTAGAGTAGACAGTCGTCCTCTCATTGGTCAGCGATTCGTCTCATAGCAGTCATGATAGTGGCTTTCTTTGTAGCTGTCATTAGAGTAGACAGTCGTCCTCTCATTGGTCAGCGATTCGTCTCATCGCAGTCATGATAGTGGCTTTCTTTGTAGCTGTCATTAGAGTAGACAGTCGTCCTCTCATTGGTCAGCGATTCGTCTCATCGCAGTCATGATAGTGGCTTTCTTTGAAGCTGTCATTAGAGTAGACAGTCGTCCTCTCATTGGTCAGCGATTCGTCTCATCGCAGTCATGATAGTGGCTTTCTTTGAAGCTGTCATTAGAGTAGACAGTCGTCCTCTCATTGGTCAGCGATTCGTCTCATAGCAGTCATGATAGTGGCTTTCTTTGTAGCTGTCATTAGAGTAGACAGTCGTCCTCTCATTGGTCAGCGATTCGTCTCATCGCAGTCATGATAGTGGCTTTCTTTGTAGCTGTCATTAGAGTAGACAGTCGTCCTCTCATTGGTCAGCGATTCGTCTCATCGCAGTCATGATAGTGGCTTTCTTTGTAGCTGTCATTAGAGTAGACAGTCGTCCTCTCATTGGTCAGCATTTCGTCTCATAGCAGTCATGATAGTGGCTTTCTTTGTAGCTGTCAGAGTAGACAGTCGCCCTCTCATTGGTCAGCGATTCGTCTCATAGCAGTCATGATAGTGGCTTTCTTTGTAGCTGTCATTAGAGTAGACAGTCGTCCTCTCATTGGTCAGCGATTCGTCTCATAGCAGTCATGATAGTGGCTTTCTTTGTAGCTATCATTAGAGTAGACAGTCGTCCTCTCATTGGTCAGCGATTCGTCTCATAGCAGTCATGATAGTGGCTTTCTTTGTAGCTGTCATTAGAGTAGACAGTCGTCCTCTCATTGGTCAGCGATTCGTCTCATCGCAGTCATGATAGTGGCTTTCTTTGTAGCTGTCATTAGAGTAGACAGTCGTCCTCTCATTGGTCAGCGATTCGTCTCATCGCAGTCATGATAGTGGCTTTCTTTGTAGCTGTCATTAGAGTAGACAGTCGTCCTCTCATTGGTCAGCGATTCGTCTCATAGCAGTCATGATAGTGGCTTTCTTTGTAGCTGTCATTAGAGTAGACAGTCGTCCTCTCATTGGTCAGCGATTCGTCTCATCGCAGTCATGATAGTGGCTTTCTTTGTAGCTGTCATTAGAGTAGACAGTCGTCCTCTCATTGGTCAGCGATTCGTCTCATAGCAGTCATGATAGTGGCTTTCTTTGTAGCTGTCATTAGAGTAGACAGTCGTCCTCTCATTGGTCAGCGATTCGTCTCATCGCAGTCATGATAGTGGCTTTCTTTGTAGCTGTCATTAGAGTAGACAGTCGTCCTCTCATTGGTCAGCGATTCGTCTCATCGCAGTCATGATAGTGGCTTTCTTTGAAGCTGTCATTAGAGTAGACAGTCGTCCTCTCATTGGTCAGCGATTCGTCTCATCGCAGTCATGATAGTGGCTTTCTTTGTAGCTGTCATTAGAGTAGACAGTCGTCCTCTCATTGGTCAGCGATTCGTCTCATCGCAGTCATGATAGTGGCTTTCTTTGTAGCTGTCATTAGAGTAGACAGTCGTCCTCTCATTGGTCAGCGATTCGTCTCATAGCAGTCATGATAGTGGCTTTCTTTGTAGCTGTCATTAGAGTAGACAGTCGTCCTCTCATTGGTCAGCGATTCGTCTCATAGCAGTCATGATAGTGGCTTTCTTTGTAGCTGTCATTAGAGTAGACAGTCGTCCTCTCATTGGTCAACGATTCGTCTCATCGCAGTCATGATAGTGGCTTTCTTTGTAGCTGTCATTAGAGTAGACAGTCGTCCTCTCATTGGTCAGCGATTCGTCTCATAGCAGTCATGATAGTGGCTTTCTTTGAAGCTGTCATTAGAGTAGACAGTCGTCCTCTCATTGGTCAGCGATTCGTCTCATAGCAGTCATGATAGTGGCTTTCTTTGTAGCTGTCATTAGAGTAGACAGTCGTCCTCTCATTGGTCAGCGATTCGTCTCATCGCAGTCATGATAGTGGCTTTCTTTGTAGCTGTCATTAGAGTAGACAGTCGTCCTCTCATTGGTCAGCGATTCGTCTCATCGCAGTCATGATAGTGGCTTTCTTTGTAGCTGTCATTAGAGTAGACAGTCGTCCTCTCATTGGTCAGCGATTCGTCTCATCGCAGTCATGATAGTGGCTTTCTTTGTAGCTGTCATTAGAGTAGACAGTCGTCCTCTCATTGGTCAGCGATTCGTCTCATCGCAGTCATGATAGTGGCTTTCTTTGTAGCTGTCATTAGAGTAGACAGTCGTCCTCTCATTGGTCAGCGATTCGTCTCATAGCAGTCATGATAGTGGCTTTCTTTGAAGCTGTCATTAGAGTAGACAGTCGTCCTCTCATTGGTCAGCGATTCGTCTCATCGCAGTCATGATAGTGGCTTTCTTTGTAGCTGTCATTAGAGTAGACAGTCGTCCTCTCATTGGTCAGCGATTCGTCTCATCGCAGTCATGATAGTGGCTTTCTTTGTAGCTGTCATTAGAGTAGACAGTCGTCCTCTCATTGGTCAGCGATTCATCTCATCGCAGTCATGATAGTGGCTTTCTTTGTAGCTGTCATTAGAGTAGACAGTCGTCTTCTCATTGGTCAGCGATTCGTCTCATCGCAGTCATGATAGTGGCTTTCTTTGTAGCTGTCATTAGAGTAGACAGTCGTCCTCTCATTGGTCAGCGATTCGTCTCATAGCAGTCATGATAGTGGCTTTCTTTGTAGCTGTCATTAGAGTAGACAGTCGTCCTCTCATTGGTCAGCGATTCGTCTCATCGCAGTCATGATAGTGGCTTTCTTTGTAGCTGTCATTAGAGTAGACAGTCGTCCTCTCATTGGTCAGCGATTCGTCTCATCGCAGTCATGATAGTGGCTTTCTTTGTAGCTGTCATTAGAGTAGACAGTCGTCCTCTCATTGGTCAGCGATTCGTCTCATAGCAGTCATGATAGTGGCTTTCTTTGTAGCTGTCATTAGAGTAGACAGTCGTCCTCTCATTGGTCAGCGATTCGTCTCATCGCAGTCATGATAGTGGCTTTCTTTGTAGCTGTCATTAGAGTAGACAGTCGTCCTCTCATTGGTCAGCGATTCGTCTCATCGCAGTCATGATAGTGGCTTTCTTTGTAGCTGTCATTAGAGTAGACAGTCGTCCTCTCATTGGTCAGCGATTCGTCTCATAGCAGTCATGATAGTGGCTTTCTTTGTAGCTGTCATTAGAGTAGACAGTCGTCCTCTCATTGGTCAGCGATTCGTCTCATAGCAGTCATGATAGTGGCTTTCTTTGTAGCTGTCATTAGAGTAGACAGTCGTCCTCTCATTGGTCAGCGATTCGTCTCATAGCAGTCATGATAGTGGCTTTCTTTGTAGCTGTCATTAGAGTAGACAGTCGTCCTCTCATTGGTCAGCATTTCGTCTCATAGCAGTCATGATAGTGGCTTTCTTTGAAGCTGTCATTAGAGTAGACAGTCGTCCTCTCATTGGTCAGCGATTCGTCTCATAGCAGTCATGATAGTGGCTTTCTTTGTAGCTGTCATTAGAGTAGACAGTCGTCCTCTCATTGGTCAGCGATTCGTCTCATTGCAGTCATGATAGTGGCTTTCTTTGTAGCTGTCATTAGAGTAGACAGTCGTCCTCTCATTGGTCAGCGATTCGTCTCATAGCAGTCATGATAGTGGCTTTCTTTGTAGCTGTCATTAGAGTAGACAGTCGTTCTCAAATATATTCATCATCCAAATTTCATTAAGCTATTTCAACTCGTCTTTGCTCCAGGTTAGCCCATGATTAACTGCTGCTTTTCACGCAACATACGCAATTACCCATCATATATTGTGATACCTCATGGTTTGTTGGTCTATTGGGTCGGATTGCATTTTCATAAGCGAACTGCTCCAGAGTTAATTTGTAATCGGGCAGAAACCACCTCGTTCAGGTGATCTCGGACTGATTATTTTGGCGCGGATCCGAGCGTGATTGCTGTGTTCACATATGCCAACTAAAGAAGGAAACGCACCAGGTTCTGAAACAAACGCTCCAAATGAGCCAGATGTGAAAACGCCCTAAAACTCATATTTACAATACATCTGATAGCATGTGAAGGCAGCATAAGTTCCAGGCTGGCCTACACATATATGCCATCCCTGCAGCACTCTATTGCAGTAAAGACTTACCTCGAAGTATGAATCGTATTCTGCAACGATGTATTCAGATTTGGGTTTGTTCTGGCAGTAAACCACATACATGTACAGCCTTCTCTCCTACACACAGAAACGGGAAACACTTCATGAGCAATGCCTTTACACTGTTAGAGCATCAGACATGACGTCAATCACATACTTACATGTTTACTGAACAACTCAGGCAGTTTTTCTTGATCTTCAAGACATTTTTCCAGTTCACCAACAAAAAAACTTCAGATAGCAATAGAAACACAGAATTAGTTTCAGTCATTTTCCAACAAGTGGAGCTTATGTGAGACACTTACTCTTTGTGCCAGTCGTAGATTTGGTGAATGTTTCCAAAGACGATCTTATCTTTTCCTTTCATATGATCGGGAACTCCTTTCTCCTCTATTCTCTTCATAAACCCCTTCAGAAAATCATTACACATACATATGAGTCACAACCCAAAACAGTTGATAAAAGCATCAGTAATTCACATGACCGTCTACAGCGGCTGTAAATGCTGATAAATGAACACTAGGATGACACTTGAGTAAATACTGAAACACTGATGATGTAATGAAAGTGCACATGAGGAATATGCAAATAGTTTTTGAGACAAACTGAAAACGGCGAACGAAGAAGGATAAAGGACAAGAGAGTGCTTTAAGATGATATTTTCATGCTAATGCCAAAATATGTCTTTAGTCACAGCATTATATTATGATGTTATGTTATACTGTCAGGATGTCAGCTATTTTCTGTTAGTTATTAAGTTGTCCTTACCTCAACCACGATACCCAAATCTTTCACATAGTCTTGTTCTGTCTGGATTAATTCATTCAGAACAAACCTGCAACAGAAAAAACAGACAATAGTTATTCAAGATTTTAGAACAATAACAAAACAACTAATCTATAAAATATGTGTTAGGTTAAGGCACTGCACACTTCCCTTTTAAGGGTGTTGCCGAATGAGAAAAAAATCGAATAAAAAAGATCAATTGCCTACAACGGATAAACTTTCCCATAAATACCTTGGATCAAGGCCATAACCATGTCTTGGGGCAATTATTTTTATTTTTTATAAAGCATAAAGAAACAGAACAGTGAACGAAATTCTAGGTTTAATTTTAGTTGGGAAATAATCATTTTGGGACTATTTACAAATAATATTTGCATTCATTTGCATCAAATATATTGATAATATATTTGAGATTCTTCACGTTAGTGAATAAATATATAGATCCGCTGATCATATTTTAATTCTGTGTGGTCTGGTGGTAGAATTTTTGAAAACCGTGTCGAAGGTTACAGGTTCTAATCTGCCCTCATATAGTTTTTTCTTCTTTGTTAAAATCAAAGATGTTCATCAATGATTGTATATTAAGAGCATGGACACATTTGTGTGACTTTTGTTTCTGTGATTTCACCAGAAAGAATAGAGTCTCCACAACGGCATTAGGCGATAGATTGACACGCTCGTCTGTGTGAAGACTGTGCACAAGCCAAAAGAGAATGTAAACCCCGCCTACTTTGATTTGATTGGCCCTCTCAATCATTTTGACATTGATGAGCGCTGTTAGACCTGAGGCAGACCAGACAAAAATTTTTACTTTTAAAAGGTCCCGTTCTTCGTGATCCCATTGTTCAAACTTTAGTTAGTGTGTAATGTTGCTGTTAGAGCATACATAATACCTGTAAAATTATAAAGCTCAAAGTTCAATGCCAAGCGAGATATTTTATTTAACAGAAGTTCCCTTTCAAAGCCTACAGCGAACGGCCGGCTTGGACTACATCCTGGTACTTCCTTCATTAATGACGTCAGTAGAACAGTAGAACAGACTAACCTCCGCCCACAAGAATACGCGAAAAAAGGGGGCGTGGTCTTGTTGCTGTCCCACGTGGAGAAGAGGAAGTGTCGCGTGGAGAAGAGGAAGTGTTGCGTTTGAGTGTGTTTGTCGCCATGTCGTCGAGACGCTGTTATTTTCATCCCGGAGTCAAATCACCTTTGTTTGGCTTTCCCAGGGACGCTGTAGAGATCATTGAGCGCATACATCTCCCGTTAAGAGGCGTGACCTTTCCACGTGCGCTAAGCTGCTGTCGAATCACAACACAGGAACCGCTGGCACAATCAGAACTCGTTACGTATTTCTGAAGGAGGGACTTCATAGAATAAAGGAACTCATCAGCCGTTTTTAGGACAGTGAGAACAGCGGTGTACAGATGAGTACATTGTGTGAAAAATACTGTGTTTTTTTACACGCGAAACATGAACACGTGTTATATTGCACACTGTAAACACAATCAAAGCTTCAAAAAAACACGAAGAACGGGACCTTTAAACCTTTTTGTGATCCTAACATTTGGCCATTTCTAATGATGGGGGGATTATTAGTGGACTTGTCCACCTCAATGTCTATGGTGGATACGGCCCTGCCGAATATAATTCGGGAAGATGCTTTCTCGATACACTGAATCCAGATCTTATGGCTCTAAAAGTCTTGGCTCTAAAAAACTGCCTTTTACTAGCGGTAACCAGATTTTACAGTAGGGAAAACAAAATTTGTACTTGTGATTGATTGATTATTTTTGTGTTTCAGAAGAATGATCTTTTCAAATGAAAAGTAATTACTGACAAGTTTGTAAGACTGAAAATGTAGTAAAATCTACTAAAGGTGTGTTTACACTTTTAGTTTGGTTCGCTTAGTCCGTTTGGTCAGGACCAAAATGAAAAAATAATTTAGTCCTGGTGCGCTAAGCGTTCACATTGGCATTTTAACACCAAACCTAAAGGCATAGGGATACGTTCACAACCTGATTGGTCGGCTTTTATGATGTATATTTTGAGACAGAACTTTCTGAACATCCAAAACAATGCTGTGTGCGGGGATAAATGCGTGTAACTACATATGATGTTATTTTGACCAGCTGAGAACTCGTGAAGAGCTTATAAAATGTGTAAAGGAGTCAAAAAAAGTGTCAGGAATCCCTCCGTCACACACACACAAACTAAGATCTACTGTGAGGAGACGCGGTTCTGATGCCTGTACCGAACTGTGATGGGCAACATCGCGACTATGACGAGAAAAAACAGGTGTGCTTGAGCACTCTGTCCTTTTTAGGGTCGCATCTTATGACATCACGTCTTGTTTTTGGTTTATTTACATGTCTTTGGTCTGAGTTGCATTCATATTTCAGTTGAACCGCACCAGAGTTGGTTTGAAAGCGGAGCGAGACCCATCTTTACAGCGCTCTTGGTCTTGTTTGGTGGGCACCAGGGCACCGGATGCCAGCGTTCACACTAAGAACCGCACTAATAGAGCAATCGCACCAGGGTTCGTTTTAATCCAACCAAACGTGCCAAAATGTGAACACCCTTTAATAACACCATTAATTTAAACATTTCAATATTTCATTCCATTAAGGATTTAGACTAATAAACATTCATATTTACATACAAAACCATTTTAAAACATGTTCTATGCAGACTTTAGGTTAAAGCTACCATCTTGCTTCACATTTCACACTGCTCGTAATTTACCCGGGGTTAACGATTAATCCTGGGTATTCATATGCTGCCTTTTCACACTGTACATTGCTAGACTCTGTGTTAACGTTCTTATTTGCATATTTGCTGTGTCAGTGTCATTGATTGGATGAACGCAGCATGACACCTGTTTACATAAAGCCTCTGGCATTGCACATCCTCATGTTATACATTACCAACTGTATTATCAAGTTTATCCTAAAAGGAATTTTAAAAATGGTAATAATGAAACAGTCTCTTCTTCATTCCAATTGAAGTTCTTTTTTTTGTCACCATTTGACATTTTTCCCCTCAAACACTGAAACTACTGTTTATACAATGCTCAGCATTTCCATGACTGTCCAAAGCACATGAATATGAGGCATGTGATTGGCTGTCGGTTGCTAAGCATCTAGTCGTAATATTCTCACAGCACATCATTTCACTTTCTACACAGGGTTAACAGTGTAAAGCGGTGCTCACCCTGCTTCGGAGCAGGGTTCAAAAACCCAGGTACCCTAAAAACAAATATGTCTTCACCTAAACATAACTCTAAAATCTGGTTGTTTCAAAATCACCTATGTTACATTAGCAGCAGGGACTAGGCCCCACAAACAACCAGCGATTTGCTCACTATGACCTAGAATCAGACCTCTGATGTTTGTAGATTTACTCTTAAAACAACCCAAATGAGTGTCGAGCGTGTCTCTTACTGGCCTGGGAAAACCCAGACAACTTCCAGCAAATTTAGATTTGCTCTGCAAGTAGTCTGGCAAAGAGCCCATTCAAGCCCATTTCTAATCCCTCGAAATCGCGGCACCAATCAGAAACGTTGGGGCGGGCTTTACACGATGACGACAGCCAGGGGCGTAAATCGCGGGGGGGACGGGGGGGACAGGATCCCTCCAATCTGAGGGCTGCCCCCCCCCTAAAAACCATGCTGAGTATTGTAAATAATATAACAATATATACTTAAAATAATGTGTAAGTAGTAAAACAATACAAACGCAAATGGGACAAAAAATGCGTTTTAAGTTTAGAAACATTTTGAGTCCCCCCTCCCCCCTTGCCTCACAGTGGTTTGATCCACCGCACCTCAACTAACGTTACCCATAGACCGCAGAAAAACTACCACACAAGTTTGGGGAGAGAACAAGGCTCTTCAGACAGCAGTTGTGAAACACCAGTAGGAGCTGTCAAGGCTATTTTATTCACTTTAAACGTCAGATGAAGTGATTCTTTTCTCTTTAATACAGATTAGGCAAAACACTGTTAACATCCCTTGCCCACCGCCGCCCCGCCCCGCTCCGCTGTACAGTAATAACATCATTTAGTTCAGTTAGAGAACTGACAAAACTATTAAAAACTGAACGTGTCTGCACAATATTATCCAAGATTTGGTTTCAAAGCGTAAAAGCGCCTATTTAAGGGAGTGTGTCATTGGACTGTTTTGTTGTTTTTCATTATGAATAATCGGCGAATGAACCCAAAATTCAAGCAACCCGCCCCCAAATTAAAAAAATTGGCTAATTCTAAACCGTAAGTTCGGTCAGATCTGTGTAGGGTTTGCTCAATATGATCATAAGTGGCAGATCAGAGGCTTCTGCAGTTGAATATTTAAATATCTGAATTTCATAGTATAAAATACTATGTGGAGGACGCAAGATAATTTAATAATTATAATATGACTGCGTGGTGAACCTTAATCGTATTTAAACTACTATCGCTTTGTGTTGTTGGTCAGATAAAATGACAGAGAAAAGAAAAACGGACAGATCATTTTTCAGTACACCAAAACACCAAATAAGTATGAAATGTTTTTTTTTTTTGTTGTGGTACACATATCCTTACAAGTACGATTTTGGCTGTATTATTTGTGTCCCCTTCAAAATTGCTCTTGAGAAATTTCATGCTTCCCCCCCCCCCAACTTTTAGATGAAATGTACGCCCCTGATGACAGCGCATCGACGGTGAAGCAGATTCTGTACATTACAAAGACGGATGCAGCAGTGAAAAATCACTCGTTCGAATCAGCTATCGCGTCTGTTTTAAGCGCTTTAAACTTTTCCTTTCCGTTAAAACCCGAGCAAAGAACAACACTCGAAGCCTTCATATCTAAAAAAGATGTTATCGCTGTCTTACCGACTGGATTCGGCAAAAGTCTGATATACCAGCTGCCCCTTTGGTGGCTAAATGAATGGGTCTTAGCAAGAGCCCTCTGGTAGTGTTAATGTTTCACAAAACATAGTTTTTAAGTCCTTTTCAGGCGAGAATATAGTTGTTTAAAGCTCAAATCTGTGGTTTATTTGTAAAGAGAGTGCCTTTTTGAAAATTTGATCTGCCGTTTTTGGAGTTGTGAGCTCCAGCGGATCAGCGGCGCTCAGCGCTTATTAACCCCGCCGAGAGCAGCCTTTCCTCGGCCAGTCCTTCAGCCGCTGGCTCTGATGTCTCTGTGGTGGTTAAACATAAGATATGATTCGTCTTGTGTAGATCTAACGGCTGATCTTTGCTCTCATGAATCTATAATTTGTTCCCTGACAGATCGTTTTGTCTGAGGGCAAAGTGAAGTTTCATAACTTTATATTTGTAAGCTATTAAACGTTACCGTTGTAGTCTCCTAGCGCTGACTTTGTGTGACTGAATTGCTTTATTTATTGTACAGCTTCTTATACCTTTTACTTATACTTTTATAATGGCTATTGATCACACATTAACTGACATTTAACTAAAAGAGACTGGGTTGTGTTTTATGTCATATTTCATTTTATTACAGTGATAATCATAGCCTATATATGCACACATATTATTATTATTTTTTTTTTTATGTAAACGAAAAGAGGCCGGGTTTTTTAAATATTTCGTTTTGTTATATACATGCATTGAAGATAATATGCATTGTCTGCACTACATTTGTGTGGCTATAATATGTTTAATATTTAAAATATCATTATTTTGTTTTATTGTAGCCTAAAATATACAAATATATACTGAGTGATACTGTCAAGAACGCTGCTTGTCCATTAGCAGAGTAGGCGGACTAGTGTCCTCCCGTCCTCGGGAGTTCGTTCTCCGGAGTCAAACTTGGGGTGCGTCTCAATCAGCTCCCTAGTTCAGTAGTCAGTGCACTGATAAGGACATAAGTCAATGGGCTGACTCCCTGATCAGTGCCCTGACTACTGAACTAGGGAGCTGATTGAGACGCAGCCTTGGTAAGTCACGGACGCAAGTCAGAAGTTCGCGTATGAAATATGTCATAAAATACCACTGCCTCATTTTATTAAAAAAATACTTAAACATAATAGCCACACAAATGTGGTTCAGGCAACGCGTAGCTAGGCCTACATTGATTATCTTATATATTTATAATAAAACGAAGTATAAAACACCCTGCCTCTTTTCATTTACATTTTAAAAATAATATATTAAACATTAATATGTGGTTTAGGTAAGGTGACCAGATTTCTGAAATGGAAACCGGGGACATTTCCTATTTGAGAACACAAGTACAGACAAGAACGCATATTGAGAGACGGCCAGATGTTTCTCCGTCGCTCTGCATACGTCATCTCCCTCATCACTCTGATTGGTTTTAGGTCTATCCAATTGCGCTTAGAGGCATTTGAGCGACGCCCGTTGGTGACGCCCCTTTGGAAATGATTTGTCTATGAAGCTTTGCCAGACCATAACTCAGTTACTACTGAGAATGGTCTGGTTTTAACCAGGCTAGTCTCTTACATTCGTCCACGCAGTGCTTTGGCTTTCTGCTCCAGCTCAGGGTTCCTGGGTGGAATGGGGCTTTGCTCTGCCGGGTTCACCGGGCTGAATCCTGGGTATGATCCTGGCTCCAGCGTCTAGGGCAACAGAGACAAGACAAACACAAATACAAAAGACTCCAGTCAGTTTGACAGTCTGTATTTAGAAATGCCAGGCCTGATGTGGGAGAACAATCACAGCAATTGACTGGTTTATGTGTGACACTGCCCTAAACTTCATCACCATCAGAGCTGCTCAAGAGATTCTAAAGGGCAGAAAAGGGCACTCCGGGACACAGAATGAGCCATAATATCCAGCACTATGGCAAGTTTGGAAGGCTTTTATTACTTCATTACCACAAAAGGCTATGCATAATGCTTAATGACAGTTAAGGATGAATACAATGCAAATTAATGCATATGCTTGTGAACTAATAAACTAATAAATTAATGCATATGCTTGTGAACTAATAAACTAATAAATTAATGCATATGCTTGTGAACTAATAAACTAATAAATTAATGCATATGCTTGTGAACTAATAAACTAATAAATTAATGCATATGCTTGTGAACTAATAAACTAATAAATTAATGCATATGCTTGTGAACTAATAAACTAATAAATTAATGCATATGCTTGTGAACTAATAAACTAATAAATTAATGCATATGCTTGGGAACTAATTAAAGACATCATGTGAGCCTAATCAAAGCTGACTGTTTACTTTCAGAATTCATATCTTATTGCAGGGTCTGCGTTACATATTTTGTTTGTCTCCCTTAAGGCAAGCTCACACTACACAACTTTTGACTGGATTTTGCAATCACAGACAGATTTCCAGATGTCTTGCGTTAATTTATGTGAGACTCTTTACGTAGCCTCTTGACCAAATGTCTTTGTGCACCTCATCAGCATTGTGTTGTGTAGTACGTGTCCTGCTATGACAAGACAATGACAGATTACACAACAGCAATTCAGGTACTGAAGGCTACGTTCACACTGTCAGTCCAAATCAGATATTTTGTGCATCCGATTGGAATCTGATCTAAAATTAGTTACATCTAATTTAATATGGAGCCGGCCCACCCTTTGCAGCTATAACAGCTTCAGCTCTTCTGGGAGGCTTTCCACAAGGTTTAGGGGTGTGTTTATGGGAATTTTTGACCATTCTTCTAGTAGCACATTTGTGAGATCTGGCTCTGTTGTTGGACGAGAAGGCATGGCTCGCAGTCTCCGCTCTAATTCATCCCAAAGGTATTCTATCGGGTTGAGGTCAGGACTCTGTGCAGGGCAGTCAAGTTCCTCCACACCAAACTCCTCATCCATGTCTTTATGGACCTTGCTTTGTGCACTGGTGCGCAGTCATGATGGAACAGGAAGAGGTCATCCCCAAACTGTTCCCACAAAGTTGGGAGCATGAAATTGTTCAAAATGTCTTGGTATGCACAAGCATTAAGAGTTCCTTTCACTGGAACTAAGGGGCCAAGCCCAACCCCTGAAAAACAACTCAACACCATAATCCCCCCTCCACCAAACTTTACACGTGGCACAATGCAGTCAGGCAAGTACCGTTCTCCTGGCAACCGCCAAACCCAGACCCGTCCATCAGATTGCCAGACAGAGAAGTGTGATTGGTCACTCCAGAGAACACGTCTCCACTGAGAACACGGCGTGCTTTACCCCACTGCATCCGGCGCTTTGCATTGCACTTGGTGATGTAAGGCTTGGATGAGCTGCCCGGCCATGGAAACCCATTCCATGAAGCTCTACACACTGTTCTTGAGCTCATCTGAAGGCCACATGAAGTTTGGAGGTCTGTAGCTGTTGACTCTGCAGAAAGCTGGCGACTTCTGTGCACTGTGTACCTCAGCATGCGCTGACCCCGCTCTGTGATTTTTACTTGGCCTACCACTTCGTGGCTGAGTTGCTGTTGTTCCCAATTGCTTCCACTTTGTTATAATCCCACTAACAGTTGAGCATGGAATATTTAGTAGTGAGGAAATTTCACGAATGGATGCGTATGCATGCCTAGGCGCTTGATTTTATACACATTTGGTTATGGAAGTGATTGGAACACCTGAATTCAATGATTTGGAGGGGTGTCCCAATACTTTTGCCAATATTGTGTATCTGCATTGGTTTCTATGGCAATGACATTCCATTGGTAGGCATACGGCAAAAACAACAACAACCGTAACACGGAGGGGTTTGCAATACAGACGCTGTCTTATTTACAACATGACACTGTGTAGTTGCCGCACTGGACTCCTGCGCCTTCTGAGGCAGCGATGAGCGGCTTTATTCTGTGCTGTCGTCTCCACCGGTTTCAAAAACACGTCTCATTCTCTCACTTTATGCTTGTCTGGCACTTTGCAACAGCACAACCTTTTCTCTGCAACAACTTTCAGCATGTTTCCTATAACAGTGCCTGAAGTGTTTACATTTTCTGTGGCGTGAGAAAGTCACATAAACCCTGCAAAATCTGATCAGAGCAGTCAGACTGAAACGTATTTCCAGAAATGCCATTTGAATAGCATTTCAAACCACATATAAATGTAGCTCGATACGGATTTGTAAATGATTTTTGATTTTTTGCTTTTCACACTTGCTAAATCTGATCGGATTTCAATCGAATGCACACAAAAATCGGATTTGGACTGACAGTCTGAACATAGTCCTGTAGTGTGAGCTTGCCCTTGTTTGACACGCCCAATTCAGGTCTTGCAGTCAATGAGCTGATGAGTTGAATCAGGTGTGTTAGATGCTGGAGACTTACAAAATCTGCAGTGCTGCGGGGACTCCAGTCTTACTGGAGACAATTGGACATTGAAAATATAGGTACTATAGTTTTCAGATTATACTATGATACTAGATATTAGTATAAGATAATAAGATTTTTTTCAGATGAATGCCTCTAAAGCAAGTTTCAGTTTAAATTCCGGAGGTGCTCGATCAAAATGTTGTGGAACAAATTAAAGGAATAATTTGTGTGCAAAACAGGTCAAGCTCAATCAGTAGCATTTGTGACACAATGATGAACACAATTTTTTTTCAATAAATAACATCCCTCGTTGGTTTTTTTGTATTTGTTGAAAAATCAAAAGCAACTTAGGTACTTGGATGAAAGTGAATGAAGTAAAAATGTAAAAAATGTAAAAGTAGCTACATTAGATATTCTGATTCCGGCTTTCTAAACATTGTAAAATTGGATATGGCCTAACTTTACACAGAAAAGCTCAGTAAAGCCACATCCCTCCACTAAAATCATATTTAAAACAAATTTTTTTTTTTTTTACTTCCATACTAAGTGCCTCATTAAAATCCCAAATTGAGCTTTTTTAAAAGAAAAGGAGAAATTAATTTTCACAATAAATCAACAAGACGCAACAAATTCTGTCGATTGAGCTTAAAGGGATAGTTCACCCAAAAATGAAAATTATCCCATGATTTACTCACCCTATAGTCATCCTAGGTGTTTATGACATTATTCTTCCAGACGAATAAAATCAGAGTTATATTAAAAATGTCCTGGCTCTTCCATGCTTTATAATGGCAGTGTCATTTTTGAAGTCCATAAGATCTATCCATCATATAACTGCTCCACATGGCTCCGGGGGGGTGGCGTGTTTGTGTAAGAAAAATATCCATATTTAAAACTTTATAGACTAAAATAACTAGCTTCCGGCGGTCAGCGGTAGGCAAGTCAACTTGCACTAAAAGAGTAACCCTTGACCCTTGAACCCTTGACACATGCGTATTGACGAATGCAGAAGCGCAGAGGATAGCGCAAAACAAAACACCGGTCATGAATTATTGTGTCTAAAATTAGAATTTTTAAAAAGAAATGGCTTTTGATTTTGGTACAAGGATTTTGATATAAGAGAAGAGGGGCTTGAGTTTGTTGCCCAGCACTGTCCACGAGAGGCGTCAAAGCTTGCGATGCTCCTGTACATCGCCTCAGGGGTCACTCTTTTGCTTAAAGGGTTAGTTCACCCAAAAATGAAATTTATGTCATTAATCCCTCACCCTCATGTCGTTCGACACCCGTAAGACATTCGTTCATCTTCGGAACACAAATGAAGATATTTTTGTTGAAAGCTGATGCTGAGAAAGGCCTCCATTGACACTCAGTACATTTACACTCACAAGACCCATAAAAGGCACTAAAAACGTCGTTACAAAGTCCATCTCACTACAGTGGCTCTACAATCATTTTACAAAGCGACGATAATAGTTTTTGAGCGAAAACAAAATATAAAAATAACGACTTTATTCTACAAGTTCTGTCTTCCTCTGTCGTGAACTCACGAAGCACCGTCACGACGCATGCGCGAGAATATGACTGTGGCGAGCAGCGAGGCCGAGGGACCGTGAGGGCGGGACGATCTCGGCCCTCGCGGAGGAGTGAGGGAGTATAAAGGAGGAGCGATGACAGTGAGGGACGAGAGAGGACCAGGCCTGGATTTTGTGTTGTGTTTGATTTTAGTTTTGTTATGTGTTGCTGCAGTCGTCCGTGAGGGGCTGCAGATTTTTATTTTCATTTGTGTTTTGTTTGTATGTAGGCGGCAGTCGTCCGCGAGGGGCTGTCGCCGCCATATTAGTTTGTGTTTGTTTATTAAAAGTTCTTTTGATTGTCTGCCGGTTCCCGCCTCCTTCCCGTACAAACAAGCTTTACTACAATGACGTAGTGCCAGCGTTCGGACACGTGACCCAGAAGCGAGGAGGAGATTTGTTTAAACGAGCAGAGGAAGACGCGCCGTATCGAAGCTGTTGAATTCTACATTGATCGTGCTTTAGGTCTCGGCGTAGAGCTCAAATGTGACTAAAGTGTGAATCCATTTCATGGATTCCCGAACGCCGGTTTGCGTCATATTCTCGCGCATGCGTCGTGACGGTGCTTCGTGAGTTCGACGGCACAGGACAACAAGGAAGAACTTGTAGAATAAAGTCGTTATTTTGATTTTTTTTTCGCACAAAAACTATTGTCGTCGCTTCGTAAAATTATTGTAGAGCCACTGTAGTGAGATGGACTTTGTAACAACGTTTTTAGTGCCTTTTATGGGTCTTGTGAGTGTAAATGTACTGAGTGTCAATGGAGGCCTTTCTCAGCCTCAGCTTCCAACAAAAATATCTTCATTTGTGTTCCGAAGATGAACGAATGTCTTACGGGTGTCGAACGACATGAGGGTGAGTAATTAATGACATAATTTACATAATTTTCATTTTTGGGTGAACTTACTCTTTAAGTGAACCTGCGTACCGCTGATCGCTAGTTATTTCAGTCTATAAAGTTTTAAATATGGATATTTTTCTTACACAAACAAGCCACTTCACTTCAGAAGGCCTTTATTAACCGTCCGGAGCCGTGTGGAGCAGTTATATGATGGATAGATGCACTTTTATGGACTTCAAAAATGACCCAACAAGTCAATGCCATTATAAAGCTTGGAAGAGCCATAACTCAGATTTTATTCGAATGAAAGAATAATGTCTTATATACCAAGGATGACTTGGTTGGCTAATTTTCATTTTTGGGTGAACTATCCCTTTAACTTGTACTGAACTCGGACTATTCCCAGATATGCCACTAACATAACTAAAGCCACACAGGTGTGGAAAAATAATAATATATAATAAGATTCGATCACACCCTAATGTGATTTCTCAGTACATCCATCAGAAAGTAGGGGCATTTTATACACACAGCATACTTTAAATGGGAATTGAATCTTTGAGGAGATCAAGCTGATGGCCAATGACAGAAACATGCTCTTAAACACAATGATTGCACTACACAGCAGAGCTGAGCATGTTGACATTCAACACGAATCCTATAAACACGGTCAAGTGCACAGAAATATTAAAACAATAAACAGAGCAACACAGAACAAAAGACACATTGACCGTTTTATTGGTGCATGTGAGACTAATGCAGATGATCTCTGTAGTGCACTATATGCTCAAGAGTTAGTGATTGTCTTAGAGCAAGAGAAAACAGAAAGGAAAAGAGGAAAACCATGGACGTTAGCCGATCAAATCACCCTGCTTGCGCCAGGAGAGCAAAGCGGGTTCAGTGGCACACTTACCATCTTAGTTTTGACCAGTTTTTCTATAGCACTGACAAGCTCAGCAGCACTGGGGACGTCAGCCGAGCTCTGCCGTGAAGCCAGCAGCACAGACGACTACATGACAGCAGGAGGAGAGAGACATTAGCAGGAGGAGAGAACAGAACAGGAAGAGCTCAGGACAGCCAGTTTATCAAGCTTTGGTTTTTTGGGGAGAAGAGACGCAAAGGCCGGGCCAATCTCACACCGGAACATGCCAAACATTTCACCGCCAAATCAAAAGGATTGAATATTTTTTGCTTAAAGAAAACGGGGCCTACTTTTATGACCATTACAATTCTTCCATGGTGATATTATTTTCAGGACAATTATTCATTTCTCCCCAAAAGCTCATTAACAGGTAAAAAGATGTTATCATGTGTAAATCATGATTTATTGGATAAACTACAGTCTGTAAGATAGTTTCATGTTTTGAAAGACGTCTCTTATGTTCACAGAGGCTGCATTCATTTGAGCAAATATACAGTAAAAACCCTAATATTGTAAAATATTATAATTTAAAGTAATTGTTTTCTATTTTAATATATTATAAAGTGTAATTTATTCCTGTGATCAAAGCTGAATTTTCAGCATCATTACTCCAGTCTTCAGTGTCACATGACACGTTATTATTTTAGTTGTGCAGCTTAATATTTTTTGTGGATTCTTTAATGGATACAAACTTCAAAATAACAGCATTTAATAATAATAATAATAATAATAATAATAATAATAATAATAATAATAATAATAATAATAATAATAATAATAATAAGTAAAAATAAAGTAAAGTAAAATCAAAATAAAACAATAAAACAATAAAATAAAAAAAAATAAAAAATATATAAAATACAATACAATAAAACAAAACAATAAAAAAGTAAAGTAAAATAAAAGAATAAATAAATAAAAAATATATGTAATAAAGTATAAAAAAATTACATTTAATAAAAGTAAAATCAAAAGTAAAGTTAAGTAAAAGTAAAATAAAAATAAAACAAAACAAAGTAAAGGTTATATAAAAAAAAAGAAAAAAAAAGAAAAGAAAAATATAAAATTTAACTTGCATTTGATGGGAAATGGGAAATTGTCATAATAATCAATGATACAATGAATAATAATAATAATAATAATAATAATAATAATAATAAGTAAAAATAAAGTAAAGTAAAATCATAAAGTATAAAAAAAAATACATTTAATAAAAGTAAAATAAAAATAAAACAAAACAAAATAAAGTAAAGGTTATATAAAAAAAGAAAGAAAAAAAAAGAAAATAAAAATATAACATTTTACTTGCATTTGATGGGAAATGGGAAATTGTCATAATAATCAATGATACAATGAAAAATAATAATAATAATAATAATAATAATAATAATAATAATAATAAGTAAAATCAAAATAAAACAATAAAACTATAAAATAAAAATATAAAACAAAATATAAAATACAATACAATAAAACAAAACAATACAAATTATAATAATAATAAAGTAAAGTAAAATAAAATAAAGGAATAAATAAAAAATATATATAATAAAGTATAAAAAAATCACATTTTACAAAAGTAAAATCAAAAGTAAAGTTAAGTAAAAGTAAAATAAAAATAAAAAATAAAACAAAACAAAATAAAGTAAAGGTAATGAAAAAAATAAAAAATAATATAAAATTTAACTTGCATTTGATGGGAAATGGGAAATTGTCATAATAATCAATGATACAATGAATAATAATAATAATAATAATAATAATAATAATAATAATAATAATAATAATAATATCACAAGGCAAAAAATCATAATGGTCCAAAAACAGTCTTCAATTACTTTATGAAAAACATTTTTCCTTTTGATTTCAGCTAGGAGGAATAAGGCTGTGAGATTCACGCTGTCAGCCAGCTATGGGTCGAAACACACTACTGCTGCAGTCTCCAGGCACAGCGTGCAAAAGAGCCAGAGTCGACGGGAACAGTTTCACAACCACAGCATTTAAGCTTCATTGCAACAATAGGGTGGATTTGTGGTTAGTTGACTATGAGACAGGGAGCCTCCACCCAAGCAGTTATGGGCGACGTTGACATCAGGGAGGAAAAACTGTGTTAGTAAAGCCACTGTGTGTGTGTGTGTGTGTGTGTGTGTGTGTGTGTGTGTGTGTGTGTGTGTGTGTGTGTATATGAGGGAGGCAGGTGGAGATAGTTATGAACACATGATGAGTGATAGTACTTAATGAATCCACCTCCACGTTAAAAGGATAGTTCACCCAAATATGAAAACTGAGTCATGATTTATTCACCCTCATGTCCTTCCAAACTCATAAGACTTTTGTGACTTCTGTCCTTCCATTGGCAGCTACACAATTACTATGAGTTTCATACTATAATTTTACAATTACTAGCTTCAAAAAGTTCATAAAGAGATCGTAAAACAAATCCATACGAATCGAGCGGTTTATTCCACATTTTCTGAAGAGACTCGATCGCTTTATATGATGAGTAGATTTATTTAGGCTTTTGGGTAACACTAGTTTAGGGACAAACGCTCACTATTAGTTGCATATTAGCATGACATTACTAGGATATTACTAGCCTGGATGCCAGACGAACTTAGCCCCGCCCACAATTTGTTTTTACACGGGCAGTTCGGTCTGGACTTGATCCATAGAGAAGTAATTATGCCCGAACAGAAACTGTTCGGACCAATGAAATTGTCAGGGCGGGCTTTAGACGATGATGGACAGATGATAAACAGTAACGATATCATCCACGTCATCAAAGGCGCTTGGGTTGAATTTGTTCTAATCCTAAACGGAGAACTTGTTCGTATATGCATTCACCTTTACTATTTCTCTCAGAAATGATGATGGTGTTGGTCAGTACTCTGTGTATCCTTAAATTCTTTTTCTACAACACCGGCAAAGATCGTTTACACTTATTCCAGCTTGCGTGCGGACAGGGTTGCCAAGTTTTTACAGCAAAACTCGCCCAATTGCTACTCAAAACTAGCTAAAAACAAGCCCAATAGCTTTCCGGGTGGGGGGGGTTCTCCGGGAAAAATGGCATTTGGGGGGTAAAATATGTGTTATTTTGGCACGGCTGCTAAAATTCGCGTTCCTGGGTCTGTATATCACATAATTGGGGTCGCTTCAACCCGCGGACTTGGCAACACAGTGCAGTTGAGTTCTGTTGACATTTGACAACTAACGTTATGCGTCGCTCCGTTGCTCTGATTGGTTGTAGGTCTATCCAATTGAGGTCTTTCCTGGTTCGGTTTAAACACGCCCCATAATCACAGCCCAACGGAGCAGTATCAGACTCAAATTCTGACTAGAATAGAGTATGACGACGTCAGGCTAGGATATTGGCTGATTATTAGTACTTATAAAGCACATATGAATGCCTTATTCAGCATGACCTTATTCTACATCCCTTAATCCTACCCAATACCTAAACTTAACAACTACTTTACTAACTATTATTAAGCAGTAGGAGTTTATTAAGGCAAAAGTCGTAGTTAATAGTGAGAACTGGGCCAGCTTTTATTCTCATCAACTCACATATCAGTTATAGTAAACAGAAAGACACTCAAGCATGCTTCCTTGACATGCAAGAACCAATGAGGTTCGTTCTCGTGTTACGCATCACGTTTGAGCTTCAGCAAGAACCAATGAGATTCATTCTTGTGTTACGCAGCACGTTTGAGCTTCAGCAAGAACCAATGAGGTTCGTTCTCGTGTTACGCATCACGTTTGAGCTTCAGCAAGAACCAATGAGATTCATTCTTGTGTTACGCATCACGTTTGAGCTTCAGCAAGAACCAATGAGGTTCGTTCTCGTGTTACGCATCACGTTTGAGCTTCAGCAAGAACCAATGAGGTTTGTTCTTGCACGTCATATACAGTTGAGCTTCTGTTTATGATTGCTAATCAGAATGTTTATTTGTGAATACAATCCTAAATTCAATCTGTTCATCATTTAAAGCAATCAAGTCAAAAAATTTGGACTTTGTTTTACAATCTTTTATGAATTTTTGTCAGCTTCAAAGCGGTAGTAGCTGTCAATGGAGAGACAGAAATCTTTCAGATTTAATTTAAAATATCTTCCTTCATGTTTCGAAGACGGATAAAAGTCTTAAGGATTTGCAACAACATGAGGGTGAGTAACTGATTACCTTTTCATTTTTGGGTGAACTATCCCTTTAATAACCTATGACATCACTCTCTCATAGCTCCGCCCCCACTGTTCTGTCTGTGTACCTTCTCTTCCTGAGCAGAGGGGTCTTTGATGATCTCCATTGGAGGAGGGAGGGGAGTGTGTGACTCGTCTTCAGGCTCTTCCTCCCCTCCGCTGTGCATTCCTGATGAAGATTTGGAGAGTGTTCCCACTTCTTTACGCACTCGCTGAAAACACAAGAACAAGTCATTAAGCAAATTTACAGTGCATGTTGAAAGGACATATACACATCTCAGTTAAATTCTGTGTATCGCCTTGTGAAAAAGTAGTGCTTAAACATAATATGTTATGTAATGTGCAATTGTAGTGTACTTAATGTTTCGCATAATAATAATGGAATAAAAGGCATGTTATTTTATATTACATTAATAGATAATATATTTGAAACATACTTATTTGCAACTTCATTATCAAAAATGTGTAATTACAAATATATGTAAATAGATGACATAAATTTCAACAGAAATTACATTAAAAGTATATTCAATTTACCATAAATGTGTCAATACATTCAGTAGTACACTTTAACCATATTTCAAAGAAAACAGAAGTAATTAAATGACATATTCTTGACATGTACTTTAAGTTCTATTACATGGATCAAATTTTAAATGAAAATAACATACAATTAAGTGCTCTAAACTACATTCAGTTCACACCTAAGTATATATATACAGTGAGGAAAATAAGTATTTGAACACCCTGCTATTTTGCAAGTTCTTCCACTTGGAAATCATGGAGGGGTCTGAAATTGTCATCGTAGGTGCATGTCCACTGTGAGAGACATAATCTAAAAACTAGATTTTTTAACTATTTATTTGTATGATACAGCTGCAAATAAGTATTTGAACACCTGTCTATTAGCTAGAATTCTGACCCTCAAAGACCTGTTAGTCTGCCTTTAAAATGTCCACCTCCACTCCATTTATTATCCTAAATTAGATGCACCTGTTTGAGGTCGTTAGCTGCATAAAGACACCTGTCCACCCCATACAATCAGTAAGAATCCAACTACTAACATGGCCAAGACCAAAGAGCTGTCCAAAGATACTAGAGACAAAATTGTACACCTCCACAAGGCTGGAAAGGGCTACTGGGAAATTGCCAAGCAGCTTGGTGAAAAAAGGTCCACTGTTGGTGCAATCATTAGAAAATGGAAGAAGCTAAACATGACTGTCAATCTCTCTCGGACTGGGGCTCCATGCAAGATCCCACCTCGTGGGGTCTCAATGATCCTAAGAAAGGTGAGAAATCAGCCCAGAATTACACGGGAGGAGCTGGTCAATGACCTGAAAAGAGCTGGGACCACCGTTTCCAAGGTTACTGTTGGTAATACACTAAGACATCATGGTTTGAAATCATGCATGGCACGGAAGGTTCCCCTGCTTAAACCAGCACATGTCAAGGCCCGTCTTAAGTTTGCCAATGACCATTTGGATGATCCAGAGGAGTCATGGGAGAAAGTCATGTGGTCAGATGAGACCAAAATAGAACTTTTTGGTCATAATTCCACTAAACGTGTTTGGAGGAAGAAGAATGATGAGTACCATCCCAAGAACACCATCCCTACTGTGAAGCATGGGGGGGGTAGCATCATGCTTTGGGGGTGTTTTTCTGCACATGGGACAGGGCGACTGCACTGTATTAAGGAGAGGATGACCGGGGCCATGTATTGCGAGATTTTGGGGAACAACCTCCTTCCCTCAGTTAGAGCATTGAAGATGGGTCGAGGCTGGGTCTTCCAACATGACAATGACCCGAAGCACACAGCCAGGATAACCAAGGAGTGGCTCTGTGAGAAGCATATCAAGGTTCTGGCGTGGCCTAGCCAGTCTCCAGACCTAAACCCAATAGAGAATCTTTGGAGGAGCTCAAACTCTGTGTTTCTCAGTGACAGGCCAGAAACCTGACTGATCTAGAGAAGATCTGTGTGGAGGAGTGGGCCAAAATCCCTCCGGCAGTGCAAACCTGCTGAAAAACTACAGGAAACCTTTGACCTCTGTAATTGCAAACAAAGGCTACTGTACCAAATATTAACATTGATTTTCTCAGGTGTTCAAATACTTATTTGCAGCTGTATCATACAAATAAATTGTTAAAAAATCATACATTGTGATTTCTGGATTTTTTTTTTTAGATTATGTCTCTCACAGTGGACATACACCTACGATGACAATTTCAGACCCTCCATGATTTCTAAGTGGGAGAACTTGCAAAATAGCAGGGTGTTCAAATACTTATTTTCCTCACTGTATATTATATGTGCTGTGCTGTCACATTAAGTGATGAATAATCACATTATAAAACCAAGACCATGCGTTGTGGCACAGAGATTTGCATGGGTAAGCACCCCTTAAAATCTAGTAAATAAATCTAAAATATAGAACAATCATTGATCATTGTTACTATATATATATATATATATATATATATATATATAGAACACTGTTGTGATATCAAATTTAATAAAAAAATCTATAAACAACACAAGACAATGAATTTCAGTGATATCACCTAACAAAATGCGTTCAACTGTGAGGAAATGACACATCCTCAAGTGTTTTATTGCTTTATTATTTTACTTCAATTGCACATGTTTAAATGCTCTGAAATTATTGTTGAAGAATTTTCTGTTGCTCTGGAAGACAGCAGGCATGGTTAATATGGACCATTGTGGTGGGGTTCACATACCCTGCTTCAGAAATACAGAGGCTCTTTTGTACCAGCACATTATATGGCACACAGCTTTAAAAAGTCAGGCTAATCATCACCCTCCGATCTGAACGGCTGCTGCCGGGGCCATAGCAGCCCTTTAATACGCCACTTATACAGCACACAGAACAAGAGGGCTACTTTTCTCTGTATGGTCATGGTTGCGTAAAAAAAAAAACAGTGATGGGGTTATTAAACACTCTGACGTAAAACTGCTGTCCACCGTCACCACATGCTGTTAGACAAGATGTACAATTTCACCAATAAACCTTTTTTGGGGAATTCTTATGACAATGTAAACATATTCTGAATAAGAATTAACAAATGTACACAAACTATGGATTGAACTCAGTCTTTCCTGCCTTCACTGATAAAAAGCCTGGATTAATGTAACAGCTGTCCCCATGTTATTGACTGGGCTTAAATGAACAATCCACTTAAAAAAAAAAAAAAAAAAATTCCAACTCTCATTTTCATTTTCCAACTCCCCTAGACTTAAGGTGCGTTCACACCGGACGCGATTCGCGCGAGTGATTTACATGTTAAGTCAATGCAGAGACGCGAAATGGCATTCTGCGGTGCGATTCGCGCGATTGAGGCGGCGCGAATGACGCGAATTGAGCGTTTTGAACGCGCAATTCGCGCGAATCGCTCAAGTTGAAAAATCTGAACTCTGGCGGATATTTCGCGCCGCGTTAACCAATCATGAGCTTGCTCTAGTAGTGACGCATTTACAAGCGGAGGCAGAAATCCCAACAACAATGGACGACAAGATAATCGTGGCCGTATGTGGATACCCGGAGCTGTATGATACATCATCCTATCACTACAGGAACAGGAATAAAAGGAATAAAGGAATAAAAAGGATCTTGCTTGGAAGAAAGTGAGTTATTGTGAGCCATTTCACAACGAGACAGGAGCAGAAAAAAAGAGCCAGAGCCAGCGGTAAATGTGAGAAGGACTAGCCGAGGAAAGGCGGGTCTCGCCGGGTAAACGAGCGCAGAATGTCACTGATCCCCTGGATCTCACAACTCCGAAAACGCCAGATAAAATGCTCAAATAGGCTCTTTTTATAAATTAACCACAGATTTGAGCTTTAAACAACTATATTATCGCCTGAAAGAGTCTTTAAACGACGTTTTGTCACACATTAATAGCAGTATTTTTTACAAAAAAGACGTCAAGTGACCGAGACGAGCTGGCTCATATAGGCTCATATAGAAGCCCCTCCCATGACGCGAATTCGCGTCTGTTGTGTAGTTGTGACACGCGAATTTCACGCGCGAATGAAGCGAGTAAACTCAAAATGTTCAAGCGTCCACCTTCGCGCGAATCGCGTCCGGTGTGAACGCCACATTAAACAGTTGAGTTTTACTGTTTTTGAATCCATTCAGCCGATCTCCAGGTCTGGCAGTAGCACTTTTAGCATAGCTTAGCATAGACCATTGAATCTGATTAGACCGTTAGCATCTCGCTCAAAAAAATTACCAAAGAGTTTCAATAGACAGACGGAAAATGAACGATATGGCTAGGAACTATACTCTAATTTTCAGGCACTGGGTAATATCATTGCACCGCTGCACTCATGGTGCACTCATGGTACGGCAGCAAAGTTCCTTGATTATTACGCAGGAATGAGAGAATAGTTCCTAGCCATACAGGCCTAGAAAATCACATAGAAACTTTTCTTTTTCTGTCGGTCTTAGTACACGATGAGTCTACAGAAGAGTCAAGTTTTAAGCATTTTTTTCTTTGAAAAAGTGTTGATAATCAGTATTTCCTACTGGGAGTTGAGATGAAACAGTGGGGCTTGCACCTTTATGAACTATAAAATTGTTAAACCTAAAAGAAAGAAAAAAATTTTTTTATGCTTTTTCTTCAATGCTGAATTAACAAACAAATGGCGATAAGATAAAAATTCTGGTCTGACTGTGTAAGAACTACAGAACAAAAAACACAGTACAAATCACCATCATGGTTTTGTGGACCATGGTAATATATCAAAGTATTGTTTGAAGAACCTTGGAATACCATGGTATACAAATATGGTAGGACACAACGGGGCTAAAAGCACACCTTTGTGTGTATCTTTAGAAAAATGTGCTTTTCACTACTTCCAAAGTGTATGATTGGAGGAAAAAAAAGTTTGAATTGAACAATAATGGAGCAACAGAAATATACTGCCATTAAAATGTGTTAAAAGAAAAATGTATTTAAAAAAGTGAAGATTCTGAAAGCATAGAATGAGATCCCATACTAATTTAATGTAGATTTACAGTAGTAACAATAAATAATATTTTAATTTATGATATGATATGATAAATATAATATAAACATGTCATGTCAACAAATGGAAAAGTCTGCCAGCTGTTTATCATCATGTTAATTATTGCGGCAACAGAAGGGGTGCTTTTACCCCAAATTTATTTTACTTTTACATATTCTTCCGTTATTGAAAAATGTATGCTTTTAATTACCTTGAACAAAACTGAAAATCATTAAGAAGACCTTTGCCTCAAAATATAAACTTTAATTTTATAGATTCTAAATTGCTACTTAAAGGAATACTTCACCGCTGGAAAGATTAATGTGCATTTAAATTGGGTCATTTATGTAGAAGAAGAAATGTGAAATAATTTTAGCAATTGGTGCCTTCTAAACTGAGAAAAGCCAGAAAATGTATTTTTGGCTCATGTGGATGAAAGACAACAACTCCCAGAATGCACTTGCTTCGCTGCCCTACAAGGCCACTCCCAAGCCACGCCTACCGGTTATCACTTGCCCACCGCGGCACCACCCCCACCGTCGTTTTAATTATTATAGTTATAAAATAATTTAGTTCAGTTTGAGAGCAGACACTACAATTAAAAACAGAACGTGTCTGTTCAATTCAGCACGAGCCGACTGAGAGTCGCAGCACAAACGCAGCAGAAGTCAGATCTCATTCATCAGAGAGCGAAGAGCTGAGCTGAGCTAAGCACAGCATTCATTCACGGCCTCACAGTCATTCACGATGCGTGTCCAGTCTAGCGCGTTTTCAGTTCATGCCTATGGAAGCTTAACTTTCATAGGACTTCATTGAGAACACTTGCTTTGCTCCGCACCGCTCCGTTATGAATGCCCGAGCGGCCGTGCACATTTACATTCTGTGAGTGAGATCCCACCCCTATGGGCGGGTTGAAATCATGCAGAACTAGCTCCTACTACTGGCTGTAGTCTCTAGCCTCTGGCCAAAAAAGCCTCCAATGACACAAAATGACGATATTTGCGTCATCGGAGGCTTTTTTCCAGACATAAAATACATAGATCTCTAGTCTCAAGGGGACATGAGGCAGGGAGCACGATCATTTGAATATACTGCACTCTAAAAAAAAAAGGTTCTATATAGCACCAACAATGGTTCTTGGCTCGTAATCATAGGGGAACCTTTTTTAGTGCTATATAGCACCAATTTCGGTGCTTCAGCAGTTCTTCTGAGGTTCTTCACCGGTTCTTTGACTAAGGTGCTATATAGCACCTCTGAAGAACCGCTGAAGAACCACTGAAGCACCAAAATTGGTGCTATATAGCACTAAAAAAGGTTCCCCTATGATTACGAGCCAAGAACCATTTTTGGTGCCATATAGAACCTTTTTTTTTTAGAGCGATACCAGGTTTCTACTGCTACAAGGCTTAATGCTAGTCGGTGAAGCAACCCTTTAAAGGGACAAGTCACTCAAAAATGAAATTTATCCCATGATTTACTCACCCTCAAGCCATCCTAGGTGTATATGACATTCTTCTTTCATACAAATACAATCAGAGTTATTGTTACGCACGCCGTGTGTACACCCAGTCAGAGTGCATTATTTGTATTTAATGGTTCCTTTCTTTTTCCCCAGCTCCGGATTGGTTATGCCAGGGAGGCTGGGATATAAAAACCGGAAAGGCGGATTACACGCTCGCTCTCTGCCAGCAGCTGACCCCATTCAAGCCATTCACGCCACTTTGTCTTTTATTATTTAGTTATACTTTCGGTTTAGAGTGGGGAGACTCCTTTCTTTAGTTTGATTAGTTTCCTTACAGTTACTGCGCTCCCCATCTCTTTCTTTATTTTGTGAGTAAATTCTGTTAAATAAATTATTTTTACATAGCACTCCTGTCGTTGTCCATCCTTAATGTTACGTGTCCCTTTTATCCTAGATGTTTAAACGGGACCGTAACAGTTTTATTAAAAAATATCCTGGCTCTTCCAAGCTTTATAATGGCAGTGAATGGTAAATGAAAAAAAGGCTCATCCATCCATTCTAAAAGTAATCCACACGGCTCCGGGAGATTAATATAGGCCTTTTGAAGTGAAGCGATGCATTTTTGTAAGAAATATATCCATATTTAAATCTTTATAGCTTAAAATAACTAGCTCCGAAAACAAAACACCGGTCACAAATTATAAGTCTAAAACGAGAATTTTTAAAGAGAAATGTCGGAGGATTTCGGTATACGAGAAGAAGGGCTTGAGTTTGTTGCCCAGCACTATTTGTCTGACCCGCGAGAGCCGTCAAAGCTTACACTACTTCTACATCCTACGTCATACATCACGTCAGGAGTTATTCTTTTGGCGTAAGTCGACTTGCGTAGGCTGTAGTTATTTTAGGTTATAAAGATTTAAATATGGATATTTTATCACTTAAATTCAAAGGGCCTTTATTAACCCCCCGGAGCCATGTGAAATAATTTTAGAATGGATGGATACGCTTTTTTGACCTTCAAAATCTCATGTACCATTCACCGACATTATAAAGCTTGGAAGAGCAAGGGCATTTTTCAATATAACTCCGAAAGTCATATACACCTCTGATGGCTTGAGGGTGAGTAAATTATGGGATTTTTGGGTGAACTATCCCTTTAAATCTATAATAAAAAATAAAAAAATTAGATCAAATTAGCGCAAAATTAACCGTTGCTTTGCTTCCCACGTTTGCGTCAAAAATCAGGCAAATTTCCACGTGCAGCTTGAAAAGTTTTTGTGCCATCTAGTGGTTTAAAGGAAAATACTCTCTTTAGCCCCATTGTACCCTAACTATTTTGGAACATAGAACTACCATTTCATTCAATCAGACAGATCTAAGCTTTTCCTCAAGGTGGCATGAAAAGAGAATCATTTACAGTAAATTGAAATACCTCTTCCAAGGTGTCATCCTGTAGTTCGGGTGGCCCCAGGTCAATGCTCTTACGTCCATCGCGTTTTTGCTTCTGTTTGCTAGGAATCTTCTTGATGTTGCTGCCATGACTGAGACGCCGGACAGGACTGGTCAACCATTTCTTCAGTGTATTCCCAGATCGTTTGGGTCCTGGAGAGCTACTCTGCAGGGAGTTCAGGGATGGCTGTGGCTGCAGTGTGGTCACGGACTCTGTCTTCCCTTCAGGACCGCTAACTGCATAGTTTTCTGTAGGACAAAGAGAGAATGAATGTAAAGATCACGACAGGGGAAGATCAGACCTAAAATCATTTTAAAGGTGCCCTAGAATGAAAAATTGAATTAACCTTGCCATAGTTAAATAACAGGAGTTCAGTGCATGTAAATCACATACAGTGAGTCTCAAACACCATTGCCTCCTCCTTCATATGTAAATCTCGTTTGTGAAAAACACCACGGAAAAATAGGCAAATCTCAACCGTAACACCGAGAGTGATGCAATCGTCGGGATCATTAATATGTACACCCCAACATTTGCATATGCACATGTTCACTGTCAGGCGAAACTGCGCAGCTGAATCATCGGGAGTTATGCAGGTAAACAAGCGTCACGCGAGGACAGCGAACATGGCAGATCATGGACACCAATGTTATGTTCCAGGCTGTGCAGGGGATGTGAAGACGTTTCATAATCTTCCCACAGATAAAACATGTCAACAGGCATGGTTGGTGTTTATTTATAATCGGATACCGCGACAATTTAATTCAAAGTGGTTAGTTTGCTAGCTTGACAGTTTTTCAAACCTGGGACAATATCAAGCAGGCTTTGCTCAGTGTCCGACACTTAAGAAAGGGGCAATTCCAACCATATACCTGCAAGCAGTGATTTTATCCACTTCTTGACTGTCTAAACAATTTCTGATTAAATTGAAAGCTTCTTAGAGAGACAACATTAACGATAATATCCCCGTTGTTGTCTAGATCCAACGCAAGATGCTTGTACAGTAACAATAGGATAATCCAAGTAGCTTACATAACTAAATGGCTAAATAAATCGACTTTTAAATCAGTACTCTACTGTCAAACTCAAACGTTACTGTACCAACAACATATTTAAGCGCTACCCAGTTCAGTTTGTGATTCAAAGTGAAGACGCTATCATTGTAAAATCATACAGGGACACATTACAATAATTAAAATGTTTTTACAATGCTAAAAAAGTTGTGACTGCTGATGTGTATATTTAATGCTATATGCTAGTTATCGTTTAGGCTGAAGTTCTGGTATGGACGTAATGATTTTGCAGGTTCCTAATTAAAATAAAGACTTAACTTACCATTCAGAAGCGTTCATTTACAATCTCAAAACATGTTGTTGTTCCTCAAAATCTGCATCTTCGTCAGAAACAGGCTCAAACATATAAGGTTGAATGCCTAATCTCTCCATCGTCATGACGGTCAGCTATCATTGAGCCACGCAATGAAACAGCCAATCAGAGCAGAACTCCGCATTAATATTCATGACCCTTCCAAATAAGGCAAAAACAGACCATTTCATCCTGGGGAAGATTTCTAGAGTTGTAAATGGACCTGTAAAACCATATCTGGACAATTATTGACCTTAAATAAGCCATATACCCTCTATGTAGATACCAGAGAACAATTTAAAATGTTGTTTCAAATCATTCTAGGGCACCTTTAAAGGAATATTCCATGTTAAATACAAATGAAAGGTTAAGTGTGAAATGTCTGCATCACTGGCATCACTAAATGGAATTGCAAAAATAATAGGGGATTCTCAAACCCTCCACCCATCAGCCCAATAATCAGACAGACAGTCCCAACCCAACCTCACACCTCTGGATGACACATAAACAAACAGAACAAAGGCACAGTTTACACTTTTCAGGGAACTTGCACACAATGGACAGCATCTGTGGCATGCTGTTGATTACCACAGACAATATTCCACAGACTTGCCCCTCAGGGAAAAAAAACATAAAATACATTTACAGTCATGAACTTACAATGGAAGTCTAACTGACAATGCATCCATGGGAGTTCTTTAGTAAACATGTTTATTGAGTTGTTACGTTGTTAACTGTCCTTTCGTGGTGGGACTACTTTTCTAGGTGGGGGAACTTCTGCTTATGCATTACTGATGTAAGTTGGTCATATATCATCAACACATTACTCCTCACTGACACTTTCTTCACCACATTTAATCAGGCTTGGGTATCCCCACCCAAAGAATTCACACATACTATACAATTGGAATGGTTTCCTCCCATTCCCATTGAAAAACACTTGAACGAGTTGTGTTCAATCAGGTCTCATATTTCCTCTCACAGAAAAAAGTTATCCTAGATCTCCTAGCCTTCGACACCAGACTGCCAGATACTCGTGTATATCATCTTGACCCTTGATTTCTTGGAAGCTGCACTCCACTGGTTTTGGGACCTAACTGTAGATCCTTCTCTTCTCTCCTGTTTAAATTACATCAACCTTTCCAGAGGGGTGCCTCAGGGTTCTGTGTTTGGCCCTCTTCTCTTCTCAATATGCACAGAAACCCTGAGACCTATTATCCAGTTTCTATTACTTTTTGTAGTAATCAAAGATGCTGTCCATAGAGTTAAGTTGTATCTGGAATATTCCTTTAAAAGTCACCAACATGTTTATTGAGTTATGTTATTAAATGTCCTTTTGTGGTGGGACTACTTTTCTAGGTGGGGGAACTTCTGTTTATGCATTACTGATGTAAGTTGGTCATATATCATCAACACATTACTCCTCACTGGCACTTTCTTCACCACATTTAATCAGGCTTGTGTATCCCTACCCCAAAAATTCACACATACTACACAAACGGAATGGTCTCTTCCCATTCCCATTGAAAAACACTTGAACGAATTCAATCAGGTCTCATATTTCCATAGGTCTCAAAAAAACAACTTCAAGACTTTAAAAGAGGACATTGAATGGAGACTACGATCCATAACTAAAGCTCTGTTGCTGGCAAGAGCCGCCTCCAAAACATCAGTTCTCCTAGCCTTCGACATCAGACTACCAGATACTCCTGTATATCATCTTGGCTCTTAGTTTCTTGGAAGCTGCACTCCACTGGTTTCGGGACCTACTAGTAGATCCTTATCTTCGCCCCTATCTTGGAGAGAAGTGGTGTTTAAATTACATCAGCTTTCCAGAGGGGTGCCTCAGGGTTCTGTGTTTGGCCCTCTTTTCTTCTCAATATGCACAGAAACCCTGCGACCTATCGTCCAGGGTTCTATTACTTTTTGTAGTAGCATCAAAGATGCTGTCCACAGAGCTTAAAGGGTTAGTTCACCCAAAAATGAAAATTCTGATCCCCATATAGACAGCAACGTTATTACCACTTTCAAGGCCCAGAAAGGTATTAAAGACATTGTTAAAATAGTCCTTGTTAAAATGATATCTGGAATATTCCTTTAACGGTCACTAACATGCTCAGTCAGTAAAACAGGACAAGAGCCAAATGTTTCAAATCCAACAGCAGCTCAACAATACTGACCAACTCCTGTAAACTGGAAAACAAATATTATAATTCACTGGAAATAATGAAAAGCACATTTTTAGATCAGAACTGACAAACATCTATAGTGTCACAGTACTACTATTCTCTTCTGATGTATACACACACAGATATTGATCACCTTCCACAAATGCAAACTACACACACCTAACACCCAAGTTAATATTCTTCTGGTGTAGAAACTCAAACCGACATTACCCACACTAGACAAAGTGAAGTGACGTGAAGGCCAAGTATACTCTCGGAATATGCCCTCTGCATTTGACCCATCTAAGTTAGTGAGTAGTGAACACACACACACACACACACACACACACACACACACACACACACACACACACACACACACACACACACACACACACACACACACACACACACACACACACACACACACACACACACACACACACACACACGCACACGCACACGCACACGCACACGCACACACACGCACACGCAGCAAACTGTGGACACATCGTTTCCTGCCGGTATTGAGAATCGAACCCATAACGAACCGAACTGAACCGAACTTTAGGTTACCAGTCTGACTTTCTAACCATTAGACCATAACTGACCCCGAAAAAGCACATTACATCTGACTCTTTGACCTTGTAACCAAGTTAAACGATATCGCTATAGCATTAAAAAAAAATTGTAACAGAAAAATTGTCTTTTCTGCTGTTATGCTGAGCGTGCAGGTTAAAAGATTTGATTGGTAATCACTGAATCATAATAATGATTGACTTCAATGCCTTAAGCAAATTTTCATAAACTCTTCTCTCTAACCATGTTGGGAAAACCAACAAACAAAAACATTTACAGTACACACGGTGATTTAATGCATCAGATTTCTGCTTATGAAAGTATAATATGTTGGTTACCATACAGGTATCTGCTAATATAAGCAGCTTTTAAATGTTCGGTATCCACACAGCGCTGTAATATAAAATGTTGACATTTCAAACTAATTTGCATTATATCTCATTGAGGCATCACTGAAAATATTCTATGTATTTTTTTCTCTCTTGCAGTTACAGACCCTGATTCATGATAAGATCAAGTACCATTACCAGCAGAAGAACTTGTTCACCAAACGTCCAGTGTGTTGATGACATCTCTCTGTGTGCGTGTGTGTGTGTGTGTGTGTGTGTTGACTACAGGCTTTAATGGCTGACTGATTAGAGGAAGTGACCTTGTTAGAGTTGATCATAAAGACTGTGACGAAAACATACACACACTGATACTGCAGAAATCACAGCCTTCTCAACTGCGCACCGAACTGACAGCTCTTTGACAGTGTTCTGTGTCTGGTACACGAGTAAGCAGTTCATAAGAACCAGCCATCACAGGAGTGTGTTTCTAGCCTCAGTGTGTGATGGAGTGTTTCCCTGTCGAGTGCTGCAGTGCTTTTTGAAGAGCGAACCTGCGTAACAAACAGACTGACTGACGACAACGTCTTGTGTGCGAGTGATTATGTGTGGAGTGAAGAGAGGGTATGATGAGAACAGTCATTAAGCACTGCCCTTTACACACACACACACACACACACATGCTTCTCCTGCTGCTGCCCCAGTAGGCCGGGAGAGAGAGACAGACAGAAAGAGTTCTTTGTTCTTTTAAGTGGTCACATCAGCATCTGGATCATATGACTAATGTTAATACTAAAAAACAAAACTTTGACATCCATCAGATTTGTTGACCGGGAACAAACAAACACACTTGCAGAACTCCGTTGCTGCTCCAGAAACACAAACTGCATCCACTGTTTGCTTAACGCTGGGTTATTTGCGAAGCTGAACAAAGTTATCTTTCCCTCACAACCAGAAACACACTTCTTGTAAAACTACACCCCATGTTATCCGTTTCTATTGCGGAAAAGTTAATTAATACTTTTGTATTATCCCGCATTGATTAATGCAATGCTCTTCTGGCTGGGGTCTCTAAAACTACCTTAAATAAATTACAGTCAGTGCAAAATTCGGCTGCTAGAATTCTCACAAGGACCAGGACTAGCGAACACATCACTGCAGTTTTAGAGTCACTGCACTGGCTTCCTGTCAGGTTTCGGATTGATTTTAAAATTCTCATGCTGACTTATAAGGCCCTTCATGGCTTGGCGCCTCATTACTTATTCAAACTTTTGACTGTTTGCACGCCTAGACGAGATCTCCGCTCCTCTGATTCGGGTCTTTTAGTTGTTCCTTCTACCTGTCTACGCTCTATAGGTGACCGGGCCTTCTCCACTTGTGCACCTAAACTTTGTAATTCTCTTCCGATGATGATCAGACAGGCGGATTCTCTTAATGTTTTTAAATCTGCTCTTAAAACACATTTTTTCAGAATGGCTTTTATGTAATTTTTATTTATTTTTTGTCTGTGTTGCATGTATCTTGTGATTTGTTGCATGTATCTTGTGCTTTTTATCTGTCTATCCTTGTAAATTGCTTTGAGATTCTCTTTTTAAAGGCGCAATATAATTATTATTATTATTATTCTTTAGTGACATTGTTGATTTCGTGGTCTAAACACAAAATGACAGCGCTGCTGACGGCTCCCGTTACTACGAACATAAGCTCTTGCTCTCGCTCGGGTTGATGTGCGCACACGCTCCTCCTGAAGTGTATTTGGCACAGAAATACTGTGCATCTAACCTCTGCATTTAAAGGTCCCGTTCTTCGTGATCCCATTGTTCAAACTTTAGTTAGTGTGTAATGTTGCTGTTAGAGCATAAATAATACCTGTAAAATTATAAAGCTCAAAGTTCAATGCCAAGCGAGATATTTTATTTAACAGAAGTTCCCTTTCAAAGCCTACAGCGAACGGCCGGCTTGGACTACATCCTGGTACTTCCTTCATTAATGACGTCAGTAGAACAGTAGAACAGACTAACCTCCGCCCACAAGAATACGCGAAAAAAGGGGGCGTGGTCTTGTTGCTGTCCCACGTGGAGAAGAGGAAGTGTCGCGTGGAGAAAAGGAAGTGTTGCGTTTGAGTGTGTTTGTCGCCATGTCGTCGAGACGCTGTTATTTTCATCCCGGAGTCAAATCACCTTTGTTTGGCTTTCCCAGGGACGCTGTAGAGATCATTGAGCGCATACATCTCCCGTTAAGAGGCGTGACCTTTCCACGTGCACTAAGCTGCTGTCGAATCACAACACAGGAACCGCTGGCACAATCAGAACTCGTTACGTATTTCTGAAGGAGGGACTTCATAGAACAAGGAACTCATCAGCCGTTTTTAGGACAGTGTAAACAGCGGTACACAGATGAGTACATTGTGTGAAAAATACTGTGTTTTTTACACGCGAAACATGAACACATGTTATATTGCACACTGTAAACACAATCAAAGCTTCAAAAAAACACGAAGAACGGGACCTTTAAACCATCCAAGTGCACACACACAGTATTGAACACACACACACACACACCGTGAACACACACCCAGAGCAGTGGGCAGCCCGGGGAGCAGTCGGGGGTTTGGCGCCTTGCTCAAGGGTATCACCTCAGTCGTGGTATTGAGGGTGGGGGTTATTCCACGCTGGTTATTCACCGACAATTCCTGCCGGACATGAGACTCGAACCCGCAACCTTCGGGTTTCAATTCCGACTCTCTAACCATTAGGCCACGCCTGCCCCATAAATCACTGGTCCCACCACTGCCAGCTACCACTTCACTAAACATGGCCAAAAAAAAAAAAAAACTAGTTGGACATATGAGTATTTCTGTGCCAAATACACTTTAGGATGCTAACAAGGATTCTTATTTAGAATTTAGGATTCTTGCATTAAGCCACCAAAACTAAAATATGAGGAAGAAAAGGTCAAAAAGTCTCTTCAAGGTGTTGTGAGAAATGCAGTTTCAAGAGACAATAATGACTCATACAGGTGTATGATGGTGCCATATGCAAGTTTAGATTCTGTATTTAATTCAGTTTCATGGCCGGTACATTTTATTAAGTGCACCTGACATTGGAATGTGAAGGATTTCAGGAATTAAACATTTAAATAACTTACAGACGCTGACAACAAATATTAAAACAATGTCCTTATTGCATTGCTTTCCATTCTTACAGCTCAGAAAGTCTGACAATAGCGAATGTTTTCCAGATTATCATCTATAAATGCATAATCATAATAAATGACTATGGGATTTCAAACAGCGTAAGAAGAATACAAAATATGCAATGTTAGTGTCAGAACACTGCTGTCATTATAAAATCACCAACTGTGACATCACTTCCTTCATGTTCTGTTCTGTTACACACAGGTTCTTCACTGGCCTATTGAAGCTCATTCCAGTGGATCAGTGCAGTAAAAATACCACACATGGCTTCTTTTGAGGGGCTGTGTGGCACAGCAACTCCTCTGAAAGACACAGAGAGGGGAAAAACTGACCCCGAAAGTATTTAAACAAGTATTCAAGATACTTGATTCACACCTCTTCAAAGTGTTAGCATTTAATACCTGTTCATAAACTTAAAATGTGTCACCGGCTTTGATATTTTGCATCTAATGCAGTGCCATTAAGACATGTCCAAATACTCAAGGCCACTGTGTCTTATTTGTACACATTTAACACACTTCACAATGAGTCAGAGGTTCTAGTGACTGATACTCCCTTCTCATACTCTGCATACTTTTCATAAAACGACTGAAAGCGATAATGTCATGGTCTTTAATTTGAGATAAGACCATGAAACAAACAACTAGAACAACACTTGAATGTCTATGATTTATACTGTAAAACTGGCAGTTCTGTCCTGGATGCTGGTTACAGCTGTGCTTTCAGCATTTTAGCCAAGCAAAAAAAAAAAAACACTACTTTATATATGCGAGATGGTGGTCCAGTGGGTTAAAGCATGGAACTGATATGCAGAAGGTTGCTGGTTTGATCCCAGCGGTCACCACCAGTGTGTCCTTGAGCAAGGCACTTTACTCCATGTTGCTCCAGGGGGATTGTCCCTGTTATAAGGGCACTGTAAGTCGCTTTGGATAAAAGCGTCTGCCAAATGCATAAATGTAAATGTAAATGTATATATTACCAGCATGATATAACACACCTGTTCACTAGCTGTGTGTATCTCTGTATAGTACTTACAGAGACCAACTATAAATCTAACCTTACATGTCAAGGACTGTTCCTTCTAGCAAACGGATGAAAATGTTTTTTAAATAATGTATCCTAACTTAACTTAACACGCATAGAGAACTAAGAAATGACGCACTTCACTTTGGCTTTTAGTTGTGACTATTCGCAACATGCATGCTTTCATTCCTAAAAAATGAAAGTATGTACGTTCCATTCATAAACTGCTGATCAACTTCCTGAAACAGAGGTGCGTGTGAGCGCTTTAGCCTTCACCCAAGTAAGCAGGCCCTTTTTTTCTGCTGTTGTGTCTTTGCTCTGACATTCCTGACTCGCTGTCAATAGAAACCAAGGCATGTATTAAAGCCTGTGGCTTTCATGCAGATACTCCACAGACTGGGATTCTTCGGAGCTGGACCTGTTCTGAAACACACAGGCGCTCCAGACAGGCGGCATTCCATTCATAGGTGAGGAGTTTCACATGATTTAAACAACAACGACAACGCCTCCCGCCTCATGACACATTTCTGCTGACTGTACATTACAGACATTACTAAACTAATGTCCCAAGAGTTCAGGAAGGAGAAAAACAAGGGAAAAATTCACATGTTCCCACTTTATCTCTCACAGAGCCGTCTTCAAAGGGACACTAAAGCTCTTCTGATGAAAAGAGGATTTGAACTAATTTGGTCTTCAAAGACTGCAGGAGTCATGTTCAAACATCAGCCCTGGACAGACAAGCCAGACTGCACATTGACAGATCCTTTTACAGTGATGTACATTACACCTGCCATAATACAGAGTCAGTCAGGTACATCCTGCTAGTAACTCTGATAGTAAAAGCAAAAACAAAACAATATCGAGTGTCTCAATAATAGCTTGAACAAAATCTGGCTAGCAAGAGTGGGAGGTTTGACCAAAATCTTATATGACAATATCCATAATTTTGTATCACAGTTACATTATAGCTATTGTGTATGGCTATTAACAAAAAAAGGTAATTCTAAACAACCACGTTGTAATGCCCGTAATGCCTGATGTTAGAAGCTGCGGTCTAGAGGGAAGTGTCCTTGTTAGATCGCCCACCTCCCATGCCGGAGACACCGTTTTGAATCCCACTCGGAGCGGGTTGAGTAGGACCGGTTACATTTGGTGCCATGACCCGGATGGGAGTGAGGTTTAGGGGGGTGAGTGTAACATACATAGGCCACTAAGTGCTGTGCACGCAAACCTCAGTCTCCTGATCTCAAGAGGCTTGTTAGTGCGCCCGCCTCCCAAGCCAGAGACCCCTGTTCGAAACCCGCTCGGAGCAGGTTGAATAGAACCGGTTACATTTGGTGCCGTGACCCAGATGAGAGTGAGGGTTAGGGGGGTGAGTGTAATGAATGTAGGCCAATAAGGCCCCCATACACACAGAGACATGTTTAGCTCTATATATACAAATTTGTATCGCATCTGCATTTCGTCCAGACAGATCTGCCGTTTTGGGAGCCTGAAACTGCTATTTTTTTTAAACCTGTTCCCAGAGTGGATAAATCTGAAAACAACACTGTGGCGAGCAGCGAGGCTGAGGGACCGTGAGAGCTCATCAGTGTGGATGAGCGCAAGCTGCGCGCTGCAGTGGTCTCGTGTCTCACGGAGGAGTGACGGGAGTATAAAGGAGGAGCGACGACAGTGAAGGACGAGAGAGGACCAGGCCTGGATTTTAATTTGTGTTTTGTTTCCGTTTTGTTATGTGTGTGCGCGGCAGTCGTCCGTGAGGGGCTGCCGCTTTTACTTTCATTTTGTGTTCATTTGTTTTATTAAAGTTGTTGAACGTTCGCCGGTTCCCGCCTCCTTCTTCCCACACGAACAAACATTACTACATTGGTGCCGAAACCCGTGAGGAAGGAGGGACATGCTGTCGAAGAGCCCTCGCTGCTGAGGGGGAGCGCGGTGCTGAGGAGTTCGGGCAGCGCGGATGAGAGAAGACCGCGAGGCAATGGTGCTGGAACGGATGAAGATCGGTGGGACGGAGAGCTCGCTGCCGTGCCCCTGGGTCGAGGTGGGGTGGCTGCCGTCCTAGAGGGAGCGGAGGAGTCGCCGGTGTTCGCCGTGGGCCGGAACCTGCGTCCATCCGCCATGTAGGGGAGGAGCAGGGAGCGCGCGGGACCTGCTGCTGGCTGCCCTCGACAGGAGGAGCCACCGCTGGCCGCCAGGGGGCGGAGGAGGATCGCGAGGAAGAGCCTCTCGGCTGGCTGAGGACCGAGCGGCAGTGTGCCTGGGAACCAGACCAGAATTTTTTTTTTTTTCCTTTGCTCCTCTCTCCACTCTCTCGTCTCTGTCGCTCCTCATGCTCCCGGCTCCGTTCATCACCTCTCTGTTCTTACCCCCAGGTGCCGTGGCCGCCATGATCCAAATCTTCTTCTCCATTTTTATTGTACCTCTGTGGCAGAATTACAGAGCCACATACTGATCTGGCATGTATACTACATCGTTTTGAGTTAGCACACCCGCCTCCCACGCCGGAAACCCCGGTTTGAATCCCACTCGGAGCGTGTCTAGTAGGGACCAGTTACACACACTGGACACATTTTGACATGTTGCACAGTAAATACTGCAATAATGTCCAGTCAACTAACAACAGTCAACTTGTCAAACTTTTTGGTCTGTCAACTACTTGAAGATCATGTGACTTAAGTTGATAACCCAAACAGCATGAATCTGGTAATACAGATGTTTCTTTAAATCTCACGCACATTATCTCAGCGGGACAGTCTCCAGTTGGCCATCATGCAACTGAAGCTGCACACGCATGGAGGGTAATTTGTATAAAGTAAATGCTGACTATCATTCTTGATAACTATTTGTTTGGACCCAAAACAAGATTAAGCCACCATACACTCAGACCCATTTGATGGGTCCCCCTTGTATCCCTGACTAGTCATTTAGCAAAAGCAATTAGTTTGTGTCTGGGGTACTGTGGCATATAATGGGTAAATCTCAGGGCTGACAATCAATTTCAGGTTTCACAAGGAGTAAACCATAAACTATGACCCATTGTGTCCTCCATGAAAATCTCAGATTACCACAGCGGGCTGAACCTGTAATAAGTGCAATGCAATGGTGCATTCGCCCCATAATTACTAGATGACAACTTGAATGTTTCACTCGAAGCTGTTCTCGCCCTCGCACTTGCAATTATGCGTAACTGTGGCAACACTATTAACGCCAAAACTAATGTGTAATTTGAGTAATAGACAAAAGCACAATAGTAACAATCGTTATCCAAGTGCCTTTTTAATAAACTTAACACTTAAAATAAACTATATTTAACTTATTTACAAGGACTTTACAGTTATTCAAATCGGTCCTAACTACATTAAACTATATGTCTACATGTAACTAAGGCACTGTTTACACCTGGCGATGTGTTTTGGTTGATCGGATCACAAGTAGACGATTCCTGTTTACATCCATCTCTTTTGTCCACTTTCAACGACTTCTGTCCTGATTTCTTCAAGGGTAGGGTCTATGGGCGGGTAAATGCTTAGGTTTTTTCAGATCTTTAGATCTAATGGTCAAAATAAGCACATGCAATTTACATATGATGGCGTTGACGGAAGAATACCCAGAGAGCATCAGCTTTCGTTTCTGCCCTGACAGCCGCAAGCCCGTGGCGAACACTGAGTGTGTGTAAGAAATCAGGAATGGTGAGAGAACATTGTGCTTGGTATGCTATTTGTCTTCAAACCAAACTTGGGTCTTCAGGCGACAAAGTTTAAATCCTGTCTGGCTAGAGCGCTTTCCATAATGTTTCTGCATTAGACGGAGAGTAGGCGGAGAGTAGGCGGTCTGTTTGAACACATTCAACCACATGAGCATTTACACTACAAAAGAAATCCGGATAAATGCGTTTTTTGTCAATCGACCAAAATGCAATATTAGGTTTAAACAGGGCCTATGTATGCATTTAATTTATTTTCAATTTTCTTAGCATCATTTTACATGCTGTGGTAAATGTAACAGGACACGGAATGAAGCGTGCTTGAATTGTAAAAAAGTTCAAATGCTCGCTTCAACCTTCACTGACTTCGAAAGAGTGTGCATCCTTCGAAGGATGCAGCCTCTGAATTGAGACACAGCTGTAGAGATCTACATGCAAGACAGAATTTTGTGGGAGCGGATGGAGGAAGTGAGATTATCCCGCGCAAACCTGTCAGTGTCAGGTGGTACAAGTTGGAGCGCTAAGAAAATTCAGAGTTCATAAGCTGTATTAAGAGTTCTACAAGGATGTGAATGTCGAAATCTTGCAAACATGGCAATTCCGACATGGCGAGAATGCACCTAGAAAGGTGCAAGATAAGCATTTCAAATTCCTTTGGTTTAAAGCTGAAAACCTATAGAAAGCAATCCCATTACTCTATAAAACATAGATTCCAAACAACCCCAGAATAATGACATTAGTGTCTTATGTGAGGACATCGCCACAGAGGTTGTGTTTTGAGCCCTATTATGCTTCGGAGTTAATCAGTACGGAGAGGGAGAGAGAAAAAGGGCACTTTAGTCCACATTAGAGAAGAGGAGAGAGGTACGTCACCCTGTCATCAACACACACACACCAACAAGCCTCATCTACCCATGACACAAGACAGAGTAAACATCACAGAGCACTGCGGCCCTACAGTCAATATAATTTTAAACCACAGAGATATGAAACACAAGCAAGATTAAACAAATTATGCTTCAGATCAATACCAAAAAGTATCTTTCAGTAACAGTCAAAACTGCACGTTGACATTGTCCAGCAGTGTCATAAGTTTCTGTAGAGTGGAATGCTAATTATAACCATTTAGATATTTAATCTAAAACCCTTTTATAATTATTATTAACCATTTTTATGAGCGACTGTCTGGAATATCTGTCTTTCATTTGTCTCAACGCAGGACTATGTAAATTAACTGCAAGTTGCTGCATTTGATTAAAATGATGAAAACTTGAAACGCAACACCTAAAACATCCAACCCAGGCTCATCGGAAAAACACGCACCTGTGGCGACATTTATGCCAAATGGCATGATGTCGTGTCGTGCACATTTCGCAAAACAATTTCAAAGTGCATTCAGTTTTATCAGAAATCTGGCAACATTTGATTTGGATGGTTGTTGTATCGCAGCAGTTTCATTTAATTATCTCTAGTGTTCATTTCAGCTGGAAACTGATTTGTATGTAGACTATTCATATGTGTTTTGAGTTTTGCAAAAATGTAAGTCAAGGTATGTTTATCCAATGAGCCAATGTTGAAAAAAATACACATACTTTTAAAAGAGTACTTATTACGTAAATATACTTAAAAGAACATACTTAACCCTTTAACTGTCACCCCCCTTTTTGAAAATACACATGAAAATGCACTATCCAAACTTAAAGGGCTGTAATTCAAGAATGCTTTCGAATATAAACCACAGTTTGGTCTAGTTTTAAAAACGGTACTCTGCAGATTATTGCTAAAGTGAAAGCAATATAAAATATGAAAGTATCAAAAAGTTATGGAAGTTTAAATTTACTGTAAATGAAAAATACTGTACTAAATATTTATTTCATATAAAATATTTTACAAAAAATGTTTTACTCTAAAATAAATATAAAATCAAAGCCATATGTCTAACCAATTTGTGTTCCAAATTTGAAGTTGATATCACAAAAATTGAAGTTCCCATGAGATTTTGTTTAGGCGCTGTACCAAAAATAGCCACCGGGTGTCATTCAAATTCCATTTATTGTTTTTTTTCATGCATTTTCCTGGAAATTTCTGTCCAAATATCACTTCCATCACAAAACAGTCACCAAATGTGGACCCTTGAGACTCAGACCTTTCCGACAATATGTGTTTTGTCAAGATTGGAAAAGATTTTGAATATAAAGTAGTTAAAATAATTGTTATAATATGAAACATGACACCGCCCACTAGGGGAGGAGCCCTAGAATAATTTAGAGTAACGTTTCCATGGTAACACAATGTCCGATTTCAAAACGGTTTTCACAGGATGAATTTTGAGTTTGTAAACTTGCAAATGATATCTAATTTATGATAATTACTTAAATATATGATACGAAAAAAAGGCGATCAAAAAAAGAGGACCAGGCGTCCCACCTGTGGGACGTTGACAGTTAAGAGGTTAAGTGTTCAGACACTTTTCATTTTCATTTAATATTAAATAACATGCATTTTAGTTTAAATTTATATCAAATGCAATTTGTTGAATTTAAGAGTGGATTTCTATGTGCAATATCATAATTACTTTTTGAAAGATGCTTAAAATGTGCCGGAAAAATGTACTGACAAGACAAAAATAAACTAAAATATACTTTACTTTTCTATTAAACTTGGTTACTTCTATTGACACTTGTATATCATGTACTTAAATATATTTGTATTTACACATTTGTAACAAAGCTGGTATATTTAAGATTAACTTTGAACTTTAACATTTAACTTGAAAAAATTAATACACTAAAAATTAAAAAATGTAGAATAAAGTACTTTACATGCGCTTTAGTATGCTAATAAGGTTAGTTTCTTTTTAAAGCACAACAAAAGATTATTAAATTAATCAGTACATTTTAAAAAGTGCACTCCAAGTACACTTAATTGGCCTTTCATTTCATTAATATTATATTATCTGCAAGTATGTTTTTAAAAAAAATATGCTTTTAAGATCAGAAATACACTTCAAGTGCACTTTTAATACAACTTTTTGATAAACTAGGGATTAACAAACTAACAAAACAAGTCACACCGGTGAACTAGCTCAATGCAAAATATATACATCATATGTATAAAGCAACTGTTGTGCAGCAAACCTGCTTTATGTATATTAGTTCTGCACAGATTAGTTCTAGAACAGCGTCTGAAACCCACCTCCCACATGACAGCAGCAGCCACATTTAGCGAGAATCCAGCCACAGCAGGAGCGCACACCCTTATCACTCCTCATGACCGCTCAGGGACGCATGTCTCAACACAGAGAGATGTTCCGGGAGGACTGCACCCGCGCCACTGAGTAATTACTCTCATTCAGCCTGACTTTACATCCACAACAGACAGAGAGAGGGAGAGAGAGAGAGAGGGCGGAGCAACAGAACTCTCATGTTTCACTTTCTGGCCAGACAAAAGCCGCAGTCAGTTTGCTGTATGTGATAACGTGAACCCATGTGTCCAGCTGTAGTACGCTAACGGGACACTCATAGGGCCATCTCTTTACTCTCTCTCTTCTTTCAAAGCACTTAAATGAGAAGCTTGTGGAAAAGAAAACACACATTCCCATGCAGATAACGTGAGTTGAACTTCTGAACTGGATCAGAGAGAAAAGATTCACTGATGCTTACAGTTCAGTTCAGAATAAGTGAAGATTGCATGACATTAATACGGAATGGCTGGACAGGTTTGTCTGCAGGTTAAACTGTGTTATCAGGTGACCTGTCGCCTGCTGTACGTGTCGCAACACTGCATCGCTGGAATGACTACAGAGCAATTAAAAGAAACAATGCTTACCATACACACCTGTTTCTAAGGTCAGAAAGATTTAAAGAACTAATAAGTGCAACAGTCATTACAGACAGTGGCCCCGAAAAAGTATTTAGACATCTAAAGCACATGTGGATCATGTACTAAATTGCAACGTCATCATTCCAAATGTGTAATTACAAATATGCACTTAAGTTCTACTGGTAACTGTTCACCAGTTGGGGTCTGAACAGGCCTCACGGTTCCAGACACGTTCAAATTGATGCATTGCATCCAGTTATATACTTATTAGTACTAGTTGGTGTTTGTTTTATTGTAATGCATTGTATTTGTGTGGTACTGACATGCATTGATGTCAGGGGCGTAAATCGCGGGGGGGACGGGGGGGGGACAGGACCCCCCCAATCTGAGGGCTGTCCCCCCCTAAAAACCATGCTGAGTATTGTAAATAATATAACAATATATACTTAAAATAATGTGTAAGTAGTAAAACAATACAAACGCAAACGGGACAAAAAATGCGTTTTAAGTTTAGAAACATTTTGAGTCCCCCCTCCCCGCTTGCCTCACAGTGGTTTGATCCACCGCATCTCAACTAACGTTACCCATAGACCGTAGAAAAACTACCACACAAGAGGAGAGAACAAGGCTCTTCAGACAGCAGTTGTGAAACACCAGTAGGAGCTGTCAAGGCTATTTTATTCACTTTAAACGTCAGATGAAGTGATTCTTTTCTCTTCAATACAGATTAGGCAAAACACTGTTAACATCCCTTGCCCACCGCCGCCCCGCCCCGCTCCGCTGTACAGTAATAACATCATTGAGTTCAGTTAGAGAACTGACAAAACAATTAAAAACTGAACGTGTGTGATCAATACAGCCGAACGAGCAAACCGCTGACAGACAAGATTATACAAGATTTGGTTTCAAAGCGTAAAAGCGCCTATTTAAGGGAGTGTGTCATTGGACTGTTTTGTTGTTTTTCATTATGAATAATAGGCTAATGAACCCAAAATTCAAGCAACCCGCCCCCAAATTCTAAAAATTGGCTAATTCTAAACCGTAAGTTCGGTCAGATCTGTGTAGGGTTTTGCTCAATATGATAATAAGTGGCAGATCAGAGGCTTCTGCAGTTGAATATCTAAATATCTGAATATCATAGTATAAAATACTATGTGGAGGACGCAAGATAATTTAATAATTATAATATGACTGCGTGGTGAACCTTAATCGTATTTAAACTGCTATCGCTTTGTGTTGTTGGTCAGATAAAATGACAGAGAAAAGAAAAACGGACATTAGATAATTTTTCGTACGAAAAGTACGAAATGTTTTTTTGTTTGTTTTGTTTTTTGTGGTACACATATCCTTACAAGTACGATTTTGGCTGTATTATTTGTGTCCCCTTCAAAAATTGCTCTTGAGAAATTTCATGTTTATTGTCCCCCCCCAACTTTTAGATGAAATCTATGCCCCTGATTGATGCGAGACGGCGGTTAAAGCTCAGAGCTAGTAACTAGAGGTTTGCTGGTTGATTCCCCACAATGAACTTCCACGCAAACGGCAACATAATGCGATGATGAAACTAGAGCCCGACCGATATGGGTTTTTGTGGACCAGTGCCGATACCGATATTAGGAAGTATCGATATATCAGCCAATATTATTTATGTGTATATTAGGGGTGGCACGGTTCACAAAACCCACGTTTCGGTTCGTATCACGGTTTTAGGGTCACGGTTTTCGGTTCTGTACGGTTCTTGTTGTTGTTGTTTTTAATCGTTAACACTCCAGAAATTTACTTCAGCATATGGTATATATGGCTTAATCATCCACAATTTAGGATACAGTATTAAAAATTGTTATATCAAGTTGTTTCCTAACTGGCTGTCTACAGAGTCCGACACATTGGCGTAACATTTTTCATGTTAATCATATCAATTTTGATCAGAACAATGCACTGTGGCTTTAATTCAGCTGACCTGATGAACACATTTCACCCTGAAGTGTCCCGTGTGTTTCACAATCACCATATGACATCCAGCACTGTGAAAAAATAAAATAAAATACACGAAAACACAACACTGCCAGAAGTTTCTGCCCAAACTTCAAAGGCATGTTTAAATTATTAGAACCAGAAGCATATCTTAACTTTTAAATGTTACATTTATCATGTGAACTACTTATATACAACATATGCATGTGTGTAGTAGACAGAGGGGAACACGGTTGCATTTGCAGCAGATATATGCTGCCCATCATAAATCAAAGCACGAGACAGACAGGGGTCGGAGGAGAAGACCGGAAAATGTGACAGAATGGACTATATTTGTCTGTATTTGCAATCCACGAGCCGCGGTTCAGCTGCGCGACTCGCGAGACAAACACTGCCAGTGTGTGTATGCGCAACGGGCACGCGCGGCGCGGCTCCCGCTCTCCGCGCTGCATCTGCCCTGCTATACGATGCTAGCGCATACTCCAACTCCGGGCAGCCTTCCTTATCTCTCCCACTTTCATTTCTACATGTGACATGACCTGCAGCACTCCACTTTTACTTTACTGTATGTCCACACACACCTCTTATTTCGCGCGAAAAGGACACCCGCTGTCTGAGGTAACATACGGGCACGAGGATACATTGCGCATGCGTGAACCGTGCGACGCACACACTCCAAACCGAGACAAGCGAACCGAACGGTTCGGGTTTTTTCCATGTACCGTGCCACCCCTAGTGTATATTATAGTACAGTACAAGCCAAAAGTTTGGACACACTTTCCCATTGATGTGTCCAAACTTTTGACTGGTAAGGTAATGTGTATATAATACAGTCTGTACATAATATATTGCACATAAATACAACCGAACAAACATACAAATGAAAAACAGTTCTTTTCAGGTTTTTAATGTAGGTCTAAACTAGATTTTCAGGTACAGAAATAGTTATCAAATGTAAAATATTACTTCATAGTCCGCACTGTATAAATATTAGATGAACCCTTATTAAAGTTATTCAGTCAAGAGCCGTGAGTGATTTTTTCCCTGTCTTTTGTTATTTCGTCTTTTATGAGAAAACGCTTCCCTGCCATTGACGAGATTTTTCCACGTTTTCACTGTTATACGGTAGGGGTCGCTATTACACATCTCCTGAACGAGTACTGAATCGCCTGATCAAAACACAGGCGAAGAAGCAGCAGGAACAAGCGATCTCTTAAGCATATGTAAAATAACGTGATCATCAACAATAAACAGGAAATCAAACCGGCTATGTTATTGAATGAAATGTCCATAAGAGCGAGCTATAGGACTGTGAAACGTCAGGGGTGTTGATGGACTCGATCTACTCCATCTATGTTTTGATCGTCATTATGAATCCAATCTGTTTGTAGTCGTTGACAAAAACGCAATTTTGCTCAAAATGTTGCTTTTTTCCATGAAACTTACCGACATTCAAGTGTTGATAAAAATATTTGATATATTGCATGTTCAGATATTCACACAAGATATCCTGTGGGCCATGAAACTTGTGAAAATGACCAAAAATGTTGGTGGTGACTGGCAAGTGTCATATTTCATGTTTACGTTCACTTAAAGGGTTAGTTCACCCAAAAATGAAAATGATGTCATTAATTACTCACCCTCATGTCGTTCGACACCCGTAAGACATTCGTTCATCTTCGGAACACAAATGAAGATATTTTTGTTGAAAGCTGATGCTGAGAAAGGCCTCCATTGACACTCAGTACATTTACACTCTCAAGACCCATAAAAGCACTAAAAACGTCGTTACAAAGTCCATCTCACTACAGTGGCTCTACAATAATTTTACAAAGCTACGACAATATAGCCTGGATGCCAGCCGAACTTAGCCCCGCCCACAACATTTTTACACGGGCAGTTCGGTCTGGACTTGATCCATAGAGAAGTAATTATGCCTGAACAGAAACTGTTCGGACCAATGAAATTGTCAGGGCGGGCTGTAGACGATGATGGACAGATGATAAACAGTAACGTCATCATCCACGTCATCAAAGGCGCTTGGGTTGAGTTTGTTCTAATCCTAAACGGAGAACTTGTTCGTATATGCCTTCACCTTTACTATTTCTCTCAGAAATGATGATCGTGTTGGTAAGTAAACTCTGTGTATACTTTTTTTTACAACACCGGCAAAGATCATTTACAGTCATCTTCTTCTTCTAACGTTAGGCTACTTATTCAAGCGTGCGTGCAGGTACAGGGTTGCCAAGTTTTTACAACAAAACCCGCCCAATTGTTAACGTTCCTCAAAACTAGCCAAAAACAAGCCCTATAGCTTTCCAGAGGGGGTTCTCCGGGAAAAAAGGGCATTTGGGGGGTAAAATATGTGTTATTTTGGCAGGGCTGGCAGCTAAAAATCGCATTCCTGGGTCTGTATATCACATAATCAGGGTCGCTTCAACCCGCGGACTTGGCAACACAGTGCAGTTGAGTTCTGTTGACATTTGATAACTAACGTTATGCGTCGCTCCGTTGCTCTGACTGGTTGTAGGTCTATCCAATTGAGGTCTTTCCTGGTTCGGTTGAAACACGCCCCATAATCACAGCCCAACGGAGCAGATCAGACTCATATTCTGACTAGAATTGAGTATGACGACGTCAGGCTAACGACAATAGTTTTTGAGCGGAAAAAAAAAATCTAAATAACGACTTTATTCTACAAGTTCTTATCTTCCTTGTTGGCCTCTGCCGTGAACTCACAAAGCACCAGGACGCATGCGCGAGAATATGACGCAGAACCGGCGTTCGGACACGTGACCCAGAAGCGAGGAGGAGATTTGTTTACAACGAGCAGAGGAAGACGCGCCGTATCGAAGCTGTTGTATTCTACATTGATCGTGCTTTAGGTCTCGGCGTAGAGCTCAAAATGGGACTAAAGTGTGTATTTCATGGATTCCCGAACGCCGGCGCTACGTCATTCTCGCGCATGCGTCGTGATGCTTCGTGAGTTCACGGCAGAGGATAACAAGGAAGACAAGAACTTGTAGAATAAAGTCGTTATTTTGATTTTTTTTTTTCGCTCAAAAACTATTCTCGTCGCTTCGTAAAATTATTGTAGAGCCACTGTAGTGAGATGGACTTTGTAACGACGTTTTTAGTGCCTTTTATGGGTCTTGAGAGTGTAAATGTACTGAATGTCAATGGAGGCCTTTCTCAGCATCAGCTTTCAACAAAAATATCTTCATTTGTGTTCCGAAGATGAACGAATGTCTTACGGGTGTCGAACGACATGAGGGTGAGGAATTAATGACATAATTTTCATTTTTGGGTGAACTAACCCTTTAAGACATAACAGACTATGTTTACAATGATACTCGACAAGACTGGCATTTTGACAATTTTGAGTGAATATTCGCGCGCTGTGAGACGCGTGGGCACGTTCATATTGGTGGCATATCCACAGCATATACCCTGATGCCGATATAAAGTAGCTGCAACAGGCTCATATCGGCCGATAAAATCGGCAGACCGATAAATCGGTCGGGCTCTAGATGAAACCCAAACCCTCTGAGCGTGAGATGCATTACACTACAGGAAACATCTTGAATCAAAGTCAACATCTAGATAAGCATCTCAGAGTACATGTCTTAGCTGGATAGCACCATGAAATAGTTAAGTGCCCCTATTATGTTTTTTTCTCTCTCTAACATTCCATTTAATGCAGTGTGTAATATAGCTGTGAAAGTAAACGTTCTGCAAAGTGGTAAGGTCGACAACGATAAATAAAGTTATTGTCTCCCAAAAGAAAGAATCGACTCTGAGCCGCCTATACGATTCGTTTGTATTTCGAATCCTAATGCGTGACTTTCACGCGTCACTAGAAATTACATTTGCATAATGCCCGCCTATGTTGTACGTTCTTCGTCCACAAACTACCTGACCCACCCTCAAACGTCATTTTACTGGCGACTGCTTCTCGAATCTTGGAGTTCAACGGGACTTGTAAAACGCTTGATCTGGAAAGATGGGTCAGTACTCAGTTTATTTGGACCCGCTGCTCCTCAGAATCACAACCTGTGAGTATTATAAATGATTAATGTATACATTTTCTACCGGGTGTTCAAAATACGTATTTTTTTTTTTTATATATATATCGTGTAAGTATCTGGCTAACTCACGTTATTATGGTTTTACTGAAATGCTTCTAATCAGCTGTGGGCCACTATAACCTAAAACTGTGTCTATAAATGCAGATTGTCTGTCGTTCTTACTACTTTGAGTAAAGATAAAGGACGGAGCAAGATTTGTTTTACAAACATTAGTGCTCGGCTAACGTATGCGCTGTTGTTGATACAGTTCCCGCATGTGCACCACAATAAATTAGAAATACACAAACACATGGGTTTGTTGATGGACATACTCTTGTTAATGCTGATGGTGAGGAATTACAGTTGCAACATCTCATAATGTACCTCAAAATGAGTAGCGCATCACTGAAAAACATCCTGCTCAAGAAGTCCTTGCGACGGAGGTTCGGTTTGAATAACTAGCTCTCCAATGTGTCATCATCGGACTTGATATGGTAAAATCGACATCATCGTTACTGTCTTTACAGTGTGTACAATCGATGAGGGCAGTCTCCGGAGCTGAAGTTCAGTTACGATAATGGGCATTTCGTTTAGCGCTGTACGCGGACCAACCACCACAGACTGGGCAATCTGGCCAATCAGAGCAGAGTAGCTCTCGGAAAGGAGGCATTTAGAGAGACTGATTCATCCATTGAGTCGTTTGAGAATCATTGAACACTGTGGTGATGTGCTGTGCATATTATGAGAAAATGTAAGTGTTGTTTGACCTTTGATGGTTGTTGGAGACCTCAATAACAAAATTACGAGCCTTTAAGATAGCATAATAGGGGCACTTTAAAGGGAATTCAGAATGCTTCTGACCGTTGCAGATCTGCATGGACACTGCCTTCATTTCCTTATGAGCCTTCTCACCAGGTGTTCTACGTTATGCCCTTTTTGCATTTTGCAGCGGAATCTTGATGGTAATGACATTACATTGGTCGTCTCCCACAACAGACAGGAGGAGTTATGCAAATCAGTCTCAGACTCAAATAGATCCAATATTTAAAGCGCTGTACAAACATCCCTTTCGCACACCTCTGCACGCCAACACACCGAAACCACATATCTGACTAGCCTGACCTTAAATTCAAGAGAGAAACTGTCACACATGCTGAGCGCATCCCTAAGATCTGAACTTAAACAGGCAACATTCTCTGAACTTTGGCTGATGTTCTAGTAAGGTTCTGTCAAAGTTATGAACAAACATTCTTCCAGTAATCTTAATAGAATGTTCCTTCAAAGTTATCTGTCTTTAAATAAGCTATTTATACAATGTTTTCCTGAAAAACATGTTAGTTGGACGTTTGTTTAACGACTTTAAAGATTACTAACTAGTTTCACTTTTTAGAGAACATTCAAATCCAAAAGGATATAACAGAATGTTCCCTTAATGTTTTCTGTAATGTTCGCATCACCAAGAAAAGAGTTTTCAATCGTTAGAACATTCAGAAATATCACTTTCACATTTTTCATAAGTTTATTCAATGGTAATGTTTGCAACATGTTCTTAGAATAGATGTCTGGTAACTGGGTTGCTCCATATAAAAACTTATTTGACCGATAATTCATGAATTATTCCTCATCTCAAGGCTCCAGGAAGCAACACTTACATTTCCACTTCAGCAAATGAATCATATGAGTTACAGAAAATAAAAGATGTGCTGATTGGAAAATTGCAACTCACAAAGAAAATGGAATATTCCACATTCCACAGCGGTGTCATTACTTCCCATTTTTAGGATGTTTCAGTGTGAGTCACACAAGCTTTTTAGTCAAGAATGATGACTCTCGCATTTGCATTATTCCTTTAATGAACACAAAGGAGTGCATAGCAGTGGATCTCAACCTTTTTGACTTCAAGGCATCACATTTAAAAGGGGTCATGAATTGAGAAATCAAATTTTCATTCAGCCTTTGATATATAAAAGTTACTTGTGACAAGAATATGCCAACCCTTGACGTCATCGTGTGGCGAAACGCCGCCTCAACAATACGCCTAATTCTGTAGCCCCGCCCACCAACTAGTGGAGCTAAACTAGGGGTGTAACGGTACACAAAACTGACGGTTCGGTACGTACCTCGGTTTTGAAGTCACGGTTCGGTACGAGTTCGGTAAAGCAGATTTACAAAATTGCTTTTTATTTATTTTTTATATTTAACAGTGGTTTAACTTTGGAAAAAAGTGTCTGTCCTTGAATGAATTAAATTATATCTAAAAGTTTATTTAAGATATTTCTGTAAATTATATAGGGAGCCCTTACTTGTACATTAATATTAAAGATTAACAACAGAGCCCAAACTATTAGCCATAATTCAGTTGCTATTTATTTTTAGGTATAATAATCAACACTCAAATAACACAATGTGTGCAAATATGTAAACTTCACATAAGGCAGTTTTTGCATGAACTCCTAAATCTAATTATAAAATAGTTTTTTTTCTCCAAATCGTTGTTGAATTATAATAATTTATATACAATGCGTGTCATTTTCATGACAGGTTTATTTAACATGCATGAAATAATCCAGACATCACTAACAGGTTCAGTAGAATATAATGAATATAACGGCTAATATAGAGCATATATTTAGCAAAAGAGTTGATTTCTCTAGTGAATAAAAGTCTGTGGACACTGAATGACTGCCTGAGGTAAATGTGATGCTAACGTTACATGACATTGTTTAGTTTACAAGCAGTTATATTGACGTCTTTCCGCCGTTGAAACACTGATTTAGCGATTACACCACATTTATACATGACAGTAAGTTGTAATGTATCCTCAGCATACCTTCAGATCGTCATTCATGTTTATTCTTTAGTAAGAGATGATCGATCGCCTTCACAGATGATCGCGTTCACGCGCGTGAGCGTCGCGCGGCCGCTTGAACTGTGATCAGCGATCAGTCACGCCACATAGAGCGTCAAAACGGCATTTATCGTTTGAATTTCGTGATAAAATGGACTGAATACTTAATATGTTCGTGTGGGAACTCGGATTGAAGTGTGTTCCGCGCTTACAACAAGCCGACTGTTAACTGTTAAAGATTACATTCATAACCGTTCGGTACACATGCGAACCGAACCGAGAGCCCTGTACCGAAACGGTTCAATACGAATACGTGTACCGTTACACCTCTAAGCTAAACTGATCGCGCCACCGTGCAATAAACATGCTGAAGATAACAAGATATTGTGCTGTGCCTGGTTGTGGAAGAACACAGTTGCTGCATAAGCTTCATTCAGATTCTAATATTGGAAATGTGCGGTTGAACTTTATTTTTAATTAATATCCAGCTCACGTGGGGAAAACATTGCACGAATGTTCATTTCACCACGGATTCGTTTGTAAACAAGAGACTGGATTTGCAGACAGGATGAGATTACATGAATGAATGAAGCAACACACTTGTGTGAGTAAAACATGTTTTTATATGTGATAGTATTGCATTGTTACAGATCATTTGATATCTATTGATTATGTGTACGTGTCTAACTGAACATAACTTACCACTGTCAAAGGGATTGCAAACCCCAACATCCTATGCGTTTTCCAGACCAATATCATCTTAAACAGTGAAATAACGGTTCACGGTTATATCTACCGATCGGGCTGGCTAAGTAATGTAAAATAACATTCCAATCAATCGCTATTCAAATCTACAATACAACGCTCACCTTTGTATTGCGTGAGGCTGCCTCCTTGTCATTTCGGACTTATAACAAAAAACAGAATGTCTAAAAGCTGCTATGTGACAAAGTGTACAGAAAACAAGCTAAAAAAAAAAAAAAGTAAGCAAGTATAAGTAAGATGTCGACCCCAAAAAAACGAGCGTTTAAGGAGACAAAAGTGGACAAAGGCAATGTGAAGCTTCAGCAGGAATAATAGGTACATTTTGGGATCCTGACACTCAGTATGCCTCGGTATGCCTATGTGTGCAGTAAACATTTTGTCACTGTTAAGTCAAATATCCAAATTTCAGTTTTATATATTATATTTCCTGTCTCTGATTACGTTCCCCTCCAGTGGGTGTAGTTCTCAGAGTAATATAACGTGTCGCGCTTTGGTAAAACGTGTCCCAATGGCCTGTATCCACTTTTGTGTCCTTATAGCCTTGTTTTTTGGGTCAACAGCTTATACAAACTTCTGGGTTTTTTGGTTCTGGGTTTTGTTTAGATTGTTTGCTGTACACTTTGTCACATATAAGCTTTTAGACATTGTTCTGTTTTTTGTTATAAGTCCGAAATGACAAAGAGGCAGCCTCATGCAATGAAAAGTCAATGGAGAGCGTTGGATTGTTTTCCCCCCCGGTGGGCGTGGTCTTCAGATTATGACGGGTGTCGCTCTGTCTCTATGGGGGAGCCGAAGTTCATTAAATATGCAAAGCTTATCCAATCATAGCAGTGGGCGTTTACTTCCAAGTCTTCAGTGCGGCACACCCATAAAAACCAAACGTTTCTTGAGAGAGGCTCAAAACCAGGGCAGAAAATAGCCTATTACTTATTCATTATGATTTTTTAAAATGTAAAAACCAAACATCATAAGTAGACCTCAGACAACAGTAAAGCCAGTTCATGACACCTTTAAACACATTCAAGTCATTTTGAGGCCACTTTTGAGTTGTTTTGAGGACCTCTGGCCCTCTATAAGGGTGTTTGTCTACAATCAATAACCAATAATTTATGTTTCCCATATTACTATGCATGATTCATTGTTGTGCATGCAAAAAATCCAGTAAAGTCCCACCCTATGTTATTTCCTGATCCTGATTCACTCTTAAATATTAAAAGTTTTATGAATGCTTTTTACCCAATTTTGACTTTACTGCTGTATGCTGTGAGCTGGAGTCATGCTAATGTTAAATACGAGCACAGCAGTGTTTGGGGTAAACAGCCTCACAGAATCTGTCTAAGTAAAATGACATCGAGAGGCCACTCAAGTCTACCCAGCATCATGTGTTTCATCAAGGCATCAGGACATCATGTCACTAGCACATAAAATCATTCTAATGCTGTGAGAAACATCAAGAGCTCTTTGGGAGTCACTTCCATTTCCATCTAATATCTGAGTTATGATGCCATCTAGAGGACAAAGTCTGTAGTGTCACTACAGTCACTGTGTACAATAGGGAAATGCATTGCACTCAACACATGAATTGGAAGTAATGTCAAAAGCAATTTCAACATATCCTACTTGACTCATTATTTGATCACACTCCCAAAAAAATGTTATATGCCAGCATTTATTTTTTAAATGAATATATATATATATATATATATATATATATATATATATATATATATATATATATATATATATATATATATATATATATATATATATATATATATATATATATATATATATATATATATATATATATATATATGTATATATATATATGTGTGTATGTATGTATGTATGTATGTATGTATGTATGTATGTATGTATTTGAACACCTGCTATTTTGCAAGTTCTCCCACTTGGAAATCATGGAGGGTCTGAAATTGTCATTGTAGGTGCATGTCCGCTGTGAGACATAATCTAAAAAAAAAATCCAGAAATCACAATGTATGATTTTTTAACTATTTATTTGTATCATACAGCTGCAAATAAGTATTTGAACACCTGTCTATCAGCTAGAATTCTGACCCTCAAAGACCTGTTAGTCTGCCTTTAAAATGTCCACCTCCACTCCATTTATTATCCTAAATTAGATGCACCTGTTTGAGGTCGTTAGCTGCATAAAGACACCTGTCCACCCCATACAATCAGTAAGAATCCAACTACTAACATGGCCAAGACCAAAGAGCTGTCCAAAGACACTAGAGACAAAATTATACACATCCACAAATGTATTGTAAAACACTTGCTGCTATTGAGGTGGATATGGATAAGGTTAGGGACAGGCTTTCTTTTTACAGTACAATGTGAAAACATGTACGTATGTATACAATCAGTGCATCGTATCAAATTTGTTTAAATGGTATTACACTGTAGTTAAAGTATAAATAATGAATAAATGCTGTTTGAGCAGCAAAACTGGAGTAATGATGTTGAAATTTCAGCTTTGACATCAGAGACATTTTAAAATATATGAAAATAGAAAACAGTTGTTTTAAATATGAATCCTTCTGCAAAATACAATTTAATAGACGTAAGACTGTTTAGACAAGAATTCTTTGGCCTGTTTTGGACAGATTTGATAAATCAGCATATAAGAATGATTTCTGAAGGATCATGTGACACTGAAGACTGGAGTAATGGCTGATGAAAATTCAGTTTTGCATCACAGATATCAATTATATTTTAAAGTATATTAAAATAGAAAAACATTATTTTAAATTGTATTGTAATTTAACATTTTCTGTATTTTTGATCAAATAAAATCAAATAAATGCAGGCTTGAGACTGAGACTTCCTGCAAACACATTAAAAATAGTAGTGTGTCCAATCTTTTGACCGGTACTGTATATAATTTAAACATAATAGGCCTATACAAAATTTTGTTTATATGCTGTGCAATATCAGCAATCATGTTTTTTGTTAAGAGTGGACATTATATTAAGGTTAATACAATAGTTGATCCTGTTATCAGTACCTGAATACCTGAATACAGTGTAATGACACTTTTGCTTTTAATGTGTTTATAAGCAACTGAATAAAGCACAAATGTCAGAGCATGTCAAAACTTCTAAAGGGCCCCAAAACTGGCTCAGACCCATAACGGTTAAATTGTAATAATATTTCACAAGTTTTATTGTATTTGTGACTGCATCCAAATAAATGCAGGCTTGGTGAACATAAGAGACTTAAGCATAAGCATGAGCATAAAACCCCCCATTTTTTAATGGTAGTGTGTAATTCCCAAAACAAACGAAAATGCAAGGGAATGTTTATGTACATAAATCATATGTTAATTTTCAACTAAACACAAGAGCAAGAGAATCTCCAGCTGATTCAGAAAACCCTGCTCTTTCTTACCTTTGCCTGCTGGGAAAAAGCAGTCCATCTCCACACTGCTGCGCGAGTGAGAGATACACAGAGCGCTGCTGGGTACCAGTCCCTCCTGAGGAGGGGTCTTGTCTGTGGTCCGTACCAGACACCATCCCGGCCGATCGCTGGGCCGCTCCAACAGCTCCACCGTCTGACCGGTCTGGATGCTGAGCTCAGATGTGTTGCCCGCCACAAAGTCCTGCAGGATCACCGTTAGCTCACACCCTCCAGAGAGCTGGAGAGCCAAACAGAGAAAGAGACCGGCTTTAATGGAATGGAAAACATTTGGATTTAGGGGTGGCTGATATACCGATTAAGAGACATGATTAAAGGTTAACAGTGAGCGGTTACACTCAAGTGATGTTGAGCCGTCAAGGCAGCTTATTATTTCATATCACAAAACAAGTTATTTTAAAACATTGAAGCACAAAAAGCAGTGGAAAAAGAACTACATTTCAATATGTGTGTGCTGTCTGAGAGGTTAGTTGTGTCCCAAATGACGCACTATACACTATACACTTATGTACTCAACAGAGTAGTGCAAGTGAAAAGTGAAAGCGAAAGTGACATGTGAAGTAGAGTGCAGTCTCGGGAGTGCCCCCCGGCCTGCGAAGGGCGTTGGGGGTATGTGGCGAGCAGCGAGGTCGAGGGGCCGTGAGGGCGGGACGAGGCGGCGCTCATCAGGGAGGATGAGCGCCAGCTGCGAGCCGCAGCGATCTCGGCCCTCGCGGAGGAGTGAGGGAGTATAAAGGAGGAGCGACGACAGTGAGGGACGAGAGAGGACCAGGCCTGGATTTTGTGTTGTTTTAGTTATGTTATGTGTACACTGCAGTCGTCCGTGAGGGGCTGCAGCTTTTATTTTCATTTTGTGTTTATTTTGTATTAAATGTGTTGAACGTTCGCCGGTTCCCGCCTCCTTCTTCCCACACGAGCTAACTTTACTACAGCCACTTATGGTAACCCTCTGTCCTCTGCATGCGTTAATGCACACACATTAGAAGCAGTGAGTAGTAAACACACACACACACTGCAAGCCGTAGACACACACCCGGAGCAGTGGGCAGCCATATTATGCAGTGGCGCCCAGGGTGCGTTTGGGGGTTTGGTGCCTTGCTCAAGGCCACCTCAGTCATTTCCTGCTGGTATTGAGAATTGAACTTGCAACCTTTTGGTTAACAGTCTGACTCTCCAACCATTGACTCTGTAGTCATTCAACATTGGAGTCTGATAGCCCCGCCCCCTCCGCTATGTAATTAAAGCTGTGACAGTTGAGAGCATGAAGTGTCCAACATTCTACACTTCGTTTTTTGGGTTAATTAAGTGCATCATCCAGGTATTTAAAAGTGCACTTTCTTTTTGGAAATTCCAGTGTGAACACACTACTCACACTATTTATAATACAAAACGTCATAGAATATTGCACAAGTACGGGAATTGGGACGCACCACTGTCTGAGAGACACGCACATGGAACTGCTGCTCATAGAGCGCGTGGGTACTGAGAGTTCTTATTGGGTTTGAACGATCAAATACACACACTTGTGTGTCAAAAAGCCGTCTTTGCGAATATCCACAGTCATTTATATCTTAAGTGAATGTAAACAGTTGAGAAAGACAGCACATGTGTATATTAGATCAGTATATTCAATCTTAAAGTGACAGCAGCCTAATATTCCTGATGCCATCTGTGTCATTAATGTTAATCAAACAACAAAAGAGAAAGAGAAAGCCACTCACTGCTCTCGACTGAACCACTTAACTTAAATATTTATATTTAATTCACACAGTACAAACTATGCAGTGTTTATTTGTACATTTAATTAGATCTCTTTTCAGCTAATGTAGTAGTCATCATTTTTCAGGTAGTTCTACTTCATTTGTCTTTGTACTATTGTAGTTTTGTCCTATTGTTTGTAATTAGTTTCTTTGTTTTTATTTTATCAGTAGCCACGTTTCCATTACCCTTCAAATTGAAATTGAAATTACGCCCAATGGAAATACGTAAATTTCGCAAAAACTTCCATATATCGCAAAAATATTTGAATGCTCGCATGAGGTGGTTTTTCAGGCCATTCGAAAAAGGAAATGTCCACAAAACTGCAATGGAAACAGTTTTTCCGCATTTTCAGATCCCCGTCGTACGTAAAAGTCAATTATTCTTTACAGATGGCGCGGTATGTTTGGACAGAAGACGAGTTCTTTATTAAACTCATAAAAGACAATAGAATTACAGGAATACTGGATTTTAAACAAAGAAATGCCACATTATCATGAAGACCTTGAAGCAGATTTGAAGGAGAAACAACCACAAACACCTCATACGCGCCAATCCCCAGTATAAGGGGCTTTCCTTGACATTAATGCTTGGATAACACTCCTGCGTCTCCGATTAAAAACAATGGCTAGTGCCTTGGCTGGGATATACATAAACCTACCAACATCTGAAAGACTTATCGCGAGAGGAAAAAAAAAAAAAAGTTTTAGTCACATAACAGTGGTTAATGGAAACACTGTCATTTCGCCATAGTTTTTTATCGACATTTAGAAAATAATCACAAAAGTTTTGCACAAATCTGTAATGGAAACACGCGTGGCTACTGACTGTTTACTTGTCTTCAGTAAACGTGAACTTTTTTTTTTTTTTTTACTTTAAGCTAACATCATAAAAACCTTATTTAAAGCAAAAATAACTATATCAAATAAACAAAATAAAATAAACAAAACTCATACATCAACGAGGTCAAGAAAACACATACTGGCATACTGTGTTACTATACACTCAAAAGTTTTACTTTCAGATAAACAGGACATTTAGCGCATACCGAACACAGCCAGACGAACAGAGAGATGAGTCTTTTCATCTGTTATAGTAGAGACTCTTCACAAACCGGAAACTGATTCCTGATCAGATGTGGCATTTCAGCATGGGCGTCGGAACCATTGTATGTGGGACAAGACCCACCCACTTTTTACGATCAATGATATTGGACCCACTCACTTTTATCGTCTCTAACATTCAGCATATGTCTGTTTACCTAACCCTAATCGATAAACACTTATTATTAAACACATATTAGACGCTTTATTTCCACTTTTCTAATTTTCGTCATTTTTATTAAAAATAAATGCCTTTCCGATCTGATATGTGATGGGAAAACGGAGAAGATTGAACTCGGCTAAAGGCGGACTACGCTACTGCCACTCTCAATGACATGACGATTCCCGTAATTTTGTCTTTCCGAACTATATGCTTAGCAAGCAAATTGGTATATTTGTACTTATTGGCATCTACTCCAGTAAAAAAATTCTGAGGACCCACCCACATTTTTTTTGCTTCCGACACCCATGCATTTCAGTAATGATTCAAGAGAGAAAAACAGTGTCTCTCTCTCTCTGAGTGTGTGTGTGTGTGTGTGTGTGTGTGTGTGTGTGTGTGTGTGTGTGTGTGTGTGTGTGTGTGTGTGTGTGTGTGTGTGTGTGTGTGTGTGTGTGTGTGTGTGTGAGATAGTGTTAGGGGACATTGTGGCTTCTGGAGACATTATAGAGCATGAACTCTGGTCAGAGTGTACATCTGTTATCAGTTTTACAGCTTTCCTTCTCAAGCTCTCAAATATTAACAGTGAAAAGACTGACCTGAAAACATGGTCCACATGTACAGTAGATTATTGTTTTTGGCAAACCCATGAGTTTCATCATTACTGGTTTAACACGGATCTCGCAGTAAAGGTGTCATGAACAAGGTCAGAGCTGTGACTAGGCCCTGGATATCGGGCTGTAGTATTAGGTGAATGCTTTCACAGATGACCCAGTTTAGAATAATTAAATGATTGTTTAATTTTGGCACAAGCAAGCAAGAGTTACATATTAAGGTGAATAATATATAATATATCACTCACACGGAGACTCACTCACTCACTCACTCACTCACTCACTCACTCACTCACTCACTCACTCACTCACTCACTCACTCACTCACTCACTCACTCACTCACTCACTCACTCACTCACTCACTCACTCACTCACTCACTCACTCACTCACTCACTCACTCACTCACTCACTCACTCACTCACTCACTCACTCACTCACTCACTCACTCACTCACTCACTCACTCACTCACTCACTCACTCACTCACTCACTCACTCACTCACTCACTCACTCACTCACTCACTCACTCACTCACTCACTCACTCACTCACTCACTCACTCACTCACTCACTCACTCACTCACTCACTCACTCACTCACTCACTCACTCACTCACTCACTCACTCACTCACTCACTCACTCACTCACTCACTCACTCACTCACTCACTCACTCACTCACTCACTCACTCACTCACTCACTCACTCACTCACTCACTCACTCACTCACTCACTCACTCACTCACTCACTCACTCACTCACTCACTCACTCACTCACTCACTCACTCACTCACTCACTCACTCACTCACTCACTCACTCACTCACTCACTCACTCACTCACTCACTCACTCCTTTAGGTATACCTGTTCAACTGCTCATTAATGCAAATATCTAATAATAAACCAATCACATGGCAGCAACTCAATGCATTTAGGCATGTATGTGCTGCAAATAATGTATAGTAGGTACTACGTTTGGTTTGAAACTTACTTCACAACCGTTAAAAAATGATATAGTAAGATTTCGGACTTACTACACCTGTCATGTTGTCAATGTCATGTGACCTACAGCGCCACTTCACCGGCATTTACAAATGTTTTCCCATGGCCTTAAAGGATAGTACAGTTTCCATTGAATGTGCACTTCAAAATCTCAGCGGAAGTGGTAGGTCATCCGTGTACTTTTGCCTACTGTTTTTCAAATAATATGCATTCAGATATATACTACTCTGTTGGCGTACTGTTTTTCACATACTTTATAGTAGGGAAATATTTAATTTTGGATGCAGTGAAGGTCAAGACAAACTGCTGTTCAAACTGAGCATCAGAATGGGGAAAAACACTTTGAGTGGTTGTTAAGGCATAGCTAGAGTGTTCTGGGTGAGTGCTGGGTAGTTGTAAGGTGTTCTATATGGATGCTAGGGCATTGCAATGGTGTTCCGCGTTGCTACGGTGATCTGGGTGTTTGTTAAAATGTCTTTAGTGTTTGCTAGGGTGTTTATAAGGTGTTCTGAGTGGTTGCTAGGGTGTTCTGAGTTGCTAAGGTGATCTGCGTGGTTGCTAGTTGATTGCTATGGTGCTGTAAGTGGTTGCTAGGTGTTTCTACATGGTTGTTACTGCATTTAAAGGGTTTTCTTATTTGCTAAGGTGTTGCTAAGGTGTTCTGAGTGATTGCTAGGGTGTTGCTAAGGCAATCCGAGTGATTGTCATAAGTTGTTATTAATGTGAAGTGAAGATGGTGGTCCAGTGGGTTAAACCACTGAACTGATATGCAGAAGGTTGCTGGTTCGATCCCAGTGGTCACCACCAGTGTGTCCTTGAGCAAGGCACTTTACTCCATGTTGCTCCAGGGGGATTGTCCCTGTAATAAGGGCACTGTAAGTCGCTTTGGATAAAAGCGTCTGCCAAATGCATAAATGTAAATGTAATGCATTGCAAGGGTGCTCTGAGTTCCTAATGTGTTGCTATGGTGATCTGGCTGGTTGTTAAGGTGTTTTAGTGACTGCTAGGATGTTCCTAATGTGTTCTGAGTGGTTGCTAGGTGTTTCTACATGGTTGTTAATGCATTTAAAGGGTTTTCTTATTTGCTAAGGTGTTGCCAAGGTGCTTTGGGTGGTTGCTTGGGTGTTCTGAGTGATTGCTGAGTGGTTGCTATGTGTTTCTAAGTGGTTGTTAATGCATTGCAAGGGAGTTGCTAAGGGGCTCTCTGTGGTTGTTAAGGTGTTTTAGTGACTGCTAGGATGTTCCTAATGTGGTTGCTAGTGTGTTCTGAGTTGCTAAGGTATTGTTAAAGTGATTAGCAATGTTGCTAGTTCATTGTTATGGTGTTCTGAGTGGTTACTAGGTGTTTCTATGTGGTTGCTGATGCATTGCAAGGGTTTTCTAATTTGCTAAGGTGTTGCTAAAGTGCTTTGGGTGTTCTGCATGATTGCTAGGTGTTTCTAAGTGGTTATTAATGTATTGCAAGGGTGTTGCTAAGGTGCTCTGGGTGGTTGCTAGGGTGTTCAGAAAGATTGACTACTAGTCCATCCCTTTGCCTCTATGATGTTCTGCTCTCTTAAAATTACTCATGTCGCGGCTTCCATGCCAGTCTATGGGATTTTTTTTTTTCACACATTCTCCAAGCAAAAATCATAAGTGCATGCAATCATTATGCGTGTTAGGGGTTCGCTGAAACCTTAGCAAAGACTCCTAATAATAAAACATCAGATTTGCTCAAAGACTCGAGGAAACAGATGGAGGCACAAAGAGTGTTAATCACATGCATTGACCCAGCAAATCAAGAACTCCTCAATAACCAGAAGACACAAACCACACAGACTTAGTGACAGGTGACTGAAAGTAACCTGCTGAACCGCACTGCTCTCCGTCAAACACACACAAACTCCTCTAATCTCTGTGAGATGCCTGCCAATAGAGGCTTCAGACCACCCTCTGCATTTCCTGTATATGTCCCTCTTTCCTCCATCTATCCACTTCTGAGACGCAAGGCTTATCAGCAGAAGCAATCAAAGCTCATTTTAAAATAAACTAGTGAAGATTGACCCACTTGAATCTGCAGCTCCACACCCAAAGAACTCCACTATCAATCCAATACACTGTTTGATCACTGCATACAATCATTTAAAAATAAAATAATAATATTTAGAAGAGACCAAAAGCTAAAAAGCTAAAAATGTGTGCATTTAATGGAGGGAGAAAAAAAGATATTTGAAAGAGAATGAATGAAACCAAAGCGGTCTCATTTAGAGTGATTGCTAGGGTGATGCTAAGGTGATCTGAGTGGTTGCTATGTGTTTCTAAATGGTTGTTAATGCATTGCAAGGGAGTTGCTAAGGTGTTTCTAAGGTGCTCTGGGTGGTTGCTAAGGTGTTCTGAGTAATTGCTAGGTGTTTCTAAAGCCCCGTTTCCACCGAAATTACCCGGAACAATTTGTACCAGGAACTTTTTTTACAGGAACTTTTTTCCCCCCAGACCTGCTGCTGTCTGCGTTTCCACTGCGGTCTAAAGTACCGTGAAGATTAGTCAAATTAGTCCAGAGACGTGGGACTGTGCCCGACTGTTCCTCCCAGTCACAGACGGACAGTAATCATTTTTGTGCGATACATGTCTGCAACAATAACAAGTGGAGGAGATGCAAGCAGCGCTGCTTTTGCTAGTTGTGTATTGGTTTACTAAAGATGTAATTAACAAAACGGCGGAAAAGAGACGAGCACCGATACTAAAGTGTATTCTGAAAGCTTGTAAAGCTAGATTTAAAATAAGACAAAAAGTATGTTATCATCAGCTATTATGGACATTGACCGTGAGATGGCCGAGACAATGCACGCCATCGGACAGAAAGAGCAAGACTGATATTTACTGAACGCAGAACGAACCTCGCAAAAGACTTTTAAAAATGCCGGTTGAAATAAAATGCTGCGTGAGCTCAACAAATCAGCATGTTCAGCGCCCAAGTCCCACCCCCGAAAGTTCCTGAACTTTGAAAAAGTACTACCTCGCGAGGAGGGCCGTTTGGAGGGGAAAATATTTACCCAGAACTTAATTTAGACCCTGGTTCCTGCGGTCGAAACACACCGAGTACCACCCCAAAGTCCCTAGTTCCTGAGGAAAGTTCCTGCGGTCGAAACACACCGAGTACCACCCCAAAGTCCCTAGTTCCTGAGGAAAGTTCCTGCGGTCGAAACACACAGAGTACCACCCCAAAGTCCCTAGTTCCTGAGGAAAGTTCCTGCGGTCGAAACACACAGAGTACCACCCAAAAGTCCCTAGTTCCTGAGGAAAGTTCCTGCGGTCGAAACACACAGAGTACCACCCCAAAGTCCCTAGTTCCTGAGGAAAGTTCCTGCGGTCAAAACACACAGAGTACCACCCCAAAGTCCCTAGTTCCTGAGGAAAGTTCCTGCGGTCGAAACACACAGAGTACCACCCCAAAGTCCCTAGTTCCTGAGGAAAGTTCCTGCGGTCGAAACACACAGAGTACCACCCCAAAGTCCCTAGTTCCTGAGGAAAGTTCCTGCGGTCGAAACACACAGAGTACCACCCCAAAGTCCCTAGTTCCTGAGGAAAGTTCCTGCGGTCGAAACACACAGAGTACCACCCCAAAGTCCCTAGTTCCTGAGGAAAGTTCCTGCGGTCGAAACACACAGAGTACCACCCCAAAGTCCCTAGTTCCTGGGGAAAGTTCCTGCGGTCGAAACACACAGAGTACCACCCCAAAGTCCCTAGTTCCTGAGGAAAGTTCCTGCGGTCGAAACACACAGAGTACCACCCCAAAGTCCCTAGTTCCTGAGGAAAGTTCCTGCGGTCGAAACGCACCGAGTACCACCCCAAAGTCCCTAGTTCCTGAGGAAAGTTCCTGCGGTCGAAACACACAGAGTACCACCCCAAAGTCCCTAGTTCCTGAGGAAAGTTCCTGCGGTCAAAACACACAGAGTACCACCCCAAAGTCCCTAGTTCCTGAGGAAAGTTCCTGCGGTCGAAACACACAGAGTACCACCCCAAAGTCCCTAGTTCCTGAGGAAAGTTCCTGCGGTCGAAACACACAGAGTACCACCCCAAAGTCCCTAGTTCCTGAGGAAAGTTCCTGCGGTCGAAACACACAGAGTACCACCCCAAAGTCCCTAGTTCCTGGGGAAAGTTCCTGCGGTCGAAACACACAGAGTACCACCCCAAAGTCCCTAGTTCCTGGGGAAAGTTCCTGCGGTCGAAACACACAGAGTACCACCCCAAAGTCCCTAGTTCCTGAGGAAAGTTCCTGCGGTCGAAACACACAGAGTACCACCCCAAAGTCCCTAGTTCCTGGGGAAAGTTCCTGCGGTCGAAACACACAGAGTACCACCCCAAAGTCCCTAGTTTCTGAGGAAAGTTCCTGCGGTCGAAACACACAGAGTACCACCCCAAAGTCCCTAGTTCCTGAGGAAAGTTCCTGCGGTCGAAACACACAGAGTACCACCCCAAAGTCCCTAGTTCCTGAGGAAAGTTCCTGCGGTCGAAACGCACCGAGTACCACCCCAAAGTCCCTAGTTCCTGGGGAAAGTTCCTGCGGTGGAAACGCGGCTTAAGTTGTTAATAATGCATTGCAAGGGTGCTCTGAGTTGCTAATGTGTTGCTAAGGTGATCTGGGTGGCTGTCAAATAGTTTTTAGTGACTTGTAGGATGTTCCTAAGGTTTTCTGAGTGGTTGCTAGGGTGTTGCTAGGATGGTCTGAGTTGCTAAGTTATTGATAAAGTGATTAGTAATGTTGCTAGTTCATTGCTAAAGTGTTCTGAGTGGTTGCTATGTGCTTCTATGTGGTTGTGGTTGCATTGCAATGGTTTTCTAATTTGCTAAGGGGCTGCTAAGGTGCTTTGGGTGGTTGCTAAGGTGTTTTGCATGATTGCTAGATTGTCCTGAGCATGCCTGCCACACTCGTGTTGAAAACTGAAGCCATTTAGAGTTTCAGGTAACACTTTATTTTGTAGTGTCCTTGTTACATATGTTACATGTACTTACCATAGTAATCCCAGTAAATCATGCATAATTACATGGAACGAACAAAATAACTAACTAACTAACTAACTAACTAACTCACCCTCAACCAAATCCTAACCCTATAGTAAGTACATGTTAATTAGTATTACTCAGTATTAAATATATAAGTATACTGTAACAATGGCATCTTAAAATAAAGCATCCATTTACAGAAGTCAAACAGGTCCATTTCCAAGATTTTTCTGCAATCAAAGGATCTCAATATGAACTCAATCATCAATGATCGTCTCATTTGTGTGTACATTGTTTAATTTTGGCTGCGGAAATTTAGGAGAAACATCTGAGACAGATCAGTCAGAAATGTATTATCACTGATATACTATTACAGGTTTTTATTAATATTTAGATGTATTTATTTATTTTATATAATTTGTTTAAGTTTGTCATTATCATCATTATATCCATCATTACCATTATTCTTATAATTATATAATAGTGCTGGGAAAAATTGTATAGTGATTAATCGCATCCAAAATAAACGTTTGTGTTTACATAATATATGTGTGTGTACTGTGTATAATTATTATGTATATATAAATACACAAACATGCATGTATATATTTAATAATTATTTGCATGTATATACTGTATATATAATTTATCTTATATAAATATAATTTTTTTAAATAAAAAATATATAAAAATTTCTTAAATACATGCATATGTGTGTATTTAGATATACACATAATAATTATAATATAGCTCTCACGTTTTGCAAAGGTGTTTAACCTAGGTATTTATTGTTTTTAAAAAAACTTAACGGTTAATATGCATGGCACCTTAAGTTTGAACTCGTAATAGTCATTTTACCAAATATTATGCGGTAGTTTAAATGACGTTGTGGCGATGAGTGTTGTGTAACTTGGTTAAAAAAAAAAAAAGCCCCTTTTTGCCACCTGGCTTGTCACGAAGTTATTTAAACTTATTGATTACGGGATGAATACATTTACAGTATGCATTGTGTTGGCTTTTAATAAAGATTACAACATTTTCTGATGCTTCTCATTTTTTCATTTCTGTAGGCTGGTACCAGTGTGACGTCTTGCTTATAGAAGGCATAAAACTCTCCAAAGTCTACTCAGCCGCAGCCGGTTTCTGATGATTGTTTTGAAATGCTTATTTTTCAATTAACAGTATTTTTTTTACAGTTAATTAAATGTTAAAACCAGTAAAAATGCTAAATAAACAGTATGTGAACAGTATTCAATGCTTCAGTGTACATATTATATTCTAATCTAGCTTTTTCAATATTTTATAGTAAAAAATAAATACATCTATAACACACAGTTGTGTTAGATGTGTACAACAAGTACACATTCATGTGTTAACTAAAGTAACACATTTGTGTGTGTATTTTCACAACACATATTCTGTGTTGTATTTAACACAACATGTGTTGTCCCTGAGCACACTCAGAACATTTTGTGTTGTTTTCAACACATTGGTTTTAAGAGTGTGGGATTTTCACGCGCAACCATTTCTAGGGTTTACAAAGAATGGTGTGAAAGGGGAAACACATCCAGTATGTGGCAGTCCTGTGGGCCAAAATGCCTTGTTGATGCTAGAGGTCAGAGGAGAATGGGCCGACTGATTCAAGCTGATAGAAGAGCAACTTTGACTGAAATAACCACTCGTTACAACCGAGGTATGCAGCAAAGCATTTGTGAAGCCACAACACGCACAACCTTGAGGCGGATGGGCTACAACAGCAGAAGACCCCACCGGGTACCACTCATCTCCACTACAAATAGGAAAAAGAGGCTACAATTTGCACAAGCTCACCAAAATTGGACAGTTGAAGACTGGAAAAATGTTGCCTGGTCTGATGAGTCTGGATTTCTGTTGAGACATTCAGATGGTAGAGTCAGAATTTGGTGTAAACAGAATGAGAACATGGATCCATCATGCCTTGCTACCACTGTGCAGGCTGGTGGTGGTGGTGTAATGGTGTGGGGGATGTTTTCTTGGCACACTTTAGGCCCCTTAGTGCCAATTGGGCATGGTTTAAATGCCACGGCCTATCTGAGCATTGTTTCTGACCATGTCCATCCCTTTATGACCACCATGTGCCCATCCTCTGATGGCTACTTCCAGCAGGATAATGCCCCATGTCACAAAGCTCCAATCATTTCAAATTGGTTTCTTGAACATGACAATGAGTTCACTGGACTAAAATGGCCCCCACAGTCCCCAGATCTCAACCCAATAGAGCATCTTTGGGATGTGGTGGAACGGGAGCTTCGTGCCCTGGATGTGCATCCCACAAATCTCCATCAACTGCAAGATGCTATCCTATCAATATGGGCCAACATTTCTAAAGAATGCTTTCAGCTCCTTGTTGAATCAATGCCACGTAGAATTAAGGCAGTTCTGAAGGTGAAAAGGGGTCAAACACAGTATTAGTATGGTGTTCCTAATAATCCTTTAGGTGAGTGTATATATATATATATATATGTTTCAGATATTTTAGTACATGAAGTTAAATTAAATGAAAATGAGATGTTGAGACTTGCAAGTATCTGAATTTTTTATTATTTTATATTTTGTCATCTTGGAATTATAAGGTTCTACCTGACATTTCTGTCAAAATGCAGTTATTCACATATTCTTATTCTGTGACAATGTTTACATTATGTGATGTTTTATTTTGTAAACTTTAAAAAAAAAAATTATTTAGAAAAGGTTTTGTCTACAAAGTTGAATGGAATACAAAAACATTGAAGCTCAATATAAAACCACACACTCAGAATACAGATAGAACCTTATAGTTAGATTTTCTTTTCTTTTATGGGGTTACCATTTTTATTCAATTAATTTTTATGGATTTAGTTTTAGTTTACTATAATAACCCTGATCAGAAATTAGCCAAAATCAAATCAAGTATTTTGTTTCTAGATGGACCAAGAGATCTGAATTTTTTTACTTGATATCCCAGTGATTGATAAGACTCTAAACTATTGTGTGTCTCTTTATTGATCATATTCAGTATTAGAAGTGTCACTTTCTCACAAGTCACTAGTTCACTGCATGAACTATGAACCAAATGGTTACAGGTAAATAATTACACAAGTGCAATAAGAACACTTAATGAATGAGATTTTACAGGACCCGCAGTGCTGCTTATGTAATGATGACAGACTACTTTCACATGTAATAGAGACGCAGGGTCACAGGCAAAACAGATAAAAGAGTAGAAAATGTTCAAGGATCAATTCCTGCTGCTTATACAACACAAACACAACACCTGCTTTGGCTTACAGCCATTCAGAGACAAGCATACAATACACAAAACAGAACAAAACTATAATCACTTAATTCATGATGCTGTGGAATTTCAATCGTACTGTAAAAAATGTAATCAAACGAAGCTAAAGCAGTATTTATAATCCTGTTAATAAAACAGCATATGAAAAAATAAAGTGTCAATGAATGAACGAACGGACAGTGAATTGTGATCGGGTGATTACTCTGTTAGGACACCTGTGTCCACAATAAATCAGTCAGCTCAACAACAAAAACTTCAAAAAACACAATGTACAAATTAAAAACTAGGACATTATGTCATGCTGACATCACATGGCACAATGTGGAAGGAGAATGCAGAAAATGAGACCAGGTGTGTTTTAATAGAAGACTGCTGAGATGAACTCCTGCTGATCTTACTCAGCATACCACACACACACACCGTCCACAGACTCCCGAGACCATGGCTGGACCCACACCAGCAGAAACAAGTGCCAATGAATAAAGCAGTAAATATTCAAAAGATTCCCAGATGACAGTTCTCAGAGTCACAGCAGGCCATTGGTCAATGTTTATTTAGAGTTAATTTTCCTCCCGGATGTGTGAAGATTACAGAACTATAGCATTCAGAGACAACAGAGTCAATCCAGTAAAAACACTCCACATATAACCACATTTTCAAAAGACATTTCAAAAAGCACTTTTGACCTAGCGGGGTTGTGCTGCAAAGTTGTGAATAAAGGTATTATCGAAAAACGAACTCTTTATAACTAATTAAAACTCTTACATTGGAAAGACCTGCAGAACAATACCATAAAATACCAAATTAAAGGGGTCATGAACTTTAAAAAATATATATTTTATGTTTCCTGAGGTGCGCTTCTGATGTTAATATGGTGTTTACATCAAAACTGTCACAATTGATAAATAAATGGCTATTTTCTACCCTGATTTTATTCCTCGAACGTTCTGTTTGAAGGGGCGTGTCTGCTGTGTCACTTCAGAGTAAACGCCCACTGCTGTGATTGGCTGCTGTTAGACTTCAGTGTAAACGCCCACTGCTGTGATTGGCTGCTGTGAGACTTCAGTGTAAACGCCCACTGCTGTGATTGGCTGCTGTGAGACTTCAGTGTAAACGCCCACTGCTGTGATTGGCTGCTGTGAGACTTCAGTGTAAACGCCCACTGCTGTGATTGGCTGCTGTGAGACTTCAGTGTAAACGCCCACTGCTGGGATTGGCTGCTGTTAGACTTCAGTGTAAACGCCCACTGCTGGGATTGGCTGCTGTTAGACTTCAGTGTAAACGCCCACTGCTGGGATTGGCTGCTGTTAGACTTCAGTGTAAATGCCCACTGCTGGGATTGGCTGCTGTTAGACTTCAGTGTAAACGCCCACTGCTGTGATTGGCTGCTGTTAGACTTCAGTGTAAATGCCCACTGCTGGGATTGGCTGCTATGAGACTTCAGTGTAAACGCCCACTGCTGTGATTGGCTGCTGTTAGACTTCAGTGTAAACGCCCACTGCTGGGATTGGCTGCTGTTAGACTTCAGTGTAAATGCCCACTGCTGGGATTGGCTGCTGTGAGACTTCAGTGTAAACGCCCACTGCTGTGATTGGCTACTGTTAGACTTCGGTGTAAACGCCCACTGCTGGGATTGGCTGCTGTTAGACTTCAGTGTAAATGCCCACTGCTGGGATTGGCTGCTGTTAGACTTCAGTGTAAACACCCACTGTTGTGATTGGCTGCTGTTAGACTTCAGTGTAAACGCCCACTTCTGTGATTGGCTGCTGTTAGACTTCAGTGTAAATGCCACTGGTGCGATTGTGTGTGAAAGTGTTGATTATAGCATTATATTTAGATATAGATATTTAGATAGCATTATGTTTCAATTCCCATCACATGAGAGGTTGCAGTGATGAGCATTGAGCAGATGACAGAGAGTCTGTTGATCGCGTGAATTGTAAAGTGATTTCTGCATTCTCACGAATGCTTTCACCATAAATCTCAACGCAAACACGATTTAAATACAATAAGAGCTTTGTTGTGCAGTGTAACAGTATCATTGATTACATAACAGAAGTTTTGGCAAGTGTGTAGTCCAGATAAACTGATGATTGACAGCTTCAGCGATTGTAAAGGGAGTGTTCTTTGATCCCTTTCTGTAAAATTTAAATCCCACATTAAATAACAGATTATTTTCATGCTACTAAGAGAAACAATGTGAAGTTAGGTACATCCTTTATAACCCTAACACTGCTGTGATTGAGGCTAAAAGCACATATACGCAACATTACTGTCGGATCCAATATAGTTTGCACAGCATCGTCTTTTAGTTTCAATCTTTCTGAAAATCCTGTCGAATTGTGACTTGTTTGTAAACTAATCCATGATCAAATTAAGTGAACAATGGACCAAGTTCACCAAGTTTTAACTTCATTAAAAATAAAGTTCATCCACTCTTTCCTAATGTTGTGATCAGAAAGAAGGCAATGCAAAGATTTTCCACAACTTGGCACTGCACATCGTCTTGTCTTCGGATCCATCTTTATCGTTTGGTTTCTGCATAGACCTGCGTTTGCCTCTCTCATTATTTACCTACTACATGCGTGAATAGGTGGGCGGGGCTAAACAGACAGTGATATAGAAGCAGGCGTTGATCATCTTCTGCGGAGGTGGTTAGGCGCATGAGCTTGTATGGCAGAAGCGCATGCCTGAGTTTGCATTTTGGGTTAAGCTGCTTTGGTTTGACATTGTGGAAGACTCTTTTAATCATTCTTGGGGATTTTAAGAAAGCAAATCTCTCCCGTGAACTGCCAAAATACAGACTAGGGATGTTAACCGATGACCGTTTGACCGATGGTTGACCGTATCAACGTTAACTGATCAAAGTTGTCGGTTGTCGGTTAAAAAAAAAAAAAGTGATCTCTAAATTAGGCTATTATAGACAGTGGACTAAACGCTACTACAGTTAGCCATCTCATTCCAAAATCTTTTTGTGTGAAGTGAACAAATCCCTCACACTCAATTTATCATAACTCGCCTGTTTGTACTTAATAAACCAATAAAAACATTTGGCGCAAAGTCACAGCGTTTGGGTTTGCGCGCTCACAAGGTTTGCAAAAAGTAAACAGGCTAAATAAAACACTCGAGGTTAGACAGCAGTATGAAGCGTGCAAAGAAAAGTAGTGTGTGGGAGTCTTCGGAGCTGTCATTATCTTAAATGAGTCGCGGCAATGTTTCAAATGAGCTTCTAATGCTAGACAATAGCCTTTATTTTCAACGCGATCACCTTGTGCCCAACCCATTTCGAAACTATGGAGCCATTTGTCCTCCGATTACAAACAAGCTCCTCAGCGCCGCGTTTGCGGGACTCATGTTTCGCGCTGTAGGGGATTTTAAAAAATTGACGTGAGTGGAAGGCAGGCGGCGGCGCCTGGACAGTGAGTGTGTGTGAGTGTGTGTGTGTGTGCGCGTGTGTGTGTGTGAGAGCGGGAGGCAGAGCGGCAGAGAGATGCGACAGAGTTGCGAAATTGCAGGCGCGGCTCGCGAGTTGCGGCTGTTATTTCAAATAGCGCAGCATATTTTTTTAACTAATCGGTTAACCGGTTTCAACCGGCTAATGAGGCTCGGTGGTCGGTCAAGAAAATGTTTAGTTTTCGCCATCCCTAATACAGACAGCACATTACGTGTCCCACCAGAGACAGTAATATACTGGACCACTGTTACACCACAATAAGGAATGCATATCACTCCGTCCCACGGGCAGCTTTGGGGCTCTCTGATCACTGTGTGGTTCATCTTATACCGACCTACAGGCAGAAACTGAAATCAGCTAAACCTGTAATAAAGACTGTAAAAAGATGGACTAATGAAGCAGAGCTGGACTTACAAGCCTGCTTCGATTGCACTGATTGGACTGTTTTTGAAGCTGCTACCACTGATCTGGATGAGCTCACAGATACTGTAACATTATCAGTTTCTGTGAGGATACATGCATTCCTACCAGGACATTCTTATCATTCACTAATGATAAACCATGGTTTACTGGGAAACTCAAACAGCTCCGTCATGCCAAAGAGGATGCTTACAGAAGTGGGGATAAAGTCTAGTATAACCAGGCCAGAAACAGACTGACAAAGGAGATCAGAGTTGCTAAAAGAAGCTACTCTGAAAAGTTGAGAAACCAGTTTTCTTCCAACGACCCAGCTTCAGTTTGGACAGGCTTGAAGAATATCACCAATTACAAGTCACCATCCCCCCGATCTGCTGAGAATCAACAACTGGCCGATGAGCTGAATGCGGTCTCACACCACACACCCGCTCTGATCTGCAATTCACACGTCCCCCATCACCTCCTGCACCCCCTCTCCTCCCCCTCCTGTCATCCAACCCGAGCTTAAGGTCTGTGTGGAGGATGTGAGCCGAGTCTTCAAAAAACAGAAGACTAGGAAAGCTTCAGGCCCAGACGGCATCTCATCTGCCTGTTTGAAAGCCTGCGCTGACCAACTGGCCCCAGTCTTCACGCAGATCTTCGATCACTGGAGCAGTGTGAAGTTCCCTGCTGCTTCAAACGCTCCACTATCATTCCCGTCCCCCAAAAAAACAAAATCGCTGGACTTAATGACTACAGACCTGTCGCTCTCACGTCTGTGGTCATGAAATCGTTTGAAAGACCCAACTGGCCCACCTGAAGGACATCACTGGACCCTTGCTGGATCCTCTTCAATTTGCCTACAGAGCAAACAGGTCTGTGGATGATGCAGTCAACATGGGACTGCATTATATCCTGCAACATCTCAACAGACCTGGGACTTATGCAAGGATCTTATTCGTGGATTTCAGTTCGGCCTTCAATACCATCATGCCTGATCTTCTCTCAGCTAAACTGACCCAGCTCTCCATGCCATCCTCAATCTATCAGTGGATCTCCAGCTTCCTGACAGACCGGCAGCAGCTCGTGAGACTGGGGAAACTCACATCCAGGACTCTCACTACCAGCACTGGCGCCCCCCAGGGGTGTGTCCTCTCCCCGCTGCTCTTCTCCCTGTACACCAATGACTGCACTTCTAAAGACCCCTCTGTGAAGCTCCTGAAGTTTGCAGACGACACCACTGTCATCAGCCTCATCCAAAACGGTGACGAGTCTGCTTACAGACTGGAGGTTGAACAGCTGGCTGTCTGGTGCAGTTATAACAACCTTGAGCTCAACACGCTCAAAACGGTGGAGATGATAGTGGACTTCAGGAGGAACAGCCCATCATGAACAGCACTGTGGAAGCAGTGGAGTCATTCAGGTTCCTGGGCACTACCATCTCTCAGCACCTGAAGTGGGACAATCACATTGACTCCATTGTGAAAAAGGCCCAGCAGAGACTGCACTTCCTTCGTCAGCTGAGGAAGCTCAACCTCCCACAGGAGCTGCTGATTCAGTTCTACTCGGCTGTCATTGAGTCTGTCTTATGCACTTCCATCACTGTCTGGTTTGGTTCAGCTACCAAATCTGACATCAAGAGACTTCAACGCACAATTCGGACTGCGGAGAGGATTATTGGTGCTCCCCTGCCAACCCTCCAGGACCTGTACTCTTCCAGAGTGAGGAAGAGAGCAGGGAAAATCATCACAGACTCCACTCACCCTGGACACCTCCTGTTTGAACTGTGACCATCAGGACGGCGACTCCGATCACTGGCCACTAGAACATCTGGGCACAGGAACAGTTTCTTCCCACAGGCCATTTCCCTCTTGAACAGTTAAACTTAACTTTCGTGGCCCAAACTTAACTTCCGGTTGTCGTCCGCAAAGAATCACTAACAATCAATAGCATGTTTATAATAAATAATCTACCATTTCTGTCTGCAATATAGAGTGGGGGAAACACCCCCCTTAAAGGGTTAGTTCACCCAAAAATGTAAATTCATACATTAATTACTCACCCTCATGTCGACCCCAACCTGTAAGACCGTAGAGAAGAAAAATATCTTAAATTGTGTTTCGAAGATGAACGAAGGTCTTACAGGTTTGGAACGACATGAGGGAGAGTAATAATGACAGAATTCAAATTTTTTAAATGCTTCAATCATGCAATTCATCGGAATAACATGTTTCTTTGTTTCATAACATAAGATTAATGTTGGGAAAGTTAACTTGTAGATAAAGTACCCTATTTGAGATTGATTGTATATGAATGCATCACAAAAAAATCCCGTGCTCTATTGCCATTAATAGAGGACAAAGTGAAAGTTGTTTTGCACTCCGTGATAAAGGCACATTTAAATATTTTGCGGGAAATCCGATCAGTTATCCAGATGGCGACCACTTGATGTGAACAAATGTAAACTCGCTGTGTCCTGACTGACTGATGATCACGGTGATCACATGTTAATGCCAAGTGTAAACGCAGCCAGAATAAGTTCCTCTAGAGTAGATTATTTCTGATAACAAGCAAAATAAATAACAAGTAAATGACATTAGACATACAGTCTAAATGACATTAGACACTGCTCTCGTATGACTGGATATTTATGAAGCATTAAGGCTTTTGGTGAGTCGCACACACTGTTTTTGCGCTGGTGTCAAATTCTCTCTGCTTGATCGTTAATATTTATATCATGTTATCAAAGAATAGTACGTCAAAAATGTGTTTCTACTGAGTAGTGCGCCATACTATCCCCTTGCCAGACCGATAAACAAACACAGACCGGGAGTTAACTTCGGGCCAGGCGCACAACTGTGGCAACGCACGTGCGTCCGATGAAACCGTCAATATATTATATATATATATATATATATATATATATATATATATATATATATATATATATATATATATATATATATATATATATATATATATATATATATATATATATATATATATATATATATATATATATATATATATATATATATATATATATATATATATATATATATATATATATATATATATATATATATATATATATATTATATATATATTATATATATATAAAATATATAATTTTTTTTATATATATATATATATATATATATATATATATATATATATATATATATATATATATATATATATATATATATATATATATATATATATATATATATATATATATATATATATATATATATATATATATATATATATATATATATATATGCTGCATATTTTTTTAAGTAAAATTTAAGGCTTTTTATGATTTGAAGACATCAAAATGTATAAATTGACAAAAAATTATGAGCCCTATCATACACCCAGCGCAATGTGGCACCAGGCACAACAAGTGTTTTTGTGAGTTTCAGCCTGACGCAGTTATCATTTTTACGTCCAACGCCACGTTGTTTAAATAACAAATGCACTCGTGCCCATCTGATTGCCCATGGGTGTCCCGGTCTGAAAACGAGGTGTGTTCAGGAGCATTGTTGGCGTGTTGCTATTTTGAGGAACTGCAAACGACTGCGCCATCAACCAACAAAAACCTGCTCTAAAGTCAATAGCGCAGTATTTTTTGTGTTAGGGCACGTTAGTAATATGTGCCTATAGGCGGGTCAAGAACGTGCGTACGCTCTGCTTATTACACGCGCGTGCAGCACACACACATTTTTAAATATTAAAAATAAAAGGATTCCTCTCTGGAGAATTGTTCAGTCTTTCAGCTCGCAAATTCCACCTTGTAAATAGTGAATCCATCATGGCACGAGCGCAACTGGCTTTTAAAGGGAATGGGAGATGAGACTCTGATTGGTTTATTGCACGTTACGCCCAAAACACACCCATGACTCATTAAGAGACTACACTCAAAAAAAAAAAGGTTCTATATGGCACCAAAAATGGTTCTTCGTCGTAATCATAGAGGAACCACATTTGGTGCTATATAGCACCATATCTTAACATGTTCTGTATATGGTAGCGGTGCTATATAACACCATATCTTAACATGTTCTGTATATGGTAGCGGTGCTATATAGCACCATATCTTAACATGTTCTGTATATGGTAGCGGTGCTATATAACACCATATCTTAACATGTTCTGTATATGGTAGCGGTGCTATATAGCACCATATCTTAACATGTTCTGTATATGGTAGCGGTGCTATATAGCACCATATCTTAACATGTTCTGTATATGGTAGCGGTGCTATATAGCACCATATCTTAACATGTTCTGTATATGGTAGCGGGGCTATATAGCACCATATCTTAACATGTTCTGTATATGGTAGCGGTGCTATATAGCACCATATCTTAACATGTTCTGTATATGGTAGCGGTGCTATATAGCACCATATCTTAACATGTTCTGTATATGGTAGCGGGGCTATATAGCACCATATCTTAACATGTTCTGTATATGGTAGCGGTGCTATATAGCACCATATCTTAACATGTTCTGTATATGGTAGCGGTGCTATATAGCACCATATCTTAACATGTTCTGTATATGGTAGCGGTGCTATATAGCACCATATCTTAACATGTTCTGTATATGGTAGCGGTGCTATATAGCACCTTAGTCAAAGAACCGGTGAAGAACCTCTGAAGAACCACTGAAGCACCAACATTGGTGCTATATAGCACTTAAAAATGTTCCCCTATGATTATTTTTGGTGCCAAATAGAACCTTTTTTTTTTTAGAGTGTAGGTACAACCCTTTTGGACCATGCGCTTGGCGCTCTGACCGTTTTTTTCCCCATCATTAAACTAGCAAAAGTGGATTTGGACTCGCCCTAAGTGCACCTGCGCCATGCGCTTCAGACCATGCGCTCAGATCGTTAAAATAGGGCCCAAAAGACTTAGGACCATACATTTAAAACTCAAATGCAATGATCGGTGGGAACTCTGGAAGGGAACTCTACTGTTGAGGACTGTACTTTACTAGACACACACAACAAGCCTTTTTTTAAATGTCATTGAGCATCTAGTTTGAGAAGCGGTCATTAGATGTGTTCAGTCTGCTTCCTCGTGCGTGCTCTCACACCATCTGCTTGGCGGACTATCAGGTAACCGTAGTGATTGAGAGGAAAGGCGGGTTGCTAGGTAATTCGGGGTCTCAGAAGGAGAATATCACACGTCAGAAAGGATATAAACGTCACAAGTGAAAGGTCTCGCAGATTGCAGGGCTTTATCACGGAGATCAGAGGATTCAGAGATGCAAAACCTGAAAAAAATCAGCAAATGATTTCATGTGAAGCTACAAACATTTCAGAGCCGATGATATCCAGAAGATATTTCATTTCATGTAATGAGACATGTGAGAACAAATAGCATCATGCAGTTGTACACATATTTGAAAGTATTTGACCATGATTCATATTTGAAAGTGATCGCAGAGATTTTAATTAAATAACAACTGAAATTTCAGTCTGTTCCTCAGACAAATTGACTACTGCTCATTTATTTATGCGTTTTTTGGAAAAAACAGCAGTGTGAACATTCTCCAAAACACCTCCTTTTGTGTTTCACAGAAGAAAGAAAGTCATATCGGTTTGGAACAACATGAGGGAGAGTAAATAATGGCAGAGTTTTCATTTCTAGGTGAACTATCCCTTTAAATGTGATAGTAAAAAGAGGGTGTGTTTGGGAGATTATGCCAGTATGAGTTTACTGCGTTAACAATCGGTTTCCTGCCACTGTTATCCACCTCAGTAAATCTCCTTATGGAATGCTGTAGCACTGACTGACACACACATATGGACATATCTGCGGGATAGCTGTTGTGCTTCAATAAATATCATTTCACACTTTACACTATCACAACTTACACTAAAAACAATACAAACAACATGGAAAATAACACCTATCCATTTAAACAGCTTATTCAGAGTTCACAGCGCAGCGCTCAGAAAATAACTAGCCTCCACACCTTTAACCACCAGCATGATTACAGACAACCGGCTCTCAGTCTGTCAATAAAACCCTGATATCTCTCTCTCTCTCTCTCCCTCTCACACACATATATCTTTATACACTTGGCTTATAGAGTTAAGAAGGAAATATGAATGTCACTTACTCGACTGCTCTCTTTGAAAAGTTTAAAACTCATCCACTTGGGCATGACGACTTATCTGTCCTCCTCTTACGACTATCTCTGCTTTCTCTCTCTCTTTCTCTCTCCTCCCTCCCTCGGTTTCTCGCTCTCTAAAGCGTCTCTGATTGGTTTAGTTCAGTAGTGCAGCTCTTCTCATGCGTGGACACCAGAACACTATGGTCGTGTCTGTATTGGTCTTTGACGTCCACCTGTCCTCATGCCTGTACGTTAAGGTTGCATAAACTTAGCCACTATGGTAAGACTGTGCCTAGTCTGACCAGCGAGCTGTCAGCCAATGAGTGATCGGCTTTACTTTTCGGGTTCAAATGTGACCGATCTACAGATTTATGTAACCGAGTTATGACCAGTCTTAAAGAAAAAATGAGATGACTATCTTGACTAACTAACTGACTGTAGTCTGAGCAGTTTATGCAACCGGCCACAGATTACTAGTTCAGTGGTCAAAATATTATAGAATTTTCTTTAGTTATTATACATTCATTCAAAAAAAGAGGACAATAAATATGTATATTTTTGTTTCCCATATTTGTATATCTGTTATTTTAATTAATAATGAATTATGATGTTTTATGAAGCGGTTTTAATACATTTTAAGCCTTTATTCAAGATTTAGCAATTTCAATTAGTAAGATGTCATACATAATCGGTCCGTGTACTTTTTCATTCATTCGATTTTCCTTATAGAAACGGGTATTAAAAAACAAAAAAACGGCTCCTTTTTTCATTTTTGTCGTTTTTTAAACAAAACGAAAAACAAGAATTCAGCTTGATTTTTCATTTTTCGTTCAGAGGTGGAAAATTAATAAACGGCTTGAATATTCGATTCCTAGACGTGGGCGGGAATTATACGCCCCTTTCTGCTGATTGGTCAGCCAAAGATCAAATTGTTCCTTCCTCAGTAGGCTACCGCATGTATAACGTCTGTTACCATGTCTGAAAAGTGCTATACAATACAAATATTTAAGAATAAAAATAATAATAACAATTATTATTATTATTATTATTATTATTATTATTATTATTATTATATTTTAACCTCTTAACTGTCACCGTCCCACAGGTGGGATGCCTGGTGCTCTTTTTTTGATCGCCTTTTTTTCGTATCATATATTTAAGTAATTATCATAAATTAGGTATCATTTGAAAGCTTACAAACTCAAATTTCATCCTGTGAAAACCGTTTTGAAATCGGACATTGGGTTACCATGGAAACGTTACTCTAAATTATTCTAGCGGGCTCCTCCCCTAGTGGGCGGCGTCATGTTTCATATTACAACAATTATTTTAGCTACTTTATATTCAAAATCTTTTCTAATCTTGACAAAACACATTGCCGGAAAGGCCTGAGTCTCAAGGGTCCATATTTGGTGACTGTTTTGTGATGGAAGTGATATTTGGACAGAAATTTACAGAAAATGCATCAAAAAACAATAAATGGAATTTGAATGACACCCGGTGGCTGTTTTTGGTACAGCGCCCTAAACAAAATCTCATGGGGACTTTAATTTTTGTGATATCAACTTCAAATTTGGAACACAACTTGGTTAGACATATGGCTTTGATTTTATAGTAATTTTAGAGTAAATTCTTTTTTGTAAAATATATATTTTATATGAAATAAAAAATATTAGTACAGTATTTTTCATTTACAGTAGATTTAAACTTCCATAACTCTTTCATACTTTCATATTTTGAATTGCTTTCACTTCAGCAATAATCTGCAGAGTGTCGTCTTTAAAACGAGACCAAACTTTGCTCTAATTACAGACCTTTAAGTTTGGATAGTGCTTTTTCATGTGTATTCTCAAAAAGGGGGGTGACAGTTAAAGGGTTAAAGAAAACATAAATCATTAGAAAGGTCTAAGGTTTTATGATAAAATATTAAATTATGATAAAAAAATGTGACTTTAATGTCTTAATTTCTGTCTTATTTTATCATATGTATTCACTGAGAAAGAAAAAAGGTACTGTACACGTCTCTACACCGCGAATCTATCGCTGTACTACAGAATATATAAAATAATATAATTTCTGCCTCATTCTGTGATGTGAAGCCTGTCAGATTACAAAAGTAGGTTATTTCAAACACTCGATTAATGTTCTCTTTTGTTGGAGGTTTGTAACAGGTTTGTAAACGCTTCTCATTACAAGTTTGGAAAGAGGTTGTTGCTTTTTCTAATGCACATTAAGGGGCTTTAACACTGGACACGTTTGCTGTGGTCATGTCCAAACGCGATAGTTGCCGGTATGGGGGTAGATTTGTTGCGTTATTCCAAACAAATAGATTGTTATCCACAAATAAATGTAAAGAGATTCACAAAAATTCAATAAATTCACAAATAAATAGAATGAGATCCACAAATATATGCAGGAGTTTCACAAAAATGAATTAGATTCACAAATTGTATGTGTGCATAGTATGTGTATGTGAATTTATATCTACACAGGAGAAAGCGCTGTCTAGGCTCTGCCCCGGGACGGGTTGTGTCGAGCCGTTCGTTAATCTGATTGTTTTATGAATAAAAGATGAAATGTAGCTGCAATAAACGCGTTAAGAATCCGTAGCAGCGCAGGACTATTATTCTGCTGTGCGGTAGCCTACTGAGGAAGGGAACAATTTGATCTTTGGCTGACCAATCAGCAGAAAGGGGCGTATAATTCCCGCCCACGTCTAGGAATCGAATTCAAGCCGTTTATTAATTTTCCACCTCTGAACGAAAAACGAAAAATCAAGCTGAATTCTTGTTTTTCGTTTTGTTTAAAAAACAAAAAAAACAAAAAAACAAAAAAGGAGCCGTTTTTTTGTTTTTTAATACCCGTTTCTATAAGGAAAATCGAATGAACGAAAAAGTACACGGACCCATAATCCTACATATTATTCATATTATGAACTAAGAATTTGAAATTAGTAAAAAATAAACTAGAGCTAAAATTAAACTTAAGCTTAAAAAGTATTATTATTATTATTTTTTTGAATACGATTCACACTAAATGGTCAATTCCCTTGTTTTGTTAAGATTCATACAAAATAGTTCTTAAAATTCTTAATTCATAACATATAATTACTGTACATCTATGAAATGCACTTTCTGTAAAGCTGCTTTGAAACAATGTGTATTGTGAAAAGCGCTATACAAATAAATTTGAATTGAATTGAATTGAATAATATGTAAGAATTTTTAATGGCATTTTAGGCTTTTTTAGTGTAATAAATAGTAACCACTGCAAATAGCACACAGATCAAACAGCAGTATAACAAAATTATGACTTGAAAAACGCAATACAATGATATGAAAAGGATTTGTTATTTTTTTTAATGTTCACAAACTGAATATACTGCATAAAGTAATTATTATTAGATTGAGTAGATCAGTAATTAAAATAGATCTTTACTATCCCTAATTAGCCTTATTTTTTGCATCTTAACTCATTTTTAGCACAAAGTATGTGCTTTTATGCAAATGTAATTGTTTAGTTGATGTCATATGTGGTGTCACTGTAAAAAAAAAAAAATATGATCAATAAGACTTTATGACAACATATTGCCAAAAGTTATGGGATGCCTGCCTTTACATGCACATGGACCTTAATGACATCCCATTCTTAATCCGTAGGGTTTAATATGGAGTTGGCCCACGCTTTGCAGCTCTAACAGCTTCAGCTCTTCTGGGAAGGCTTTCCACAAAGTTTAGGAGTGTGTTTATGGGAATTTTTGACTCGCTCATCCATGTCTTCATGGAACTTGCTTTGTGCACTAGTGTGCAGTCATGTTGGAACAAGAAGAGGTCATCCCCAAACTGTTCCCAGAAAGTCGGGAACATGAAATTGTCTAAAATGTCTTGATATGCTGAAGCGTTAAGAGTTCCTTTCACTGGAACTAAGGGGCCAAGCCCAACCCCTGAAAGACAGCCCTACACCATAATCCCCCCTCCACCAAACTTTACACGTGGCACAATGCAGTCAGGCAAGTGCCGTTCTCCTAGCAACCACCAAATCCAGACTCGTCCATTGGATTGCCAGACAGAGAAGCGTGATTAGTCACTCCAGAGAACACGTCTCCAGTGCTCTAGAGTCCAGTGGCGGCATGCTTTACCCCACTGCATCCAACGCTTTGCATTGCACTTGGTGATGTAAGGCTTGGATGAGCTGCTCGGCCATGGAAACCCATTCCCTGAAGCTCTACACACTGTTCTTGAGCTCATCTGAAGGCCACAGAAGTTTGGAGGTCTGTAGCTGTTGACTCTGCAGAAAGTTGGTGACTTCTGTGCACTGTGTACCTCAGCATGCGCTGACCCCGCTCTGTGATTTTTACATGGCCTACCACTTCGTGGCTGAGTTGCTGTTGTTCCCAATTGCTTCCACTTTGTTATAATACCACTAACAGTTGAGCGTGGAATATTTACTAGTGAGGAAATTTCACGAATGGACTTATTGCACAGGTGGCAACCGATCACGGTACCACGCTTGAGTTCTCTGAGCTCCGGAGTGGTGGAACTTTCAGGAACTTTTGAACTTTGTGTGCAAAACAATCCTGCACCCTGTTCAGGCCCTGTTATACGATGCATACTGTACGAGCAGCATAACTTTAATTTGACATGAATAGTTAATATGTGATTACCTTGAAACCCACAACATATGGTTCAAATCACAATGTAAGAATGACTGCTTGAACCTTGTTGTTGCGAGTGCTTTAAATCAAAGACACATGGAGGGTCTAAACCTCCTTCTAGACTCATATTTGCTTTTTAAATAATTCCATGGCCAAGGAACAAAAATATATATATTATGAAAAAAGTGCTAAATACAGTTTCATCTTCAAGAAGCCAGCAAGAAATATGAAATGGTGTGTGGTCTTGTGACATGCGCTCAGCACAGAGCCGTACAGATAAAAGCATCATTATGCAGTATGATGAATGTGATTTCCGCAGTGTACTGTAATACACAGTCCCTGAGCTGTTGTGGGTGAATGAAGGAAACTCTTATTCCAGAGAGACGCACACCACACACACACACTGTGTCCTTAGCTCACATCAGCCTGGAAACAACAGAGAACTGACTTCAACACTGCACAGGGACATTAAAGAAACATGTGTGGGAATGGTCATTGTTTTGCCGCAGTGCCGTTTTGAGGTACCGGCAGTGCAGAAAATTTTAAAAGGCTTACAAAATCTAAACACAATAACCATTTACAAACACACAACAAGCTGAACCCTAACAACAACACCAACAGACAAAGACAATAAACAGGCAGCAATAGAAACACTGTCTCAGTGCTCACTCAGTGTGTGAGTGAATAACTGGTGTCATTGTGTATTTCTAAAAGATGTTTCAAATGAGGCCAAAACTAGGGATATGCAAAATGCAATATTGGGTCTAGTTGGTGGCGGGTTGTCGTCATTCAGACAACCACATAGGATGCCTTACATTTACATTTATGCATTTGGCAGACGCTTTTTTCCAAAGCGACTTACAGTGCCCTTATTACAGGGACAATCCCCCTGGAGCAACATGGAGTAAAGTGCCTTGCTCAAGGACACACTGGTGGAGACCGTTGGGATCGAACCAGCAACCTTCTGCATATCAGTTCCATTTCCTGTTTAACACTGTAAAGCTGCTTTGAAACAATCTACATTGTTAAAAGCGCTATATAAATAAAGTTGACTTGACTTGACTTAATATGACAGTACAAACTTGAATTGTTTAGAATATTTTTTTTTATTTGCAATGTCAATCTATTTGATAAGTTTTTTCTTCAACAGTATGAACAATATGAAAATTAAATTAAATTAAATTTGCATAATATGCTTTATATATATATATAATAGCGGGACAAAAGTAACAAGGGTTACTTTCGTCCCGACAGGAAGTCCTGACATTTAAACACGATTTACTTTTATACTGAAAAACTCTGAACCTTCAGGATGTGTAACAGCACTAAATAACCCGTAGATTGATCAGTACTGTGACACATGAAACAAGAAACACAACTTGTAATTAGAAAAAAAGTACTGCTTCGTTAATTTACTTGCCGTACTTGAAAACTGCATTTCGGACCTAACCGCGGGAAACGCTGATTTTGGGGGAGGGATGGTGTTTGTTAGGGGAGTGCCCTTTTTTTAGGTCAGAGCAACTGCCCCTCAAAATTTCTGTGCACGTCCCTGGTCTTAAAGGTGCAGTGTGTAGTATTGATGAGGATCTATTGACAGAAATGCAATATAATAGAGCTAAAATGTGTTTTCAGTGGTGTATAAAGACCTTACATAATGAACTGTTATGTTTTTATTACCTTAGAATGAGCCATTTCTATCTACATACACCGCGGGTCCCCTTACAGTGAAATCACATTTTGCGCCGTCATGTTTCTACAGTGGCCCTAAACAGACAAACTTATCTACAGACCGCTAGTCATTCTCTACTCTCTCAGACGACTACATTTTTGTCCTGTGTCGGCAACCATAGCTTCTCTATGTGGTTGGAAAGGGCGGGGTGAGCAGTGGGTGATTGCACAATCTCCCCCATAGAAGACACTAAAATTCACATACTGCAGCTTTAAAGCAGCCCTGCCAAGCAAAGTCTTTCAACTAACAGATACCCAACTATTTTTTGGTACTTTAACCTTCATAGTCAGTTCAAAAATGGTCACATTTTTGCTGTTCACAAACTTTAAATCTAATTTAGTTTGCTAAATAATTGTGCTTGCCAGGTTTTTTTTTTTCATGAAATAACTGACAGGACTTCGAGTCATGTGAAAATGACCAGTAGACGGCTGAAGTGTGCTTTGCTGCTGCCAGACGTGTAAGAATTCTAGATTTGCTGCTTTGAAGTTTTACATTTCCACGTTTACTTGTACATTATCCAACTATTACTCAAAGTTGAGGTTTTATTTTGAGGTATCAATTTTGCAGTAATCCCTGCACTGTCAGAAAAAAAGGTACAGTGCTGTCACTGGGGCGGTACCCTAAGGTACAAAACCGAAAAGGTACTAATATGTACCTTTAAGGTACTAATATGCACTCTTAAAGTACTGATATGTACCTTTTAAGGTACTAATATGTACCATTTAGGGGTGAGTAAGGTACAAAGATGTACCTTTTCACTTTTGTACCTTAGGGTACCGCCCCAGTGACAGCACTGTACCTTTTTTTCTGACAGTGTACAGTCAAAGACTACCATTAGCTTCTGTTCAAACATCTTTTATGTAAAATATCTTATTCAGGACAGTACTAAATAAAACATAACTTGCATCCCCCGGCTCTTAATGCATCGTGTTTCCTTCTGGAGCATCAGTGACAGAGTTATCCTGGACTCCACTCTCTCCTTCCGGTCCCATATCAAAAATGTCACTGAGTCCGCCTTCTACCATCTCAGAAACATCTCACGACTCCGGCCTTCACTTACTCTTTCAGTAACTGAGACACTCATCCATGCCTTTATCACCTCCCGTCTGGACTACTGCAATGGTGTCCTGCCTGGACTGCCCACCAAGGCCCTTAGCAGACTCCAGTATGTCCAGAACTCAGCTGCCAGGGTTTTAACCCGCACAAAGCCCTGGCAGCATATCACTCCCATCCTCAAACAGCTCCACTGGTTGCCAGTCAAGTCACGCATCGCCTACAAAATCCTCCTGCTCACCTACAAATCTCTCACCACCAATACCTTACAGATCTCCTCCACCCCTACACTCAGTCGCGTTCCCTGCGGTCCTCTGACAAGGACCTGCTGGCCACCCCCCGCACCAGGTTGAGGACTTTTGGTGACAGGGCCTTCTCTGTCAATGCTCCCACACTGTGGAATAGTCTACCGCTCCATGTCCGCTCTGCCCCGTCCCTGCCTATGTTCAAAAAGCACCTCAAAACATTGCTTCTCACTTAGTCATTTGACCTCTAACCCCTCCCCTCGCCCCCATAATTTATTAAGCGACCTTGGGTATCATGAAAGGCGCTATATAAGTCTAGTTATTATTATTATTATTATTAGTGAATGTTTGGACCTTTTTTTAATAGTTGTGTTTGAGTCCCTCAATCGTCCTCAGTGTGAAAAGATGGATCTCAAAATCATACCGTCCCTGCTGGAAAGGGTTCGCATATGCAAAATATGCTGGAAAACTGAAGAATTTGCACGACCTGAAGGAATTTTTTGAAAGAACATGGGGCAGTTTAACTGCTCAGGACAAAAAAGGACTCATGAACAACCATCATAAAACAAAACAAAAACAACCAGCCGTGGATTCTCCAGGTATGGACACACAGTGTTAAGAATCAAGGGTCCATAAACTTTTGTTTTTATAAAATTCAGCTATTTTTTTTGTCTTGTGGACTATGTAAACATCTTTTATGTAAAATATCTTATTCAGGACAGCACTAAATAACAAAAAGAACATGCATTTTGTATAATCTCACTTATTTTGTTAAAACTATTCACTTTTTCACAGAATCTCCAAGCGGTTCACATACTTTCAAGCAGCACTGTATATACAAATGTATATTTTGTTATTCAACACAACTCAAATTGTTTCTAAAGAGCCCCTAAAGACACATGAAAAAAAAAATAAAAATTCTATGGGGAACACGATACTTCTGCGAGTGAACACAATGGCTGAATACGAAATCGCATGCTTTCCTATAGTAGGCAAACACAGTATGTGACAAAAGAAGCGTGTCTGAATTCACAATACTCACAATCAAAGCGTAGGCAAAAAGTACCCAGATGAGCTACTTCTTCCGGTGAGATTCTGAAGTGTACGTACGATGAACACTTTACTATCCCATGAGGCCAAGAGAGAGGATTTGTGAATGGCGGTGAAGAGACACAACTGCCGCTGGTAGGTCACATGACAATGACATGCTGAATGTAGTACGTCCGGATTACATTTATCCTACACACACTCATACTATATAGAACAAACTTTTTAGCAGTTATGAAGTAATTACTTATTCAAAATAAGTACCTACTCAAGAGAGTATGTGATTTCGGACACAGCCATTGTTTCTTGGGGTAGTGCAGTAGTTTTCTGAGTGTTTCTCAACGGTCTGTGAGGGAACACAATTTTTTGTTGTTGGAGGAAAGCAATACAGTAGGTCAATTCTGACTACTAACAGCCAATGTGTGGCTTTTTTGTGACCACTTACACAATTTTTTTTTTTAAAGCTACACTGTGTGATATTTTCCCCCATCTAGCGGTGAAAGGGTTTATGACCATCCAGTAAATATTAGTTTCTGTTCCTCCCAATTCCGATTTCGTTTGAACTCCTACGGTGGCCGATTTAGTCCAAGATTAGCATGGCTTCCAGTTCGACCTCGTCCATTAGTGTTGATTTGCCTGTTGTGTTGCCGTCTTAATTCTCTTTTTCGCTTCCTTGGCGACTCTGTCACATATCCTGGAGAATAAGAGTGATCCTCCATCAGCAACAGACTTTCAAAAAGGCTTTGAGGTTTTCATATAGCAGTCTCAAGCAATCCCCCTCTTCACATTCGACACGGTGCCATTGAGTGTTAAACCGCGAAAGGCGAAGCTTGAATTTACGGGTATGTCCCTCTTTGGCTAATGTACTTTCAAGATGGAGGGGCAACATGGCGACCCCCATTCGAACCCCTTACCCGTATGTATTTTCAATGGCATATTATAAACTTACGAGAATACTTTATTACTTGAAAGAAGTAAATATACATTAATGAGCACATATATTTTTGAAAGAACTAAGTGTTTTTAGCTAAGAATAAACTAAAAAGTTACACAGTGTGGCTTTAAAGCAGCACTAGGTAGGTTTTGCTCTCGGGGTCCCCCTACAGTTGGGAAACAGTATTGTCCTGTCGTAAACTCTGTCATCCTGCATCAGGGGATGCATCGCACGTGCATTTGTTGACATGACAGCTATGATAGCCCTGAACACTGCAGGAGTTCACATGCAGGTGTTCTGCTTGCGTCCGTGTGAAATGTCTTCATCCCAGGTACAGTGGCATATGTTTCAGCATGTCATATGAATATAATTTCATGGGGTTTTATTTTTTTTTTTCTCAAACGCCAAATGATCGCGATGCTCACGTTTACAAGCCAGCGTCATTATAGTAGTCTAGTCTATTGGTTACCGTTTTACAGAATCTATATGATACTTCAATTCAATGTTTGAGTGGTAGGTAATAACCATATATCGTCAATATAATATATTGACCTCCTTCAGCTCACGCCAACGAGCAAACGCTGGCCCAATGTTGATCCTCGTCCTGCCTTTAATACGATCACTTTCTCGTTTCCTCTTTTTGCATTCCTCCGACAAAACCTTTGCTTTCTTCTTTTCCTGTGCTGCCTCGGCCATGACTATAACATCCGGCAAACAAAGGATAGTTGGGCTCGCACGTCCGAATTTTAGGAAGTGGGGGTGATGGTGGAAGTGACGTATATGCCGTAAAGCAGTCGAATTTTGTAGTTCTTTTTTTTCTCGGGTTACTACCCGAAACCCGAAGTTTAAAAGTACGATTAAAAACGATACAGACCCCGTCAGGCTATGGCAGACGTGCCATTCAACCTATTGTAAGTCGATGTATCATCACAAGAGTCTTGAAAATATATTATGAAGGTTGAAAAGTTACCTAGTGCTGCTTTAAAAAAGATAGATTTTTTTACATTTTTACCCACTCAGACTGAGGAAACTATTAAACCGAACAGTCTAGGAGGGTTAAAGGGGAAGAGAGAGTTTTAGCATGCTGACAGCCTAAAACTAAACTAAAAAAAGAATAAATAAATCTAGATAAACTCACTTGTCAACTACAATAACCAGCTAGTTGTTTTTTGGATGACTCAAGTAGTCAGCCATCATGAACATCCCAACACACCTTACACTGCATACAGACGCCACTGGCTCATTATAAAGTAGTGTCACCCAGACACAACTAAAGCATAAACATGTTCTGCTTCCTCTCACAAAAGTGCAGAGCATTGACAACATTCAATCAGAGCAGAGTATGTGCATCACACAGAGTACTGAAGGAATGATACTCCTTCAAACAGAGTCAAGAGTTGGTAAAACTCACCCAATGTTCTCCTCAAGCAAGTCACAGTGATGTGGTCATCTCCAAACCAAACAAACCTCACAGCACACACACGCACAACTCATAAAACACAACAAGCCATTATGAAACGGCCTAGAACACCAGCACAAATGTGCTGTTAGGAGGACACGTGTTAAATGTGCCTTACTTGGATTTGATAGGGCGCCTCATAGTTCCTATGAGGACAGAATCCAGCACACAGTTTGAAGAGACTTTTCATGGCTGTGCATGACTGTCTAACACATCTGTTTACTGCTCATGACCGCTGTACTCATCATCTGTGCTGGAGCATGACAGCCCCTGCTCCTTAACTAAAGCAGGGAAACCCTGTGTGACATACACCTGTCAATCACTGATCACCTGACCCTTCTCTGGGTGGAGTCTGGGGTTAGGGTCTGATTTTTAGTAGAAAGATCTGAATTCTAGTATACTTCTAATACTACTTTTACCACATCTTTCTATGGCAGAAATAGTAAGAGTAGTACTAGTATGTGGTTCTGAATTCAGGAATTTGGATCTGCATACTAGCATACTACTCTTATTATTTTTACCATATATATATTAAATATATTATTAAATATATAATAGTATTCTAGTATGCAGTTCAAAATTCAGCAATAGTGTGCAAAAGTTGTGTTATGGATGTAAAAAATTAAATAAATAAATCTTATAAACCTAAGACTTTTGTGAGCTCCGTGGTTGTTAATGGATGGTATATGCTTTTGTTGAAGCCAACTGTTTGCATTATTTCAACTTATTTGTTTTTAAATAATAGTGTTTAATGGCAGGATTTGTGGTGAAAACTACATTACCCATAATGCTGTGCAATCAGAGAGTCACAGCCTCGCTATGAACTTAAAATATATTGTTTCTATAGATAATAATCAACAACTTTAAATGAATACTTTTTTACATCTCCATCGCAATGCTTCATGGGATTGTAATTCTTCCCATCATTAAAGCCATTATGTAGCCAAATCTTGTACCTTTGTCTTCTTTTCTGATTTTCAAATACTTTTTTGCTTTAAATTAAATGTTATTAATGAAATGTGTGTAATGTTGTATAGCTCCAATTGGCTTGGTTCATGACTTTAACAAAGACTTTTTAAAATCCCTATAGTTAAAATGAATGGAAAAAAATACTACACAGTGTGCAAATTTGCTTCTAAAGAATACCTAAATGACTCAAGGTTTGGCTAGTTATCATGGCTCCTTCAGCACTTGATGGTAAATGTTCCCCTGAGGGCCGTATTTGATGTCTCAGATCAGGATAGTCAGTAATGAAGGGCTCCAATGACTACAGCGAGAGCAGCTCCAGAGGTCAGAGGTCAGATCTGTGTGATTGTACCTTGTCACTGTCCACAGTGTTCTGTGAGGTTCTAGATGCGATGGAGATGGTGTCCGGCTGACTGCTGCCATCTCCCTGACTGTCAGCATCCTCTCCAGTGTCCCTGCAACCAAAAACACAAATAAAAGTCCCTATTAGGCATGTGCCCAAAGTTGAATACTTAATTCGGAACGGATGGATAATGATAATATTCGTTAGATACAATCCTTGTTTTTGCTGGATAACAGGTGAGCCAGATGTCATAAGATATTTTAAAACGACAGTGTAATAGTGAATGTGTAAAGTGAGTGAGTGTAAACTCAATGAGCCCTATCGTACACCCGGCGCAATGTGACGGCAGGTGTGACGCAAGTGTTTTTGCTAGTTTCAGTCCGACACAGTTATCATTTTTATGTCCTGCGCCACATTGTTTAAATAGCAAATGCACTTGCGCCCATCTGTTCACCCATGGGCATGCTGGTCTGAAAATGAGGTGTGTTCAGGCGCATTGTTGGCGTGTTGCTATTTTGAGGAACTGAAACTGTGCCATTGACCAACAAAAACCTGCTCTAAAGTCAATAGTGCAGTATTTTTATTAGGTATCATTTGAAAGCTTACAAACTCAAAATTCATCATGTGAAAACCGTTTTGAAATCGGACATTGTGTTACCATGGAAACCTTACTCTAAATTATTCTAGCGGGCTCCTCCCCTAGTGGGCGGTGTCATGTTTCATATTACGACAATTATTTTAGCTACTTTATATTCAAAATCTTTTCCAATCTTGACAAAACGCATATTGTTGGAAAGGCCTGAGTCTCAAGGGTCCATATTTGGTGACTGTTTTGTGATGGAAGTGATATTTGGACAGAAATTTAAAGAAAATGCATCAAAAAAACAATCAATGGAATTTGAATGACACCCGGTGGCTGTTTTTGGTACAGCGCCTAAACAAAATCTCATGGGAACTTCAATTTTTGTGATATCAACTTCAAATTTGGAACAAAAATTGGTTAGACATATGGCTTTGATTTTATAGTAATTTTAGAGTAAATTCTTTTTGTAAAATATATATTTTATATGAAATAAAAAAATATTTAGTACAGTATTTTTCATTTACAGTAAATTTAAACTTCCATAACTCTTTCGTACTTTCATATTTTGAATTGCTTTCACAATAATCTGCCGAGTGTCGTCTTTAAAACGAGACCAAACTTTGGTCTATATTCCAAAGCGTTCTTGAATTACAGCCCTTTAAGTTTGGATAGTGCATGTTCATGTGTATTCTCAAAAAGGGGGGAGACAGTTAAAGGGTTAAAGGGCGGGTTAAAAATGCCTACATGTCATAATGGATCGTCATTGCATGTATCAGAATTACCTATTTGCAGTAATGACGAATGAAATTGGCTACTTATCTAACCAATTGTGGCAATACACACATGTATTTAAACTGATTCGTCAGGTTGAGGGTGTCTGTATTCAGCCATGCAATTTGCGAATCCGCCATGGTGCGAGTGCAACTGGCTTTTAAAGGGAATGGGTGATTTCCGTCGTTAAACTAGCAAAAGTGGATTCGGACACACCCTGAGTGCACCTGCGCCATGAGGTTTAGACCATGCACTCAGATCGTTAAAAAAGGGCCCAATGAATGAATCAACACAATCTCATAGCAACTACTTTCATGTTTTTGGCGAGTTGGGGCTAATTTGTATGAATTCATACAATCTTATTTGCCTAAAAATCTTACATTTTTATACAAATCATATCATACAGATTCATACGAAAGTTGTTAAGAGTTTTTTTCCAGAAATGTTTTAATAAAATGTAATAACTTGATCAATTATACAAGGCATATTTGCTATATGTTAATGAGGAATATAATGTTTTTTGGACAAAACTGTCATGTGTCAGGTTCTTTCTCTTTGCTTCTCACTATCCTTTTCTTCACTCACTCTCCTTCCTGATTGTTTCAGACACACACACACACACACACACACACACTTTCTCACTCGCTCGTTAGGCTCATCTTCTCTCTGTCTACCTTAGGGTTGCCACCTTCAGTGTGGCAAAATAAGGGACACCCATTCATGACAAAAAAAAAAAAACAATTGCATAATGGACAGACATAAAGAATACGTCATGAAATGATTATTTCAACATTTACAATTTGACAGCTCAATAATAAACCATATAAGAAAACATGAGATCAAGTATGTGAAATTGCAACAGAACACATTTTATATTATTTTACATTTGATTTTATTTATTTCAAAATAACTCTTTAGTAGCCTATTTGGTGCACTTTAAAGGGATAGTTCACCCAGAATGAAAATTCTGTCATCATTTACTCGCCCTCATGATGTTCCAAACCTGTACGAGTTCTGCTGAACACAAAAGAAGATATTTTGAAGTTCAGCCTGTACGCAGGCTACTTTGAGGGCACCATTGACTTCCACAGTTATCTTCCTGTTCAACATAACAAAGAAATGTATACATGTTTGGAACAACTAGAGGGTGAGCAAATGATGACAGAATTTTTATTTTTGGGTGAACTGTCCCTTTAAGCAGTCATTCTGAACCAGTAATCACTTTTTTGAATTTCAAAAATAAAATGTTTTTATTTTATTCATTTACTTAAATTATGACTATATTATAATGTAATTATTTGTCCCATTTTTATCTAAATATTTTTTTTAAATGTCAAATATTAATTATGTCAAATATTAAATAAATGTCAAATACAAATATTAATCAAATATCAAATAATTTATTATGTATGATGAATAAAATTAATATAAATTAATAATAACATTTATAAGGCTATAATCTATTAATTAACCTGTCTAAAAAATTATAATTCTGTCTGCCAAGCTCTGATAATGTATGGAATATTATATTAATATATTATCCATTTAAAAAAACTATAGGCCTACCTTTAGAAGCACGGATGTTTCAGACAGTCTGAGACACTGAAATGCTTCTCATAAAGTGTGCAGTTGGCCTGAGGTTCATCATGAGTTACTGGACAGACCCATTGATACCTTTTTGATATTCAGCTCTATATCTGGAGATCTTGCGTTCAAACGGTGGACGCGACGCAAACCCGACATGTTTTTAAAACACCTCGCAAGTTTGCAGGCACACTGGCACAGCGCATGTTCTCGAGACTCCGGCAACTAAAACACAATCACGCACAAATGAGCTCCTGTACTACTTATTGTGAAATTGATTTCTTTATATTTGCTATCAGTATTCTCCACACTGCAAAATCCGTATGTGTTTATTGAACTATGTCTGGACCTGTGTAAAAATACGGGACAAATCCCGTCCCGTATTGGTTTGATACGGGACACGTCATTTTGCTTGTAAATACGGGACGATTCCGTATTTTACGGGACGGGTGGCAACCCTAGTCTACCTGCACCTGTTAGTCATCACAATCAGCGCCTCGCTGCCTTGCGATGACACCTGTTCCCACTTTTGTTTGAGTGCTTACCCTTTATCTAGTGTTTGTTCTTACTGCCTCTTGTTGGATCATTGCTTCATGTCATGCGTTACGACTGCTGCTTTCTTCATGTCTGATTTGCTTTGGAAGTGCTCACCTGGTCTTGTTTGTCTGATTCAGCCTTGCGCCTAAGTTTAGTCTGAGTTCTGCATTTGCTGCAAGAGTACCTTCGCGGTCCTCTGTTCCTGACTGTGATTTATTCTCAAGAACTGCCTCCACCTCTACTGGTGTCCCGATCTCTCTCCTCTTCCAGACAGGATCATCTCAGCTGCCTTCTCAGTTTGTTTTACCAGTTCTGTGTGCCTTAACGACAGACTGCCTTGTTTATATTCTCATTAAAGACTGTTGTTATCCTGTCAACCTCTGCTTTTGGATCCATTCTTTATTGACTCTGACAAAAACTTTCTGACTTAAGCCTCACCCGTATCTGGTCAATAGATACAGTTACAGATATTGGCTTCACTGCAAACTATTAGTCCCTATGTACAAATTTTAACAAGCGAGTGCAGTTCGCATGAAGAGAGACAATCTGGCAAACATTTTCAAATGAAGACAAGCCTCATGCATTATGCACACATGCTTATGAATATTTATGGCTGTAGTGTTTTGTCTCAGTCTTTCCACAGATTTGCATTTACATTTAGTCACTTGGCAGATGCTTTTATCCAAAGCGACATACAAATGATTTGATAACAACAAACAAAGCAGAATCTACAAATGAAAGATCTTTTGAGAAGCATTGTGAGAGCTGAGATTATGATTATATGAATGAATTTGTGTTTAATTTTTAGGACTGGTGTACAACTACAGTGTGCCTGACCTCTTGCTGTTGTTGCGGGGTTTGACTGGGGTTTTGGGCATGTGGATCGGTTCCTTTAGCGCCCCCTTCAGGTGAATGATTCTCTCCTGGATGACCTCTCGGATGTTTTTGATCCATTCTTGCTTCACCTCAATACTGGACGCCTGAAACAGTCACAGTCATGCACATTTAAAACACAAGACCCGCGTTTGAAATGTAGGACCCGATTGATCAAAATAGTAATTTCCCTGATTGAAACATTTTTGCAAATACTTACTACTCTAAAATGAATTGATTAATAATAAAACAGAGAGCATGATGTACCTTGAGAACAGTCTTGTTGTCAGATGAGGGTGTGCGTCCCACCCACAGGGCAAATTTACACGGGTCTCCCTCCACATGTTCTGTCACCCCCAATTCAGATGTCTGCAAACACATACAAACCAGAACATCACACATATTTGTAAATAAATTCAGTACTGATGAAAATGTGTTTAAGAGCATAAAAGTACAGAGTTTTGAGGAGTGAGATAACCTTAGAGTGAACTTAACTGAAAGCGGAATTATAACCAAATTGAAAGCATTTCCTTAGTAAATCTTAAGTAGAAGCTTAAATAGTGTTTGTGAGGCAATTCCAGATGACCGGAAGAAAACCAAAGGCACATCTGGCTCTGTTCTCAGGCATATTGAACACAGTGAGAGGGGTGACAAACGCCCCATCTGGTCCGCACACCTGTGTTGGCCGCTTCCAGGTATGTGTGGAAACACTTAACAGAGTTACACAAATGTGGTAAAACAGATGGGAAATGTAAAACTCAGACTTAACTGTGTTCATGTGTGCACTAACTGACCTTCCCATGGGGCTTTCCTTTCGTTTATGTCATTGAAATGATCTGAAGGGACCTTTTTTTCTGTCCTGCTCAGCTCAGATTTGGTCGGAATGCACTGGCTATATTTTCATTGACCCTATAATTTTCATTTAATGTTTTAACTATTTTTGTGTATCAAAAATAATCCATTATTTTAATATTTATTATATTTACTATATAAATAATATATGTTTTCAAATAATAGCTGTACATCATGACAGTTTAGTTATTAATTCACAAATTAATGATTATTATTTAAACATAGTTTTGAAGACAAAAAAGGCATTTATTCATAGTTTTAAACCCATTTCAAAAAATGCTTCAAATCATTTGGACAATTTCAACAAAACCTCATGCTTACGGCATATTTGCAACAACAATGTTTAATAAACAACAGAGTACCAATTGTCTCAAATATTTTTGGGACAATATTTTTTTTCTTTTTAATTAAAGACATGCATACTTTTATTCAGCAAGGACGCATTCAATTGATTGAAAGTGTAATTAAAGAATTATACAAGATTTACATTTCAAACAAATGCTGTTCTTTAGAACTTTCTATTAATCAAAGAATCCTAAAAATGTATCATGGTTTCAACAAAATTATGTTTTCAACATTGATAATAATCAGAAATGTTTCTTGAGCAGCAAACTGTCATATTTGAATGATTTCTAGAGGATCACATGGCACGGGATCACGTTACTGGAGTAATGATGGTGAAAATTCAGCTTTGCATCACATGATTAAATTGCATTTTAAAATATAATCAAATAGAGAACAGTTCAATTGTAATAATATCTCACAACATTACTAATACTACTGGATTTCTGACCAAGTAAATGCAGCCTTGGTGAGCAAACTTTAGGAGACATTAAAGGGGGCTTATTATGCCCCTTTCCACAAGATGTAATATAAGTATCTGGTGTCCCCAGAATGTGTCTGTGACGTTTCAGTTCAAAATACACCACATATCATGTATTAGAGCTTGTTAAATTTGCCCCAATTTAGGTGTTGGCAAAACACACAGTTTTTGTGTGCGTCCCTTTAAATGCAAAAGAGCTGCTGTTCCCCGCCCCCTTTCAAGAAGAGGGCGGAGCTTTTACAGCTTGTGCTTCGGATACTCCGGCAACAACAAAACTGGAGAATCTCACACAGCAAAAATGTCAGAAATTGTCAGTAGCGGTGTCCAGCCTTACATGTTCGAACCGGAGTCGGACACTGATGGAGAGACTCAGGAAGAAGTTACAACTTTTAGAATGAAACTGGACAATTCTGAATGTTTAGTGGATACATTTATGAAGTTGTTGTTGATTCAACTCATGTGCTGTCCTGTTAATCTAAACATCTTTAAGAAACAACTTTCGTGCAAATCCAGTGTTGAACTGACCCTCGTTTGTGAAGCAGTCTGGCATAAAATGATTTGCGGCAATATATAACACTTTAAAGGGTAACTCAACCCCTAGTCAGAACCTAACTCCACCCACTGACAATATTTGAAAAATGCTGGAAAAGTGAGCAGAGCCCAGTGGAGACAGAGGAGACGAACCGAGGGCGGGGCTGAGCGGGGGGCGTGCACCTGAGACCCGCACTGACAGGGCGTGGTGAGCTTGTGCCAGGGGCGTGGGCAGTGACCCGTTGGAAGAGCCAACATACGTCACAATGGCAAACAACGTCCAATAGGAAAATTCAACTGCAGTAGCCCCCGTTCAACCTTAATAGGGCAGCACTCAGACATTTTTTTTATACCCAATTTATACCCAAATGTCAAAACATTTACTCGAATCAATGAACAGCACTAATAAAGCCCCAGTTTTGCAGACCAATAACTAAAAAAAGTTGTTTTAGGGTTTAGTTACCCTTTAAAGACTTTGGAAATTCCCCCACAGTGTCTTCAGTGGCTCAGGTGCCGGGAGTCTATAGAGACTTTATTTTTGCTGGCACATCCAATAACTGAACAATTGTAATGTTTTTTTTGTTTTGTTTGCGCAGACATTGTATATCTCCAGCAGAAATGGAGGAGTGTAGCGGCACACTCAGGGCGGGATCTATGATAATAGGGCAGATCGTCACCAGTCATGGGCGGGGCTTACGCAAGAGTAGGGGGAAATCTGGAACCGCTCGTTTGGAGAGACTGTTTATGATTTATGGGGATTATAAAAAAAGGAGTGGGTGGATTTTTACCATTATAGGCTGGTTGTTTACACACTCTGTGGTCACACATCTGTGTTCAAACACTTATAAAAGTGAATTTTGCATAATAGGTCTCCTTTAAATCATCGTACCAACCCCAAACTTTTGCATTGTAGTATATATGATGAATGGATGTAAAATGCAGTGACAATGCAGCATTGCCGCAAGCAAGTGACCAACATCTGGCCCATACTCACGGTTGAGCCCTGTGTGAAGTGATACTGCGTGTGTGTGGACGGAGTGATATAACCAATACCAGTAGTTTGTTCTTGTAGATGTATTTGGATCGTCCCGCAGAGTCTTTGATCTCTTTGCTGAAGATGAGGGAGATCTCGAAGAGGAAGAGGTGGCGGTCTCGTCCCTTACGGATCAGTGATTTGGGGTCCCACACCTGGAAGGTGTCCTGCAGGATGAGTTCACCCTGAACATCCAGATTTTCATCAAAACCTGATGTGGGACAGAGGGCAGACAACATGTGAGAGATTGAAGGCTTATTTAAGCATATCAGTAGAAAGGACAAATAAGTGTGTGTGTGTTCATGTTTTTCTATCCCAGTGGGGACTTCAACCTGAATGCATACAGACTCAATTCAAATCATCCATCCATCCATCCATCCATCCATCTTCTTCCGCTTTATCCGGGGCCGGGTCGCGGGGGCAGCAGTCTAAGCAGAGATGCCCAGACTTCCCTCTCCCTAGACACTTCCTCTAGCTCTTCCGGGGGGACACCGAGGCGTTCCCAGGCCAGCCGGGAGACATAGTCCCTCCAGTGTGTCCTTGGTCTTCCCCGGGGCCTCCTCCCGGTTGGACATGCCCGAAACATCTTCCCGGGAAGGCGTTCAGGAGGCATCCGGAACAGATGCCCGAGCCACCTCAGCTGTCCCCTCTCGATGTGGAGGAGCAGCGGCTCTGCTCCGAGTTCCCCCCGAGTGACTGAGCTTCTCACCCTATCTCTAAGGGAGCGCCCAGCCACCCTGCGGAGAAAGCTCATTTCGGCCGCCTGTATCCGGGATCTTGTCCTTTCGGTCATGACCCAAAGCTCATGACCATAGGTGAGAGTAGGAACGTAGATTGACCGGTAAATCAAGAGCTTCGCCTTACGGCTTAGCTCTTTCTTCACCACGGCAGACCGGTACATCAACCCCTTATGATGACAAAAAAAAGGAGGACCATGACGTTGCCCGGTACGGCGCAGCCAAGGCCCCACCCTGGAGCCAGGCCTGGGGTTGGGGCTCGTATGCGAGCGCCTGGTGGCCGGGCCTTACCCCACGGGGTCCGGCCGGGCTCAGCCCAAAGGAGCGACGTGGGGACACCTTCCCGTGGGCCCACCACTCACGGGAGGGACCGTAAGGGGCCGGTGCAAAGTGAATCGGGCTGAAGTCGAAGGCGGGGGCCTAGATGACCCGATCCCTGGACAATTCAAATCAATTTTACATTTTCTTTTGAAAATGTAAAAAAGCTGAAAGTTTTCTGTAATGGGTAGGTTTAGGTGTTGGATTAGTGTAAGGGGAGAGAGTTTGTACAATATAAAAACCATTAAGCCTATGGAGAGTCCCCACAAAGATAGTAAACCAGATGTTTGTGTGTGTGTGTGTGTGTGTGTGTGTGTGTGTGTGTGTGTGTGTGTGTGTGTGTGTGTGTGTGTGTGTGTGTGTGTGTGTGTGTGTGTGTGTGTGTGTGTGTGTGTGTGTGTGTGTGTGTGTGTTCAGTGGTGTTGTACCCTCCAGCATGCTGACGTGCATGGCGTCGTTGGCTCTCTTTGGCACACTCAGCATGACCTCCAGCCCATCTTTAATTTCACCTTTGCCTTCTTCACAGCAGGACAGCAGCTCCTGTAAGCACACATACTGTACTGCACTGTACACTACACAGCACACTCATCACCACACCTGATCTTCTCATCAGAGCAAACACTGAAAGCCTGGGAAACACACTGTACCTTGAGCAGTAGCTGGTATTTGGTGATTCTCTGCACAGGTTTGATGAGGTATGATGATATTGAGTTGGACAGACCATGTCTCTTCTGAATCTCCTGTTCGGAACAGACAAAAAGTATCATCATATATAAATAAAGCATAATTCATACGCAAACTGACAGCTGCTAAATCTATTCTCTCACTGTGGTGAATGTAACAGTAACAGTGTTCAGTGACTCGCTGAGTTCATCTACTGATTAATTCATAGTGCTGTTGAATATGCATGAGGTAATTTCATTTCAAGTACATTTTGTGTCAAGTTTTTAATGTTGTTTATATGTCTATGTGGTGTTTTTAATATGCTTTGAGACAAACTATGTGAAAATTCATAAGTGAACACGATTGCTGAGTATTTTCTCCTTAACCCTAAAGCCATGTTCTGGGCAAATGAGGGCAAAATCTTTTTATTATTATTATTATTTTTAAATACTTTCCTTAATCTGAGTGGTACAAGACTTGGCTACTTTTCCTAATTTTGCCACCTGAACACAAAAATAAATACAATAGGGTTTCAGCACTTCGTGCTTAAACCCCTAATTGACTCGATTCTACAATGTTAAGTGCTTGAAAAAAAAAATAATAATAATCCCGCCTTCATGGACAAAAATGGGCACCCATAGGAATGAATGGAAAAAACTGTAATTCAAAGCATATATATTTTTTATTTGTACAATAAAAATCAATAAATCCAACACAATGCAGATCATCCATACACACAAATGAAGGAGTGAGCCTATACAACATTCTCAATGTGGCAAACACTCACACTCAGACACACGCACAAACACACACACACACACACACACACACACACACACACACACACACACACACACACACACACACACACACACACACACACACACACACACACACACACACACACACACACACACACACACAAACACACACACATCCACAAAAGCATTGCATTGAAAGTCATTGAATGAGCCTATAACAGAGTGAGTATTTGTTTTTTTAATTTTTGTCAAATAAAAAAACAGTCACTCACACATACACAAACAAAGAAATTAAATGAGCCAATAACTGGGCAATAAAAAAAAAATGTTTTTTTAAACCATTGGTTTACAGAGTTCAGCCCATATGCAGCCATTGAGTTCTATTGCCGTCTAGTGGCTATTGATATTTTAGCTTTAAAATACATTAATACCATCATAGGTCACCAGATGTCATCAAAGTCAACACATTTTTAGGTTTTGGCTCTCTGGACTTGATATAAAAAATATGATACTTTTAGAGGTAAATAAATTCATTAATACCCCAAAAATCACAAAAAAAGGCATAAATTGATATCATTAATTTTTTATCAAAGATGGTAATATAACATTTATTTAAATGACATATAATATAACATTTATTTAAATGATAATCACACCTGAGACCTTCGTGCCCAAAAGTGTCCACGAAGGTGGGATTAAGGGCTGTAAATACGAGGCTGGCTTGAGGGTTAAAATTGCAGTGAACCAAACAGAGTCTCAAAAACAACCAATCCCGTCACGAGGGGGGCGGAGCTTTAGCATATCGTTATCTATGCTCTGAAGCAGGGGAGTCTAATGCTGCGTTCACACCAGTGGCGATTTTTTTAAGACTGCAAGGGAAGCTCGGCTTCCCTTATAATGTCACAAAATTAATGGTCAAATATGTACTATTGTATTAACATTTTATTGACTAAAAATGCGTTAGAAAACGTTCATCTCAAAGACGAGTTCGTTCAGAATCAGTTACATATAGCAGGTCGGCTGACTCGATTTCCTTCTCATACATTCCCGCAGCGTCACAGTGCATTTCCCTATTGAAGCCCAGCGTCCATTGACTTCAATGGGGCTGCTTTGAACGTTTTTTTTCAGCGCTTCGAAACTAGACGGTCATTGGATAAACGCTGCGATTATGTCCCGCCCACGGACGCTCAGCGTCTCTGGGGGTGAATCGGGAGTGGGCTGGCCCGGACTCCGAGCTTCTGCGTGATGATTGGAGGGTCTGTCGAAAGACTGCATCTCCCTTTGACTGACAGCGATTCTGTACTATAGTATAAGGAATCACTGAAGCGCTCAGTCCCATCGCGGATTTCTCAAGTTCAGTCGAAATAAAAACTGCTGCAACCTATTTCTTTGATATTTGCTTGGCGAAATTGCTTGATTTTCATCATACATTTCACACAATTATACACCACATTCCTTGTTTCAGTTTTACAGAGTTTAATATTTTCTTGAAAAGGAACGTAGGGCAGAATTTACTTTTAAATAAATAGACAATTTTATGATGTAGGCCGAAAATGAGCTTCCCCTCTCTGACAGACCAGTAGCCGCCACTGGTTCACACCAAACGCGAATAGAGCATCAAGATCGCGTCTACCACATCTAGTTGGACGCTTGAACATTTTGAATCCATTCGCGTGTCGACAGCGAATTGGACGTGCGTATAAATCGAGTGTTTGAAGCGAAATAGACGCGCGTTCAAGGTGCTCCAGGAGAAATATGTCATAAAACACCACTTTGCCTCTTTTCTTTTTCATTAAAAAAATATATATTAATCATTAATAGTCAAACAAATGTGGTCCAGGCAACTTATACATTATCTTCACTGCATGTATATTTAAATATCCTAAAAAAATACATTTATGAAACTTCTCTTTGCCCTCAGACTAAACGATTTGGCAGACAACAAATTATAGATTCATGACACCAAAGATCGCCTGTTAGATATACACAAGACGAACCACTAGAGAGCCAGCGGCAAACGTCAGAAGGACTAGCCAAGGAAAGGCTGCTCTCGCCAGGGTTAAAGAGCGCTGAGCGGCCGGTGATCGCCAAGATCTCACAACTCCAAAAACGCAAGATTATTTTTTTAAATAGGCGCTCTCTTTATAAATAAACCACAGATTTGAGCTTTAAACAACTACATTCTCACCTGAAAAAGTCTTAAAACTACATTTTGTGACACAATAGTAGTATTCTTAAATTATGCGGGGTTTCTCATCACGTCGCTTTACCACGTGACAGCAGCGAGCAGGCTCCTGATTGGTTAACGCGGCGCGAATTGATGCCAAAGTTCAAATTTTTCAACTCAGGCGTCAGACGCGAATTCGCTTCAAACGCGTGAATGCACAAAAAGCACCACTCGCGTGGTAATTTGCGTCATTTGCGCGAACAGGATGCGCGAATGAGGCGGAATCGCGACCATCGCAAAATTTCAAGATGGCGGCCATTTTTCAAGATGGCCGACACCTTAGTGGAGCAGTTAAGTGATATAGTGGTTTATTTGGTGATACAAGCATGAAAATTGGCATGAGCAGTCTCTGATGGTCACTAGACAATAAGCCACCCACAGCTACTTGAAATTTCAAAATGGCGGCCATTTTTCAAGATGGCCACCACCTTAGTGGAGCAATTAGGCTTAAGAAATCATTTAGTTGGTGATACAAGCATGAAAATTGCCTTGAGCTGTCTCTAAGGATTGCTTGACAAGAAAACACTCTCAGCCACTTGAAATTTCTATTTTCAAGATGGCCGACCCCTGGATCCTCCAGATACATTTTTAAAAAGATAAATTTTCCGATAGAAATGTATTGTTTTTTTTTTTTTCATTAAGGACGATTTGCTGTCATTTTATTTTATATGTTTTAGATTATTCTAAAGAACAACTTTTAACGCATCAAAATACAGTTGAGTTGATTTGTTGATTATTGATAGATTAGACAAGAGTGAATATCTGCACTACCAGGGCACACTGGTGATATATCACTGCTGTTAAACTCAGAGTGGGGTTCAATGTCAGCTAATTGTAAAGTTAGTATCCCAAATGCTGTCTAATCTACCCCAAAACAGTTAGATAGCCGCACCTGAATTGACAGGTTGTGCCAGTGCGGGAGAGCCGAGCCAAGGTTAATGGGGTTTTAGTTACCCGGATGGTATACAGATCGCACGGGATATAAATGGCCTTGGATGAACGATCGGACTAAGTGAAGGGTTAAGGCATGAACTTCCCTCAATGAACCCTGATGACCCATTTAAAGATCCACATGGCGGGCGGCAGTAATCCAGAAAAATTGCCGCCATTTTGAAATTTTATGTTGCTGTGGGCAGTTTCTTGTCAAATGACCCTTTGAGACAGCTCAAGGCAATTTTCATGCTTGTATCACCAACTAAATGATTTCTTAAGCCTAATTGCTCCACTAAGGTGTCGGCCATCTTGAAAAATGGCCGCCATTTTGAAATTTCAAATAGCTGTGGGTGGCTTATTGTCTAGTGACCATCAGAGACTGCTCATGCCAATTTTCATGCTTGTATCACCAAATAAACCACTATATCACTTAACTGCTCCACTAAGGTGTCGGCCATCTTGAAAAATGGCCGCCATCTTGAAATTTCAAGTGGCTCGGAAAATGTTCTTGTCAAGTGACCCATGCAGACTGCTCATGCCAATTTTCACGCTTGTATCATAAACTGAATGATTATATCACTTAGCCGCTCCACTAACACTGCAAAAACAGAAAATAGAAACCTTTGACGCTCTCCAGAGCGCAAACACAGATACGCACTGGATCGTTTGCCAAATCTTTTTTGCCAATATGCTATTATTATAGAGAAAACAGATCCTAGACTGGCTGTAATGGGCAGCAGGCATTGATTTGAGTGAGATAATTCCACACTAGTCTCAAGTCTGTGGCTTCGCCTATGAAATTAGATGAATGATTTAGAAAACAAATGTGTACTTACGTCAAAAAAACTCCCAGCATGCTCCAGAATGAGCTGACTGGAATCTGGTTTGTTTTTGCAGTACGTCACATAAATATTAAACTTGTCAGCCTGAAACACATAAGCTTAAATTTAGCATATCAAAGACCAGCAAAAAGATCTGCCATATATTAAGTGGACATAAGTGAAAATTCACAATGTTCATCTTGCTGAATAATCTTAGTCTTAATAATCAGAATCAGAAGAGTGCATTATTAGTTGCTTGTAATTATGCATAATTAACTTGTAATGTAACACATATAACAACGATTTATTCATTGATTTAAATATATTAGACAAATTAGAAAAGTTAGGCGCGCAACAACATAAATCATTTCCTGAACGAATGTAATGACATGCACGTGAAAAACACTCACCCATGTAACAAAGCAATGCCCCACATCCTCGGGTAACTGCTCATAATTGATCAGCTCTTTCAGGAATATACTACAACGCAAACAAAACAACATGCAAATGAATCGTAAGCACTACATTTCCATATCACATGGGATACAAAATTAGCATACAGTATGTATAATTTTAATTGAAAAGCATAATATTCAAAAAATCAAAAAAAAAATCAAAACAGTGTATATGCTGATAAAAAAGCTTAATGGCTTATGACCTAATAATGTCATTAATATTTGATTTAATGAGATATACTCACTTATTGTGGAAGTCATAAATCTCCTGAATGTTTCCGAAAATGATGTGCTCTTTGTTGGCGATTCCTGAAGGGATTTCCTCTACACCATTGGTCATCTCCCACAAATATGTCTAATAAATAAATGACACAGGAAATTACTGTCTACAATCAATGGAATGCGCAGTACAGTAAAGACCTTTAGCATCCTACAGGTGTAATCTCATGGAAAACAGGATTTTCTTGTTCTTTTGGAATTAGGGAGTTTGATTTACTATGCAGAGAAAACCCCATCCCCAGTTCACCCAATACCTACTGAGAATAAGGCACAGCCAGATAAATACTGAACTTAGCCAATCAAAACTGAGCTGATTTACATAGAGAACACTTAAAGGTAGAGTAGCAAAAATGTTTAAACCTAAGGGTTAGAAAGAGGGTTATTGAATGATTTATTATGACTTATTATCAGGGCTTGACATTAACTTATGGCAGCGGCTATTTGAACTAAGATGCTATGCTCCCACTTTATATTAGGTGGCCTTAACTACTATGTACTTAACATAAAAAAATAAGTACAATGTACTTATTGTGTTCATATTGTATTGCAAAACACCTTTGTTGATATTGAGGTGGGATACGGGTAAAGTTAGGCGAAGGTGTGGTGGTATGGGTAAGTTTAAGGGTAGGGTTAGGGACAGGTGTGGTGGTGTGGGTAAGTTTAAGGGTAGGGTTAGGGACAGGTGTGGTGGTGTGGGTAAGTTTAAGGGTAGGGTTAGGGACAGGTGTGGTGGTGTGGGTGAGTTTAAGGGTAGGGTTAGGGACAGGTGTGGTGGTATGGGTAAGTTTAAGGGTAGGGTTAGGGACAGGTGTGGTGGTATGGGTAAGTTTAAGGGTAGGGTTAGGGACAGGTGTGGTGGTGTGGGTAAGTTTAAGGGTAGGGTTAGGGACAGGTGTGGTGGTGTGGGTAAGTTTAAGGGTAGGGTTAGGGACAGGTGTGGTGGTGTGGGTAAGTTTAAGGGTAGGGTTAGGGACAGGTGTGGTGGTGTGGGTAAGTTTAAGGGTAGGGTTAGGGACAGGTGTGGTGGTGTGGGTAAGTTTAAGGGTAGGGTTAGGGACAGGTGTGGTGGTATGGGTAAGTTTAAGGGTAGGGTTAGGGACAGGTGTGGTGGTGTGGGTCAGTTTAAGGGTAGGGTTATTGACAGGTGTGGTGGTGTGGGTAAGTTTAAGGGTAGAGTTAGGGGCAGGTGTGGTGGTGTAAGTTTAAGGGTAGGGTTAGGGACAGGTGTGGTGGTATGGGTAAGTTTAAGGGTAGGGTTAGGGACAGGTGTGGTGGTGTGGGTAAGTTTAAGGGTAGGGTTAGGGACAGGTGTGGTGGTGTGGGTAAGTTTAAGGGTAGGGTTAGGGACAGGTGTGGTGGTGTGGGTAAGTTTAAGGGTAGGGTTAGGGACAGGTGTGGTGGTGTGGGTAAGTTTAAGGGTAGGGTTAGGGACAGGTGTGGTGGTGTGGGTAAGTTTAAGGGTAGGGTTAGGGACAGGTGTGGTGGTGTGGGTAAGTTTAAGGGTAGGGTTAGGGACAGGTGTGGTGGTATGGGTAAGTTTAAGGGTAGGGTTAGGGACAGGTGTGGTGGTGTGGGTCAGTTTAAGGGTAGGGTTATTGACAGGTGTGGTGGTGTGGGTAAGTTTAAGGGTAGGGTTAGGGACAGGTGTGGTGGTATGGGTAAGTTTAAGGGTAGGGTTAGGGATAGGTGTGGTGGTATGGGTAAGTTTAAGGGTAAAGTTAGGGACAGGTGTGGTGGTGTGGGTAAGTTTAAGGGTAGAGTTAGGGGCAGGTGTGGTGGTGTGGGTAAGTTTAAGGGTAGGGTTAGGGACAGGTGTGGTGGTGTGGGTAAGTTTAAGGGTAGGGTTAGGGACAGGTGTGGTGGTGTGGGTAAGTTTAAGGGTAGGGTTAGGGACAGGTGTGGTGGTATGGGTAAGTTTAAGGGTAGAGTTAGGGGCAGGTGTGGTGGTATGGGTAAGTTTAAGGGTAGAGTTAGGGGCAGGTGTGGTGGTGTGGGTAAGTTTAAGGGTAGAGTTAGGGGCAGGTGTGGTGGTATGGGTAAGTTTAAGGGTAGGGTTAAGGACAGGTGTGGTGGTGTGGGTAAGTTTAAGGGTAGGGTTAGGGACTGGTGTGGTGGTGTGGGTAAGTTTAAGGGTAGGGTTAGGGGCAGGTGTGGTGGTGTGGGTAAGTTTAAGGGTAGGGTTAGGGACAGGTGTGGTGAAAGGGACGTGTCAACAGTGTAACTATAAATGTAACTACAGAATTTAATTACAGATGAAATTACATGCAGGTCATTTTTTAAATGTAAGTACAATGTAAAAACATGTATGTACACAATCAGTGCATTGTGTAAAATTATCAATTTAAATGTTAGTACATAGTAGTTAAGGCCACCTAATACAAAGTGTGTCAGATGCTATTTACACCAAGTGAAAATTACATATTTTCTTAGCGATAGATGATATTTACACTAAGTGCAAATGGCTGTAGATGCTAATTACTAAGTGAAAATAGTGATATATTCTATTTAAACCATATTAAAGTAACAGTTCTTTGCAATATGTGTAAATAGTAATGACATGCATCCATACTTTATTTTGACAGATACATACTATTTGCACCTCAGTATAGTTGTACATTAGCAGGACGCAATAATAACATAGAGTGTAAATTATTATATTTATTAAAATTATTAAATGGATGCCGCCTTAATGGAACAATAAAACCCCTCTCTACACCTACCCCTAACCCTACACAATACATGCTTTTATTATTATTAAACATTTCGTAAGGCACTTTATTTCCTCTTTTAGAACATTTTCTTAATTTTTATTGAAAGTAAATGCCTTTCTGATGTGATATGCGAAGGGAAAAGGGAGAATAGCAAGATGAATTCAAACCTGGGTCGATTGCATCAAAACCTAGATCCTTAAGCCTTAAAACATAACTGGCATTTTGACATTATTTCGTGTGTATTTGACTGTTTAAGCGCAATAAGCAGCAAAAAATAACTCAATTTTGTGGGCACAAAACCAGTGGGAATGGGTAAAATTATGTGCAATACACTTAATCCCATGGCGAAATTCAAGCCCTGTAACACCAACAATATTAATCCGGAGCAAATGAAACGAGTGAGTGACGGGAGGTGGGTTTGTGTGTAACTCGCTGTCTGAGAGATGAGAGAGAGAGAGAGAGAGAGAGAGAGAGAGAGAGAGAGAGAGAGAGAGAGAGAGAGAGAGAGAGAGAGAGAGAGAGAGAGAGAGAGAGAGAGAGAGAAAGTGCAGCGCAGCTCATGTATCCTGCGGAAAATGAGTATTGGAAGCGTTTTAGATATTTCAGTATCGATATATACAGAAAAATCTATATTTTTGACAACACTACATTGCACTTAGTTTATTATTTCAGGTTCCTTTTTAAAAGACTTCAATTGAAGAACTGTTTATATTACAGGGAGTGCAGAATTATTAGGCAAGTTGTATTTTTGAGGATTCATTTTACAACATTAATAATTAAACAACAACCATGTTCTCAATGAACACAAAAAACTCATTAATATCAAAGCTGAATATTTTTGGAAGTGGTTTTTAGTTTTAGCTATTTTAGGGGGATATCTGTGTGTGCAGGTGACTATTACTGTGCATAATTATTAGGCAACTTAACAAAAAACTAATTTATACCCATTTCAATTATTTATTTTTACCAGTGAAACCAATATAACATCTCAACATTCACAAATATACATTTCTGACATTCAAAAACCAAACAAAAACAAATCAGTGACCAATATAGCCACCTTTCTTTGCAAGGACACTCAAAAGCCTGCCATCCATGGATTCTGTCAGTGTTTTGATCTGTTCACCATCACCATTGCGTGCAGCACCAACCACAGCCTCCCAGACACTGTTCAGAAAGGTGTACTGTTTTCCCTCCTTGTAAATCGCACATTTGATGATGGACCACAGGTTCTCAATGGGGTTCAGATCAGGTGAACAAGGAGGCCATATCATTAGATTTTCTTCTTTTATACCCTTTCTTGCCAGCCACGCTGTGGAGTACTTGGACGCGTGTGATGGAGCATTGTCCTGCATGAAAATCATGTTTTTCTTGAAGGATGCAGACTTCTTCCTGTACCACTGCTTGAAGAAGGTGTCTTCCAGAAACTGACAGTAGGACTGGGAGTTGAGCTTGACTCCATCCTCAACCCGAAAAGGCCCCACAAGCTCATCTTTGATGATACCAGCCCAAACCAGTACTCCACCTCCACCTTGCTGGCGTCTGAGTCGGACTGGAGCTCTCTGCCCTTTACCAATCCAGCCACGGGCCCATCCATCTGGCCCATCAAGACTCACTCTCATTTCATCAGTCCATAAAACCTTAGAAAAATCAGTCTTGAGATATTTCTTGGCCCAGTCTTGACGTTTCAGCTTGTGTGTCTTGTTCAGTGGTGGTCGACTTTCTGCCTTTCTTACCTTGGCCATGTCTCTGAGTATTGCACACCTTGTGCTTTTGGGCACTCCAGTGATGTTGCAGCTCTGAAATATGGCCAAACTGGTGGCAAGTGGCATCTTGGCAGCTGCACGCTTGACTTTTCTCAGTTCACGGGCAGTTATTTTTTGCGCCTTGGTTTTTCCACACGCTTCTTGCGACCCTGTTGACTATTTTGAATGAAACGCTTGATTGTTCGATGATCACGCTTCAGAAGCTTGGCTATTTTAAGACTGCTGCATCCCTCTGCAATATATCTCACTATTTTTGACTTTTCTGAGCCTGTCAAGTCCTTCTTTTGACCCATTTTGCCAAAGGAAAGGAAGTTGCCTAATAATTATGCACGCCTGATATAGGGTGTTGATGTCATTAGACCACACCCCTTCTCATTACAGAGATGCACATCACCTAATATGCTTAATTGGTAGTAGGCTTTCCAGCCTATACAGCTTGGAGTAAGACAACATGCATAACGAGGATGATGTGGTCAAACTACTCATTTGCCTAATAATTCTGCACTCCCTGTATATATAAAATTCAACCTGGCTAGTAGGAGTGACCGCGTTACACACCACTGCTGAAATGTCAAGCCCTGCTCAATTATCACAAATAAAACCGAAACACTTACCTCTAAACATTCATGTATGTCCCTTACATACGCCTTTTCTGTCTGTAACAGCTCTGCTATAATAAACCTGCAACAACACAAACCAGAGACGGATTATAAGAAACTTGTGAAGTGTGTGTGGAACTGCTGGTTGGAGGCGGTGTACGATTACTTACTCCTTCTTCCGGGCTGATTTCCTCTTTTCCTCGTTCACCTCGTGGTTGGGGTCACGCAGTTTGACCTCTGGGTCAGTGAGACTGGCTGGAATGATATCCAACTCCAGATCCTTATTATCCTGAAACGCACACACAATCAGAAAAAATATCCACATTATTATACATTTGAATAAGGTAAGGAATTGCTAGGACGGTTTTATACGCTGGATAGGTACAGTACCTCAGAGCTGATGCCCAGCGCCTTCTCCAGACTGCAGCGGTATTTGCCCATGCGCAGGGAGAAGTCTCTGTAGCGCTTGTCCACTGCCGTCACGCACTTCTTCAGCTCGGTGACGTGCATGTGTCCCTTTTCCACAAAGTTATCTGCCAGCTGGATCAACATCTTCACTTTCTCCTTAGTTTGCTTCATCACACATGAACATTATCAGTGTGAGTGTGTGGCTTGATAATTTATGCGCAACATATGTAGAGAAACAAGATGTATCTATTAGGGGTGTAACGGTACACAAAACTGACGGTTTGGTACGTACCTCGGTTTTGAAGTCCCGGTTCGGTATGGATTCGGTACAGCAGTTTTACAAAATTGCTTTTTATTATTTTTTTTCAACAGTGGTTTAATGAAAACAATTGTGTCTGTCCTTAAATGAATTAAATTATAACTAAAAGTTTCTTAAAGATAATGCTGTAAACTATATAGGGAGCCCTTACTTACATATAGCTATTAAAGATTAACAACAGAGCCCAAACTATTAGCCTAAATTCAGTTGCTATTTATTTTTAGATACAATAATCAACACTCATAAGATTCACATAAGGCAGTTTTTGCATTAACTTCTAAATCTAATTATTTTTATTAGTTGTTGAAATATAATCATTTAGTGGCTGTAATTTTCATGACAGGTTTATTTAAACATACATTAAATAAACACGACATCACTAGCAGGCTAAGTGGTATATAATGAATATATAACGGCTAATATAATGAATATAACGGCTAATATAATGAATATAACGGCTAATATAATGAATATAATGGCTAATATAATGAATATAACGGCTAATATAATGAATATAACGGCTAATATAATGAATATAACGGCTAATATAATGAATATAACGGCTAATATAATGAGTATTACGGCTAATATAATGAATATAACGGCTAATATAGTGCATGTATTCAGTGAAAGAGTTGATTTCTCTAGTGAGCTACAGCTGTGGACACTGAATGACTTCTGAGTAAACGTGATTCTGCATGACATTGTTTACAAGCAGTTTTATTGTCTTTCCGCAGTTGAAACACAGATGGAGCGATTACACGACATATGATACATTTCAGTAAGTTGTAATGTATCCTCAACATACCTTAAGATGTATTAATTTATGTTTATTCTTTAGGAAGAGATGATCGCATTGACTCACGCCGCCGCTTTAAGTTGAACTGATACGCGTCTATCAGTCACGTCACATTAAAGAGCATCAAAACGGCATTTATCGTTTGAATTTCGTGATAATATGGACTGAATACTTAATATGTTCGTGTGGGAACTCGGATTGAAGTGTGTTCCGCGCTTACAACAAGCCGACTGTTAACTGTTAAAGATTACATTCATAACCGTTCGGTACACGCGTGCACCGTACCGGAAGCCCTGTACCGAAACGGTTCAATACGAATACGTGTACCGTTACACCCCTAGTATCTGTAAATGTCGCTCAGAGAGCATTACTTGTTTGAAGAGTTAATGTGGCCGTATGTGACACGCATTAGAGACTAATATTAAATGGACAAGAAGGGGGTGAGGGGAAGTGTTTGTGTATCTGTACCTTGGCAGAGATGCGGAATTCCTCATATTCTTTCAGCAGTTCCTGAGTTTTCTGCACCGAGTCTCCAGGGGACGTGTGAGTGGTGAGATAGACCTCTCCTGCCTCCTCTATCCACTCTAATGCCTGACACAGAGACAGACAGACTCCATCAAATGATCCAGTTCGACACATCACTCTGTGGATGTGAGGTCTGGGATTCAAACACACCACGACATCCACCAAATCACAAACACCAAATAAAGACTTGGTGAGAATATTATGAAAAGTGAATGTCTGAACAAATTATTTGAATGCAATGTAATGGCTTCCATACATTTCAGAGCTAAATACTTAAAAAAAAAAAAAAGTTGTAAATTCTTGAGTTATGACTAGTGGAAGGGGGTAACACTAAACACATCATCTTACAAATATGAACATTTACTCAGAATGGCCACATTCCAATTAAACTTATTTGTTACAGAAATAAAAAAAAGGTAATGAGGTAATTGCGAGTTTTTATCTCACTATTCTGACTGATTTTCTCGTAATTGCGAGTTTTTATCTCACTATTCTGACTGATTTTCTCGTAATTGCGAGGTTTTATCTCAAAATTCTGACTTTATAACGTGCAATTGTGAGAAAAATATTGTTAGAATTGTGAGATATGAACTCGCAATTGCAAGAAAAAAAGTCGCGATTAACTTAATTACGCAATTAAGTCCATTGCAGAAACAAGCTTCCATAAATGTAATCTCCAGATTATAATACATATAAAATCATATAAATAATTTGACAATATAATTTAGATATAATTTCACTATCATTTTTTTGAGGCTGTCAATTTAATATTCATTTGGTACACCAATTATAAAAATGCTAAATTTAAGCAAATGAACACTTCAACCTTGAAATACCATATACATTCAAAACATGTTTTTGCAAATTAATAATAAGGAGTAATATTCTTGTGTTCAAATACTGCTGGATGGAGCACAACACGATAGAAAAGAATGAAGAGGTCTCAAGACACGTTTAAAAGCTGAACTACTTTTAATTTGACACTGTGTGTCACTCTGTGTCTCGCAGTCTAAAACACGGCATTCGTTGTGCATGTCAATGACTTTGCTGTCAAACACATGTGATCGATTATGAAAAATGATTGCATACAGAATACAAGAATGTGTCCTGTGTAAAAGGTCCCATGTCTCCATTGGATAGACTGACAAACTCTGTTCCAAAAGAAATTGGTGTGGACTGTAGGCAAATAAAACAATTAATATATTGAGTCTTTTTTTGTAATGTCTATATACTGTTATGCTTCTGTCTGCCATAATAATGTCATATCTTTGTGAATGGAATTCTATGTGAATTATCTTGATTTGGGAGCTTGGCTCAGCAAATATTGATGTATATCTGATTAAATGCTATGAATTTGAATTCTTTCAATTTCAATTTTACCTGATTGACAGGCCTATTTTATTATGACATGTAAACTTATTTAAACAAGATTTGCAGCACTGTGTCAGGCTATGTTAGTATCCTTGTGTTTTGGTTTGGTTCTGTCTGGTTCCTGTTTGCCTGTGTTCCCAATCCTAGTTCCCCACCTGTCTCTAATTCTGTTGATTAGTCATCCTAATCTAGTTATCCATAAGGCCCTCGGTTTGTTCAGTTCTTTTGTCTTGCGTTCTTTTTTCCTGCCACGTGTTTGCTCCTGGGATTTATGCTATTTGGATTATTTTCTTAGTTTTTTGTTATTAATAAAGATAGCTGCATTTAGATCCTTTCTTCTGCTCTTCATTGCCTGCCCAGGCGTGACAGAACACATGACCGGATCAAATGGATCTAGCAGCAGTGGCCCTTCACCCTGAGGACCAGCTTATGTCCCTTTATCAAGTGGGGATGTTTGCTGGAGGATTATGTGGAAGACTTTCTTGAAAGGTGCCATCAGGTTCGCTGGAATGAGGCAACATTGAAGACATGCTTTTGGAGTGGGCTTGATGATCACCTCCTCTGACAGATGCCTATGGGGAAAACTAGGTGCTCATTCCTTAAGTACATTAAATATGCATTGTGGATGACTAAATCCCATTTTACAGTTGAGGAGGTTCAGGAGTACGCCTACTCCAGACGCTATGTGCCCATTCCAACCACGACCACCCTTTATCCTCCAGTGGACCCCACAGACCCAGAGTCAATGCATTGGAAGCGGAGCCGACACCTGCCAATGGACCCAAAGCTGATGCCGTCCCGAGCCTGAAGCTATGTCCATCCCAAAGTTGATACCCACTGACCAGGTTTGTGAGCTGGTTTCTATGTTTGTTACCCTGGGATTATAAATGGAGTTGGATACAGAGGAGTGGCTTATTGACTAGGATTCGCAAGTTCCCATCCTTGTTTCAACCTGGTCTTGCTGGATGGATGACCTGGTCCTATCTGAAGTCCTCCCTCCACCACTGGTCCCATCCAACCTTAAGTATCTTTTGCCGGCGATGGTCCCACCCAGCCTCTCTCTCCAGCCTCCTCTTCATAAGCCAACTTGTTCCTCAGACCCACCTCCGTTGGCTCCCTTCAGTCCCTTGGCTTCTCCTCTATTGACTCCACTCTTCTGTGCAGATCCGCTTTGGGTCTTCTGGTCTCCAGTTCCACCTTGGCAAGTGGATCCCCTGGCTCTACCTCGGCCTGCCAAGCCATCCCTCCACCTCAGCCCTTCGAACAGACAGCTCCACCGTGGCTCCTTACACCCTTGGCTCCACCTGGGACCATCATCCTCACGGCTTAGCCAGGCACCCTCATCCCTCAGGCTCCAACTTGGTCGGTCGCTCCTCTGCCTAAGCCACGGGCTTCTGGGCCTTCGGCTGCACCTTGTCCCTCCACTACTTCATCTCCATCAGGCACCACCTTGGTCCTCTGCCCGCCTTAGACTTCTGGCACCCTGGCTCCAACTCGGCTGCTCGTTAGCGCTGCTATGCCTTGGCCTCCAGGGCATATGGTGTTGCCCGGTCTCTGTCTCTTCGGCTCCACCAGGGTCTCCAACTCTTCTGGATCCACCGCTGGTGGTCGGACCTCTGACTCCACCCTGGGTCCTCCCACCATTGGTTTTGCCGTGGGTCTTCGTTCTGGTGGTACACTGGGTCGTCATTTGGATCCTCCCTCCATCCGTCATCTCCACCGTAGTGTTTCCATCTACCAGCCCCGTCTTTGTCGCATCCCTCTCCAGCTCCATGTCCTCCTCTACAGCCCCCATCCCCCCTCCTATGTAGAACTTTGTTTGTAGTTCATGGCATGAGGACGCACCTTCCGTTGGGGGGGGGGGGGGGGGGGGGGAGTGTTATGTCAGGAGTATATTAGTTTCATTGTGTTTTGATTTGGTTCTGTTCCTGTTTGCCTGTTCCCAATCCTAGTTTGTTTCCATGGTTACTGATTATGTTAAGCACCTGTCTCTAGTTCTGTTGATTAGCCATCTTGTGTAAATAGGTTTGTTCAATTTTTTGTCTTGTGTTGTTTTTCGTGCCACGTGTTTCCTCCTGGGATCCCTGCTGTTTGGATTATCATCTTTGTTTTTTGTTATAAATAAAGTGAGCTACATTTAGATCCTTTCTTTTCCTCTTCATTGCCTGCCCAGGCGTGACACACTGTTTCACATTTCCAATAGCTTTCTACCAAAAACTAAAAGTTGAAGTGGCATTATCTCTTCTTTCGTTTTCAGGAGCATTCTTTTATCATAAAACATACCAACACACATACATTTACAGGGCACAAAACATGCATGCCCACAAAGGTACAACACAAACATACCAAAAAAGTGCATTCATCGGAGTATATAAACACAAATATGAGTGTAGTTCAGTGTTGTCACCTGTTTGGCACTGTGTTCAAAGACCACATACTGCTGACACTGATCCAAACGCCGCTTCTTCATGGTCCAGAAATGCAGAACTCTGTTTTCCCTTTGTAGCAGTTCATTCAGGATGGCTGAACAAACATGACACAACGCACATGACAAATGCTTAACATGAATGAAAGAATTACTGGATAAATTAAGAATGTTTTGTGAGATAAAAGCTTAAAAGCATTCAAAGCTAAAAAACTGCTTAAAAGGACACACAGATCAGATCAGATTCTGCCATAAATAGGTGTGACAATACAGAGTACAAGCTCTGACCTTTGACCTGTTGCTCAGGACCCCTGCTAGATGACCCCTGAATGCTGACGTTATTCCGATGGATGTATTTCAGAAAAACCTCAGCATTTCGTCTGGCCAGAGTACATGCCTAAACAAACAAAAAAACACAGCAGATATAACAGATTCAAAACAGACCCTCACATAACAAAAGCAAAAGCTTGGACTGAATTTACTTATCATGATCCTAGAAAGCTAAGGTTCATGAATATTAGCTTTGTATACAAATATTATATAGTATGCCCTATAAATTGTGCCTGCTCCTCTGTAAGATGCAGGAGACACTTTTGCGATTGTTATTATGAAGTTGTGTGAGACTGATAGAGAGTTTGAAAGATCTCTGTTCGTTCAGTAGTGACCTTGAGAAAAGCCTCTTTCTGCTCCAGGTGTTTGCTGATGAGAGGCAGAACATGATCCATCTCTGCTGAAGATTTATCATGAGCTCCACACCAGTCCTCATCTCGACGGTACTCCTGCTCCAGACTCTCCAGCACACTGCACACCTGTGAATAAGCAATTTGTATGCACAGGGTTTGTGAAGATACTTAGAGATTGCGAGGAAGTCACTAGCTGATCAGATATGATATGTCAAAATAATAATAATGAGTATTTGAATGTTTATTACAGTTTCACAGTGTTATTACTAATTCAATTATTTATATTGTATATATTTATTGCATATATTTGTTTTATTTAAAATATGAAATGATTTTCCAGACTGCCGTTGTAGCAACACAGAAAGCATGGTTCTTGTTCAGTGTGGGAGTTTTAAACCATCAAGCGTCCCCTTGAAGAAGACCACTTTACATCTCATAGTCAACAGGTACTTGCTAGTAAAATTGCTAGCCAACCCTTTTGAAAAAGAAGTACACGTTAGCAAACTTTTAAAAGTAGTACTAAATATGGATATACTATACTTTTACTGAAATTAATGTAATGTTTTCAGAAACTTATCTGCATGCTATTTAAAATTATGTAAGTGTTGCAGTTAAAGGTCCCGTCCTTCGTGTTTTTTTGAAGTTTTGATTGTGTTTACAGTGTGCAATATAACATGTGTTCATGTTTCGCGTGTAAAAAAACACAGTATTTTTCACACAATTTACTCATCTGTACACCGCTGTTTTCACTGTCCTAAAAACGGCTGATGAGTTCCTTTATTCTATGAAGTCCCTCCTTCAGAAATACGTAACGAGTTCTGATTGTGCCAGCGGTTCCTGTGTTGTGATTCGACAGCAGCTTAGCGCACGTGGCACGGTTCCTGTGTTGTGATTCGACAGCAGCTTAGCGAACGCGTCACGGTTCCTGTGTTGTGATTTGACAGCAGCTTAGCGAACGCGTCACGGTTCCTGTGTTGTGATTCGACAGCAGCTTAGCGAACGCGTCACGGTTCCTGTGTTGTGATTCGACAGCAGCTTAGCGAACGTGGCACGGTTCCTGTGTTGTGATTCGACAGCAGCTTAGCGAACGTGGCACGGTTCCTGTGTTGTGATTCGACAGCAGCTTAGCGAACGTGGCACGGTTCCTGTGTTGTGATTCGACAGCAGCTTAGCGAACGTGGCACGGTTCCTGTGTTGTGATTTGACAGCAGCTTAGCGAACGTGGCACGGTTCCTGTGTTGTGATTTGACAGCAGCTTAGCGAACGTGGCACGGTTCCCGTGTTGTGATTTGACAGCAGCTTAGCGAACGTGGCACGGTTCCTGTGTTGTGATTTGACAGCAGCTTAGCGAACGTGGCACAGTTCCCGTGTTGTGATTTGACAGCAGCTTAGCGAACGTGGCACGGTTCCTGTGTTGTGATTTGACAGCAGCTTAGCGAACGTGGCACGGTTCCCGTGTTGTGATTTGACAGCAGCTTAGCGAACGTGGCACGGTTCCTGTGTTGTGATTTGACAGCAGCTTAGCGAACGTGGCACGGTTCCCGTGTTGTGATTTGACAGCAGCTTAGCGAACGTGGCACGGTTCCTGTGTTGTGATTTGACAGCAGCTTAGCGAACGTGGCACGGTTCCTGTGTTGTGATTTGACAGCAGCTTAGCGAACGTGGCACGGTTCCCGTGTTGTGATTTGACAGCAGCTTAGCGAACGTGGCACGGTTCCCGTGTTGTGATTCGACAGCAGCTTAGCGAACGTGGCACGGTTCCTGTGTTGTGATTTGACAGCAGCTTAGCGAACGTGGCACGGTTCCCGTGTTGTGATTTGACAGCAGCTTAGCGAACGTGGCACGGTTCCTGTGTTGTGATTCGACAGCAGCTTAGCGAACGTGGCACGGTTCCCGTGTTGTGATTTGACAGCAGCTTAGCGAACGTGGCACGGTTCCTGTGTTGTGATTCGACAGCAGCTTAGCGAACGTGGCACGGTTCCCGTGTTGTGATTTGACAGCAGCTTAGCGAACGTGGCACGGTTCCTGTGTTGTGATTCGACAGCAGCTTAGCGAACGTGGCACGGTTCCTGTGTTGTGATTTGACAGCAGCTTAGCGCACATAACTTGCACGGAAAGGTCACGCCTCTTAACGGGAGATGTATGCGCTCAATGATCTCTACAGCGTCCCTGGGAAAGCCAAACAAAGGTGATTTGACTCCGGGATGAAAATAACAGCGTCTCGACGACATGGTGACAAACACACTCAAACTCAACACTTCCTTTTCTCCACGCAACACGTCCTCTTCTCCACGTGGGACAGCAACAAGACCCCGCCCCCTTTTTTCGCGTATTCTTGTGGGCGGAGGTTAGTCTGTTCTACTGTTCTACTGACGTCATTAATGAAGGAAGTACCAGGATGTAGTCCAAGCCGGCCGTTCGCTGTAGGCTTTGAAAGGGAACTTCTGTTAAATAAAATATCTCGCTTGGCATTGAACTTTGAGCTTTATAATTTTACAGGTATTATTTATGCTCTAACAGCAACATTACACACTAACTAAAGTTTGAACAGTGGGATCACAAAGAACGGGACCTTTAAACGCATTTACTTGACAAACTTTATGAGGACGAAAGTGAAAGCGATCTGGCTTCGGGGCTTGCGCGCGCCATCTCTGTGTGTGTGTGTATAAACCTGTATAAACTGTTGTGGCGAGCAGCGAGGCCGAGGGACCGTGAGGGCGGGACGAGGCGGCGCTCATCAGAGAGGATGAGCGCCAGCTGCGAGCCGCAGCGATCTCGGCCCTCGCGGAGGAGTGAGGGAGTATAAAGGAGGAGCGACGACAGTGAGGGACGAGAGAGGACCAGGCCTGGATTTTGTGTTGTGTTTTATTTACGTTTTGTTATGTGTCCGCTGCAGTCGTCCGTGAGGGGCTGCAGATTTTTATTTTCATTTTGTGTTTGTGTGTAGGCGGCAGTCGACCGCGAGGGGCTGCTGCCGCCATTATTATTTTATGTTTATTTGATTAAAACATTTTCAACGTTCGCCGGTTCCCGCCTCCTTCTTCCCGTACGAACAAGCTTTACTACAACTGTGTAAAACATGCAGTTACTATAGTGATTCTGGGCATCTATAAACAAAGATAACTGCTCCTGCATCTCTCTGTGTGCCTGCAAACTGCACTTGATGTGACTGACGGGGCGGAGTCACGTGACTAAAACCGAAATAACCGACATGTGAAAAATACGTCGGTTAGAGGTTTTTTTATTTTATTTTTTTTAGAGTTTTTTTTTTTATTTTCGAAACCGAAATACTGAATTACGGTTTCGATTATTTTTCGATTAATTGTACAGCCCTAGTGTATAGTATGAATGTAATCTGGACGTACTACACCCGCCATGTTGTCATTATCATGTGACCTACCAGTGTCAGTTACGTAGCTTCACTGCCACTCACAAATCTTCTGCCATGGCCTCATGGGATAGTTAAGAATCTATCATATGGACCAAAGCCACTTGACTCTTTTATGAGTACTGTGAGTTTGGACATATTTCTATTGTCACATACTGTTTTTCTCCTACTACAGGGAGTGCAGAATTATTAGGCAAGTTGTATTTTTTGACGCTGCATTTTACAACATTAATAATTAAACAACAACCATGTTGTCAATGAACACAAAAAACTCATTAATATCAAAGCTGAATATTTTTGGAAGTGGTTTTTAGTTTTAGCTATTTTAGGGGGATATCTGTGTGTGCAGGTGACTATTACTGTGCATAATTATTAGGCAACTTAACAAAAAACTAATTTATACCCATTTCAATTATTTATTTTTACCAGTGAAACCAATATAACATCTCAACATTCACAAATATACATTTCTGACATTCAAAAACCAAACAAAAACAAATCAGTGACCAATATAGCCACCTTTCTTTGCAAGAACACTCAAAAGCCTGCCATCCATGGATTCTGTCAGTGTTTTGATCTGTTCACCATCAACATTGCGTGCAGCACCAACCACAGCCTCCCAGACACTGTTCAGAAAGGTGTACTGTTTTCCCTCCTTGTAAATCGCACATTTGATGATGGACCACAGGTTCTCAATGGGGTTCAGATCAGGTGAACAAGGAGGCCATATCATTAGATTTTCTTCTTTTATACCCTTTCTTGCCAGCCACGCTGTGGAGTACTTGGACGCGTGTGATGGAGCATTGTCCTGCATGAAAATCATGTTTTTCTTGAAGGATGCAGACTTCTTCCTGTACCACTGCTTGAAGAAGGTGTCTTCCAGAAACTGGCAGTAGGACTGGGAGTTGAGCTTGACTCCATCCTCAACCCGAAAAGGCCCCACAAGCTCATCTTTGATGATACCAGCCCAAACCAGTACTCCACCTCCACCTTGCTGGCGTCTGAGTCGGACTGGAGCTCTCTGCCCTTTACCAATCCAGCCACGGGCCCATCCATCTGGCCCATCAAGACTCACTCTCATTTCATCAGTCCATAAAACCTTAGAAAAATCAGTCTTGAGATATTTCTTGGCCCAGTCTTGACGTTTCAGCTTGTGTGTCTTGTTCAGTGGTGGTCGACTTTCTGCCTTTCTTACCTTGGCCATGTCTCTGAGTATTGCACACCTTGTGCTTTTGGGCACTCCAGTGATGTTGCAGCTCTGAAATATGGCCAAACTGGTGGCAAGTGGCATCTTGGCAGCTGCACGCTTGACTTTTCTCAGTTCACGGGCAGTTATTTTGCGCCTTGGTTTTTCCACACGCTTCTTGCGACCCTGTTGACTATTTTGAATGAAACGCTTGATTGTTCGATGATCACGCTTCAGAAGCTTGGCTATTTTAAGACTGCTGCATCCCTCTGCAATATATCTCACTATTTTTGACTTTTCTGAGCCTGTCAAGTCCTTCTTTTGACCCATTTTGCCAAAGGAAAGGAAGTTGCCTAATAATTATGCACACCTGATATAGGGTGTTGATGTCATTAGACCACACCCCTTCTCATTACAGAGATGCACATCACCTAATATGCTTAATTGGTAGTAGGCTTTCCAGCCTATACAGCTTGGAGTAAGACAACATGCATAACGAGGATGATGTGGTCAAAATACTCATTTGCCTAATAATTCTGCACTCCCTGTATATAGTAGAGAAGTATGCAATTCCAGATTCAGCCAAGATGTCATGAAAGCGCACTCTCTTTTATTTGATTAATATGATATTACCTGCAAGTACAGCTTTTGTTTTTTTGTTTTTTTAAATCTACAGTACTTTTAAAATTGTAAAAGCACATTCAACACAATTAAGCACTCTTCTTGTTTCTCCACACCTGTTCTGATGTCTTGTAGAAGGCCACAGAGGCATTAACCAGCTTGAGTCTGTCTTCCATCTTCAGCATGAGCTGCTGCCAATGTATAGCCACCTTCTCAGCACAGCCGCGGATGGCCTCAGGGTCAAAGTGCCCAGCCTGTAACAAGATCTCAGCCTTCTGCTGCACCTGCAGTGCACTCTGATGGGTCTTCTGAAGAGAGTTAGCATGGAACAAAGACTGCAGGGAGAGAAAAGAGAGAGAACAATAAGTCAAACATACCTTAGCTCGGAGGATGAGAAAAAAAAATCAAAGAACAGTAACCGAGATTAAGTTTGGTGCGGCACTACCTAACCACTTTCATACAGTGGTGGACAGTAACAAGGGTTTTTTTCTCAAGCATCTGTACTTTATCAGAAAATATAAATTTTTAAACTAGTATTTAGGTTTAGGTTTTCTACAGTAAAACATGGGTCTGTTTTCTATCTGCTGGCATTGTCATGATGAAGGAAAGAATAAATCTAACTTTAATAGTCAGTGACAGACATTTACGAGCAGAGTCCAGCAGGTAAAACCTTGTCCAAAGCAGGAAATAGAGTCTGATACCAAATACTGTGATAAATGACATGACTACTGTACTAGGAGCTACAGACTGCACATTTAATTCCGTTGCTTTGCTTTTCTCAGGCAAAAATATCGAACTGCTAAAATAGTGTTGAGAGTGAGTATTATTTGTCAGAATCTGGTCCTTACATATACTGCGCCGAGGTTACCGAGAGCACTCAAAAGAAAAAGCTGTGAATTGCAGTAAAAACAATGGAGCAGCTCCACTGGGAAGACGTCTGTGGGTCATAAATCCTTCAGGAAAACGTTATGATCCCTGTGTGAAATTTTATGAATGAACTGTTCCTGTTGGATCTGTTTGAAATATTCTCAGAGTAATCACTTCCATACATCTCTCAGTGTTAACCTGTGTGCTGAGAGCGAAGAGAATGAAACTGGTGCATTTCTGTTTTTGACTAAAAGAGAAGAGAGGCTGGTGAATTAGGGGGGATTTCGGGTTGATTGGGACCAGGGCCGGCCCGTGGCATAGGCGGAATAGGCAAATGCTAGGGGCGCCACTCATCTATAGGGGCGCCAAAAATGTATTACTGATACTATTTTATTCATATTAATTTGAAATATTAGCAAATAAAGCGCAAAAAAACTTAACTAAGTCCCCGCATCTTCCCGCTCCGCCTCATCAATCTCCCCCGCCGAGCTTGAAGTGCGTCAGAAATATAACGCGTGATCAGTTTAGCGTTGGGAATTTGTTGTGTCGCGCCACCTCTCTATCTGATATAGACAGGATTGCTTTCATTTTTTATGGTGCTTGGCTGCTCGCACCAGGTGTAGACACGGGGAAAGCCTGATTATTTATGACGGATTGCCGAATTGTTGTGTCAAAAAAGACAGAAGCCCTCTGATGCAGGCAAGATAAGGGATACACTGCAAAAAATTATCTTCTTACTCAGTGTGTTTGTCTTGTTTCTAGTCTAAATATATAAAAAAAAATCTTAAATCAAGATGCATTTACTAGATAAGTAAAATTATATTTTGTCTTAAAACAAGCTAAATTATCTGCCAATGGGGTGAGAAAAATAATTTAGTTTCTGATTGAAAGCTTGTTTCTTGTTTCTATCCCTAACAGAAATAAGATAATTCTTCTCACCCCATTTGGCAGATAATTGCGCTTGTTTTAAGCAAAAACTCACTTCATTTGGATTCCCCCCCCCCAGAAAACAAGGAAAAATATAATGTCATTTTACTAGTAAATACATCTTGATTTAAGAATTTTTTGATATTTGGACTGGAAACAAGAAAAAAAATACTAAATAAGAAGAGCATTTGCAGTGTAAAGACAGAGCTAATGAATGAACAGTTTATCTAAATGCATAGTAGTAAAATGCTAATGTTCGCTAATTAATTCCAGTTTTATAAATGCAAGCAGCCGTTCTGGGTTCTCCAGAGGCCACAGACAGTGTGGTTTTATAAAAATAAAATAAAATCATGTAATATCACTTTTTTAATAGCCTAATGTTTTTATTCTGCCGTTGTGCAGTTTTAAGGGGACATATGGACATTTTAAAATGTATTTGCCCAAATTAGTAATGATATTTATATACAGGTTTATTTAAAATAGCAACATTATATGTAAATTTCACATGAAATATCTAAATTTCTCAGTTTAATTCATGGTGAAAACATGAATGTGCATATTAGTGGAAGATTTCTGCTATCTACTGGAAAACAAACACTTTTGCTAGTTCTCAATAGTTTGTGCATGAATGCAGATGCACTCTTGCTATTTTTGTTTAGGCTGTAATGTGGCGTAGGTGCTATTTTTGTATAGTTTAACTATCATCAGCCTTTAAATGTTTTTTAATAATAATAATGTCATGAACATAATGATGGGGTAGAATGGACTGGACATCATATAAAAAAAAATAAAATAAAAAAAAACATCAATGCATTACAAAAGTAAAACAGTACCAGTGTTTCCACAAATGAGACTGAAAACATGTAGTGCTAAACCTTCATACAAGGGGCACCAAGTAAAATCTTGCCTAGGGCAGCAAATTGGTCAGGGCCGACCCTGATTGGGACACTTTAAAAAACTAAAACCTTTTTTTCCCCATGACTAAGATGAGACGATGACGAAAAAAGATGAGATTAAAATGTAGTTAAAAAATAGAAACTGTACAAAAATCTGTCTTTATTTTAAAGAAGAGGAGACAAGGAGACAAACGCCTCTCTTAAGCCTGCTTCAGACTTTAGCAATCCTATAAGATCATTACAAATCACATTGTACGACATGGATCTAATAAACTTGGGTACGACATGTATGTAGACTGTACGACACCTTTTGAATTGTAGGCTACGACACAAGTTAGTATAGAAGAATAAAACGTCATCAGTATCCACATTGTTCCGCAAAATCACATCTACGTCCTGCAACAGAGCAATCATCAGATGGTCACCCTAATGGGGAGGGAGTTTTCAGTTTGAATATGCCTACAAAATACATCAAATTATTCCTGTTTTTTTCCCCTTCATATGGCCATTCAAATGGAACAAGAGAGATTGACAGAGAGAGAGAGAGAGAGAGAGAGAGAGAGAGAGAGAGAGAGAGAGAGAGAGAGAGAGAGAGAGAGAGAGAGAGAGAGAGAGAGAGAGAGAGAGAGAGAGAGAGAGAGATAGGGGAATGGACTTGAAGCCAAAAATGAATTCCAAACCTGTAAGACTTTTGTTCATCTTTGGAACACAAATTAGTGAAAGAGATTTCTGTCCCTCCCTTGACAGCTATGCTATTACCACTTTGACACTTTAAAAAGTTCATAAAGAGATTGTAAAACGAGAATGACCCTCATTGGTTCTTGCTGAAGCTCAAACGTGATGCGTAACACGAGAATGAATCTCATTGGTTCTTGCAGAAGCTCAAACGTGATGCGTAACACGAGAATGACCCTCATTGATTCAGACTCTTCAAAAAATGTCTTCTAAACTGCTCAATTCATATGGATTAGTTTTACGATATCTTTATGAACTTTGTGAACATGGTAGTTGCGTAACTGTCAATGGAGGGACAGAAATCACTCAGATTTCATCCAAAAGATCTTCATTTGTGTTCCAAAGAAGAACAAAAGTCTTATGGATTTAGAACGATGTGAGTAATTAATGACAGAATTTTCATTTTTGGGTGAACTATCCCTTTAATTTATTTCACATCTACTTACACTGTAAAACAAAATCAGTTCTCCAATTGAAAATTTTCTAGTGACTGATCACATTGAATGTCTGTGAATTAAATTGCATCAATTCACAGAAATTCAATTTGGCCAACTGAAAAATGTAGATGTGATCGGTCACTAGAAAATGTTCAATTGGAGACCTGAATTGTTTTTACAGTGTACTGAGATCTGCCAGATTAAAGTTGTACAAAACTGTTCAGCATGTACAGAGAGAGAAAGGGAGAGGCTGGAGTCTGTGTTGTGTGTTTACCTCTATCGCGAGCTGGAACTGTTCATGTTCTCTCTGTAGTTGTTCGGCCTCTGACAGCGAGCTTGCGTTCACCATACTGGCATCCAACATAGACTCACCGTTACGAATCCAACCCAGAACCTGAACAACAAGAAATACAACAAAAGCAAAAAAACTAAAGCATTAGCTCTAAAACACACAGTGTCAATACAACCTTATTGAATAAATCAATCTACTAACACCCTTGAGTAAAAGTAGTACATTTTATAATACTTTGAAAAAAATGCTTAGTACAGAAATAATATCCTTTTAAAAAATACACTTTGTTTTCACACACTTCATTACATTTTAATTACAATTAAAATACACTTATATTAAAAGGATTTGTTAGCAGGACTAAACTACACATTGATATCTGATATGTAAGTTCATAATGAGTTCTATTGTGTTTTGAAATGTGGTTAAAGTGTACTTTAGCATGTATGATAGACTAAAATACTTCATTTTCATTTCTATTAAAGCTTGTATGTCATGCATTTAAATATATTTGTAATTACACATTTGTAAAGATGAAGCTGCAATTTTGTACATTTAAAAAATGTCTTTAAATGTAATCTAGCTGTCGGTCGGTCTGTCTCATAGACCGTAAAAAAATATGGACGACGCGAATTCATTCTCTTCCGCTGAAGAAAAGTCAAGCCGTCAGAGGTCCGAATATGGCACTGACATCTTGCGTAGATTTCGGGCCGAGCCTGCGCAGTAGAGAGCAGGAAGTAGAGCCGTGATATCAAAAGCCTGCCCGTTTTTAGGACAGTGTAAACAGCGGTGTACAGATGAGTAAATTGTGTTAAAAATACTGTGTTTTTTTACACGCGAAACATGAACACATGTTATATTGCACACTGTAAACACAATCAAAGCTTCAAAAACACACGAAGAATGGGACCTTTAACTTCTTTTCTGTGTAAAGCACTTTGAATTGCCACTGTGTATGAAATGTGCTATACAAATAAACTTGCCTTGCCTAGACGGTACGGAGAACATGACGGCAGCAGGCAAACCCGGCATTGCAATGTTCATCACGGCGCCGAATAATGTCCTGTAAGCTACGTCCATAAAAATGTATTATGAATTTGATGCGAGTAGATTAACAAATGGCCGGTAACATGCATACTGTGTGCCTATCTGAGTGTGGTATAAGCATACTTATTAGCGAATAATCAGAATAATGAAAATTGCATGTAAACTGGAGTGATGGAGTCATGTAAACATCTTACAGTGATTAATACCTTACTCTGATTATTATAAATAGTTGCTTTATTGGTGCACATGTAAACGTAGTCAGTGACAACAGCAAATAACTAATTAAAACTAAACTTATTTAAAAACGAACACTTGAAATGAAATCAGTGGGATAAAAACTGCCTGTAATTTGATTAATTTGTCTCGCGTCCATTAGAATACACGGAGGGGCGGGGGTTATGAGCTGTACTGGGATCAAACACCTGGGGGCGATCAAGATATTTTGGCTTCAGTTTTTAGTACGAGTGCGGCAGGCTTGGTCTGTCTGTATATCTACCTGTCTAAAAAAATTCTCAGAATTGTGAGATATAAACTCTTTGCGAGTTTTCTGACTCGCAATTCTGACTTTTTTCTCACAATTGAGAGTTTATATCATGCAATTCTGAGAAAAAAGTCATTTTTACCTTCCCTTTTAGCTTGGAAACAAGCTTTATGCGTATCAAGTGCACTCAGCAGTGTTGGGTAAACGCATGGAGTTGAACACGAAACAGACAAGATGCATAATACAAGATATTTACAATTAAATCCAGGAATCCTCTGTATGAAATACCATACTGATCTGAATATTGACACCCCCAGTGTGCAGCGATATCCCGAGGAGACTCAGCAGAATTCATAATTCCCTCTGCTCATTTCTCTCCATTAGCGCTTGTAGCGGCAGACGCTTTAGGGCTGTCCCTGGCGACAGCACTTTGGCCCTCACTTACGCTCCGAATGAGATTAGCTCTGAGAGACACACTGAATCAGCCATCACAGCCGGTTGCGTCTCTCTCCATTGATTATCAATCAGAGGAAGTGCCAGTGACAGAGCCAAGAGAGCGCCACACGAGACTACAGTGTGTACTAGAGACCAGGACTGTGATAGATCAATAACGTGGGATACAACACTCTTTTGCTTCATAAAGAAGAGCAACCTAAGAGTATTTTGCCATTTTTAACAAATACACCAGCGATGGCGAGTCCTCTGAAATTGTTATTATGGGTAAAGCGAAAACATCTACATTACTGTTCAAACATTTGTGGTCACCAGTACACATTTTGGATGTCTCTAAGAGACTTATTTCAGGTCTTGGAGTCTCTGCCAATCATCTGATGAATTGATCCAGGAACACACACAGTACAAAATGTGCCGTGTTGTGGTACTCCAGGGTCACGGATGGGAAACCCTGCTATATAGTACGGACAGTGTGCTAAACAGAATATATCTTTGGGATATAATTTACAGCTGTGATTCTGAACAGCTCTTTATCCCAAATACCACAGTAAGAATATGAAGACAACAGAAGACAGCAGGACTCATTGATAAAGTTTCACTTTTGGCCCTGTGATGGATAAGCAGATAGACAGACAGATGCATGTCAGAGAGTGTGTTTTACCTGTTTAACCTCAGCCTGTAGGTGGCGTAGCTGCACACACTGCTCCAGGCGTTTCTGTGTGTGTTCAGCACTCACGTCCAGCTCGTGCTGTTTCTCGTGAAGAAACTCCAACAACTCCTGGACTTGAGTGGCCAGATCCACCTCTTTCTCCCCGGTCAACTCAATACCTGCATATTACACACAAACACACACTTCTGTTTATACTCCTGCTGAAACGACAGTATTTATATTGTCTGAAAGAACGTGTTCACAGTTCAAAACCACTGGGTGGCAGTATGGCAGCTAGCTCAAATACAGTGTTCACAGCATCTACAAACCCGCTCTCTCTTCCTACACTCATAGATCTACATTCAAGGGCAGTTTGGGATCATTTGCAGTCAGCAAAATAAACCCCAACATGTGTGAAGTGATAGAGAGTATATAACCAGCAATAAAGATCAATTAAACAATTTAGCATCATTATACAAAACAACAACAACAACAAAAAACCTCATTCTGTATGATTTATAAGCTTGTTTCCTCACGGGGACATCATTTTTTTTGAGTCCCCATGAGTCAGTGTGCATTCAGGTGAATGCACAATTGTGGTGCATTCCTCACCGGTATACAAAAACATGTGCACATGCACACACACACACACACACACACACACACACACACACACACACACACACACACACACACACACACACACACACACACACACACACACACACACACACACACACACACACACACACACACACACACACACACACACACACACACACACACACACACACACACACACAGGGGTGTTTTTGTGAAATGTGGGGACATTCCATAGGCGTAATGGTTTTTATACCGTACAAACCGTATTTTCTATCCCCCTACACTGCCCCTGCCCCTAAACCTACCCATCACACACACACACACACACACACACACACACACACACACACACACACACACACACACACACACACACACTGCCCCTATCCCTAAACTTAACCCTCACAGGAGACTGTGCAGTTTACTTTCTGTGAAAGAAAAAAAATCATTCTGTGTGAAATATAAGCATTTTGAAAAGTGAGGACATGGGGAACGTCCTCATATTTCACCCTCTTTTTGTAATACCCATGTCATTATAGACATTTGTGTCCTGATATTTCACAAACATATGCCCACACACACACACACACACACACACACACACACACACACACACACACACACTCTTGTACATCAATCTTTGTGATGACATTCATTGACACAATGCAATCTCTAGCTCCTTACCCTAACCCTACCCATCAGAACTAACTGCCTAACCTGAACCCTTACCCTAAACCTACCCTTAACCTAAATATAAACCATGTCTTGACCCTCAAACAGGCCTTTAAAGGGGTCTCAGAAAGCGAGGACCGGCCAAAATGTCCTCACTTTACTCTCTTTGTCCTCACTCTGCTGGTCTAAAACTCAAAAAATCTTTCTAGCATGTTTTTCTTTAGATTTTGGGGTGAAATATAACCCAGTGGTTAATTTGTGATTTTAGCTACTTCACTGAAAGAATAAATCCAAATAAATCAATTCGGTCAGTTTGATTTCTAAAAAATACTAATTACTAGAGATAAAATATACAATTGGAAAGTTTATTATCTAAACTGAAGTAATAAATACCAAGTTCTGTCATGAAACTCTAGATGGTGCAGGCTGATAGGTCCTTAACTAATTTGTTAGCGATCACATTGTTATCTACCAGGGGTTGAGTGACTGTGATGAAAGCCGGCGTCGACTAGTCGCTGATGACGTCATTAATGAACAATTATTAAGGTTTTAAGGTTTTCTTGTGCACAGGACAATTATGGCATATGACACAGCGCTGCCCGCAAGGTTACTGCTCCTACATAACAGCTTTTTATCTTTTTGTCTTTGGGTCATTATATTAATGCATTAGTGAGAGAGCGGTTGCGATTTCATGTGAATTAATTCTACCTGGCAGCGTCTCTCTAATAATAGTGAAGCTGTGGGTTTTAGTTACTAAGAAATATATGCTAGAGCTTTTCAGTTTCTGAGCTATTTTATTGATAAATCACAGAACAGTGTTGACAATACATTTCTGCGCTACTGAATGTTTCTGTGTGTGGTGCGCGTGATGTGCGAGCTATGTGTGTGTGTGTTACAATGCAGCAGCCCATTCGTTTAGAAAGGCGTTTAACGTACGTGTACAATAAGCTGTTTAAAGCCGCAACAATGGATTTCCTGTTGCTCAAACAATAGAGCGTGGCACTAGCAACTCCAAGGTCATGGGTTTGATTCCCAGGGAAAGCAAGAACTGACGAAATGTAAAATGTGTACCTTGAACATTGCGTAAGTTGATAAAAGTGTCTGCCAAATGCATAAATGTAAATGTTAAAACATGCATTCTCCTGATCAATTTTGAGCATATTTGTCATTTTAACTGTTGGAAACAGAGCGTGAGCGTCAGGAAATGGCTTATCCTGTTGCGCCCTCTATAGGCCAGTGACTAGTCAACGTCAAGCTTAAAGCGTCATGGCAGAGCAAGACTTTCAGAAACTCTTTCAGACTTTCAGAAACCCTCCACCTTCCCCAGCTCCACCTGTATAGATCTGCTATGGGGATTATTTAATGTATGTTATAGTATATGCAGCAGCAGCAGCATGTCTTACACACTCACAGCAGCATGTCTGTGAATATTTTCGCAGTAGCAAGTCTCTGTACTTGCTCTACAGCAGCAGCAGCGTAGCAGATCTATTCCGCCCAGACCAAATACATTAACATTATCCATTACCATGCCAATCTGTCATGACAGAACAAAATAACTAACAGAACCAACAGTTGATATGTATATGAACCTTCTACTAAAGCTTAATTCTGGGGTTCCCCAGGGCTCGGTGCTTGGTCCTCTCCTCTTCTCCATCTACACTACTTCATTGGGACCCATCATTCAGGCACATGGCTTCTCATACCACTGCTATGCTGATGACACTCAGCTCTACCTTTCATTTCACCCAGACGACCCCACAGTAGCTGCACGAATCTCCAGCTGTCTGGCTGACATCTCTGCATGGATGAGAAAACATCACCTGCAGCTCAACCTGGCAAAGACTGAGTTTCTCATCTTCCCCGCCAGTCCCACCATACAACATGACTTCACCATCCAGTTAGGTACATCCTCGATTTCCCCATCAAAGTCAGTCAGAAATCTTGGAGTAACATTTGATGACCAGCTGTCCTTCAGAGAACACATTTTTAAGACAGCTCGCTCATGCCGGTTTGCGCTCCACAACATCAGGAAGATTAGACCGTTCCTAACAGAGCACGCAACACAGCTTCTGGTCCAGGCCCTGGTTATTTCTAGACTTGACTACTGCAATGCGCTTCTGGTTGGACTCCCCTCTTGTGAGATCTAAACACTTCGAATGATCCAGAATGCAGCAGCACGTCTTGTCTTCAACGAGCCCAAATGGACCCACATCACACCTCTCTTCATCTCCCTGCACTGGCTACCACTCGCTGCTCGCATCAAGTTTAAGGCGCTGACGCTTGCATACAGAGCCACCACGAGCTCCGCTCCTGCTTACTTTGACCCCATTCTACAAATCCACACCCCAACCAGAAGCCTTCGCTCAGCAAAGGAACGACGGCTTGTGGTACCATCACAGAGGGGGAAAAAATCCCTTTCCAGAACATTTTCATTCAACGTTCCCAGCTGGTGGAACGATCTTCCCAACGCCATCCGAAACGCAGAATCATTGACATCATTCAAAAGTCAACTTAAAACTCAGCTCTTCCGTGAGCACTTAACCTCATACATTTTTTTTTTTTTAATTATTTCTCTTTCTTCTTCCCTCCCCTAGCCTGTGCTACACTGAGCAATGTACACGGTCTCAGGATCTCAGGCTCTAATTGCGCTTCTCGACTCTTCATGACCTATCGCTTCATGTTCCCCCAAGTTGTAAGTCGCTTTGGATAAAAGCGTCTGCTAAATGCATAAATGTAATGCAAATTTAAATGTAATTCAGTCATTTTCTATATTGTCCCAGCAAAATCAGACACACCCATCCATCGGACATGCAGGCATGTGTGAGAGATCGTCACAGTAATGTCTGGAACAGACGGTGTCCAAACCTCGAACAGAAGACAGTGTCCTCAGCCAAGACCCATATGTGTGAGAGAGAGGGGGGTGAGAGTTGGGTCAGCAGTTTGAGGAGAGGAAGTCTGTTTCCAGTGTTAAAAATATCTGTGAGGCACAGAGCTGGATATTGGGATGATAGGAAGATAAAAGCAGAGAGGAAGAGTAATGTGTGTTGAAGACAGACAGTTGAAGAGATGGGTGACATAAGTATTAAATGTTTAGGCTCGATTCTTTTTACTTTTTAGTTCTTTCTATAAGCTGTACTGAGCATCATCCGTGTCCCATGTGTCTGGGGACCGGAGATCACAGCACAGAGGAGGCTGAATCCCATTGGTCCATATTGCTGTGTCTCTGTAGACTGCCATGTATTAATGACGCTGCCACCTGACACATCCTCTGTGCTGCTCTTCTTTCTCTCTATTTGTATCTCTCCTCTGCATCTATTTCTCTATTAAATAGAACTGATCTCATGAGAATTTGTGAGTATTGAACGGGTATTGTGCGAGTTGTCTGAGTGTACAAAAGCATACAATTTGTAGGTAAAATAAAATCAATTCTGAACTGCTGAAACGAGTAGTGAGCAATTCCAGTATCACTTCCTGTTATATACCTACATTTGCATAATGCCAGACAATGGTCTTCATTGGCTGTCCGCGAACAGCGTCTACTTTGACCTGCTCTCAAACACTGTGGTTGTAGCTGAGGTCTGGAAGAATTTTTTTTTTGTGTCGTCGACACTGTTTTCTGCACTGCAAAACCACTTTTGCGCACTTCAAAAGGATGAGGATTCATGATGGAATTGATGCAGAATATTTTTTTGTCATTGTTTCTGTTTGTTTCATCATGTATCAAGAGCTGAGGAAGCCTCTGGTGCTGAATCTCAGATATGGTAATGGTCGCTTGATTTCCGACACACGCTGTAATTGGTCGACCAAATCACAACAGACTGGGCCTTCTGACCAGTTAAAGCAGAGTAGGCTTGAGGAAAGGAGGAGTTTAGGGTGCTTTCACACCTCCCTCATTTAGCTCGGCTGAATCGTACTAGAGTTCGTTTTCCCCTTTGGTGCGGTTCGTTTGCTCAGGTGTGAAAGCAGCAATCGCACTCGTGTGCGCACCAAAAGCGGACCAAATATACGCTTTCAAACTAACTCTGGAGCGGTTTGTTTGTGGTGAGAAAGTGATCCGACCCCGAACAGACCCAACTGTAAAAAGTACTGATCATTTTTGGACTAAACCAGCTGCTGTGTTTTTTGACAGTTTGCACTTTAGCATGGCAGCTCGCGGACAAACTTGGAGTAGTGAGGAGGTGCGGAGCCTCATAGAAATTTGGTCTGATGACCATATCAGGTCCCAACTTTCGAAAACTCACAAGAACAGCGCGATCTTCGCTTGAAGTGACGAGCGATGCGCGCTCGCCGTTTGCAGTGCTTTAGATCGTTGTTTTCAAGCCGCATCCGCGCTTCATTATAGAAATGTATTGTTTGCATATTGTGGTGTACACAAACAATGTAATAGATTATGGCCAGGGACAAAACCAGCCAGCGCAGTCGCAGTTTAGGAAATACGCCATGGCCAATGAGTGATGTGGATGTAGTAATGTGACTGCATTTAGATTCAACTGCACAACTGGTTCAGACCAAAGCAATCAGTGTGGTGTGAAAAGGAACCAAAAAAGCTGAAAAATGCTATAATGTATAATTGTTTGCCCTTGGTTCGGACCAAATTAACTGAACTAGAGATGTGAAAGCACCCTTAGAGAGACTGAGGGCCCTATTTTAATTATCTGAGTGCATGGTCTGAAGTGCATGTTGCAGGTGTGTCCGAATTCACTTTTGCTAGTTTAACGATGGAAAAAACAGTCGGTGCACCAGGCGCATGGTCTAAAAGGGTTGTACCTAGTCTCTTAATGAGCCATGGGTGTGTTTTGGGCGTAACGTGCAATAAACCAATCAGAGTCTCATCTCCCATTCCCTTTAAAAGCCAGTTGTGCTTGCACCATGGCAGATTCATTATTTACATGGTGGAATTTGCGAGCGGAAAGATGCTTCTCCAGAGAGGAATCCTTTTATTTTTAATATTTAAAAATGTTTGTGTGCTGCTGTGTGTCCCTGTGTGTGTGTGTGTAATAAGTAGAGTGTACGCACGTTGTGCACCCGCCTATAGGCACATATTGCTAATGCACTATTACTACACTATTGACTTCAGGTTTTTGTTGGTCAATGGCGCAGTCGTTTTCAGTTCCTCAAAATAGCAACTCTCCAACAATGCTCCTTGAACACACCTGGTTTTCAGACCAGCACGCCCATGGCTGCAATGATGGGCATGAGTGCTTTTGCTATTTAAACAACATGGCGCTGGATGTGAAAATGATAACTGCGTCGGGCTGAAACTAGCAAAAAAACACGCTCGATGGCGTTGCATTACACCAGGGTGTATGATAGGGCCTTGAATCTTCAAACTAATTGTTTTCAGACTCTTTGAGAAATGAGGTGATGTGCAATGTATATTCTGAGAATATTTGTGTTTTTTGGTATTGGAGGCACGTAAACCTATTGTAAGAGACAAAATTAGAAACATAACAGGAACACTTTAAGATTTTTTTCTAGAGTTGCATTTAGGACTTTTTGGACTTTTTTTAAACTTCTTTCTTAAATGTCCCGTTCTCCGTGTTTTTTTGAAGCTTTGATTGTGTTTACACTGTGCAATATAACATGTGTTCATGTTTCGCGTGTAAAAAAACACAGTATTTTTAACACAATTTACTCATCTGTACACCGCTGTTTACACTGTCCTAAAAACGGCTGATGAGTTCCTTTATTCTATGAAGTCCCTCCTTCAGAAATACGTAACGAGTTCTGATTGTGCCAGCGGTTCCTGTGTTGTGATTCGACAGCAGCTTAGCGCACGTGGAAAGGTCACGCCTCTTAACGGGAGATGTATGCGCTCAATGATCTCTACAGCGTCCCTGGGAAAGCCAAACAAAGGTGATTTGACTCTGGGATGAAAATAACAGCGTCTCGACGACATGGCGACAAACACACTCAAACGCAACACTTCCTTTTCTCCACGCGACACGTCCTCTTCTCCACGTGGGACAGCAACAAGACCACGCCCCCTTTTTTCGCGTATTCTTGTGGGCGGAGGTTAGTCTGTTCTACTGTTCTACTGACGTCATTAATGAAGGAAGTACCAGGATGTAGTCCAAGCCGGCCGTTCGCTGTAGGCTTTGAAAGGGAACTTCTGTTAAATAAAATATCTCGCTTGGCATTGAACTTTGAGCTTTATAATTTTACAGGTATTATTTATGCTCTAACAGCAACATTACACACTAACTAAAGTTTGAACAATGGGATCACGAAGAACGGGACCTTTAAGAAGATTTTTGCAGCCAGCCCCTGGTCATTTTTGTGTGTAACATGCGTCAGGTAGTCAGAGAACAGATGTGGGTGAGAACCTGGAAGTACTAAAAGTACAACAACTTGTGACCACCAGCGATTTAATCTCTGTCAGCGTGAAAGCACTCTACTCTTTTTCATCTTCCTCTCTCTCTCACCTGAGGCTTGGACCTCCATGATGTACTGATGCAGGTCTTGACCCTGCTGCATAACCTCATAGGTCATGTTGTTCATGGCCAGTTTTCTCTCTGCGTGCCGCTGGAGTCTCTGTTCAGCAAGACTGGGTTCTTCTGCTGAAAAGTCGTTTAGCTGTCGAACCAGGTCCTCATTCCACGCGTCTAACTCCGCTGTTACCTGCAGGACAGGGAGGATAGTTAAATACCTCTGCACCTGACCTGATGACATTTACATTTATGCATTTGGCAGACGCTTTTATCCAAAGCGACTTATAGGGACCTTATTACAGGGACAATCCCCCTGGAGCAACATGGAGTAAAGTGCCTTGCTCAAGGACACACTGGTGGAGACCGCTGGGATCGAACCAGTAACCTTCTGCATATCAGTTCCATGGTTTACCCCACTGGACCACCATCTCACACTATCATATCAATTATAAATTATTATATAATTTATGGTGAACCAAGAACAAATGTATTTATGTTTTTTTCTGTATATAAATGACAGAAAATAAGTTCCAGGAAAATACATATTTTGATTCTTCATTGAACAAAAGACTCTCAAAGTGGTCATGGCATGAGAAATCACATTTTCCTTGCTTTTTGACATATAAAATGTCTTTGAATCATTAAAACATCCTGAAAGTTTTATATATTAAAACATTCTCATTTTAAACAAAGCATTTATTTAAAGTCACAGTGAAATAAAACTTGATACTTCTTATTTTTTCATGAAATATTGCATTTATATAGCCTGGATGCCAGCTGAACTTAGCCCCGCCCCCAACATTTGAGGTCGGGATGTTCGGTCTGGACTTGATCCGTTGTGGAGCAATTATGCTCGAACCAGAGCTGTTTGGACCAATCAAATTGTCAGGGCGGGCTTTATAAGATGATGGACGGTAACGTAACCATCCACGTCATGAGCGCTTGGGTTGAATTAATTTGAATCTGAGTATGACGATGTCAGGCTAAAGTACTCTGTGTATCCTTAAGTTATTTTTACAACACCGACAAAGATCGTTTACACTCGTGTGTGTGCTGTTGAGTTCTGTTGACAACTATGTGTTTTTTTTATTTGTATTAAACATTACAAAACATCACAGTATTAAAGCAGTCCAGATAGACACGTAAACAACAACTATGCATGTGTTGCTATGTGTCATTCATGAATGATTAATTCTTTTTGAACTAATCTTTAATATGACTCGGGAACAACAAGTTGTTTCAGACCGATAGTTCATTTTGTGTTGACCGCGCATGCACTACATGCCATTGGTTCTGTTCAGGATCTTCTACATTCAGCCTATGGGGCTGTGAGTTGGTGAACGAATGACTCGAACCTGAAGACTCGAGAGGCGAACTAATCTTTCCAGGGAACAGACGTGATTAAATGTGAAGTAACAAAAAGAAAGAACGACTCTGATTCGGAGCTGAGGTGAACTAACAGATTGCATAGCCTGAATACCCAGCTAATCAATGAATGAATCCTTTCTTTCTTAAAGTTTGGCTGCATTAGCTTATAATTTACTCTAAATGGGATCAACGTTTGCATAAATACTAGATGTGTTGGGGAATTTAACATGTGACATTTTAATTATATTCTTCTGAAATGAACGAAAAGACTTGAAAAAAGATTTGTTCATTTTGCTGAACGAGTTATAATGATCCCAACTTCCCACTACTACTATGCATTGCTCAACATAAGTCACTTACTCCAATTGAGTGCAGAGGCATTTCGGTTGAGACACGCCCCATAATCACAGCCCAATGGAGCAGTATCAGACTCATATTCTCACTAGAATTGAGTATGACAACGTCTGGCTAGAATTTATATATAATAAATTATATTTATTATAAATGATTTATCGGTGCACATCATTCTTTAAATTCATGCGCCCTCATAATATGTCACTCATATGAGATCACAGCAATAGCAAACCACAACCATCCAATGATCCAATGAATTCCACATTAACAAAAATCAAGTCCCGTCCTACATTTTTTCTTGTTTGAGAATACTTTGTGTTAAAATGTGAAAGTTTTTTGGCTTCAAATGGATCATATTTTACTTATAGTCAATAGTTTTATAGTCATTTTTATAATTCACAATGCTTAATGAGATGAGTTAATTTTTTCGAATCAAATCTTTAAAATTAATTTCAGAGCCCGTTGTTTTGGTTCAAGATCAAAAACTATTTACGGAAGATTTAAAAAAATCTCTATGGAGAAAATAATTTCAAATATACTAACCCTAGCATGCAAACACACATACAAACACACTGTCTTCACCTCAATTGTGTACTGCTCAAAGATGCGCAGTTGCAGGAAGATGTCAAGTTTGATCTTCCTCTCATGGAAAAGTTCCTCCATGTGGCCCTGGGCCTCCTCTAGCTGCTGTAGGACGCCCTCGATGTGAGCGATAGAGCTGGTGTGAGGCATCTTATTACTGCTCATTGCTGAGTCTCTGTGCAACACAGAATTAATGTGTTACAAATTTGAGTTAGGGTTAGTCTAGAACCATTACAATTTGCTTATATTAAAGGAATATTCTGTGTAAAGCACAACTTAATGTTTATATACAACATTTGTATCATTACGTAAATGACAGACTTTGAACTCCTTCAGTTTATAAAATCAAATGAGAAACACGTTGACACTAATATACTTGAAATTGATGTATGACAGACTTTTCACACACACTTATATTTTTGAAATCTCTGGAATTTTCTGTGGGCCTTAATACAACTTTACACAGATGGCGTTGGTAAGTATTCACACCAGTACTAAGCCAACACATGTAATGTTTTAATGTTATGGGTATACTTTCAAAACAGTGTTATAGCTGCATATATTTTAAACACTTATTCAGTGCTGCATACTTTCAATGTAAGAACAAAAGCAGTAGAACAACATTAAATATTCTGGTAACAGGACATCCGTTAGACATTTAACCCTAAAACACAACAAAATGCAATGCGTAATTCAAAATAGGGGTAAAATACCATCATAATTCAGTGAAAATTCCATCATATTAACATATTTGCAATGTGTAGTCAGCACGCACAAGGACGAAGATCCAAATAGGCAGTATTTATGAATGATGTAAAATACACAAGGGATCTCAGGGACAACATATGTGAAACGCTAACTATATAAAACATAAATGAGAACTGACAAGGGATTGAACATAACAGGGAGTATAAATACAAGGAAACAAATATAACACAATAAAAAAACAGGTGCAAATTATGAGTAATCATAGAAACAAAGGACATAATCAGTAATCTAGGAAACCGAAACTAAACAGAGCAGGGAAAAAGGGGAGGGAAGCCATAATCGTGACAGTAGTCCCCCCTCCCGGAAGGCACATCCTTGCGCCATAACTGTTATTCTGTGGAGGGAAGGGGCTTTGGAGGAGGGTGTGGAGCTGGTGATGGACAGGGACCAGGAAGAGGGTAGAGGGAGATACCATGGCGGAGCCGATGGGTCAGGGTGGAGCTTTGGTGGAAGGTCTGGGAGGAACCTGGGGGCCGTCTGAGGCGAAAGTGGTGGAGTTAAAGGCAGAGCTAAGAGGCTGACAGAGCAGGGCGACATTCATGGTCTGGAAGCCCAAGGTGGAGGCGCCTGCTCCTGGGACCGAGGCGGAGACGGGGGCTCGGCAGACTGGGGTGACGACAGAGGGAGTAAGGACGATGGGGAAGCAGGAGGTAAGGAGAAGTCCGGTGGAGCCAAAGGGGTGGAGGGTTGAGGCACAGTCAGAGATCCGGAAGTCAGTGGCGGAGGCTGAGCAATAGCTGACTGAGGCTGGGCCGGAGGGATGAGGGAGCCCTAGGGCTGACAGACCATGGTGAAGCAGAGGGAGCGCAGAGCTGAAGTGGAGCTGACGGGCCAAGGTGGAGACAATGGGCCTGAAGGCCTGAGGAGAAGCCAGGGAATTGTGCAGAGCTGGGGATTGGGAAGCCAGAGCCAGAGAGATGCACGGAGTTAGTGGTGGGGGCGGAGCTGAGGAGCGGGACAACACCAGCGGAGATGAAGGATACTGGTTGCTGAACGGAACCAGCTGAGGAGATAGAACCAGGAAGTCGGATGGGAACATTGGAGGAGGAAGGTCTCCGGATGGGACCAGAACATCCAAACAGCCGAACGGGACCAGAAGAGAAGGCATAGATTTGAAGGTGGGGACTCGGTAGGGAACTGGATCCGTGGACCCAGGTCTATAAAGCATTGGTCCGCTCCTGGCTCTGGTTCGGACTAGGTGGCTGTCTCTGGCTCCGTGGTAGGATTCGGCTCTAGCACTTGGTCCGTGGCATACGCGGGGCTGACGGGCTCCTCCTCTACCTTGCAGATGGTGAGAGGAGAACCGCTGTACGGGAGCACCCACCCCAAATAATCCACTAGAGTCCCTCACTCGAGGAGGAGGAGATGCACTGCTGGTAAATCTATTCTTATATTACGGCCGGTTATTCTGTAACATGTAGTCAGCACGATCACAGGAGATCACAGGAACAATATATGACAAACGTTAACTACATAAATAAAAAACGAGAACCGACAAGGGACTGAACATAACAGGGAGGGCAAGGCAAACATAATGAAAGAGAGGTGCAAATTATAAGTAACCATAGAAACAAATGAGGAAACGGGTATTAAAGGAAACAAAACAGAATATCAAAATAAGAGTCAATAACCATGATATAATACAATAGGGCCCTATTTTCACAGACTTTTCTTAGATTTTGCCTTTTAGACTTCCGTTATGTGTATTTACTGTAAAAACACATTTCAGTTGTTTAAGAGGGTCAAGGTTTGGCCGGTGAGCATGGTCCAACTAAGCTGTAATATACCATTAAGTGGCCAAAAAGTATTTGGTAACCATTTATATTTACAGTGTCCATGTTACATGTAGTTAATGTAGTAATAATATAAATTATACATAATTACATGCGACTAACCCTTAATCAAACCCTACCCTATAGTCAGTACAAGCAGTTAATTATTATGACTTAAATTTATAATTACACTGTAACACGGGCACCTTTAAAATAAAGTATAACCAAGTATTTTTCTCAATGGCCATTCAAAAGCAGCTGTTTTTTATGATGATGTAAATTATTTGTAAGCAGTTTACAAATCACTAAGATTTCGTCGTATTTTATGTTGCACCAGTGTGTGATTTTTGGAATGCTCTGTGATGTAGGTTTGTGTTTTAGAGTGATCAGTCATGTCATTTATGGTGATTGGCCCAAAAAACGTAGCACTTGTTGTCAGGGTTTTCCTCTGACAGCTCTGTATGTTTTGTTTGTGTTGTGCATGAACACATGGCTCTGTCTTGGTTTGTGTTTGCCATGTGCTCTCTGTGTCCTACCTCCTTGTTTCCTGTTACCACGCCCCCTTGTTTAGTCCTTGTCTAGTCCTCATTGATTAACTGATTGTGTGCTCACCTGTTCCTTGTCTGAGTGTGCTCACCCTTTCCTCATGTTTTCTGCTCCTTGTTTGTCTGAGTGTGTTCCTCACGTTTTCTGCTCCCTTTATAAAGTGTGTTCTTTTCCTCATGTGGTTGCTGGTTCGTTATACGTTGTACCTACGTGTGTTATGCTAGTATTGGTCTTGTCTTGTTTTCTGTGTCTCTAGTTCCTGTCCTGCAAGTAGAGCTTCCCTGGCAGCTTGCTCTCCTTGCCTTGCTGTAAGCTTGGTGAGTTTCCTGATAAGACCTGACTGCATTGCCCTAGGATTCCTGCCTGGCCATCGCTGGTATCCTCTGGTCTCATGCTGCTCTGTCAGAACTGCTCTCCAGTCTATCACCTTCTGGAGTTAGTTATTGTGGCTGATCTTCCTGCTTGTATTGTGCTCTTAACCTGCCTACTGTTTGGACTGTTCACCTCCTCACCATTTCTTGTCTTGTCAGCTGTTTGTCAATAAACCCCTGATCACTCATTCCTACATTTGAGTCCTCTCTCATAGAACTGTGACACTTGTTGTCTCCTCAAGCTTCAACGGCTGTTTGTGAAAGTTTAAATATCAAGGGTATGTAAACATTTGAACAGGATCATTAGTGCAAATTAAAGCTACACTGTGTAACTTTTTTAGTTTATTCTTAGCTAAAAACACTTAGTTCTTTCAAAAATATATGTGCTCATTAATGTATATTTACTTCTTTCAAGTAATAAAGTATTCTCGTAATTTTATAATATGCCATTGAAAATACATACGTGTAAGGGGTTCGAATGGGGGTCGCCATGTTGCCCCTCCATCTTGAAAGTACATTAGCCAAAGAGGGACATACCCGTAAATTCAAGCTTCGCCTTTCGCGTTTTAACACTCTGTAACGAGTAGGAAAATAGTGTGGCCCCTTTAAGAGCGTTCACCCCGGTTGGAGCGCCTGCGTTCTGTGTGTGTGTGTGCACTGCGCCTCGAGCTCCCATGTGTGCGGATTATTTTCTGTCTTCTGTTGCTAACATTCATTTATTGTTGTTTTGTTGGGTAATGCTGTGGACGGAAGTGGAGTTTGTGCCGGACTCTTGTGGGGGTTCCGCGGGGAATAAAGTGCGGGCTGTTTGATGTCAATCGCCTCCGTGTTTGCATCGACTCCAGTTGCGTTGAGTGAGCTATCCGTATTTTTCACCCGGACACACGCGTTACAACTCGATGGCGAATGTGAAGAGGGGGATTGCTGGATCGAACTGGAAGCCATGTTAATCTTGGACTAAATCGGCCACTGTAGGAGTTCAAACGAAATCGGAATTGGGAGGAAAAGAAACTAATATTTACTGGATGGTCATATACCCTTTCACCGCTAGATGGGGGAAAATATCACACAGTGTAGCTTTAAATGAATTTTGTCTGTGTAATGTAAATACCTGTTGAGATTTTGAAAAGTATGTAAACTTATTAGCACGTGTTGATACCTGAGTTGTTGCATAAGGTCTTCTCCCTCTTTAATGACGTTTAGTGTGGCCTCCAGTGTGGCCGTCTGCTGCTGCTGAAACTGTTTGATCAGCTCCTGAACCGAATCAACCGAGTCAGAACAAACGTCCTCCAGCAGCTCCTTTTGCAGGTCCTCCATCCACGTCCACAACTGAAACACACATGCAATACATACAAACACACATTGATGCATGTACAGACTTTCAGTGATAGCTTCTGATGATATTTCCTCATGATAGTCCTACTCTTTAACTTAATTTCATTAAGTTTATAATCAACATTTATTCCCCACAATGAAGCCAATACCTGACCCATATACAAGCGCAGTAACACACTTACTCCAGTAAAGACCTAAAAAAAGTTTCACAACTTTTCTACAGACTCAAAGATGGAGTGACCTGTCTGCACAGATTATTACTCTCATCTAACAATAATCTGCCCTGAATCCAATATTAGAAAGCAGCCTGAAATGTATGCTCTCATTTCTCATTCTGCTTCCATTTTTAACATTTCAGTGTAAAAGATTAAACAGTATAGAAATGATTCAGACAGTTCATTAAAACGTAGAACAAAATGATCCCCCAAACACTGGATTGTTATGTGGTGTAAAGCGCTGACCCTTGCATACAGAGCCACCACGCGCTCAGCTCCGACTTACTTTGACCCCATTCTACAAATCCACACCCCAACCAGAAGCCTTCGCTCAGCAAAGGAACGACGACTTGTGGTACCATCACAGAGGGGGAAAAAATCCCTTTCCAGAACATTTTCATTCAACGTTCCCAGCTGGTGGAACGATCTTCCCAACACCATCCGAAACGCAGAATCATTGACATCATTCAAAAGTCAACTTAAAACTCAGCTCTTCCGTGAGCACTTAACCTCATAAAAAAAATAATAATAATAAATAAATGTTCCTCTTTCTTCTTTCTCTTTCTTCTTCCTTCCCTAGCCTGTGCTACACTGAGCAATGTACACGATCTCAGGCTCTTATTGCGCTTCTCGACTCTTCATGACCAATCGCTTCATGTTCTCCCAAGTTGTAAGTCGCTTTGGATAAAAGCGTCTGCTAAATGCGTAAATGTAATGTAAATGTGTAAGTTAGTGTTTAAAGGTCAGTGTCGGTTTGAGAACCAATAGGGTTCTTGAGGTTCCTCATGAGGGACTGAACCTTAAATGTATAATCATATTACATAAAATCCGAAGAAACAATTCAATTACATTATCGGTAAATGTTTTTGAAAGAAGTCTCTTATGCTGACTTAAGCTTCATTTAAAGGGATAGTTCACCCTGGAAGGAAAACAAAGCCATCTTTTACTCACCCTGCTGTTGTTCTAATGCCCTGTGTCCTTTCGGACCTCAAAAGCAGAAATTTAAAAAATAGTCCTGCACGTGAAAGTGAAAGTGAAGTGACGTGGCGACCCATACTTGGAATTTGTGCTCTGCATTTAACCCATCCAAGTGCACACACACACCCGGAGCAGTGGGCAGCCATATTGCTGCGGCGCCCGGGGAGCAGTTGGGGGTTCGGTGCCTTGCTCAAGGGTCTCACCTCAGTCGTGGTATTGAGGGTGGAGGAGGGCACTGGTTATTCACTCCCCCCACCGACAATTCCTGCCGGACGTGAGACTCGAAATTAAACCCACAACCTTCCGGTTACAAGTCCGACTCTCCAACCATTAGGCCATGACTGCCCCCAGAGGCTGGTTCACCTGAACAGGGACTTGAACCCTGGACCCTCAGATTAAAAGTCTGATGCTCTACCGACTGAGCTATCCGGGCTCTTGCGTGCTCCTCCATATAATGGCTGTGAATTGCGTCCAGGCTAAAACATTACAAAAATTATTCAAAAGTATCACGCAATAATACAGTGAGACGCCTGTGAGAGTGCGAGCCACCAGCAGCCGCACTGTTGTCATGGCACCCAGGATAAGCACACACATGCATCATTTTGAGAAATCAGGCTCGATAGAAACAAACCCGACTCTCGTCTTTTCTATAAGATATACTGTATGATAAGAAATAATACAATAAATACTAATAATAAGGTACACCTCCTGAAGTGAATGTTGTGTACTGGTTGTCATGACAACATTGCACGAGCGGCTGCTGACGGCTCGCACGCACTCACAGGAATGCACCGAGTAACGTTCAAGCTCAGTGTTTTGACTGAATAATATGGTTTCTTTCTTGCAAAACCTTATAGTATGCCTCCTGAACACTTTCCATATATGGCGCCCGTCTTACTGTATTATATACTGTATTATCTGTTATATGGAGGAGCACGTGCAGGGATATTTTATTTAATTTCTGCTTTTGAGGTCAGAAAAAGATAGAGGGACACAGGGCATTAGAACAACAGCAGGGTGAGTACAAGATGGCTTTATTTTCATTTCAGGGTGAACTATCCCTTTAACTGTAGTAAAAATAGTAATATTGTGAAATTATTGAAATATAAATATTTTCTGTTTAATTTTTTTTTTAAATGTTAATTTAATTTGTCTTTTTTCATGACTCTTTGATTAATAAAAGTTTAAAAGAACAGTACTTTTTGAAATAGAAATCTTTTGTAACATTATAAATTTGATCAAATTAATGCATCCTTGCTGAATAAAAGTTAATATAATAATGTATATTATTAATATTTCACAATATTGCTGTTTTTATTGTATTTTGAAAAAGCAGCTTTGGAGGAAGACTCGGTTCAGAACTACAAATACAAAAAAAAAATTGTTAAAAAATACATGGTGTCACAGGGTGTTTTGGTGACGGTTCATGTTCATGTTTTCAGTTTGTCATGTGCACAGTCATGTTTTGCCTTGTCATGCACTTCCTGGTCTTGTCATGTGATTCCCTTGCCCTCATGTGATCCTGCCATGTGCCATGTCTAGTCATTTGTCTCAGTGTATTTAGGCCTCATGTTTGCCATGCATCTTTGTCTGTTATTGAATGTGTAACCTGCTTGTTGGTGAGTCGAGGTCAAGTCGAGGTCAAGTCGAGGTCAAGTCGAAGTCAAGTCAAGTCGAGGTCAAGTCAAGTCGAAGTCAAGTCGAAGTCAAGTCGAGGTCAAGTCGAGGTCAAGTCGAGGTCAAGTCGAGGTCAAGTCAAAGTCCAAGTCGAGGTCAAGTCGAGGTCAAGTCGAAGTCAAGTCAAGTCGAGGTCAAGTCAAGTCGAAGTCAAGTCGAAGTCAAGTCGAAGTCAAGTCGAAGTCAAGTCGAGGTCAAGTCGAGGTCAAGTCAAGTCGAGGTCAAGTCGAGGTCAAGTCAAGTCGAGGTCAAGTCGAAGTCAAGTCGAGGTCAAGTCGAAGTCGAGGTCAAGTCAAGTCGAGGTCAAGTCGAAGTCAAGTCGAGGTCAAGTCAAAGTCGAGGTCAAGTCGAGGTCAGGTCAAGTCAAGTCGAGGTCAAGTCGAAGTCAAGTCGAGGTCAAGTCAAGTCGAGGTCAAGTCGAAGTCAAGTCGAGGTCAAGTCGAAGTCGAGGTCAAGTCAAGTCGAGGTCAAGTCGAAGTCAAGTCGAGGTCAAGTCAAGTCGAGGTCAAGTCGAAGTCAAGTCGAGGTCAAGTCAAGTCGAGGTCAAGTCGAGGTCAAGTCGAGGTCAAGTCAAGTCGAGGTCAAGTCGAAGTCAAGTCGAGGTCAAGTCAAAGTCGAGGTCAAGTCGAGGTCAGGTCAAGTCGAGGTCAAGTCGAGGTCAAGTCGAAGTCAAGTCGAAGTCAAGTCGAAGTCAAGTCGTCATTCTGTTCTGAGTTATAACTGCACTTGGGTTCAGCACCTTGCCTTCCAGTGGATCATATGTTACACATGGCATGGCGGATATGCGCGACCAACGGTTAAGAGAGGTTTAGATAAAAGTGTTTGAGTGAATAATAATCAACATTTAATTTTTTTTTTTTTAAATATTTCATGTTATCTATGTCATATTTCATCTGCAACAACAATGTGGACTTTTATAAAGATCTGTTTGGCCATTAACTTTTAAATGCATCATTATGCAAACACATGTGGAGAGTCCCTGCATGAAAGACCCGCGACTGCAGATCTATGTGCTACTTCATTTCTCTCCAATATGGTAGAAAATTTCATGTCAAAGTACCATCCACATGGATGGCAGGACCCAAGGTTTCCTAGCAGAACATTGCCCAAAGTATCACACTGCCTCCGCCGGCTTGCCTTCTTCCCATAGTGCATCCTGGAGCCATGTGTTCCCCAGGTAAGCCACGCACACGCACCCGGCCATCCACGTGATGTAAAAGAGAATGTGGCGGGCAGCGAGGCCGAAGGACCGTGAGGGCGGGACGAGGCGGCGCTCATCACGGAGGATGATCGCCAGCTGCGCGCCGCAGCGATCTCGGCTCTCGCGGAGGAGTGAGGGGGTATAAAGGAGGAGCGAGGACAGTGAGGGACGAGAGAGGACCAGGCCTGGATTTTGTGTTGTTTTAGTTATGTTATGTGTACGCTGCAGTCGTCCGTGAGGGGCTGCAGATTTTATTTTCATTTTGTGTTTATTTGTGTTTGTATGTAGGCGGCAGTCGACCACGAGGGGCTGCCGCCGCCATTTTATTTTGTCTTTATTTTGATTAAACATTTTGAATGTCCGCCGGTTCCCGCCTCCTTCTTCCCACACAAACGAGCTTTACTACAGTGGTGCCGAAACCGGGGAGGAAGGAGGGACATGCTGTCGAAGAGCCCTCGCTGCTGAGGGTGATCGCGGTGCCGCGGAGTTCGGGTAGCGCGGAGGAGAGAAGTCCGCGAGCGGCTGCCCGAAGCGGTGGTGCTGGAGCGGATGAAGGTCGGTGGGACGGAGAGCTCGCTGCCGTGCCCCTGGGTCGAGGTGGGGTGGCTGCCGTCCGCGAGGGGGCGAAGGAGTCCCCAGCGCTTGCCCGGAGCCGAAGCCTGCTGCCGTCCGCCATGAAGGGGAGGAGCAGGGAGCGCGGGACGGGGACTCGCTTCCGGCTGCCCTCAGAAGGAGGAGCCACCGCCGGCCGCCAGGGGGCGGAGGAGGCTCGAGCGTCCAGTACCACCGCATGACACCGCGAGGAAGAGACTCTCGGCTGGCTGAGGACCGAGCGGCAGTGTGTCAGGGAACCGGACCAGAATTTTTTTTTTTTCTCTTTTTCTTTTCTCCTCTCTCCACTCTCTCGTCTCTGTCGCTCCTCATGCTCCCCGCTCCGTTCTCTCACCTCGCTGTTCTTACCCCCAGGTCCCGCGGCCGCCGTGATCGGAGGGGGGGGTCAGTAGAGCGCAGGCTCGGGAGTGCCCCCCGGCCTACGAAGGGCGTTGGGGGTATGTGGCGAGCAGCGAGGCCGAGGAACCGTGAGGGCGGGACGAGGCGGCGCTCATCAGAGAGGATGAGCGCCAGCTGCGAGCCGCAGCGATCTCGGTCCTCGCGAAGGAGTGAGGGAGTATAAAGGAGGAGCGACGACAGTGAGGGACGAGAGAGGACCAGGCCTGGATTTTGTGTTGTGTTTTATTTTGTGTCCGTGAGGGGCTGCAGCTTTTTATTTTCATTTTGTGTTTATTTGTTTTTGTATGTAGGCGGCAGTCGGCCGCGAGGGGCTGCCGCCGCCATTATTATTTTATGTTTGTTTGATTAAACATTTTGAATGTCCGCCGGTTCCCGCCTCCTTCTTCCCGTACGATCAAACTTTACTACAGAGAACATGATTCATTAGACCAGGCCACCTTCTTCCATTGCTCCATGGTCCAGTTCTCATTTCACCAGTGGAGAGGGGTCAGCATGGGCACCCTGTCTGGTCTGCAGCCTTGTAGCCCCAAATGAAACAAACTGTGATGCACTGTGTATTGACACCTTTCTATCAGAACCAGCATTAACTTCTTGAGCAATTTGCGCTACAGTAGCTTGTCTGTTTGATCGGACCACACGGGCCAGCCTTCGCTCCCCAGGAACACCCCACAAGAGCTGCAGTTTTGGATATGCTCTGACCCAGTCGTCTAGCCATCACAATTTGGTACTTGTCAAACTCGCACTAATCCTTCTGGTGCGTTCACACCAGACGCGATTTGTGCGATTCGCGCGAGTGATTTACATGTTAAGTCAATGCAGAGACGCGAAATGGCATTCTGCGGCGCGATTCGCGCGAATGAGGCGCCGAGATTTGCGCGATTGATGCGGCGCGAATGACGCGAATTGAGTGTTTTGAACGCGCGATTCGCTCAAGTTGAAAAATCTGAACTCTGGCGGATATTTCGCGCCGCGTTAACCAATCACGAGCTTGCTCTAGTAGTGACGCATTTACAAGCGGAGGCAGAAATCTGAACATCAATGGAGGACAAGATAATCGTGGCCGTATGTGGATACCCGGAGCTGTATGATACATCATCCTATCACTACAGGAACAGGAATAAAAAGGAATAAAGGAATAAAAAGGATCTTGCTTGGAAGAAAGTGAGTTATTGTGAGCCAAGTGAGCCATTTCACAACGAGACAGGAGCAGAAAAAAAGAGCCAGAGCCAGCGGCAAATGTGAGAAGGACTAGCCGAGGAAAGGCGGGTCTCGCCGGGTAAAAGAGCGCGGAATGTCACTGATCCCCTGGATCTCACAACTCCGAAAACGCCAGATAAAATGCTCAAATAGGCACTCTTTTTATAAAATAACCACAGATTTGAGCTTTAAACAACTATATTATCGCCTGAAAAAGTCTTTAAACTACGTTTTGTCACACATTAATAGTAGTTTTTTTACAAAAAAGACGTCAAGTGACCATATAGGCTCATATAGGGCAGAATCCCCTCCCATGACGCGAATTCGCGTCTGTTGTGTAGTTGTCACACGCGAATTTCACGTGCGAATGAAGCGAGTAAACTCAAAATGTTCAAGCGTCCACCTTCGCGCGAATCGCGTCCGGTGTGAACGCACCATTACACTTGCCCATTTTTCCTGCTTCTAACACATCAACTTTGAGGACAAAGTGTTCACTTGCTGCCTAACATATCCCACCCACTGAAAATATAATCCGTGTTATTCACTTCACCTGCCATAATGTTATGCCTGATCTGTGTATTTAGGCCATGTACTCTAAAAAAAAAGGTTCTATATGGCACCAAAAATGGTTCTTCGTCGTAATCATAGAGGAACCACATTTGGTGCTATATAGCACCATATCTTAACATGTTCTGTATATGGTAGCGGTGCTATATAGCACCATATCTTAACATGTTCTGTATATGGTAGCGGTGCTATATAGCACCATATCTTAACATGTTCTGTATATGGTAGCGGTGCTATATAGCACCATATCTTAACATGTTCTGTATATGGTAGCGGTGCTATATAGCACCATATCTTAACATGTTCTGTATATGGTAGCGGTGCTATATAGCACCATATCTTAACATGTTCTGTATATGGTAGCGGTGCTATATAGCACCATATCTTAACATGTTCTGTATATGGTAGCGGTGCTATATAGCACCATATCTTAACATGTTCTGTATATGGTAGCGGTGCTATATAGCACCTTAGTCAAAGAACCGGTGAAGAACCACTGAAGAACCACTGAAGCACTAAAATTGGTGTTATATAGCACTAAAAAAGTTTCCCCTATGATTACGAGCCAAGAACCAGCAACTTGCCTTCAGTGGATTAGTTACACATACTTTCTCAAAAGATTCCTATGTGTAATTCCAAATGATCATAATATATACCATTTATATATTACTCAATTTTATATGGCAATTAAAATAATTAAACAAGGTGCATTTCAGGAATATTGTAAATTGTCAAGTTGGCAACCACAATGCAATAATATGAGATAATAAATCTAAAATAGCGTCTCCAAGACTACTAACTTTTCCAGTATAGAATTGCAGTACATGCATACATAAAGCATTAGATATGAGCAGAACAGATTTATTGTGCATTAATGAAATGTAACAAATGTCAAAATGTTGTTAGCTGTTGTCATGACAATTTGTGTGCATCTTGTTTACTCAGCTGTGGAAGACCGAACCGATTGAGTATGTCCTACATTTACAGTTCCTGTGCATCCTCACTGTTCTGTCTGGAGGAATAAAAACTCTTTGAATTAATTCTTTTAATAACTAATTCATGTCTGAACATCTTGTTGATGAGAGTATCAGTCACACAGGCATGTTTGATAAACACAAATCCCTCTTTGTAAGACCTTACAGTATTTCCACCTTTTGAGTAATGACTTGCTATGACATTTGTGATTATTTGAAAAGGATTCCCGAAATTCACAAACAGCTATTTGTTTATCATAACTGATCATGACCAGAAACAAAAAAAATGCTATAGAAATTCCCATGGCATTTTAAGAATTTATAATGAATCCCTGACATCTCCAGGTTTTCCATGACCGTGGGAACCCTAACTCTGCCAGAAGCAAAAAGAGAGACTGTAATGATAAATAAGGCGTTTCCCAATCTATAGTGCGGAGGCTGGTGCTGTTTAACTCTAACATGTTGCAGGCGTAGAGGAGCTCTACAGGAGGATGTGATATTCATGATAGATGATTCCCTCAGCAGAGGTTTGAGACACACTCAGGAATATTATTCATATTAATCATACACAAGAGCTCTGAACAGCAACACGTATGACAAGTTTTACAATACAGGAAATCGCCCACACTAGGGAAAAGCTAAACAGAATGGATGCATTAAACCAAACCACGCCGCAAAGACATACAGATATTCCTTACAGAAACAAACACGGCCTACGTACCACTTCAAACGTTTTTGCTTTACATTTATTTCAAACATAGTCAACATGATATGGCTCTCTCAGGGTGTGTTCAGTTGGATTGGTTTGTTTGGAACAAAAAAAAAAAGGTCCTGGTCCACTTTGCATTCACATTGGCATTTTAACACAGAACCTAAAGGCATAGGGATACGTTCACAACCTGATTGGTTGGCTTTTATTACGTATATTTGGCAATGGAACTTACTGAACATCCAAAACAATGCTGTGTGCTCGGATAAATGTATGGGGTATGTGTGTAGCCTACATGTGAGAAACTGTGAAGAGCTTATAAAATGTGTAAAGGAGTCAAAACAGTGGCAGGAATCCCTCCGTCACACACACACAAACCAAGATCTGCTGTACCGAACTGTGATGGGCAACATTGCGACTATGATGACAAAAAATAGGGTGTGCTTCAAGCGGTAATCTCCCCCAGTTTCTCTTGAAGCCAATACGGAAGTGACTTAAACTGCAATTCATCGACTGGCCACTAGGGACAGGCTCCAAAAGGGAGCAGAATCTCATAGAGCTCCATGTTAAAATGGCCAACTTTACATCAGAAAAACACGTTTACAGTCTGGTACAAATTATGGTTTTGGTCTATACTGCTAATTTTGCCCTTCATGACAACTGTGAGGGGGTGATTTTTTTTATAACTCATTCGTTTACATTATATAAAGCCTTAAAGTCCTGCATAATTAAGGGCGTGGCTACTTTGAGTGACATGTGGATAGCCATTTATCTGCTGTCTGTTAGTCATCGCGTCACCTCAGCTCCACCCACGTCCCGCCTCTTTGCCCATTTTCTGAGTGACACGCTGACAAGATGGCGACGGCCAGCTCGTCCCTACTTTGCGCTTCAAAACGGCTCTTCAGAATCCTATGGGTGACGTCACGGACACTACGTTCATATTTTTTTACAGTCTATGGTGTGCTTGAGCATTCTGCCCTTTTTAGGGTCGCATCTTGTGACATCACGTCCTGTTTTTGGTTCATTACTTGTCTGTGGTTCGTGTTGCTTTCATATTTCAGTTGAACCACATCAGAGTTGGTTTGGAAGCGGACCGAGACACATCTTTTCTCCGGACTCTGTCTTGTTTGGGGCACACCAGGGTTCAGATGGCAGCGCTCACACTTACTCAAATGAACCGCACTAAAGCCCCGTTCACACCGCCAGCGACTTTTCCGCTGTATGTCGCTAGTCTCTGTACTGTGAGTCGCTTGTGGGTGTTCCAGTGCTGTTGCTCTAATGTTATTGGTAGACAGCTCGTCTGGCCATATGTATAGAAAACACAAGTGAAATATACAGTGAGGAAAATAAGTATTTGAACACCCTTTTATTTTCCAAGATCTCCCACTTGGAAATCATGGAGGGGTCTGAAAATGTCATCGTAGGTGCATGTCCACTGTGAGAGACATAATCTAAAAAAAAAAAATCCTGAAATCACAATGTATGATTTTTTAACTATTTATTTGTATGATACAGCTGCAAATAAGTATTTGAACACCTGTCTATCAGCTAGAATTCTGACCCTCAAAGACCTGTTAGTCTGCCTTTAAAATGTCCACCTCCACTCCATTTATTATCCTAAATTAGATGCACCTGTTTGAGGTCGTTAGCTGCATAAAGACACCTGTCCACCCCATACAATCAGTAAGAATCCAACTACTAACATGGCCAAGACCAAAGAGCTGTCCAAAGACACTAGAGACAAAATTGTACACCTCCACAAGGCTGGAAAGGGCTCCGGGGAAATTGCCAAGCAGCTTGGTGAAATAAGCTCCACTGTTAGAACAATCATTAGAAAATGGAAGAAGCTAAACATGACTGTCAATCTCCCTCGGACTGGGGCTCCATGCAAGATCTCACCTCGTGGGGTCTCAATGATCCTAAGAAAGGTGAGAAATCAGCCCAGAACTACACGGGAGGAGCTGGTCAATGACCTGAAAAGAGCTGGGACCACCGTTTCCAAGGTTACTGTTGGTAAAACACTAAGACGTCATGGTTTGAAATCATGCATGGCACGGAAGGTTCCCCTGCTTAAACCAGCACATGTCAAGGCCCGTCTTAAGTTTGCCAATGACCATTTGGATGATCCAGAGGAGTCATGGGAGAAAGTCATGTGGTCAGATGAGACCAAAATAGAACTTTTTGGTCATAATTTCACTAAACGTGTTTGGAGGAAGAAGAATGATGAGTACCATCCCAAGAACACCATCCCTACTGTGAAGCATGGGGGTGGTAGCATCATGCTTTGAGGGTGTTTTTCTGCACATGGGACAGGGCGACTGCACTGTATTAAGGAGAGGATGACCGGGGCCATGTATTGCGAGATTTTGGGGAACAACCTCCTTCCCTCAGTTAGAGCATTGAAGATGGGTCGAGGCTGGGTCTTCCAACATGACAATGACCCGAAGCACACAGCCAGGATAACCAAGGAGTGGCTCTGTAAGAAGCATATCAAGGTTCTGGCGTGGCCTAGCCAGTCTCCAGACCTAAACCCAATAGAGAATCTTTGGAGGAGCTCAAACTCCGTGTTTCTCAGCGACAGGCCAGAAACCTGACTGATCTAGAGAAGATCTGTGTGGAGGAGTGGGCCAAAATCCCTCCTGCAGTGCAAACCTGCTGAAAAACTACAGGAAACGTTTGACCTCTGTAATTGCAAACAAAAGCTACTGTACCAAATATTAACATTGATTTTCTCAGGTGTTCAAATACTTATTTGCAGCTGTATCATACAAATAAATAGTTAAAAAATAATACATTGTGATTTCTGGATTTTTTAAAATTTAGATTATGTCTCTCACAGTGGACATGCACCTACGATGACAATTTCAATTTCTTAGAAATCCTCCATGATTTCTAAGTGGGAGAACTTGCAAAATAGTAGGTGTTCAAATACTTATTTTCCTCACTGTAACAACTAATCTATCATTCTAATTTAACTAGGATTAAATAATTAAAAGTGACATTCTGCTGTTGGAGAGTGTTGTTGTATAAACCACAGCAGTGCTCAGTGCATTAAAACATTAACTAGATTAACAATCGATCTATAAACACATTAAACTCACTCATACTGTTAAAAAATACTAGAACTTAATTCGAATTTGACAAATAATACATTTTCTTGTTCCTAATAATCAACATAATGCAGGGGAAACTAATAAGACCTGCAGCAGTGCTAGGCATCATATAAATAACACGAACTATCAATGTATGAATCAAACTCACAGACTGGCGATCATTTTATTATCTCCATGTGGTTACAGTCAAACCATATAATATAAAGAAATCGCTCACAAACTCTGTCCTGTCTTGCCTGCACACGAGACGGTGACGGCTTTTACACTTTTAGGTTTCCTTATAATGTCCGATGGTTGAAATGTGAGTAGAATAATGTTATCTTATTGTACCCAGTGTTTTTTAAAAGCGTATTATTCCATTCATAGAGTGAGCCTTTCACTTTACAGCAGTTTACAGTTTAACAGAAGTTACTCCTATAATTCACAAATTAAAAGTTATTGATATTATTGTTTATTTTGTAAAGAAATGCCATTTATTTATTTCAGATGAGCAAGTTATGTTAAGGTTCACACATCAAATAGAAATATGTGTGCTATCAAGGTCAATTATACAACTGTTGAAGTATGAGTGGGTGTTTGAACTGGTGAGTTTGTTCTCTGTCTAAAGCATTTACAGAGGCTACATTCACCTCATTCTTAAGTGTGTGTGTGTTTTCAGACTGAAATGAAGTGTTTCTGGAGTGCTGCTAAACCTGAGCTCATTCAAGGGCTTGTGTGGTGACCTCTGGATGCAGGAGCCTCTTTCAGTAGGACGGTCCAGAAACTCTCCAGGCCAGTGTGAAACATTGTAAAACTTTGGCCTGTAAGAGAACCTCCTTTTGCCAAGAACCGCTGATGTTAGCCTCAGCTCACATAACGTAGCTCTTTTCATGGAATGGAATGTGCTGTGTATAAACACTACTGTAAAACATTTAACCAAACAGAAAATCCACACAGTTCACAGATTAAAGAGCAATTCTGATTCTTACATGAGTAAGAAATACTAGAAACTACAGCTGTTTGATATATTACATGGTAATAACACTTAATTGAAAATGCAAGGATAAAATGAGTTATTACAACTACCAAATAATATGTTATTTATTTATATTTACGTGCTACTCCATTTAAAATAAAACAAATCACAAATGAGAGTCGTATTATGCCCTTGATTTTGTTTTTGCGTCTACTAGTCAGTCCCTCCAGAAAAACGTGATTATGCGATCGCATGATTTAATGCATAATCAGCCAAAGTCTGCATATTTATGCGGGGGCCGCATTTTTTCAAATACGCCGCACTTTCGCCGCATAAATTGCCTATTTCCGCGTGCAAAATATGCGGGGCTAGCATGATTTCATAATCCCCGCATTTTCGTTGCAAAAAAGTCATATATATATTAGCAGAAAGTTGAAAAATGTCCGTTTACTTCACACAAGAGCCGCCATTTCCACCTGTTGCCATGGGAACGCTTTGAAGTGACGTAATTACCCGACGTGAACATCATCGAAAAGCTGCAAACCCCCGTGGAGAAACCATAGATACCAGTGAAACCATGATGAAGCGCAAACTCCCATTGGCCAACAAAAATAACAGCAAAAGACGCGCAAAGCAGTTTCCCGCTGTGATGACCGATTTCAAAACACAGCATCATGAAGCTTTGAAGCGTTATGAATCAGTGAGTCGATTCAGCGGTTTGGAGTGTTATGAATCAGTGAGTCGATTCAGCGGTTTGGAGCGTTATGAATCAGTGAGTCGATTCAGCGGTTTGGAGTGTTATGAATCAGTGAGTCGATTCAGCGGTTTGGAGTGTTATGAATCAGTGAGTCGATTCAGCGGTTTGGAGTGTTATGAATCAGTGAGTCGATTCAGCGGTTTGGAGCGTTATGAATCAGTGAGTCGATTCAGCGGTTTGGAGTGTTATGAATCAGTGAGTCGATTCAGCGGTTTGGAGCGTTATGAATCAGTGAGTCGATTCAGCGGTTTGGAGCGTTATGAATCAGTGAGTCGATTCAGCGGTTTGGAGCGTTATGAATCAGTGAGTCGATTCAGCGGTTTGAAGCGTTATGAATCAGTGAGTCGATTCAGCGGTTCAGAGCGTTATGAATCAGTGAGTCGATTCAGCGCTTCGGATCGCCAAAGTCACGTATTTCAGCAGTTTGACACGTGATCCGAATCATGAATCGACTCACTGATTCATATTTTGAAATCGGTCATCACTATATAATTCGTTATTTAGGTTTTAGCACAAAAACTATTCTGGTCGCTTCATAAAGTTATTGTAGAGCCGCTGTAGTGAGATGGACTTTGTAATGATGTCTTTAGTGCTTTTATGGGTCTTGAGAGTGTGCAGTGCATTGAGCCAATGGAGGCCTTTCTGAGCCATCGGATTTACACTAAAATATCTTCATTTGTGTCTGAAGATGAGTCTGACGGGTGTCCAGCGACATGAGGGGACGTCATTAATGACAGAATTTACATTTCTGGGTGAACTAGCCCTTTAAGAGATTGCATTTTGTGCACTGGAAGCACTCAAATGTCTGTAAAACAGGAAGTTATTTATAATTTTTTTCAGAAGTTGTAGCATATTCCTTTTGTAAAGCTACAGAACTTGTTTGACTCAATGTTTTGTAAATTTGAGCCGTGTGTTTATTAAGGTCTTCAATAAAACAAGATGAGAACTTAAATATTCCCAGCACTTTCTGTGATGAAGTGCTTTTTCTCTTTTTCATCAAACCGCAGTTTTTGCAAGTTCCCGCAATTTTATCGCATAAAATTGCATAAATTTCCCGCATTTTCCATCGCATTTTTTTTAGAAAACGTGCCGCATAATCAAGGATTTTTGACCGCAACAATCACAAAAAAAACCCGCATTTTTCTGGAAGGACTGACTAGAACAGGTTTTCATGCTTGAATGTTCAAAAACACATAATTTTTCACATATTTTACATTGTTGCAGCACCTCTCTTCCCAGTTCAGTTCCTGTCTCTATGAAGCCCCTCCTTCTGAAAAGCACAATGTGCTCTGATTGGTCGGCTGGAGCAGTGTGTTGTGATTGGTCAAGCGCATCGAGCGTGTTTCAGAAATGTCACACTCCTTACCATAACGTGAGTTTAGACTAACTAACTAACTAACTAACTAACTAACTAACTCAACCAGCCCCTTTATTTTGAATATGCCTTGGTCGGAAATTATTTAAATGAGGAATGATGTGATGTATTTGTTACCAGAAGAAAAGTCACGACTACAATCAAGGCATTTGAGTTCAGAAACAGTGCGCACTGATATAGAGAATAACTACTTTTGGATGGACTTTGTGCTTTCTAACTTATGCTCAAACAGCAACATTACACTAAAGACATTGGAAAATGTAAAACAAAAAACAAAAAAAAACATAATAGGTTATTTTTAAATATATCTTCTGTATGTCAACAATAGACTCATTTTGGCTTTTATTTAATTTCTCCTCAGGAATTTGAATTTTAAATGAAACATGAATGAGAAAATGTTTTAAGAAAAAAAAAGATACATTCATGTTAAAATCTTCTTCAAATTAACTTATTTCAAATAGATGCTGTTCTTTTGAATGTTCTATTAAACAAAAAATCCTGAAAACAACAACTGTATCATGGTTTCCACAAAAATATTAAGCAGCATGACATTGATAATACTAAGAAATGTTTCTTCAGCACCAAATTAGCATATTATTATGATTTCTGAAGGACTGCTGAAGGAAGCTGTGCCATAACAGGAAAAATTACATTTAAAAATAAATTTAAATAGAAAACAGTTATTTAATTTTTTTAAATCTTTTTATCAAATAACGGTAAATGTAGCCTTGGTGAGCACAAGATACATCTTTAAAAACACTTCAACAAAACTGATTTCATAAATATTGTAAACTTACATTAAGCATGTAGTTTTTCATCTTGAAATATATAATAACCCCGGTTTATCGTCATTCTAAACCCGTTTGTTTAACCCCAGGTACGGGAACGTTTCACGGGGTTAGCATTGCTTTTTACCCAGGGTTATGAAACCCTGCTCCGGAAAAAGGGTTAGCACTGCTTTTGCACTGTTAACCCTGTGTTGTGGTGCCAAACTTGTAGTGTGAAATGATGCGGTGTTAGAATATTAAAGCTAGACGCTTAGCAACAGCCAACCAATCACGTACATATTTACATGCTTTGAACAGTCACGGAAACACTGCACTTTCTATAGAAACAGTAAATTCAGCGTTTGAGAGGAAAAACGTCAACCCGAAATGCAACAATTGGAGTGAAGTATCCATTCAGTATAAACTTGATAGTACAGTCGGCTATACTAGGATGCGCAAGGCTAGAGCTTTTATGTAAACAGGACGTGTGCTGCGTTCATCCAATCAATGACACTGACCCTGCAAATATGCAAATCAGAACGTTAACCCAGGGCTTAGGAATGTACAACGTTAAACGTCAGAAAGACGAAAAAGAGAGAGAGAGAGAGAGAGAGAGAGAGAGAGAAAGAGAGAGAGAGAGAGAGAGAGAGAGAGAGAGAGAGAGAGAGAGAGAGAGAGAGAGAGAGAGAGAGAGAGAGAGAGAGAGAGAGAGAGAGAGAGAGAGAGAGAGAGAGAGAGATCAGGACATCAGAGGCAATTATGAGAAAACCACATTCCTACAATCCCCATATTTCAACAAAACTATTGCTCATGGTAGAGCTGCATGAGACAAGCACAGCACCAAATAGCCCCAGAAAGATGGATTGTGCCACTTAACCCTCCAACATATTTACTCTCTTTGTCCTTCTCAAACACAGGGCACATGAGGTGATGGATGTAGCGTTATGTCACATTACTGCGTAATAAATCCCTAATAATCACTGCTATTGACTGCAGCAGCAATGGGCCTTAAACATGTAATACGTTACGTAATGGCAAAAGCGTTTAACTTTCACACAAGTGTCTGATTGGCAGCTGGAGAGGTAAACAGCATGTTCTCTTGTAGCACATCTGGCACTGCTCAGCAAAACCTCCCAGCATTCCTCTGCAATCCACCTGGTATGTGTGTGAGCGAGCAGTCTTACCTCTTTAGTGTGCGTGTGGAAGGAGACGGACATGTCCAGCAGTAGTTTTCTTTGCTCCACTCTCCTAACGAAGTCCTGGATCCTGACCTCCAGGTGTCGCGCTGCCTTATAGATCTCCTCAGGGTCACACTCGCCCGTCTGGGCCAACTGCTCCGCTGCTTCCAGGAGTTTATCTGCATTAGTGTAAGTGTTCTGATCCGGGAGAGAGAAAACATGGCGAAGTCCAATCAATGAATGTTCGTTTAAAATAAATGTTGCGATCCAGATATTGATAAAATATTAGTCATGTCACATTTATTTATATAGCACTGTATATGCTATGGATTGTTTCAAAGCAGCTTCACATCAATAAACAAGAAAATAACGTGTTACTGTTGTAAAATACATATGTGGCGAGCAGCGAGGTCGAGGGACCGTGAGGGCGGGACGAGGCGGCGCTCATCAGAGAGGATGAGCGCCAGCTGCGAGCCGCAGCGATCTCGGCCCTCGCGGAGGAGTGAGGGAGTATAAAGGAGGAGCGACGACAGTGAGGGCCGAGAGAGGACCAGGCCTGGATTTTGTGTTATGTTTTATTTACGTTTTGTTATGTGTTGCTGCAGTCGGCCGTGAGGGGCTGCAGCTTTTTATTTTCATTTTGTGTTTATTTGTGTTTGTGTGTAGGCGGCAGTCGACCGCGAGGGGCTGCCGCCGCCATTATTATTTTATGTTTGTTTGATTAAACGTTTTGAATGTTCTCCGGTTCCCGCCTCCTTCTTCCCGTATGAACGAGGTTTACTACAGTGGTGCCGAAACCCGGGAGGAAGGAGGGACATGCTGTCGAAGAGCCCTCGCAGCTGAGGGGGAGCGCGGTGCTGAGGAGTTCGGGCAGCGCGGAGGAGAGAAGTCCGCGAGCGGCTGCCCGAAGCGGTGGTGCTGGAGCGGATGGAGGTCGGTGGGACGGAGAGCTCGCTGCCGTGCCCCTGGGTCGAGGTGGGGTGGCTGCCGTCCGCGAGGGGGCGAAGGAGTCCCCAGCGCTTGCCCGGAGCCAAAGCCTGCTGCCGTCCGCCATATTGGGGAGGAGCCGAAGTCTGCTGCCGTCCGCCAGGTTGGGGAGGAGCAGGGAGCGCGGGACGGGGACTCGCTTCCGGCCGCCCTCAGAAGGAGGAGCCACCGCCGGCCGCCAGGGGGCGGAGGAGTCTCGAGCCGTCCGCCGAGCGTCCAGTACCACCGCATGGCACCGCGAAGAAGAGCCTCTCGGCTGGCTGAGGACCGAGCGGCAGTGTGTCTGGGAACCGGACCAGAATTTTTTTTTTTCTTTTCTCCTCTCTCCACTCTCTCGTCTCTGTCGCTCCTCATGCTCCCCGCTCCGTTCTCTCACCTCGCTGTTCTTACCCGCAGGTCCCGCGGCCGCCGTGATCGCCCCCCCCCGGGGAGGGGGGGGGAGTAGACCGCAGTCTCGGGAGTGCCCCCTGGCCTGCGAAGGGCGTTGGGGGTATGTGGCGAGCAGCGAGGTCGAGGGACCGTGAGGGCGGGACGAGGCTGAGCGCCAGCTGCGAGCCGCAGCGATCTCGGCCCTCGCGGAGGAGTGAGGGAGTATAAAGGAGGAGCGACGACAGTGAGGGACGAGAGAGGACCAGGCCTGGATTTTGTGTTGTGTTTGATTTACGTTTTATTATGTGTTGCTGCAGTCGGCCGCGAGGGGCTGCCGCCGCCATTATTATTTTATGTTTGTTTGATTAAACGTTTTGAATGTTCTCCGGTTCCCGCCTCCTTCTTCCCGTATGAACGAGGTTTACTACAACATACAAAAAAACAATTCAATTTCAGCTGTAAAGTAACTCTAAAGAAGACAATAGGCCTTTATCACACTTCCTATTTCCGGTAAGTGAAGCAGTGCACCTCTACTTCCGGTCCCATCGCGACTCAATCAAAAAGCGGGTGTAACTGCAGCGATCCCGTGCTCTAATACTAAATAATGACATCCTAACCTCAGATTTGAACATTTCCTGACACTAAAAGAATAGAGGAGAGCATGGGTGAGACTGATATGGTGGGATGAAGTTGTGTGTGTGTGTGTGTGTTGTATGCATTTCCAAACTGCGGATGTTTACGTCTCATATCGTCAGTCTGCTGAAATGTTCCCATCCAAATGTGCATTCTGAATAATAAATACATTTCTAACCTGCCGCAGTCCAGTGATTGAGTCTTCTCATTAACAGTGTGTCTCTTACTAATCATATTTCATACCTGTTGTTACATTTTTAAATTAATTTGACTGATAAACACCCTTACGAAAGTTAACCATGGTTTTATTATAGTAAGAATGTAGTAACCATGTTTTTTTTTTCGTGGATTGACTACCATTTGTATTAGTTTTACTACAAATACCATGATAAACTACAATAACCATGTTTTATTTTATTTGTAATAAAAACCATGGTTCATTTTCATGTAATAAATAGATGAATGAATGCGCGGTAACTGCCTTAAAGAAAGTAAACAATGTTAAGCATTTAATTAATCTTAAACAGTAATACGTTAACAGCGTGACTGAATTTTGGCATACATGTGTGAATTACATATACTGTAGGCTACAGTGAAATGATTGTCACTGAAAAGTGACAGAAAAATGACTAAAATATTTATACAAATCAATATGTTCATTCAGATCTTACTCGTCAGGTCTCACACACACTTAATCGCGGACACTATTTAGACGAGCACTGACACCGTGTGGTGAAATAATCACGTATGTTTACGACCCTCGGCTTATGTCGGATTAAAAAACTACAAGTTCAACAGAGTTTGAAAAATCCTGTACACAGTAATGATCAGTTTATCTCTTCTCCTGTCTCGGAAAATGTCCGGATTTTTAAATCATCCTGCAGATGCTTATTTTAATTGTCGTTTGTTCAGCTAGGTGTTCACAGCACATTGAAAACATGCATAACCGGAAGAATCAGCACACTGCTTCGACGCGCACTTCCGGTATTCAATTCCTCTGTGATAAAGGCCTATAGTGTCATTATTCTGCTCATGTCAGTTCAATGTTGATTCGATTATGTTACAATAACATTGTAAATGTTGCAAAGTTAGGTCTTTATAAGCAAGGTGCGATAAGTGTTTTTTGCTAGTTTCAGCCCGACGCAGTTATCATTTTCACGTTCAGCACCACGTTGCTTAAATAGCAAATGCACTCGCGCCCATCTGTTCACCCATGGGCGTGCTGGTCTGAAAACGAGGTGTGTTCAGGAGCATTGTTGGCGTGTTGCTATTTTGAGGAACTGAAAACGACTGCGCCATTGATCAACAAAAACCTGGTCTAAAGTCAATAGCGCAGTATTTTTTGTATTATTCAAAGGGTGCGTTAGTAATATGTGCCTATAGGCGGGTGCACAACGCACGTACACTCTATTACGATTATTACACGATTATTATTACACACACAGGGATGCGCAGCAGCACACAATCTTTTTAAATATTAAAAATAAAAGAATTCCTCTCTGGTCTTTCCGCTCGCAAATTCTGCCATGTAAATAGTGAATCTGCCATGGCTTCTTTGCATGACGTGGACTTAATAAATCTTGAGCAAAATAAGAAAGCTGACATTCAGTACAATCTATATCTTTTATTTCACATGTAAAGAAAGAAAGAAAGTCCTCAGATGCCATGTCCTTAATTTATAGCAAAAAATCTAGCATTAAAGATGCACTGTGCATTTTAGCAGACTTCACTGTAAGGGGACCCGCGGTGTGTGTAGATAGAAATGGTTCATTCTAAGACATAACGGTTCATTATGTAAGGTCTTTATACACCACTGAAAACAGTATATTATATTAGATTTCTGTCAATAGATCCTCATAAATACTACACACTGCACCTTTAATTTGATCTCAAATGCATTCATGAAAATAAATTCATTACTCCACCACCTGTGGGACATCTTTAACCAACGTGGTTGAACGGCCAATTTCGGACAGTTTGTCAGAAGGTAGTTAAGCAGCGAGTTACTGTACATCATTGTCTGGGAAACACACCCAAGCTCAATCCGATATTAACACCTGACCAGAGCAAAAGGAAGTGATTGTAAGTTACTGTTGAGTGTTGTGATGAATGGATCACAATCTCTACTTTTGATCATTTTGACCTCTTTTTTTACAGAGCCTTTTAAATTGCTTGTTTTTGACACTATACCGTTTCAACACTGAAAAAGTGGTAATATCTAAATATATATACAGTATACACTTTTTCAAATGTTTGGGCTCAGTAAGATTTTTTTAAAGAAATTAATACTTTTATTCAGCAAGTGTGCATTAAATTGATCAAAGGCGACATTGATGATGGTTCCAATGTTACAAAAGAAAAGTGTTCCAAATAAATGCTGTTTATATTCATCAAAGTATTATGAAAAGTATCACCAAATCTTCATATTAGAATGATTTCTGAAGGGTCATGTGACGCTAAAGACTGGAGTAATGATGCTGAAAATTCAGCTTTGCATCACAGGAATAAATTACATTTTTAAATATCTTCAGTAGAAAACAGTTCTTTTAAATTGTAATAATATTTCACAATATTTCTTACTACCCACAAACTTTTAAATGGTAGTATACATATACTGTATAAAATGTAATTTGAACTATAAAGACATAAATGAGTAAATGCTTCAGTAAAAACCTGTAAATTGATTAACAATAATTGTATTTACTACATACTGGGAAAACTGTAAAAAAAAATCTAACGTTACATTTAATGTAATTTTACAGTAAAATAGAAAATAAAAAATAAAGATTATTTCATTTTATTTTACATTTAGTATTAGCTATTGTTTGAATTAGAAGATAGTTAAAGAAAAATTATAATTATACTGTAATAAAAACAACAACAACAACAATTAAAACAGGCTTCTCGTGTAATTTTATGAACTTCCAGCCAAAGCCCTGCCCACTTCCGGTTTAATCCGAACACAGATCATTTCTACATATTCAGATTAGTCATACATATACATATTATGTCCTGTTTAAAGCCTTCTGGCATAAAAAAATAAATAAATAAGGGAATTAAATATCCCAATAGAAATCCCAGACCACACTGCATAGGCTATCTCACAGCTAAATAAATAAATAAATGAAAGGATTCATTTTTCTTATGGTGATAAAACATTTTCCTCGCATGCACGTAGAATGAATGCAGCCAGTTATCCCAGCCTGGCACACTCCACCCCACTACACTCGGCACAAACCCCATCAGAAGCAGCAGTTATCACGGATTATCACCTTGTGGCCCTAACATAGCCAAAAACAGAGGAATAGTGGCCCACTGGCTGCTGAGACATGAGCATTGTCGCCCCAGTGCACACTGTTCCTCACTGTCAGACATCAGGTAAGATGCTTCAACGAGAGGTCGGCTAATTAGAATGAGATAATTACATGTGTATTCACCTGCTGTGACTGGAGAACAAGAACACATTTACAGCTCTAAAGGGCTTCAATCCTTCATTAAACACACAGTTAAGACATTGCATTTCTTATGAGAGATTTAATCTGTTTCATTGGGAAACATTAGCTGAGTCCACACGAATGAAGCCCTGCTGATACAAAAAGTTCATAAACTTCATACTTTCACACTTTTGTGTGCTTTAAAATGAAATATGCCATCTACCCTGACTCAGGATAGTTCTCTGTATCACTGTGGATTTGCTGCCGTGTTTGCGGGCACACATCAGACGTGAACTCAATATGATTTGTCGTTATTGAAGAAGATGTGTTCAAGACCAAAGCCCCGAGACAGGAAGCTGTCAACTGACTCAATGGTGACAGTAAACACCAAACACACAGTAGTCGAGCGACAGACACATAAATCACATTATGTAAATTAATACATGAGAGTAACAATGAGCTTTATACTATTTTCATCTTTTCAATCTATAAGCTTCTCAGACTTTTGTCTTAACAATCTAGGAGACATTTTTAATAAACGGAACAGAGCCTGTTTTCTTATCACTGAGAGTTATATATAAGAGCACTTTAGAAAATCCCATTCCCTCACACCTCCTTCAAGCCATCTCTCCTACAATCCCACCAGCACTCACACACATCATCTGCACCGGCATCTTCCCTACCACATTCAAGCAGGCTCGGGTAACTCCACTGCTTAAGAAACCCACGCTAAACTCATCACTCATAGATAACTACAGACCTGTTTCTCTACTGCCATTCATAGCAAAAACTATTGAACGAGTTGTTTTCAACCAGGTTTCATCCTTCCGATCACAGAATAATCAGCTGGACATCAACCAATCAGGTTTCAAAAGGGGCCACTCCACAGAGACTGCACTACTGTCGGTCACTGAAGCCCTACGGATAGCCAAGGCTGACTCCAAATCATCAGTCCTCGTCCTGCTCGATCTATCTGCGGCCTTTGACACGGTCAATCGTCAGATTCTTCTGTCCACCCTCTCATCACTGGGCATCACAGGGACTCCACTCCTTTGGTTTGAGTCCTATCTCACAGGTAGGTATTTCAAGGTTGCCTGGAGAGGAGAGGAATCCTAAGCACATCAACTGACCACTGGGGTTCCCCAGGGCTCAGTGCTTGGTCCTCTCCTCTTCTCCATCTACACTACTTCATTGGGACCCATCATTCAGGCACATGGCTTCTCATACCACTGCTATGCTGATGACACTCAGCTCTACCTTTCAACCTGGCAAAGACTGAGTTTCTCATCTTCCCCGCCAGTCCCACCATACAACATGACTTCACCATCCAGTTAGGTACATCCTTGATTTCCCCATCAAAGTCAGTCAGAAATCTTGGAGTAACATTTGATGACCAGCTGTCCTTCAGAGAACACATTTCTAAGACAGCTCGCTCATGCCGGTTTGCGCTCCACAACATCAGGAAGATTAGACCGTTCCTAACAGAGCACGCAACACAGCTTCTTGTCCAGGCCCTGGTTATTTCTAGACTTGACTACTGCAATGCGCTTCTGGTTGGACTCCCCTCTTGTGCAATCCAAACACTTCGAATGATCCAGAATGCAGCAGCACGTCTTGTCTTCAACGAGCCCAAAAGGACCAACGTCACACCTCTCTTCATCTCCCTGCACTGGCTACCACTCGCTGCTCGCATCAAGTTTAAGTTTGACCTTTGCATACAGAGCCACCACGCGCTCAGCTCCTGCTTACTTTGACCCCATTCTACAAATCCACACCCCCACCAGAAGCCTTCGCTCAGCAAAGGAACGACGGCTTGTGGTACCATCACAGAGGGGGAAAAAATCCCTTTCCAGAACATTTTCATTCAACGTTCCCAGCTGGTGGAACGATCTTCCCAACGCCATCCGAAACGCAGAATCATTGACATCATTCAAAAGTCAACTTAAAACTCAGCTCTTCCGCGAGCACTTAACCTCATAATAAAAAAAAAATAATAAAAAAAAAGACACTTTACTTTCCTCTTTCTCTTCCTTCTTCCCTCCCTACTCTAGTCTGTGCTACACTGAGCAATGTACACGGTCTCAGGATTTCAGGCTCTTATTGCGCTTCTTGACTCTTCATGACCTATCGCTTCATGTTCCCCCAAGTTGTAAGTCGCTTTGGATAAGAGCGTCTGCTAAATGCATAAATGTAATGTAAATGTAAATGTAAATCAGAAGCTGAGAAAACTTAAAGTGACAGTAATCACTTCATTTGTTAATATTTAAGATGAAAATGTAAGTCAAAAGTGTGCATATTTGGAGAAATATTGATGGATTCTTATACGTTTACTTCAAATTTCTATAGAGAGGAGTGATATTTTCCATAAATCCTTTTTACCCAAAATGATGCGAGGATTCCTTATATGGACAAAGGCATTCCTTATATGGACAAAGGCATTCCTTATATGGACAAAGGCACGCATTTGTCCCGACTATTCCAACGACTACTTGCTGGTATGGTTCTGGTTTTATTTTCCACTGTGGGGCTGATAACGGCCGCTCTTTGGAATGTCATACAAAAGCGTCAGTCGTTTCCTTGGCAACACAACGGTTTCCTGATGATAAGAGACGTAAATAACGGCCGCATTATAGAGGATGATCAGATATTTCCTTTAATTGCATTGTTAATTTGTGTTTATGTTGCTCAAATAGAGCACTTAGTCAGCTACAGAGAAACTGGTAGCCAGGCAACAGATAAGTGAGCAATCCTGAGTGGCGACGTTATTTCATGGATTCTACCAGAGCGGTTAGACAACCGTGCAGGGAATTCTGGGCCGAGAACGGATTGAAATGGTTTGTTGTGCCGTGCCACACCAGCCTCAAGTGGAAACCGTTTCCATGAAAGGGTGTACATGGTCTGCAACAATGCTTAAGTAGGTGGTACGTGTCAAAGTAACATCCACATGGATGGCAGGACCCAAGGTTTCCCAGCAGAACATTGCCCAAAGCATCACTGCCTCCGCCGGCCTTCTTCCCATAGTGCACCTGGAGCCATGTGTTCCCCAGGTAAGTGACGCTCACCAGGCCTTCCACGTGATGTAAAAGAAAACGTGATTCATCAGACCAGGCCACCTTCTTCCATTGCTCCGTGGTCCAGTTCTGATGGCATGGGCACCCTGACTGGTCTGCAGCTTTGCAGCAACAAACGCAACAAACTGAGATGCACTGTGTATTCTGACACCTTTCTATCAGAACCAGCATTAACTTCCTGAGCAATTTGAGATACAGTAGCTCGTCTGTTGGATCGGGCCACACGTGCCAGCCTTCGCTCCCCAAGTGCATCAATGAGCCTTGGCACGGCACGACAAACCGTTACAAACCATTACAAACCGTTCTCGGCCCGGTAGAATCCATGAAATAACGTCGCCACTCAGGATTGCTCACTTATCTGTTGCCTGGCTACCAGTTTCTCTGTAGCTGACTAAGTGCTCTATTTGAGCAACGTAAACACAAATTAACAATGCAATTAAAAGAAATATCTGATCATCCTCTATAATGCGGACGTTATTTACGTCTCATATCATCAGTAAACCGTTGTGTTGCCAAGGAAACGACTGACGCTTTTGTATGGCATTCCAAAGAGCGGCCGTTATCAGCCCCACAGTGGAAAAGCCACTGGATCTTTCGATTGGTCGAGAATCAGGACGCCTTTGTCCATATAAGGAATTTCCTGGAATGTAAGTTTTATGAGTCTCACTTGTGGACTTTCTGAGAGTGTTTAGCGCTCCATAATGTTCACCTCTCATCATTTTGGGGAAAAAATGGAAAAAATATCACTCCTCTCTACAGAAATTTGAAGGAAACATGAGAATCCATCAATATTTCTCCAAATATGCAAACTCCTGGCTTAAATTTTCATATTAAATATCAACTTCTGACACAAATGAAAAGATTACAGATGACCCTGTCGCCGGTCCACCACTGGTCCTTCCTCGGAGCACTTTTGATAGACACTGACCACTGCAGACCGGGAACACCCCACAAGAGCTGCAGTTTTGGAGATGCTCTGACCCAGTCGTCTAGCCGTCACAATTTGTCCCTTGTCAAACTCGCTCAAATCCTTACGTTCGCCCATTTTTCCTGCTTCTAACACATCAACTCTGAGGACAAAATGTTCACTTGCTGCCTAATATATCCCACCCACTAACAGGTGCTGTGGTGAAGAGATAATCAGTGTTATTCACTTCACCTGTCTCTTCTGATCAATAAGGCTGCATTTAATTATTCCAATTGTCCAAAACGTTGTACTCCAAATCTAACACGTTTAATGTAGATTCATTCAGTCAATAAGACACTAATGAAAATAGGATCTTAGCTATTCCCTGCATTACTTTACATGCAATCCTGTAATATCAATGCTATCTTCATTCTGTGATTAGATAAGTTGACTGATGAAGTGAATCTTTATTTTTCCAGTTCTGTTTATTTTCTTTGCTTTCTTTGCATACAGCAATCCATAAACCTGCCTAACATTATTACAGTAGAACGCATGAGAATTAGCTCACTGTTTTTACCACACTGAGTGATATATTGCTGCTAAGTAGTTGGCTGCACTATAAATCTATCATTTATGCTGCATTCCTGAATTGATCATACACACATGTACATATATAAGACAAATGACACATTAATCCATCACTCCATTAGAATGTGGCCTGAAAGTTTCTAGAGGTGTTTGTGTCTCATCTCTTCATCTTCGTCAGTCTGTTCTTGGATATCATATGTCTGATAAGCAGATGTCAGAATAACAAAAGCTGCATATGTCTCACTGGATCCCAATAATGGCTGAGCCAAAACAAATCCCTTGCGCTTATTTAGACGGAGTCAGATTGTCTCAGGCCCTTCTCATGACACTAAGACTGGCGATCTGTCATCCGGACTATTATGGATTATTCATCTCAGGGGAATTATGTGGATGAGAGAGTCAGGGTTTAGTGAACAGTGATCTTTGTCTCGTCTTTGTGCTGTCAGATTAATACTGCGCAATGTTGTTTAACAAATTTCAGTTTAGCAAGACTTGATCCTATTTAAAATGACAAAAAGTGTGAATTTAATTCAAGTTTGTCTAGTTTGTACATGACAGCATTCAGTAACTAGATTTAAAAATGTTCTGAGTAAAATTTAAATGGCACTTCCCCCGGGAATACTCATTGTCATGCTACTGAGTTGTAAGTGATTGCTAGAGATTGCATTGATTACTGGCACAATAATAAAAAGAAAGAAATATGATTTTCTCTTGTAATTCAGCCAACCTCCTACAGAAGCACTACAGTCAGGGTTGCCAAGTTTTCACAACAAAACCCGCCCAATTGCTGCTCAAAACCAGCCCAAAACAAGCACAATAGCGTTTTGGGGGGAGAGTCTCTGGTAAAAATTACCCCTCCGCGCTTGGGGGGTAAAATATGTGTTTTTTTTGGCGGGGTTACCCGCTAAAATTTGCATTCACGGGGCTAAATATCACATAATTTGGGTTGCATCAACCCGCGGACATGAAAAACAGCTCGCGGCAACAGTGTTAAAGTAGCCCAATTGCGCATGAAAACCGTGGACTTGGCAACACTGACTACAGTTCAAGTCAGTGAGATTTTTTTTATATTTCTGAAGGAAGTTCAAAAATACAGTAAAACATTAATATTGCCAAATATTTTTTGTAGAAACCATGATTTTTAGTATTCTTTGATGAGCAGACAGTTCAAAATCGCAGCTTTTATTTAAATCAGATTGTAACATATATTGTAACAAAACTTTTGTAACATTATACAATTCTTTACTGTCACTTTTGATCAATTTAATGTATACTTGCAGAGTCCAAGTATTAATATCTTAAAAAAAAAATACTGACCCCAAACCTTTGAACAGTAGGGTACAGTACATCCCCACTTTATGTCAGAGCTCATAAGTCTGTTGTGAAAGGCTAAAATCAATGTCACCATGTAGAATATTAATGGGATATTGACTTTGGGAACCCGAATGTTGCACAACAGAGGTTCCCACAGAGGTTATCCCGTCATAACAGAAGTTATTTATATACAGAAGTCTTAATGTCACAGCAGCAAAAACAGAATTTGATTTTTTTAGGGGTCAACGAGAGGTGTAATGCAGTGAAAAACTGAAGTATGGCTGTTTTTAGTTATACAAAGATTGACTAATATTATGAGTGGACTAAACATATATAAAAGAATGCCCCTAATATATAAGAACCAGCATTCCATTATATTGCAGTAATAGCCATCAATAAGGAGAATGTCAACATATACAGTACAGTAGTTGAGTCCTTTCTTTTTACAATAATACAGTATAAGCGAGGCATATCTAATGGGGCAGATTTCTGATAAAATCAGCATTCAATCATGTTTACTTGGCTTTTGTCTTGTGCACAACACAGAAACAACAGCCTGAAAAGACACACCTCTCTGCCAATTCCCCAAAAAAGACCACACACATCTCTCCTGAGATGATTTTCCAACAACAACCAAAACTCTACTGTGAATTTTCACACTTCTACCCTCCTTTTTTTAAACATCAAGTTGCTACTTATGAGTACTTAGGATGAATTACAACACTGAGGCATTTGGAAATTGCTTTATAGTCAAAGCAATACAATATCTGAACTCATTGCCCATGCAGTAAAGGAAACCATCTGTGAAGCTCATTTGATGGAGCTCTAGTGGGCTGAAAACATTTACATTAGCCCGTTCTCTGAAGCGTTTGTGTTTGCTGCGCTACCACCACTGCATATGTTGACATCTTTATTACATCATTTGATTAAATGTCTCTAAAGGGACAGACACCAGAAAAAATCTTCCTGTAATTATCTAGAGGATTGTCTCCTTGTGGCTAGTTGGGTCTGTTTGAGATTTGTGCAGTATAGGAAATGCTCCTGATAGAAATGTTTTATTTTCATGGCAGGAAGTCACAGCAGATGTGTGCTAGTGGGACGCACAAGACTCCGTCCTATTGTGTCAGCGTCTGATTCTAATTGTACTGCACCATGATAAGCGATAAATCACATTCCTTCAGTGTTAATAGTTTTTTTTCTAATAAGCCATGACTGTCAACAGCGCTTGTGACATTCAATTTTCATAGTCTCAGGCTCTGACGGCCCAGCCACTGGCCATTTAGAGCTTGCACACACAATGGCAAGAGGTGACTTTTTTTTATTTTATCAGGCCACATGGAAACAAGGTCTTGTTAGTATAATGAGTAAGAACTTGTAACTCAATTATCCAAGGTTTACAAGGTTCATGAATCTTAGAAAGAGGTTTTTGTTTGAAATAATTAACCTTTATAAAGCCTACTTATAAATCAAATTTCTAAGGCCTCTACATGATCAACATGTTCAAAACTTTGCTGAAAAATCCGCTGTACACAATCAACCACATGCCTTCTTTATTTCATGATGAACACTTACTGGACTGAAGCACTGTGGGTTTACTTAATTATCAACATCTTTAAAGAAAAAATGTTAAAATGTGAATATCAAATATATGATAATGTTAAAAAGTCAAGGGTCAAGAGCCCAACTAAAGCAAACACTGATCACCATAATGGCGACTTTGAACATCTAAAACCGTGTTTCCACTGAAACTACCCAGAACAATTTGTCCCAGGAACTTTTTCAAAGAATGGGCAAAAAAGTAGTCTTTATTCTTTCTCTGTTAAACTGTGTAGTTTGAGACTGTAGTGCTCTTAAATGTATTGAAAATATTATTAGACCTTTTGGTAACGCTTTAGATTACGGCCTGGAAAGTACTGCGTAAGTAAAGAGAATTTACAGCATAACTTTCGGTAATTATAGTGTAACTATAAAGTAAGTACGTGTAGGTATAAGGGAACAATATGTAATATTGAGGGAATAAAGGGGGAACTATCAGGAAAATTAACACATTATTTATACTGTAAGTATTTTTTAATTAAGGGGTAATTATCTGTGTAGTTACAGGGTAAGTATGAATCTGCGTGCTGTAAATTAAAGTGGTGTTTGTTCCCCTTTTGTTTCATGTAGTTACAGGGTAAGTACAATAAGCAACACATACAAAATATTTATTTGACAAACAACTAAATCCAAAACAGTTTTGACACATTCATTTTTTTAATTAAACTTTTCATTTCAAATAATAACATCCGGACAGAAAGAGGCACGTTTTGTCCCTTTTTTGCTTCTCTTGCTTGTCTTCCTCTTCATGTTCCTCTTCTTCTTTATCATTATTTCCATTGATGGATCTTAAGAGGAATCCCAGGTCTTTTGATATTTTGTATTATTATTTATTAAAATAAAAAGTACACCAAGAAATGCTCTCATAATTTACTAATCTTTTCTGTTACCAGCGAGTGCATGAGTAAAGAAGCTTCAAGCTTTCATGGCGTTCTCACGCAAGTTTCATCTGAAACACACACAAGTGTCTCTGTCTTCTAGTCTTGTTTGTTTCTCATTGCTATTAACATATATTATGTTATTGTTTGTATACTGTTGTGAGCATTAAAAAAATAAAAACCGACAGCATCCAACATCCGCATGACCAGAGTTTCTCTGCGCGCTCACGTCACGCTTCAAGTTACGTCAAGCGTGAACTTAACCCTCTCATTCACGCAGACGACTGCTGATCGGAAGCGATAGTCTACCGTTTAAAAAATGTAAAATATTGTTATTTTTCTTACAAACACTTATCGTTTCACTTCAGAAGACATTGATTCATCCATTGGGATCGTATGGATTACTGTAGTTATTGCTGTATGTGCTGTTTGATGCTTGAACTTTTAGGAACCCAAATGAGTTTTCATTAGCAGAGATTATTTATTTTTCTGTGTTCATATGAAGAAATAAAGTCGTATGTACATCTCGGATGGCATGAGGGTGAAAGACGAGTAAACGGTGAGGACATTTCTGCGTTACATAATAGGATAGATAGAGACATGGGATTCCTTCTTAAGTTTCATCTGTGGCAAGGATGAAAAAGTAGAGGAACAAGACGAGGATAAAGCCAAGCAAGAGAAACTAATAAGTGTTGTAAATCTGTTTTAAAAAACTTTTTTTTTTTAAATAAAGGTTTCTGAGTGATATCAGATATTGTATGTGTTGCTTATTGTACTTACCCTGTAACTACACGAAACAAGAAGGGAACAAACACCACTTTAATTTATAGCCCGCAGATTCATACTTACCCTGTAACTACACGAAACAAGAGGGGAACAAACACCACTTTAATTTACAGCCGCAGATTCATACTTACCCTGTAACTACACAAAACAAGAGGGGAACAAACACCACTTTAATTTACAGCCGCAGATTCATACTTACCCTGTAACTACACAGATAATTACCCCTTAATTAAAAAATACTTACAGTATAAATAATGTGTTAATTTTCCTGATAGTTCCAGCAGTAATAGCCAGCAGCCATATCACCCTGTAGCCAGAGACTGGTTTCCCACTGAAGCTAAGCAGGGCTGAGCCTGGTTAGTACCTGGATGGGAGACCAAATTGGGAAAACTAGGTAGCTGCTGGTAGAGGTGTTAGTGAGGCCAACAGGGGGTGCTCACCCTGTGGTCTGTGTGGGTCCTAACGCCCCAGTGTAGTGATGGGGACACTATACTGTAACAAGCACCGTCCTTCGGATGAGACGTTAAACCGAGGTCCTGACTCTCTGTGGTCATTAAAAATCTCAGGATGTCTTTCGATAAAGAGTAGGGGTGTAACCCCGGCATCCTGGCCAAAAAAATGTGCCCATTGGCCCCTGTCCATCATGGCCTCCTAATCATCCCCATATATATATATACGATTGGTATCATCCCTCAGTCTCCTCTCCACCAATCAGCTGGTGTGTGGTGGGCGTACTGGCGCAATATGGCTGCCGTCGCATCATCCAGGTGGATGCTGCACATTGGTGGTGGTTGAGGAGATTCCCCCCTTCTATGTAAAAGCGCTTTGAGTGAGTGCCTAGAAAAGCGCTATATAAATGTAATTAATTATTATTATTATTATTATTATTCCCCCTTTATTCCCTCAATATTACATATTGTTCCCTTATACCTACACGTACTTACTTTATAGTTACACTATAATTACCGAAAGTTATGCTGTAAATTCTCTTTACTTGCGCAGTACTTTCCGGGCCGTAATCTAAAGCGTTACCGACCTTTTAAACGTTCTTCAGTGTTTCTCCCTCTCTTTGGCAGTTTTTAGGGTTAGATTTTTAAAATGCATATAGTTTTTTTTCTCTCCGTGGTCACATTTTAATATACATGAGTGTTGTACTTCTGTGATTTATTGGTTGTTGTCCCCCCCTCTACACTCCCACTTTCCACAGCGTTACACGCCCATTTCTTGAGACTTTTTTCAACTCTGAGGTGTGAACGACCAGGATAAAACAGTGGGGTTTCATGACACTTTAAAAATGCTGGTTTAAATAAAATGCCGCGTGAACAGGAACAAAGTCCCAAGTTCCTAGAGAAAGTTCCTGCAGTGGAAATTACTCACTTGTGGACTTTCTGCGCGAGGGTGCCCTCCGGCTTCCAGTATGAATGAAACAGACATTACATGAGAGTGTTTAGCGGACCATATTATTCATATTGCCTTGTTTTAGATGCGAATAAATGCATAGACTATCTTGAGTCTTTGAATTTCAATCTAGTCTTTTTCACATTGGCCCATGAATACCTATGTGAACACACTTGCCAGAGAAAATTGCAGGGGACGAATTGATGTTTTATTAAAAGTGTGAAGGACACGTCCCCTGTGTATTCTACCTCATACACGCTGCTTGTGAGGACGCAGTCAGTTTTGACCTTAAAAGATGATTGATTGGACGTCATATATGTGACCTTTTATGGCACTACCATTTTCCTATTTTCAAACTAGAGGTGGCACACAATCACATTTAATGTTATTTTAATGCGGGGCAGAATTAAATGAACGGCAAAACTCAGCATTTTGTTTGCGTATGAACTCATCTCACACACCCCACTTTGGGAACCATTGGGCTAGAATAAACTTCAGTGTCAACCAGACCTCATACTAATGATAAAAAGCCTGTCAGTGCAAGGGTGGTATTTCTGTTGCATCACACTGGAACGTGAAAACTCAGTTAATCCTTAAAAATGACAGTAAATGTAAAGGAAGCCCCCTTTCTTAACCTGTTTATTGGATGTGCTGCTATGCACTAAGACCTGATTATTGCACACATTGTATGAGAAACTGTTTAATTGGTTGTTTTTGGATGGATATAAGTGAATGATTCAATCTGAAAATAAGTGGCTTAAATAAGATTGATAGGATTAGTTTGATTGGCTGTGGATGACTGATCTGTTTTGGATGAATCTGATGGGATGCAGCTGTTGTCTCACCTGTGCCACCTCCTCAAAGTCGTCGTGGCGTTTCTGGAGGGCTCTGGCTCTGTGCAGGGATTTGCCCACACCTGTGTGTTTGCTGAGGAAAGCCTCTCCATGATTCTCTATCCAGTCAATCACCTGCAACACACAAACACACACAATCCATTCAGTGCACGGACAAAACATCACAACACAGAAATGAAAGAGAGTCTGTCAAGCAAGCTTCTGTTTTTCACTATTCCATTCAATTGATGTGGCATATATAAAGCCAGTTATTTAGGAAAACACACACATGCACAGTGCCTGCTCACATACTCTCGTGGGTATATAAAGGGAGAGTGATCGATCAGCATCGTTTTTCTGTCCAATAGTGATCCAAAGACTCTTTTCATCATCCCTAGGGACATTGTGTTGCAAATAAAATTCCTCCAGCGACATCTTTAGATTAGACAGATGTGAAATGTGATTTAGGCAACACAATCAAACACTAGAATTCCAGCAAGGATGACACAAGCTCAAACTGTTGAAAATATTTAAACGTGCAGAACAAACTCCTAAATGTTTCTATGTGCATGTATTTGTGCATATATTTATATATACAGAACCAGGAAACAACGTAATGCTCAGAGGTTGCCCTTTCATAGCTCAGGAGACTAAAAGGTAGGGTAGGCAATTTTGGAGAGGCTAGCAATAGCAAGCTAGCTTTGAAAGCATAAGATCCCAACCTTCCTTTAGAGCGTCTCCAAAGCCACGCCTCCTTCAAAACACATGAATAGGGATGGACGATACCAATCATTTTCTTTTCGATCCGATACCAAGTACTTTCACGACCAGTATCACCGATATCGATACCGATACGATACTTTAAATATTTTGATTTGAATGATTTTATAATGCATTTTGAAAGCCATCGTTATTAATATTAAATAAACAGCAATAGCCATTACTCCTTTTTTGTTACATTTATTTAAAAGGATTGAACATTATTAATCAAATAAACATTTAACAATTTATATAACATCACACAAACCAGTTTCAATGATTGTAAAATAATTTTTCTACATTTGTTTTAAATGTTCTGAAAATGTTCCTCTTGAACCGGTTTCTGATCAACTCTCTTGCTTTTGAAAAAAGAAAAAGTCTGTGATTTGCACTGAAATCATCTAAAAAATAATACATAAGGTTGTGTTACAAGAATTTGTTAGTAAATCTTTCCCAGGTTAAACTATAATTTAATAAACAAATTTTAAAAATAAATAAACAAAAATTATGAATATCCACCATAAGATACCAAGTAGCCTAATATAAAAATATATAGGCTAATGAAAAAAAATGATTCTGCGCTGAGCGCGCTTACCGCTGTGCCACTCACATGAATACATAATAAGCACAGACACAGCGGAAGAAGAAATAGTTCCCATTGACATTCATTTTTAAGTAAATTTATTTACTATACGGCCTACTACTATTATAAACATATTCTAAAATCACTTGTTTAAAAGAAATCCCAGATAGAATCGATATTTCAATGTGAGAATCGATACTTTCGATACAATGCCAGTATCGGAAGTATCAATACTCTAGGATCGATCCGCCCATCCCTACACATGAACACACAGCAGAGTCTGCAAAGTGTCATGAGAGACAGCATTAAATTACCTCATGTCTTAAAGCACATACTATTACATTAATAATGAACAAAAACAACGTACAGAGCTCTAGTTATAGCACCTGACTGCGGCAGATTCATGTTGGTGTTGATAGTGTTGACATTGAAACACAGAAATCTGAGTTTGCAGACATGAATTGCTCCAAGTACAATGTCACGGGTTGCCATTTCGTAATTACGATTACAACATGGTGTGAACGCAGCATAAGCTCATTGTTTTGATTCAAACCGAATGCAATGTTTGGACGAACATCTTTTGGTCCTGAGACGTCCACAGAAGATATGTAATTTAAAAAATATATATATATTTAGACCACTTCTATTATTGATTGATATCTGGATGTGGAGAGAGTTGCAACAGGAATGACAAAAAGTGTTTATGAAAAAATTGGCCTACTCTACCTTTAATCCATTTGTCAGTTCCGAATTATTCACGTGTAAACTCTGTCATGCATATTTGTACCAAAATTCCTTTAAACAAAAATATATTAAATTTTTTTTCAATCATGTATTTACTGCCCCTTCATGAAAACCATATTCAAAATATTGGTAACATTTGACAAAAAGCTCCCATTAGTTAACATCATTTAATGCATAATGCAACTAAAATGTACTAACAATGAGCAAAATATTTTATTTACACTGCTAAAATTAGCTGATAAAACTATTCATTGTTAATTACATAAAATACATTTTTGATTTTAATGTATTAGTACATTTTTAAATTATTATAGATTTATAAATGCTGTAGAAGCATTTTTCATTGTTAGTTCATAATTGAACAATTTTTTTTTACAAATGGAACCTTATAAAGTGTTACCAAAATATGAAATACATTTTTATTCAATTAGAAACCTTTCTGAATATGTCTCAGTTTCATAATACAATTCTGAAAGACTCCCCTAGCATCCCAGGTGCTGCACATCATAATCTCATTAAATAAATAATATGGTACTTTATTGTCCCTAAAGTGTATTTGAATAAAATGTCTACCAGTCTGCTTTGTGCAATGTGATGTAAAATTTCTTCTAAAACGTGTTTAAACATCAGGTTTAAAACTGCATTAGAATTATTGCACATGTTGTTTCCATGATTTCATATTTATTAACATATACATTGAATATTTGTTGTAAAATGCATATGAAAAACTTGAAAAGGTGACCAGTCAAAGCTTCTAAAACATACACTTAATTTATAGAAACATTTTCTCCTGAAGTCTCCTGTAGTTTAATTGATTTTATTTTAGAAACAAACACCAAGCATCTGACCACCTTTTTCTGGTTACAGTCGTGGTATCTGTGGTTCTTCTGCTACACTTGCGTGTTTGCAAGTGAAACAATGATAATCAAACATGCAAACAATTGCGTCAATGAGTTTTTGTTTCTGCTACATTGATTAAAGCGTCCACTGCATGTTCTAAAAACAGCTTCCTTCTTTCACACGCACATGAACAGAGGCTGATGAGATAAATATAGCCCTGCGTGATAAGTCCATCAGAAGATACGGCTGCTCCCAATCTGGAGTTCACAGATGGCACAGGTTACATCCACTCAATCCAAACACCTGTTTGGCCAAATAAATCAACTCATAATGCAAGAGCAATCAGGCATTTGTGTTTGCCTATCAGTCATTTTTGATTTGCAAGATGTTTAACTCAAAAAATCTGTGTGTGTCTTCATAACTATTGACTATGCTTTGTAATGAGTGTTTACATAAAGAACCTCAACAAATCAAGCCTATGATAATAATCAAGTACAAGAAATAATCATGGAAAATACATAATAAACTGAGGAGAATGAGTGTTTCATAAACAGTCAGAACTGCTATTACAATTTCTGCTGCTTTAGGGGTATGTGACAAAAAAGGATGCCCAAGATGATGAATAAAGGAAAAAGTTTAAAATTATTTTGATTACATTTATTTTGATTTAACTTTTATTCATTTGGCAGACACTTTTATCCAAAGCAACTTCCATTGCATTCAACGTATACATATTATCAGTTCATGCATCCCCCGTGAATTAAACCCATGACCTTGGCGTTGCTTGTCAAAGTCATGCCTTGTTTAGTATCACTGTCTTGTTCTGTTTAATTTCTAGTCATGGTTTACTTTATCCCTGTTTTGCCTGTGATCTAGTTCATTAGTTGTAATGGTTTCTTATTAGTTAAACACTTGTTTTCTGTTCTGTTGATCATTCCCTCTGTGTATTTAAGCCTTCAGTTTTCTCACTTCTGGTTTCAACATAAACATTAATATTTGATGTGTGTAATGTTCTCACTCTCTCTGTTTAATAAATATTATCATCATTTGTCATTCTGTGTCATGCATCTCTCTTGTCTTGCCTTACCCACTGACCGCTCGCTATGTGTATTCTATAATACCGGCCTCAACGAGCAATTGAAGGCATGTTTGCCCATAGATGGTCCTCAAGGGAGCTTCACAGAGTATGTGGAGTGAGTGCTGGTGCAGTTTCATTAACCTTTGTCCATCTGCCTCACTGCTGAGGACATTGCCAGCCCCACTCCGGACCCAGAGCCCAGCCCGTCGCCAGCCATGCCCGCAGTGGAACAGCCAGATCCCACCACAGACTCGAAGCCCGAGCCCGCCACGAAACCAGAGCCAGAGCGGTCAACAGAGGCTATTTTATTCTCGGAGCCTGAGCCCAGCACAGAGTCTGGACAGGTGTGTGTGCGGCAGCAGCATTCATCATGGAGGGCATATTAGTGGAGTTCGAGGAGATGAATTGGAGCCCCTCCCACACTCCCGTGGCCGAAATGTGTAAACTAAGATGGAGCTTGACGGAATTCGTGTTGGATGAGCTGGATAAAAAGGATTTTGCTAGTCTACAGTCTCCACAGGTCCCATCCAGTTCCAAGTCATCGCAGTAATTGTTGGTAAAGCCTAGTTCCAAGTCGTCTTCGTCAACGCTGGTTAAGCTGAGTCCCAAGTAATCTTCATCTCTGCTGGTTCAGTCCAGCAACAAGTCTTTTTTGACGTCCAGCACCAAGTCTTTATCGTCCAGCACCAAGTCTTCATTGTCCAGCACCTCTCCTTAGTCATTCAGCACCAAGTCTCCTTCATCACCATTGCCTCTGCTCAACTCCAAGCCTCCTTCTCTGCCAAAGCCATCCAGTACCTCAGCCTTGTCTCCGATGTCTCCTTTCAGCCCCTCAAATCCTCCAGTGGTTCCGCTCGGCTGCACGGAGTCTCCGCCTGAGGCTTCTGTCGTCTTGGCCTGTGGATCCCTCAGCTCCTCCTCAAACCTTCAAGCTCCCGGTTCCACATCCCCCCTCTGACTCTTCGGCTCCACCTTGACTCAACGCTCCATCGGCTGCACCATGGTCTGTCATCCTTCAGGCTCCGCTGGTCTCCTTTGTCCCTTTGCCTTCACCTTGGTCCATCGTCAACTTCCTCCGACCACCGTCTCCTCTCTGCCTCAGCGCAAGGACGCACTTTACAGGGGCATGTGGGGGACATTGATTGATTGATTTGACACAAATGCCACACCATTTACCCTTGGGGTCTCCCTAATTACAACTGAATGTTGTAATTGATGACATTTTACAAAGAAACGGTCTAAAATAATGTCTCACACATTGGTCTAAAATAAATGTCAAGGAACGATTTTGACCTTTACCAGACAAACACAGGAAAACTAAAATATCTGTGTAAAAAACAGACTCTTAGATGTTTAATGTCAGACTGGTACAGAACTTTAACTGCATGGAATGGAAATCTCATGTGTATAAAGTCTCTCACACCTCCCTCAGTTTCCCCCCACCGTGACTCACAACCCTCATTTACTCTGGTTATCATGGTTTCCCAAGTAACCGAGTCAAGACCACTTGTGTACTCTGCTGATAACCTCATGACTCACTGGTGACCACAACCAATTCACCACTAAGCCCAGAACAAAGCAAAGAGGCTTGTTGGTAAAGCCTAGTTCCAAGTCGTCTTCGTCAACGCTGGTTAAGCTGAGTCCCAAGTAATCTTCATCTCTGCTGGTTCAGTCCAGCACCAAGTCTTTTTTGACATCCAGCACCAAGTCTTTATCGTCCAGCACCAAGTCTTCATTGTCCAGCACCTCTCCTTAGTCATTCAGCACCAAGTCTCCTTCATCACCATTGCCTCTGCTCAACTCCAAGCCTCCTTCTCTGCCAAAGCCATCCAGTACCTCAGCCTTGTCTCTGATGTCTCCTTTCACAACCCTCATTTACTCTGGTTATCATGGTTTCCCAAGTAACCGAGTCAAGACCACTTGTGTACTCTGCTGATAACCTCATGACTCACTGGTGACCACAACCAATTCACCACTAAGCCCAGAACAAAGCAAAGATAAAAACGCAGAACTGCTCTGATCTTATCAAAAAGGGTGTCTGACTGCCACAGACTGAGGCACAGATCATAGAAAGAACTCTAGGGAACAGTGTGTTCAATGTAGACAGACACAAGAGTGTTTTAAATAAATAGCTTACCCAGAAATGAGCATTGCTCTTATGTGGAATAAAAGAGATGTTTCAATAGAATGTTGACAGTGAATTGGCATAGGCAATGTCAAGCTTCTAAAAGTACATTTTCAGGAAGCACATTCTCATTTTTGGGTGAACTATTCCCTGTAACTGGAACTTGTAATGAACACAAATATGGCTTGTATGTGTATGAGTGTGGGAGGTCTGTTAATTTACTCTAAATAACTCAACCTACTCATTACCTGCATTTAACTACACACTTGAAGACATTTGGCCACATCTCACCCTCCATTACTCAAGATTTGCAAACATTTCAGGGTAAGGCAAACTAACATCACCAAATATGGGTAATAATAACAACCTGTCTCCCAGAATGCATTCAGTATGTTGATATCTCATTCAAATCAATGATCCAAGTTTATCAGAGCCGTATGTTTGTGCTTAAAGAGTTTAGCATGTTCTATTGCATCCACCTGATCAGTGTTTGGACTGTGAAATCTAACTCCTCCAATCAGAGATTGACTTTCACGCATATCAGAAAATCTGTGAGTGATTCTTTAACCAATCAGTAGGTCAGATCAACTCTAAACTCTCATTAATGCAAGAGATAAATGAAATTATTTTCTTGATACATCTACAAAGCATATTCATATTCCACCACCTGAATTACAACCAGTTATATATATATACCAATTATGATATCTATGGTTCTATGAAAATTCAAAAAAGGTCTATTGTAAATTCTTAAGACCAGTGCAGGGCCATAAACATCAATTTCTGGGTTATCTTTGTTAACCTGGGTTAACATTGTTAATAGATGTTTTTTTTATTATTATAAAGAACTACGGAATAAATGGCATTTAATAAAACTGATAGTTGTTGCCCTGGATACTTATTGGTCAAGACAGTGCCCCAGTTGACATATTGACCAATCAGTCAATGCACAAAATACACAATACAGAAACAGCTATGAGGAAAAACACCTTTTCAATCACCTTTTGTTTACAGAGAACATAAAAACTATTAACCTGATTTTACATCACCCTGATTGATCACTTCATGAATTTTCTAAAATAATGTTTTAAAGAAATATTTGAAATATTTATACTATATTATTGTGTTATACTATTATACTATAATATATCACTCGAAGCAATGCTAAATTCCCTTGTGAAAAAATACACTTTAGCATAGAGTATTTATATAATATACTTAAGTAAGAACTGAATGTAATGTTTTCGGACACTTAATTGGATGTTAATTGCAATTAAATGAAAATGTATTTTAGTTTAAATTGACATTAAATGCTTTACAGTTCCTCTTGATCCTCTTTAAGTACAAGGATTTAAGGATTTAAGTACATCTTTATATGTCATTTCAAAACTACTTCTTTGTCTTTAAAGTTTAGTGACAAGAATTTCACTAAAAATATATAAAAAAAACGACATTAACTAAAAGTAATGTAATTTCTATTAAAACATGTTTGTCATTGGTTCATATATATTGGCAATTTAGTACATTTAAAATAACTTTAAGGGCCCTATCATACACCTGGAGCAATGCAACGGCAGATGCGACACAAGTGTTTTTTGCTAGTTTCAGCCCGACGCAGTTATCACTTTCACGTCCAGCGCCACGTTGTTTAAATAGCAAATGCACTCACGCCCATCTGTTCACCCATGGGTGTGCTGGTCTGAAAACCAGGTGTGTTCAGGCGCATTGTTGGCACGTTGCTATTTTGAGGAACTGAAAACGACTGCGCCATTGACCAACAAAAAGTATTTTTTGTGTTATATAAAGGGATAGTTGTAGCTAGTTGTAGAAAGGTTGTACCTAGACTCTTTATGAGTCATGGGCGTGTTTTGGGCGTAACGTGCAATAAACCAATCAGAGTCTCATCTCCCATTCCCTTTAAAAGCCAGTATAGGTGCATATTACTAATGCGCCCTTTAAAGGGATAGTTCACCCAAAAACAGAAATTTTATGTTTTTCTGCTTACCCCCAGGGCATCCAAGATGTAGGTGTCTTTGTACAGACAACTTGAAATTAAACCCTGCGGCTCGTGACGACACATTGATGTCTTAAGACACGAAACGATCAGTTTCTGCGAGAAACCGAACGGTATTTATGTTATTATTTCACCTCATATCAGACGAATGTCATTAGCTCTCCAGACCGCCATAACTTCCTGTAAGTAAGGTCAAAATACCGTCATAGATATAGATACGTAGATTCCTCATTCGAGCGATCCGCGCAGGCACTAATGAGGAATCTATGTATATATCTATGACCCAGCCGGTATTTTGACTTTTAATTTGAAGTTATCTGTTAATGTTTTTTTTTTACTCTAATAGAATTAGACCCCATTCACATGCATTATACGACTGGCACACAGCAATGGTTGGAGTTAAAAATCTTCATTTGTGTTCTACTGAAGAAACAAAGACACATACATCTTGGATGCCTTGGGGGTAAGCAGAAAAACATAACATTTTCATTTTTGGGTGAACTATCCCTTTAAAGGGCGCGTTAGTAATATGCACCTACACAGGCTTTTAAAGGGAATGGGAGATGAGTCTCTGATTGGTTTATTACGCCCAAAACACGCCCATAACTCATTAAGAGACTAGGTACAACCTTTTTGGACCATGCGCCTGGCGCCGACCATTTTTTCTGTCATTAAATTAGCAAAAGTGGATTCGGACACGCCCTAAGTGCACCTGCGCCATGCGCTTCAGACCATGTGCTCAGAACGTTAAAATAGGGCCCAAAATGTAATATTGAATAGCAGGCCACAGCTAAGCTAAGCTTTACATGAGCTTTAGTATGTTAGTCAACATATCAAAATTAGTTTACTTATTTAAAGCACACCAGCAGATTATTTAAACATAATGATTTAAAATACACTTCAAAGTATTTCACACTTTCTAGAGGTTTGTTAAGTAATATAGTCATGAAAGTGTACTATTCAAATACACTTAAGTTGCTTTTAATTTAATTAATATTACATTATCTGCAAGTACAGTATTTTAAAATGTACTTTTAAGATTTGGAGTGCACTACAAATACACAAAGTTTATCACTTTGTAGACAGAAAATTCAGAGAAGAGAATAGAGAGGATTATAAACAACCAATATGGTGTTCATCATCACTGAAACTGATACAAGAGTTGAATAATGTCAGTGTTATTGTTGACGGTAATGCGTTTTATTGTACTCTGCCCTGTGTTTGGCCTGTGGCTGGTCTGAATCCAGCCCCCGTTTGGGCTCGATTTGGCCTTGTAGCTCTTCAGCTCTTTGGTTCTGGTTCAGATCTTGATTTGGCCGGGTCTGTTGGCTGTTTTTCAGGGCTGACCCCGGCCTGATAAACTAGAGCTGAATCCAGGCCCAGAGCTGCCATAGACCCGCTGAAAGGGGCTAATGGAGAGATATTAACTGCTCCTCTGGGCACATATCCAACACTAAAAAAGTACCAAATACATGCTGTGTATATAACTGTACAACACTGAATTTATGGTGAACTGTTGACAAATTTCCTCATTCAACATTCTGCACATCTAAAGAAAAGAAGCACATCTAAGAAAAAAACAAACATGAAAACTATTTCATTTGATGCCCTGTTACCCGTACAAAAAAGTACCATGGTAAAGTAATGTGTATACAGTATATGTTGTCTAAGTAGGCAACTTGTTAGGAACACTTTGTCAGTGAGAGAGCCTGAGAGATTGTAGACATATGTGAACATTTATCTACCTGTTGGACGTCCTGCTGGAAGACACAGAGCTGCAGTCTCTGATGCAGACGAACTTTACGGTGCTGCCAGATGCTCTCCAGACGTCTCTGGTGATGCAGGACCTCATGGACCACGTCCAGAATACAGTGCACGGCTTTAGAGTAGTTCGCTGTTGCAGTCAGAGACTCTGAGTTACCAGGACTCAACGGCCGCTGAAGAACGTCAAGCAAAGCCTTACCATCCTGACTCACCTACAGAGAGAAATGTGGTCAATGCAATTTTTTTAATTAAAATTTCATTCAGCATTAAATTGATGAAGGGTGACAGCAAAGACATTTATAATGTGACAAGATATTTCTATTTCAAATAAATGCTGTTCTTTTGAATGTTATAATAATCAGCGCCTCAACAAAATCTCATGGGAACTTTAATTTTTGTGATATCAAATTCAAATTTGGAACTTAGTTAGACATATGGCTTTGATTTTATAGTAATTTTATAGTATTTTTTTGTGTAAAATATATATTTTATATAAAATAAACAATATTTAGTACTGCACGTTTAATTTACAGTAAAATTAAACTTCCATAACTTTTTCATACTTTCATTTTTTGAAGAGCTTGAATTACAAGTTTGGATAGTGCATTTTCGTGCCTATTCTCAAAAAGGGGGGAGACAGGTAAGGGGTTAAGAATCAATTCAGCCCAACACAGTCCATTTCATTCATCCTCTCATTCCTGAAGTGTTTAGTCATTTTAATGAGATAAATATAACTATTACTGCTGCTCGTGTTCAGGATTTTTAACCCTTATTATTACTTATACGCATTTAACTTATTGGGCACAGTTCATTTGATCTAAATTAGGTCACATCAGGTATCTGTGATAGAAACATAGATCTAGACCTAGAGTATATTTGATTAGTGTTGTATTGTGTACTATGGCCATTTTTTAAACAAGATCTACAACAGAACACATTCTCTAATGTCAGAGTCATGGGTAAACAACTGAAAGGGCTTGGAAACACAGGGATACTTTTTCAGTATCAGGGGTGGAGGTCTGTGAACTAAAGTTGTACAATAACATTGTGGCATTGTTTTCCTGTTGTGTCTTCGGATTAATTAGGGCCGGATCACTAATTTGTTCTAATTCAAACAACATTAGTATAGCTGTAGATTGATTATGTAACATAAGCACAGAGATTTGCCATCCTCAATGGACAATTTTAGACGTGACCCACACCTGAGTGATTGGTGATAGAGCTGATATAAAAGGCAATGCTATCCATTGATGATTGTACCAGAACAATCATCACCTGGTGAAGTTAACTTGGTTAAAAACCACAACTTGTGTCAGCTACAGACCGATCTTAAATCTCCTTTTTCTGTCAAAAATACTAGAAACGGCAGTATCCTCACAACTATGCTCCTTCTTAAGAGAGAAAAGGTATCTGCAAGGATTTCCAGTCAGGATTTAGGCTGAATCATAGCACTGAGACTGCTCTCATTAGAGTTATAAATTATTTGCTCTTATCATCCGATCATGATTGCATCTCTCTATCAGTGTTACTGGACCGTAGCTCTGCATTCGATACTATCAAACCCCTACTTTCTTTTGAATAGGTTCAGAAATTAGTTACATTGGCATCAGTGGAACCGCATTGCCATGGTTCAATTCATACTTATCTGACCATCATCAATTTGTAGCAGTAAATTAAGAGGTAAATGAAAATCAATATGGAGTACTGCAAGGCTCAGTACTAGGACCGTTGCTTTTCACCCTACACATGCTACCCTTTGGGCAGATATCATTAGGAAACATGGTGTTATCAGATTGGTATTTCTTTGCGGTCTGATGAAACATACCAATTCACAAAACTGCATAGTTTATATTTTAAAAACTAAGAAAACAAATGTTCTTGCGGTCATAACTCAAGAATAAATGCTTTTCAAAATATATATTTCATGTAATTTCACATCTCTCAATCAATCAATCAATCAATCAATCAATCAATCAATCAATCTCTCAATCAACCAATCAATCAATCAATCAATCAATCAATCAATCAATCAATCAATCAATCAATCAATCAATCAATCAATCAATCAATCCTAATTGTCATCCAACACTTTGGTGAGTAATTTGTTGGCTCCAAAGGGTATGTAATGCTAAGAGGTCAATCTAAATTTGATCTAGGGGATTGTATTGTGAGTTGTGTTCTCACCTCTGTATAAGCTTGTGTGACCTGTTCATAGAGCGTCTGATGGTGATGAATGGCCAATTCCAGATCCTGCATCTCTGATGGCAACCCACCCTCACTGCACATCTTACACCACGCATCCACACCAGACAGAAACTGCACAAACAGAGAAACACAGATATTTAGCATTATTATTTAAAATTATTTATTATATTTATAAAAACTTCTACACTTTCTGAGAGTTACAGATGAAGTAAATAAGAAATGTGGTACCTGCTCAGATTTCTGATGGAAGACAGCAGACATGGCAAGGATGGTGCTGCGTTCATCGAGAGCAGCTGCGAAGCTCTTCCACTCCTGATCGAGCTGAGTGCTGATCTGTTTGATCTGCTGAGACGCGTAGTGACCTGCCTCCGACAGCCGTGACGCCACTGACATGATGCGGTTTATGTTCACATATGCATTCTGGAAAATGTGAGATTAGAAATCATTGCAACGCGTGAAGAAGGGAGCGATAAACAAACACGACCTGGGAGCAAGATGACATATACACTAGTGAGAATCCAAGTTCAGGGTGTTTAAATAAAGCAATCCCTTGTGAAAAATAAATACTTTTTGACATTCAAACATAGAAACAGTACTTATTACTGAAATAATATATTTTAAAATTATATACTTAAGTGCAAACTGTATGTAATATTTTTGGAAAACATTGCATGTTATTCGCAATTAAATGAAAATTAGTATTATAGTTATTTTGGTAAAACTTTAGTATGGGGAACACATTATTAACTAATGACTTTTGCCTTAATAAACTCCTAATTACTGCTTATTAATAGTTAGTAAGATAGTTTTTGTTGTGTTTAAGTTTAGGTATTGGGTAGGATTAAGGGATGTAGAATATGGTTATGCAGAATAATGCATTAATATGTGCTTTATAAGTACTAATAAACAGCCAATATTCTAGTAATAAGCATGCTAATAAGTAACTTCATAGTGAGAATTGAACCCTAAAATAAAGTGTTATTTTAAATTATATAAAATACAATTAGTTGACCCAGTTATGAAGGCTTAAGTACATCTTCATATGTTTTTTCATAATTTCATAATTAAAATATGGTTAAAGTGTACTGCTGAATATTCTGACAAGCATTTATGGTAAACTAAAATAAAATATAATTTAATGTAATTTCTTTTGAAACTTGGGCCCCACTTTTTATTAGGTGGCCTTAACTACTATGTACTTACATCAGAAAATAAGTACAATGTACGTATTGTATTGCAAAACACCTTTGCTGATATTGAGGTGGGATACAGGTAGGGTTAGGGACAGGTGTGGTGGTGTGGGTGAGTTTAAGGGTAGGGTTAGGGACAGGTGTGGTGGTGTGGGTGAGTTTAAGGGTAGGGTTAGGGACAGGTGTGGTGGTGTGGGTGAGTTTAAGGGTAGAGTTAGGGACAGGTGTGGTGGTGTGGGTGAGTTTAAGGGTAGGGTTAGGGACAGGTGTGGTGGTGTGGGTAAGTTTAAGGGTAGGGTTAGGGACAGGTGTGGTGGTGTGGGTGAGTTTAAGGGTAGGGTTAGGGACAGGTGTGGTGGTGTGGGTAAGTTTAAGGGTAGGGTTAGGGACAGGTGTGGTGGTGTGGGTAAGTTTAAGGGTAGGGTTAGGGACAGGTGTGGTGGTGGGGGTAAGTTTAAGGGTAGGGTTAGGGACAGGTGTGGTGGTATGGGCAAGTTTAAGGGTAGGGTTAGGGACAGGTGTGGTGGTGGGGGTAAGTTTAAGGGTAGGGTTAGGGACAGGTGTGCTGGTGGGGGTAAGTTTAAGGGTAGGGTTAGGGACAGGTGTGGTGGTGGGGGTAAGTTTAAGGGTAGGGTTAGGGACAGGTGTGGTGGTATGGGTAAGTTTAAGGGTAGGGTTAGGGACAGGTGTGGTGGTGGGGGTAAGTTTAAGGGTAGGGTTAGGGACAGGTGTGGTGGTGGGGGTAAGTTTAAGGGTAGGGTTAGGGACAGGTGTGGTGGTGTGGGTAAGTTTAAGGGTAGGGTTAGGGACAGGTGTGGTGGTATGGGTAAGTTTAAGGGTAAAGTTAGGGACAGGTGTGGTGGTGTGGGTAAGTTTAAGGGTAAAGTTAGGGACAGGTGTGGTGGTGTGAGTAAGTTTAAGGGTAGGGTTAGGGACAGGTGTGGTGGTGTGAGTAAGTTTAAGGGTAGGGTTAGGGACAGGTGTGGTGGTATGGGTAAGTTTAAGGGTAGGGTTAGGGACAGGTGTGGTGGTGTGGGTGAGTTTAAGGGTAGGGTTAGGGACAGGTGTGGTGGTGTGGGTGAGTTTAAGGGTAGAGTTAGGGACAGGTGTGGTGGTGTGGGTGAGTTTAAGGGTAGGGTTAGGGACAGGTGTGGTGGTGTGGGTAAGTTTAAGGGTAGGGTTAGGGACAGGTGTGGTGGTGTGGGTGAGTTTAAGGGTAGGGTTAGGGACAGGTGTGGTGGTGTGGGTAAGTTTAAGGGTAGGGTTAGGGACAGGTGTGGTGGTGTGGGTAAGTTTAAGGGTAGGGTTAGGGACAGGTGTGGTGGTGGGGGTAAGTTTAAGGGTAGGGTTAGGGACAGGTGTGGTGGTATGGGCAAGTTTAAGGGTAGGGTTAGGGACAGGTGTGGTGGTGGGGGTAAGTTTAAGGGTAGGGTTAGGGACAGGTGTGCTGGTGGGGGTAAGTTTAAGGGTAGGGTTAGGGACAGGTGTGGTGGTGGGGGTAAGTTTAAGGGTAGGGTTAGGGACAGGTGTGGTGGTATGGGTAAGTTTAAGGGTAGGGTTAGGGACAGGTGTGGTGGTGGGGGTAAGTTTAAGGGTAGGGTTAGGGACAGGTGTGGTGGTGGGGGTAAGTTTAAGGGTAGGGTTAGGGACAGGTGTGGTGGTGTGGGTAAGTTTAAGGGTAGGGTTAGGGACAGGTGTGGTGGTATGGGTAAGTTTAAGGGTAAAGTTAGGGACAGGTGTGGTGGTGTGGGTAAGTTTAAGGGTAAAGTTAGGGACAGGTGTGGTGGTGTGAGTAAGTTTAAGGGTAGGGTTAGGGACAGGTGTGGTGGTGTGAGTAAGTTTAAGGGTAGGGTTAGGGACAGGTGTGGTGGTATGGGTAAGTTTAAGGGTAGGGTTAGGGACAGGTGTGGTGGTGTGGGTAAGTTTAAGGGTAGGGTTAGGGGCAGGTGTGGTGGTATGGGTAAGTTTAAGGGTAAAGTTAGGGACAGGTGTGGTGGTATGGGTAAGTTTAAGGGTAAAGTTAGGGACAGGTGTGGTGGTGTGAGTAAGTTTAAGGGTAGGGTTAGGGACAGGTGTGGTGGTATGGGTAAGTTTAAGGGTAAAGTTAGGGACAGGTGTGGTGGTGTGGGTAAGTTTAAGGGTAAAGTTAGGGACAGGTGTGGTGGTGTGAGTAAGTTTAAGGGTAGGGTTAGGGACAGGTGTGGTGGTATGGGTAAGTTTAAGGGTAAAGTTAGGGACAGGTGTGGTGGTGTGGGTAAGTTTAAGGGTAGGGTTAGGGGCAGGTGTGGTGGTATGGGTAAGTTTAAGGGTAAAGTTAGGGACAGGTGTGGTGGTGTGGGTAAGTTTAAGGGTGGGGTTAGGGACAGGTGTGGTGGTATGGGTAAGTTTAAGGGTAAAGTTAGGGACAGGTGTGGTGGTGTGAGTATGTTTAAGGGTAGGGTTAGGGACAGGTGTGGTGGTGTGAGTAAGTTTAAGGGTAGGGTTAGGGACAGGTGTGGTGGTATGGGTAAGTTTAAGGGTAGGGTTAGGGACAGGTGTGGTGGTGTGGGTAAGTTTAAGGGTAGGGTTAGGTGCAGGTGTGGTGGTATGGGTAAGTTTAAGGGTAAAGTTAGGGACAGGTGTGGTGGTATGGGTAAGTTTAAGGGTAAAGTTAGGGACAGGTGTGGTGGTGTGAGTAAGTTTAAGGGTAGGGTTAGGGACAGGTGTGGTGGTATGGGTAAGTTTAAGGGTAAAGTTAGGGACAGGTGTGGTGGTGTGGGTAAGTTTAAGGGTAAAGTTAGGGACAAGTGTGGTGGTGTGAGTAAGTTTAAGGGTAGGGTTAGGGACAGGTGTGGTGGTATGGGTAAGTTTAAGGGTAAAGTTAGGGACAGGTGTGGTGGTGTGGGTAAGTTTAAGGGTAGGGTTAGGGGCAGGTGTGGTGGTATGGGTAAGTTTAAGGGTAAAGTTAGGGACAGGTGTGGTGGTGTGGGTAAGTTTAAGGGTAAAGTTAGGGACAGGTGTGGTGGTGTGAGTAAGTTTAAGGGTAAAGTTAGGGACAGGTGTGGTGGTGTGGGTAAGTTTAAGGGTAAAGTTAGGGACAGGTGTGGTGGTGTGAGTAAGTTTAAGGGTAGGGTTAGGGACAGGTGTGGTGGTGTGAGTAAGTTTAAGGGTAGGGTTAGGGACAGGTGTGGTGGTATGGGTAAGTTTAAGGGTAGGGTTAGGGACAGGTGTGGTGGTGTGGGTAAGTTTAAGGGTAGGGTTAGGGGCAGGTGTGGTGGTATGGGTAAGTTTAAGGGTAAAGTTAGGGACAGGTGTGGTGGTATGGGTAAGTTTAAGGGTAAAGTTAGGGACAGGTGTGGTGGTGTGAGTAAGTTTAAGGGTAGGGTTAGGGACAGGTGTGGTGGTATGGGTAAGTTTAAGGGTAAAGTTAGGGACAGGTGTGGTGGTGTGGGTAAGTTTAAGGGTAAAGTTAGGGACAGGTGTGGTGGTGTGAGTAAGTTTAAGGGTAGGGTTAGGGACAGGTGTGGTGGTATGGGTAAGTTTAAGGGTAAAGTTAGGGACAGGTGTGGTGGTGTGGGTAAGTTTAAGGGTAGGGTTAGGGGCAGGTGTGGTGGTATGGGTAAGTTTAAGGGTAAAGTTAGGGACAGGTGTGGTGGTGTGGGTAAGTTTAAGGGTGGGGTTAGGGACAGGTGTGGTGGTATGGGTAAGTTTAAGGGTAAAGTTAGGGACAGGTGTGGTGGTGTGAGTATGTTTAAGGGTAGGGTTAGGGACAGGTGTGGTGGTGTGAGTAAGTTTAAGGGTAGGGTTAGGGACAGGTGTGGTGGTATGGGTAAGTTTAAGGGTAGGGTTAGGGACAGGTGTGGTGGTGTGGGTAAGTTTAAGGGTAGGGTTAGGTGCAGGTGTGGTGGTATGGGTAAGTTTAAGGGTAAAGTTAGGGACAGGTGTGGTGGTATGGGTAAGTTTAAGGGTAAAGTTAGGGACAGGTGTGGTGGTGTGAGTAAGTTTAAGGGTAGGGTTAGGGACAGGTGTGGTGGTATGGGTAAGTTTAAGGGTAAAGTTAGGGACAGGTGTGGTGGTGTGGGTAAGTTTAAGGGTAAAGTTAGGGACAAGTGTGGTGGTGTGAGTAAGTTTAAGGGTAGGGTTAGGGACAGGTGTGGTGGTATGGGTAAGTTTAAGGGTAAAGTTAGGGACAGGTGTGGTGGTGTGGGTAAGTTTAAGGGTAGGGTTAGGGGCAGGTGTGGTGGTATGGGTAAGTTTAAGGGTAAAGTTAGGGACAGGTGTGGTGGTGTGGGTAAGTTTAAGGGTGGGGTTAGGGACAGGTGTGGTGGTATGGGTAAGTTTAAGGGAAGGGTTAGGGACAGGTGTGGTGGTGTGGGTAAGTTTAAGGGTAGGGTTAGGGACAGGTGTGGTGGTGTGGGTAAGTTTAAGGGTAGGGTTAGGGACAGGTGTGGTGGTGTGGGTAAGTTTAAGGGTAGGGTTAGGGACAGGTGTGGTGGTGTGGGTAAGTTTAAGGGTAAAGTTAGGGACAGGTGTGGTGGTATGGGTAAGTTTAAGGGTAGGGTTAGGGACAGGTGTGGTGGTATGGGTAAGTTTAAGGGTAGGGTTAGGGACAGGTGTGGTGGTATGGGTAAGTTTAAGGGTAGGGTTAGGGACAGGTGTGGTGGTATGGATAAGTTTAAGGGTAAAGTTAGGGACAGGTGTGGTGGTATGGGTAAGTTTAGGGGTAGGGTTAGGGACAGGTGTGGTGGTATGGGTAAGTTTAAGGGTAGGGTTAGGTGTAAGGGAAGTGTCAACTGTGTAATTACAAATGTAACTACAGAAATTAATTACAGATGTAATTACATGCAGGTATTTTTTTAAATGTAAGTACAATGTAAAAACATGTATGTGCACAATAAGTGCATTGTATCAAATTATTAATTAAAATGTTAGTACATAGTAGTTAAGGCCACCTAATATAAAGTGGGTCCAAAACTTGTATGTCAAGTATTTGTATTTTCTAATGTCACATTTATAATGATAAAGTTGAAAATTTGTACGTCTAAAATATTAACTTTAGATGCATTATAAAATACTAAAGTTAAATTTACTAAGTACTTTAAGATGTACTTATAATATGTACTAAGTACTTTTAAGTATTATACTATTTTAGCATGTGACAAATGTTAATGCATTTGGTCTTTGTGGACTAGATCTATAGGCAGGTGGAGCTGGGGGAGGTAGAGGTTTTCAGAGGAACTCTATTGCAGGACCAGTTTACAGCGAACAACGAACACTACCATTTATATGTTAAGCAAGCAATCTCATTGCCTGCAAAGTTAGCAGAGGCTAGTCTTGTACCATGTAGTAAATTATGTGATTGCTAGTGGATTGAATGTAAAGGACCCATCAGCCTGTGCCATTTACAGCTTTATAAATGATATATCTTCTTTCTCTCACAGTTACTACCAAGAGAACTGAAGGGGGAACAAGCCCTCTTAACCAGATTAGACTAATGACACCATGAACAAAAATGGACTCATATTAAAACCAAAAGCCTAATGAGGCATAAAGTAATGTTAATGCTGGGATACAGAAGAGGAGGATGAATGAGCAGTGTGAGTGTGTTTGTGTCTCTGAGATCAGATGATTGGGAGGTTGATTAAAGTGGTAGGAGGAATTCTGGATGGCTGAGCAGACTGCAGAGATTACAGAGACAGCGATCTGAAGAATGAGCTTCAGGATGTCTACTGTGTGCATCGAAGAACCAGTCAGACAGCACATGCTGCATACAGAGTGCTAGACGACCTAGCTATGTTGGTGGGTAACTGGTTGAGCTGGTTAACTATGCTCCTCAATACGACTTGGAACAGTTGACCAGCTCAACCACCATTAAAATTGATAATATAATAGTGATAATATTCTGTCATCCTTTACTCAACTTCATGTTGTTCCAAAGCCATCAGACTTTTGTTCAACTTCAGAACACAAATGAAAATACATTTAATATTCTCTCATCATTTTTGTCCAGCCATTGAAAGTCCATGCAATCATCAAAAAAAATAATTGATACATGCACATAAATATGGTGCATTCAAGTCCTCCAGGGAAGTTGATTTACAAGATGGACCATCATAGTTACAGGTGTGTTCCCATCACTTAAAGCAAAATGGCAATGCACCTTTTCTATAAAAAAATATAAAAAATCAACAATAGTTATTAACTCTACATCTACAAAATTATGAATAAAGAAAGTGCATCAGGTGTGTTTTTGTTTTTTATATTTTTGTTCAATGAATTAGGTGCTGTATATTGACTTGTTGCATATTATAAAACAATTGTACAATACTAAAGGTATTCTATACATGCAACTAGTGTCCAACATGTTTTCTCAATAGCCGTGTTTCCATTACAGATTTGTGCAAAACTTTTGCAATATTTTCTTAATGTCGATAAAAAACTAGTGCAAAAACAGCGTTTCCATTAACCGATGTTATGTGACCAAAACTTATTTTTTTCCTCTCGCGATAAGTCATTCCAAAACTTATGCCACGGCTGTTGGTAGGTTTATGTATATCCCAGCCACCGCACTAGCCATTGTGCCACTAACCACTAGCGTAGGCGTGTTATCCAAGCATTAATGACAAGGAAAGCGTCACGTATGAGGTGTTTGTGGTTGTTTCTCCCTCATATCTGCTTCAAGGTCTTCATTAAAATGTGGCATTTCTTTGTTTAGAATCCAATATTCCTGTAATTCTATTGTCTTTTAAGAGTTTAATAAAGAACTCGTCTTCTGTCCAAACATACCGCGCCATCTGTAAAGAATGACCGACTTTTACGTACGTCAGGTGACCTGTAAATTTCCATTGCAGTTTTGCGAAAATTTCCTTTTTCGAATTGCCTGAAAAACCACCTCATGCAAGCGTAAAAAATTTTTTTTCCGATACATGGGAGTTGCGAAGTTTCCATTGGGTGTATTTTCAATTCGCAATTTTAATTTGCACTATTTGAAGGGTAATGGCTAGCCTGGCTCCGGCCTCCTACGTACTTCCGCTCAATTTTCATTTTCCTTCAGTACTCCGTCTGGGATTGCGGTATATTCTCTGGTTTTCTCCAGTCAAATTTCAATCGGTCCAATCGGCGAACAGAGGGAGTGGCTGAGAACGATGACTTTGATGTTGTGCGCTAGTTTGAGATGAGATGCGTCACGACCAAACGTTAGCGATTGGTTATGGCAGATCCAGAGTGGCTCTGGGCAGATCCAATAGTTTTAAACTTCAACAGAGTGCCCGCCTTCAAGGAAGTTAGCGCTTGTCAATGGAGAGTGGCCAGACTCTATGTACAAATGAAATGTACGAGAGTCTGGTAGGACCAGGCTAGGTAATGGCTACTCATAACTTGGAAACTCTGGGCTTGAAGACAATCCCACTCGTTTCCCACTCGTAATTACGACTTTGCGGTGATATTCACGTGCATTCAACGCAGAAGTATGATATAAATGCACCAACAGAGCTCATCAAATAAGTTAAACAGAAGCTCAACCATACTAGACACATGAGAAAAAACTCCTTGTTTCCAGTGGCGGCTGGCGGGTTTTGCAATAGAGGAGGCATTTTAGCAGTCTGATTCCCACCCAAGGATTTTTTAAACTGCTTTAAAGGTCCCGTTCTTCGTGATCCCATTGTTCAAACTTTAGTTAGTGTGTAATGTTGCTGTTAGAGCATAAATAATACCTGTAAAATTATAAAGCTCAAAGTTCAATGCCAAGCGAGATATTTTATTTAACAGAAGTTCCCTTTCAAAGCCTACAGCGAACGGCCGGCTTGGACTACATCCTGGTACTTCCTTCATTAATGACGTCAGTAGAACAGTAGAACAGACTAACCTCCGCCCACAAGAATACGCGAAAAAAGGGGGCGTGGTCTTGTTGCTGTCCCACGTGGAGAAGAGGACGTGTCGCGTGGAGAAAAGGAAGTGTTGCGTTTGAGTGTGTTTGTCGCCATGTCGTCGAGACGCTGTTATTTTCATCCCGGAGTCAAATCACCTTTGTTTGGCTTTCCCAGGGACGCTGTAGAGATCATTGAGCGCATACATCTCCCGTTAAGAGGCGTGACCTTTCCACGTGCGCTAAGCTGCTGTCGAATCACAACACAGGAACCGCTGGCACAATCAGAACTCGTTACGTATTTCTGAAGGAGGGACTTCATAGAACAAGGAACTCATCAGCCGTTTTTAGGACAGTGAGAACAGCGGTGTACAGATGAGTACATTGTGTGAAAAATACTGTGTTTTTTTACACGCGAAACATGAACACATGTTATATTGCACACTGTAAACACAATCAAAGCTTCAAAAAGACACGAAGAACGGGACCTTTAAAATTGCTTTTTTGGTCACTTTTAGACAGAAAACGACACATATACAGCAAGACAATATAAATATAATTTCGCTCACCTAGACTATCACTTGAAGCAAAAATCCATCCTTCTGTTCTTTAAATGTCTGTGTTAAAAGAGCATGTTCAGCCGTTTAGTGAAGCTGATTGCTGTAGCCTATATCTTAGCTCAGGCGTGGGGTCTTCATTTTTCATTTTTAGCTGTTGTTCTAATAGTAGATTTGATCAATTTGTTTGCGATCAAATATTCAATATCTCTACTCTCCATACGTAGTTGGTACATCAGTGATAGCAGTTCAAACCCTCAAACCCTAAATCTCACGTTTACGTCTCTTCGATGATTGGTTGATATACCAAGGGAGGCTAGCCTTCTCTACCATGTTACTTTTATCAACACTCCTAATCACTGAAAGTGAAATACTCTATGGTGATTGGCCTTTTGTTTTTGTTTTTACCAACAGAGGCACAAGTCTCCAGCTATGGATTTGCCTTCCCTTCCCCTCCCCTCCCTCCCCTTCTCTTCTCTATCTCCTCAGACTCGCGTTTCACTGATTCTGCAAATTCAGGGAAGAGCACGGTGGTTACACTTACAGAGGTGAAATTACAAACAATAAATACACATTCTGAGACAAGAAATTCATAACTGTGAATTTTATTAACATTAAATCGTTCCTTCTCCCATTTTCACCTCAAAATTTTGGGTAGGCTGTGCCTCCCCTGAAGAGCCGCCGCTGATTGTTTCTCGTACATCAGGATTTGAGCTGCAGTTAATTCTTTCACTAAATATATGCACTATATTAGCCTATATATTCTAATTAACCTCTTAGTGATGTCTTAGTTATTTAATGTAGGCTATGTTTAAATTAATCTGTCATGAAAATGACAGTCGCTGTGCATAAATGATGATATTTCAACAATGAATCGAAGTAAAAACCTAATTTTATATTTAGTTTTAGAAGTTAATGCAAAAACTGCCTATTGTGAAGTTTCAATTTTTGCATACAGTGTTATTTGAGTGTTGGTTATTATATCTAAAAATAAATAGCTACTGAATTTAGGCTAATAGTTTGGGCTCTGTTGTTAACCTTTAATATTATAGTAATGTGCAAGTAAGGGCTCCCTATATAGTTTACACTTTACAGAATCAGCAGATATTTTTTTTTTTTACCTTTAAGAAACTTTTAGTAATAATTGAATTAATTTAAGGACAGACACAATTTGTTCAGTAAACCACTGTTTAATTAAAAAAAATCTATTTTATATTTAGTTCTCTCTCCCTTGCAGTACGGAACCCGTCCGAACCGTGACTTCAAAACCGTACCGAACCGTCAGTTTTGTGTACCGTTCCACCCCTAGTCGACTTTTAAAGGATGAGGGAATATTAAAAAGATGAACAAAAGTCTTATGGGTGAGTAAATGATAACAGAATTTTTTTTTTTTGAGTGAACTATCCCTTTATCACACTCTCATGATAGTTCTTAAGTACTGTATTTTATGATTTGGTACAAACTGTACATTTTCGTAAGAGTCAGATTGTACAAATTCATATGAAATCGCCAATTCATAGGAAATCTCATACAAAACTCTTCAACTTTCTACAACTGCAAATAAAATGTCTCCATGCAAACAAAATCCCCACCGAATGACGTACCATGGAGTTCATGGCGAAGTGGTTGTGCTGAGTCTGTAGCTCCACAGCGTGCTGGTAGCTCACACCGATCTCTGTGTGGCTCTGAAGAAACAATTCCTTATTGTGACTGATCCAGTCAAACATCTAGAGAGACAAGAACAGAAAGTCATTACATATAATCCTTGAACCATTCCTTTATGAAGTTACACATCACTTCGCTTGGGGTTTTGTTACCCCAAGCACACATAATTAATCAAACAAAGAGACTATAGCATACGACAGACTCAGGACAGATAACAGAATGACAAATGTAAAAATGTTAACTGTTTTGTTTTAGCAGACGATAAGAAATCCATTCAGATAAGCATGTTAACATAGGGAGTCATCACTGGATTAACAGCGTTTTGTGTTTTAGTAGGAAAAAATTAAAACTGATTATTGTGTACAATCAGCGAGGTTTGCTGGAAAGTTTTCTGTGTTGCCATGGCAACCATTCTAATTAAGATAAAGCCACTTGTTGATAAAATGCTATACTAAAACACAGATATCAGTTGTAGGACCTTTTAAAGGATTTACACTGTCTGGAACATTCGCCTAGCAATATTTTTTAACACAATCTGCATCATAAATACCTTTTTGTCAATGTAATAGTTTACCATTCCCATCTTTGACATCATATACTGTAGGCTACACTTGCAAAAAAAAAAAAAAATAATGTGAACCCTTAGGATTTACAATTGATTTCTGTATAAATTAGTCATGATATATTATTTGATTTCCCCACCTTAAAGCTTAAACGCATACCTCGAATCTTGACGGGACGTCATTCACTACCCTCTTCCTCATTATTTTTTTTAATTTACATCAACCTTCTTAGTATTCATCAGTCAATTCATTATAAACAATAACAAGAAAAAACATTAATAAATTATAAAAGAATGCCTGTTTTCCCATTATTTTTTTGTAAAAAATTGTATAGGGTCGCTAACGACCCGAGGTGTGTAAGAGTGTACGTATATTTTATTCTGCTCAACAATAATTGAATCTTTGATGACTGAAAAAGTGCAATTCACCTTTATTCCACAAGGTGGCAATGTCTGATAGACAATGATAAAGTGACATTTCACTCATAGTTACCGCAGGCAGAAAACAAAAGAATAGGAATTATCATCAGCAAAACTTGAAATGGCTCAGTGATTTACTGCTGATAAAGTACAGAAAACAGTCAAATATTAGTGTCACGGATGGTGGATCTGGTAAAGAAGCTGTGAGTGCTCAAAATATTGATTTTGAAGATGTTGAAAATGATAGTTTTGGGAATATGTTTGAGATGGTGAATATGAGCCAGATGCTGAATGTACTAGTAAATGAACTCTGATGAGGACAGTGATGATGTATAAAACTGAACCCTTCCAAGCTCCAAAAGGTAACGAAATATGCTTTATTTTGTTCTTCTGTAATTGTTATTCTAATACCGGGAGAGTTTTATATTATTACGACAGGTAGAGATCCATCCATGTTAGATATAGATCCAGGTCGCTAAAGACCCAAATATGTAATAATGATAGGCGAAATATTCATGCATTTAAGGGTTAAAGATCAGACCAAATTTTATGACTATTTTATTTACAAATTCATGGCAAATTTCTGAATGCTTTTTCAAAGGTATCTATATCTCTAAGTTGAGTTCTGCAGAAGCTAATTGGAGTCAGGAGTCATTTAACCTGAAGTCCAAACAATGAGACGATCAAATCAAATTTTATGGCCAATTAATGCAGAAATCCATGGCAAATCACATACTGTTGCGAACTTGCGACTGTACATGTTTTACACATCAAAGCATGTATTGCATTAGGGGTCTTTGTCCAGCCTCTCTCAATGTCAACCCATGGGTACTCAGTAGAATTGCATCTGATAAATTTGGTCGCCGTCTTCTTTGGCCATATCTTACTCCAGATCTACCTCTTCCTACCCTCCTCTTCCCCTCTCATCCCCTCTCATCCCCTCTCTTCCCCTCTCTATCCCTCTCTATCCCTCTTCCTCCACAGGCTCCCCCTCTCATCCTCACTCTTCCCCTCTCTTCCCCTCTCATCCCCCTTCCCCTCTCTACCCCTCTCATCCCCCCTTCCCCTCTCATCCCCCTTACCCTCTCTATCCCTCTTCCTCCACAGGCTCCCCCTCTCATCCTCACTCTTCCCCTCTCTTCCCCTCTCATCCCCCTTCCCCTCTCTACCCCTCTCATCCCCCCTTCCCCTCTCTACCCCCTTCCCCTCTCATCCCCCTTACCCTCTCTACCCCTCTCATCCCCCATTCCCCTCTCTATCCCTCTTCCTCCACAGGCTCCCCCTCTCATCCTCACTCTTCCCCTCTCTTCCCCTCTCATCCCCCTTCCCCTCTCTACCCCTCTCATCCCCCCTTCCCCTCTCATCCCCCTTACCCTCTCTACCCCTCTCATCCCCCATTCCCCTCTCTATCCCTCTTCCTCCACAGGCTCCCCCTCTCATCCTCACTCTTCCCCTCTCTTCCCCTCTCTACCCCTCTCTACCCCCTTCCCCTCTCTTCCCCTCTCTACCCCTCTCATCCCCCATTCCCCTCTCTATCCCTCTTCCTCCACAGGCTCCCCCTCTCATCCTCACTCTTCCCCTCTCTTCCCCTCTCTACCCCTCTCTACCCCCTTCCCCTCTCTTCCCCTCTCTACCCCTCTCATCCCCCATTCCCCTCTCTATCCCTCTTCCTCCACAGGCTCCCCCTCTCATCCTCACTCTTCCCCTCTCTTCCCCTCTCTACCCCTCTCTACCCCCTTCCCCTCTCTTCCCCTCTCTACCCCTCTCATCCCCCATTCCCCTCTCTATCCCTCTTCCTCCACAGGCTCCCCCTCTCATCCTCACTCTTCCCCTCTCTTCCCCTCTCTACCCCTCTCTACCCCCTTCCCCTCTCTTCCCCTCTCTACCCCTCTCATCCCCCATTCCCCTCTCTATCCCTCTTCCTCCACAGGCTCCCCCTCTCATCCTCACTCTTCCCCTCTCTACCCCTCTCATCCCCCCTTCCACTCTCTATCCCTCTTCCTCCACGGGCTCCCCCTCTCATCCTCTCTCTTCCTCAAGCAGGCAGTTACCCTTGTTCATTTACTTGGCCAGGTGCCTCCATGTTCAGAAATTGTACTGGTCCTGCATGGTCAAGCTCTTTACATATATGTTTGGCAGCATTCACAGTCATGGACAGCAACTGTAAACATACTGTTTGATTGGTCATCTGAGATGTGTGAAAGTCCTCCTTCATTAGTCAAGTTCTAGTTTTCATATATGGTATTCATGGTATGGTTCTTGACTAATTTTGACAGTTAAACAGACTATTGTGCATGTGATGACATATACAATGAAATGACGTTGATACGTTTTGGAGCGAACGTCCATTAGACTGAGAATCCAACAATCAGTTTAGATCAACAAGATCTATTCACTTGGAAATTGTGCTAAATGTAGGCTACCTGTACTAAATCATTAGACATTTGCAATTTGATGAAATGAATGAGAAATGCTATTCTGTTGTGAACAATTGCCAAGTGGTTTGGAGATTTGTCCATGTTGTTTTGAGAATGTAATTTCTGTTTCAAGAAATGAGCCAAACCAATGGAGAAAATCTGTAATTAATTCATAAACATGCTTTAATTAACAGATGGAAATGCAACATTATGAATAATAAACAAATATGCAAATACCAAAGTCATTCAAATTCTGTCCACGTTTCACCACCATGGCCTCCAATGCTTTCTGAGTTATACACAATGTATCCTTCAATACCGAATAACTGTCCTAAATAAATAATTAATTAGAGCTGCAAATTAATTGCACTTGTAATCAAGATAAGAGCTGAGAGACAGCATAATTGATAATCTAGTTGACTGCCTGCATTCCTATGATATTAAATGGATGGTTTAATCTAATAAGTCTGGGCTCGTTCTAAGAGAAGTTGGACAGAGGTATTAATTAGCAGAATGACTGCTTGCTCATGGCCTTTGACTCGAGGAGGCCTGGCACAATGACAGACAAATGATTTTCAATCATGTTCACCCGCGACGAGTGAAAGGTTTTGTGTGTGGTAGCTAAAAATAAACGTCTGTGCTCGGAACGAAACAAAATTATCAGAACAAGGCACTTATGTGTACTTAGTATCAGACGGGCCCCTGTGAGCGGCTCTCTAGCCCTTCACCTTATCTCTGAACAGTTATCTCAAACTCACTGTTATCATGAAGTGGGGTGGAGTCAGTGTGAGGTCACTCTTAACCCTATAAAGTCTGTATTATATTTGATACACACATTTCTAAGGCTTCTAAATTATGAACATGATGCAAACTTTACTGGAAAACCTGGTGAACACAATCTTCTACATGTTACCTGTCATCTGATGGATACCCCTTTGATTCTTCCAAAAGTTCATAAAGAGATCGTAAAAATAATCCATATGAATTGAGCGGTTTAGTCCAAATGTTCTGCTTCTGCAAGAACCAATGAGGTTCATTCTCGTGTTAGGCAGCACGTTTGAGCTTCTGTAAGAACCAATGAGGTTCATTCTTGTGTTAGGCAGCACGTTTGAGCTTCAGTAAGAACCAATGAGGTTCATTCTTGTGTTAGGCAGCACGTTTGAGCTTCTGCAAGAACCAATGAGGTTAATTCCGGTGTTACGCAGCACGTTTGAGCTTCTGCAAGAACCAATGAGGTTCATTCTTGTGTTAGGCAGCACGTTTGAGCTTCAGTAAGAACCAATGAGGTTCATTCTTGTGTTAGGCAGCACGTTTGAGCTTCTGCAAGAACCAATGAGGTTAATTCCGGTGTTACGCAGCACGTTTGAGCTTCTGCAAGAACCAATGAGATTCATTCTCATGTTACATAGCACGTTTGAACTTCTGTAAGAACCAATGAGGTTAATTTTCGTGTTACGCAACACATTTGAATTTCCGCAAGAATCAATGAGGTTTGTTCTCATGCGCCAACCAGGTTCAGTTGAACTTATGGTCATGTTTTGCTGATCAATGTTTATACGTGAATAAAAGCTTAAATTCAATCTGTACATCATATAAAGCGACTGTGTCTCTTCCGAAAATTTGGACTCATATGGATTAGTTTTACGATATCTTGATTAACTTTTTGAAGTGAAGTGTTTGAAGTATCAAAGAGGTAGTTGCGTAGCTTTCTATGGAGGGTCAAAAATCTCTCAGATTTTATTTAAAATATCTTAATTTGTGTTTGGAAGATAAATGAAAGTCTTACAGGTTTGGAATGACGGTATGATGGTAATTGATGACAATTTTTCATTTTTGGGAGAACTTACCCTTTAACTAACATCAACAAAGTTTAATAGATGCTGTAAAAATATATTGCTCATAGTTAGTTCATGTTAACTAATGCATTAACATAGTAAAGTGTTACCCATATTTGAAGTCCATGTGTGAAAGAGTTTAAGAAGTTTAAGAATATTTTGGCGTAATAGCATACCTTAGCATATATCAATGTATTTTTTTTAATTTCTCCAACTTATGCATAAACAGCCAATACTTTTGTCAATTCACACCAGGTTAAACCCGTGCTCACTTACCTTCTCTGCATCCTGTTCAAACAGTCGGAGCTGAAAACACTGATCCAGCTTCAGTTTTCTTAGGTGCCACATCTGGTGCAGGTGCTGTCTGGTGCTATGGAGTTTATCCAGCAGACTGGCAATCTTCGGAACCACACTCTGGAAGTCAGCACTTCCAGAAATACAGTTCCTCCCTGAGAAGCCATCACTGGAGCGGATACACTGCAAGAGTCTCTGGCCTTCGTGGTCCAGCTCTTCCACTGGAGCCTTCATCACCTTCTTCTTCAGCTGAGTGTGCTCATCGATAAGTCTCCGAGATCCCTCCACGTCCACCGGGAACTCCTTCTTAGCCAACATCTCCTGCAGGTCTTCCAGGCGGGAGAGGAGGTGAACAGCACTGGCCAGGAACTCCTCGAGAGCGACCCGGAGCTCAATCCATTCCTCATGATTATATTCCAGAGATCCCTCAAAGTCGTCTGTTAACTGAGACGGGTCCACTAGTTTGGTCAAACCCTCCACAGACACCAAGCTAGTCTGTCAGTGAGAAGGGAGAAATAGACATGTCAGTTTAGGGTGAAAGTAAAGATGGCCTACTTCTTGTTTGATGTGAGCCAAGAATTAATTATAACATGGAAACTTTGTGCAGACAAGCAGAGGATGATACTTTAGAGTCTAGAATGGGGAAGACAGCTACTCAATACTTGCGTTTTTTTACCTCAAAGGTGAACTTGGCACTGCCAAAGTTGGTCTTCTGTTTCTGCCAGAAGTTGTCTGGTTTGATGATGAGAGCGACGCAGATCTCAGCTGAAAACGCTTCCTGCAGGGTCTTCAGTAACGGCTTTATCAGATCCCACTTTGAACCGCGCATATCAATAATCACAGTGAAACCTCTCTTACAAACGTCCTCACTGAAACAGACAGAGAAGGAGAGATTTCTAGAAACATACCAGAAGAAATGCAACAATCAGGGCCGTGCACAGACATTTTGAGGGGCAGTGGCCCAAACCAAAAAAAGGGGCACTGGGGTGGGGTGGCATTGGGGATGAGGATTGGGTGCTTGTCCGTATACATTATCCATCTTACTCTTACTAGTCAGTCAAAACAGTTTTGATCTAATTTTGTGTCTATCGAAAATAGTAATATATGATATTGTATGTTGAATATCAAAGTTTTTGTGTCTATTTGTTAATGAGGGATTTGTGGACACAATGGTTTTGGCTTTGTGGAGTAAATGTTATAGCTTTTATTTTGAAGTAAAAAGATCAAATTAGACTCTTGGGGTAAGATGACCCAGCCATATTTGGCACAGAAGGCCCCAAGTGGCATGTTGTTACTGGTGTTAAATGTAATATTTATTGTAATTAATGGGGCTATTATTTAATATTTTTATGAATTAGATGTACATTTCAGGCATCTTCACTTTCATTAAAACCAATAGGTTAATTGAGTGAATTCTATTATGACAAAATCTATTATGTTTTTTTAATTTTTATTATGACATATCTTCAATTAAAATATGGGCAAATGAATAAATATTGATATGCTTGTACATAAGTCATAAAAAAAATACCTTTCAGATGATTATCTTTTAATGGGATTCAGATTTTTTTTCTGTTATCAGTTATTCAATTATTCTACTAAATTGTCAAAATAAAATTTTAAGTAGAATATTTTTAGTATTTTACATTAATAACACTTAGATATATAAATAGTAATAATAATAATAATATCAAAAGTAATTTATACATCCGGTAACAGTTTATGGGTTATTATATGAAATTAGGCCTATATATATTCTACAAAGTGTGCCTTCTCTTCCAAGAACGTGTATTTTGTACAAGTTGTTAGCACTATTAGAAGATCAGAAGCAAAATAATACCACCAGAAATACAAAAACAAACTACCAAATTACTAATTCTGCGGATTGTAATGCATACTGTATGCGACAACATTCTGGAACTGTCGTCTCCGCTTTCCCGATTTCTGTGCACAGACTCTGAGTGATGCTGGGGAGCGAGCGGGAAAACACGGGAGCGGTTTCGCGGAATCGGTGGATCTTTAGCGGAGGGAAAACAGAACCCTTTTAACTGGGATGGGTAGTGACCATAGACTGCGAGAGGGGCACCTCAGCTGATGAGGGCAGAGGGGCAGGGGCTCTAGCCACCGGGCCGCCCCCCTGTGCACGGCCCTGGCAACAATTAATAAGTAATTATTAGTTACTAGACTACAACATATAATAATAATAATAATAATAATAATAATAATAATACTTTAATCATCGTTTGAAATCGTCATTGTTCTTTGATGATGCAAGTTCTTACTGAAGATGTCAAATTTATTTAACATAAAAATAGCCAGCTACCCAACACTAGCAAAACAGTTGCAGACTGTAGTGTTATTGTTACCTAAAATGAAAACTCTTCGTAATATTTATATTTAATCAAATGAAATGGTGACACTTTATAATAAGTAAAAATACAGCAATACAATAATAAAATACTTACAAATCATTAACAAACAAAATATATAAATAATATATTGTAGCCTCTATATCAATAGGCTATATACAAATAGTGAGTTCTTCATTCATTGTCACTGTAATTAACACAATTATTATTGTTTAATTAGCTCGTATAAAGGAATTGTTAATTGGTTATTAGGAGTAAACAGATTAGATCACGTAAAATAGGAAAATTTCATTAAATAAGTGCTTTAAACCAACCTTTATTAGACATTAATTGCATTCATATTCAGTTCCTTAAAATGTTTAGAAATACATTAAGCACGCACACACAAACATTTTTTTAGGAACACTTAATAAAAATGCAATTAATGTCTAAAGCCCTGTTTCCACCGAAATTACCCGGAACAATTTGTCCCAGGAACTTTTTTCCCCCAGACCTGTTGCTGTATGTGTTTCCATCGCGGTCTAAAGTACCGTGAAGATTAGGCAAATTAGTCCGGTGATGTAGGACTTTCCAGTTCCGCTGGATTTCATTCTCCACATATAAGTTTAATAAAGCCTGAACCTTGTCGTCGGTCCATCTGTCAGATAAATTAATTGTTGATTCGAATGGCAAACAAATCTGTACTGCATGCACCGCAACAGACTTTTAAAAATTGTGGTTGAGATAAAATGCTGCGTGGAGTCAGCCAATTAAAATGCTTCATGAGCTCAACCAATCAGCATGTTCAGCGCCCAATGCCGCGTTCCAGGCAACCCGTAACCAGTGTTTTTCCAACCATCTACCCGTGAAAGTGCACTGGAACGGCAGTCAAACCTGTGACTTCCCACCCGTGAACTCGTACTAGATCAATGTACTCCCAATTACGATCTCTGACGTTACAAAGCCCGCGAAACAACAATGGCAGCCCCTACAGATGCGGTATTTTACAAATAACTTAAATAAAGGGTATAACAGATTATCTTGCCTTATTTTCTCCTCCGTTTCCCTCAAATAAGCAAGGAGTAAGCACCTTTGGTGATATAAATGATTGTAAATGAGCATAAGCCCTGTATGGTCCGCTACCACAATATCTTTCGCTCAGGCAGTTTGGCGTGACTTTGCCTGGAACGCTACGAAGTCGTGACTCGTGGTTTGAAGTTGTTTGAAGTCGTGACGGGCTCAAAAACCTGCCTGGAACGCAGCACAAGTCCCATCCCCGAAAGTTCCTGAACTTTGAAAAAGTACTACCTCGCGAGCAGGGCCTTTTTGAGGGGGAAATATTTACCCAGAACTTCATTTAAACCCTGGTTCCTGCGGTCGAAACACACAGAGTACCACCCCAAAGTCCCTAGTTTCTGAGGAAAGTTCCTGCGGTCGAAACACACAGAGTACCACCCCAAAGTCCCTAGTTCCTGAGGAAAGTTCCTGCGGTCGAAACACACAGAGTACCACCCCAAAGTCCCTAGTTCCTGAGGAAAGTTCCTGCGGTCGAAACGCACCGAGTACCACCCCAAAGTCCCTAGTTCCTGAGGAAAGTTCCTGCGGTCGAAACACACAGAGTACCACCCCAAAGTCCCTAGTTCCTGAGGAAAGTTCCTGCGGTCGAAACACACAGAGTACCACCCCAAAGTCCCTAGTTCCTGAGGAAAGTTCCTGCGGTCGAAACACACAGAGTACCACCGCAAAGTTCCTAGTTCCTGAGGAAAGTTCCTGCGGTCGAAACACACAGAGTACCACCGCAAAGTTCCTAGTTCCTGAGGAAAGTTCCTGCGGTCGAAACACACAGAGTACCACCCCAAAGTCCCTAGTTCCTGAGGAAAGTTCCTGCGGTCGAAACACACAGAGTACCACCGCAAAGTTCCTAGTTCCTGAGGAAAGTTCCTGCGGTCGAAACACACAGAGTACCACCCCAAAGTCCCTAGTTCCTGGGGAAAGTTCCTGCGGTCGAAACGCACAGAGTACCACCCCAAAGTCCCTAGTTCCTGGGGAAAGTTCCTGCGGTCGAAACACACAGAGTACCACCGCAAAGTTCCTAGTTCCTGAGGAAAGTTCCTGCGGTCAAAACGCACAGAGTACCACCCCAAAGTCCCTAGTTCCTGAGGAAAGTTCCTGCGGTCGAAACACACAGAGTACCACCGCAAAGTTCCTAGTTCCTGAGGAAAGTTCCTGCGGTCGAAACACACAGAGTACCACCCCAAAGTCCCTAGTTCCTGGGGAAAGTTCCTGCGGTCGAAACGCACAGAGTACCACCCCAAAGTCCCTAGTTCCTGGGGAAAGTTCCTGCGGTCGAAACACACAGAGTACCACCCCAAAGTCCCTAGTTCCTGGGGAAAGTTCCTGCGGTGGAAACGCGGCTTAAAGCTACACTGTGTGATATTTTCCCCCATCTAGCGGTGAAAAGGTTTATGACCATCCAGTAAATATTAGTTTCTGTTCCTCCCAATTCCGATTTCGTTTTAACTCCTACGGTGGCCGATTTAGTCCAAGATTAGCATGGCTTCCAGTTCGACCTCTTCCATTAGTGTTGTTTTGCCTGTTGTGTTGCCGTCTTAATTCTCTTTTTCGCTTCCTTGGCGACTCTGTGACATATCCTCGAGAATAAGAGTGATCCTCCATCAGCAACAGACTTTCAAAAAGGCTTTCAGGTTTTCATTTAGCAGTCTCAAGCAATCCCCCTCTTCACATTCGACACGGTGCCATCGAGTGTTAAAACGCGAAAGGCGAAGCTTGAATTTACGGGTATGTCCCTCTTTGGCTAATGTAATTTCAAGATGGAGGGGCAACATGGCGACCCCCATTCGAACCCCTTTACCCGTATATATTTTCAATGGCATATTATAAACTTACGATAATACTTTATTACTTGAAAGAAGTAAATATACATTAATGAGCACATATATTTTTGAAAGAACTAAGTGTTTTTAGCTAAGAATAAACTAAAAAAGTTACACAGTGTAGCTTTAATAAAGGTTGGTTTAAAGCACTTATTTAATTACATTTTTCAATTTTCCAAGACCTAACCTAAAGTGAGAACTGTTTAGAGTTAATAAGTTCAACTATAATAAGAAACATTTTTGATTGTTCAATTTTGTCTTCTATGCATTTCTTATACAGCACAATATACTTTGAGTGTGGACCACTTTTGATGAATATTCCTTTCTGATTCATATTAAATGAGCCACTTGACCCATGAAAAGGACAAAGAGAGAGAGCAAAAGAGATGAGTGAGCATGTGACCGTCAGACCAGAGAGTGCTGCACATTTTGCCTCATTTTTGCATTTAAGCCACTTTGGTTTTTGAATTTCCATATAAATTATATCACTCAGAATCTCTTCTACCAAAAATCAGCTTGGAACAGAGCCGGGTCATTTGTTTGGGCACCTTTTAAAGAGTTCCTGGATGATTGTTCTCATCAGGTTAAGCGGAAACAGCACAGCTTCTATTTCTGGCTCATGCTTTTGAGGTAGCGCTCAGAGATTGGCAGATAAAAATAACCCTCCAGTGATTCAGTGATGGCAAAATTAACAACACAGATTTCCGTACGCCTCAAAGAGGGAAATAAAGATGACAGAAAGTCAGCACAAACGCTGTGTGATTAGGATCCACATAATGGCACATGTAAGCCTCTCTCATTTCCTGCCGTTCAAAGGTCTGAATGGGAAACTTGTCAAAAACAACGGCCGTAAATTCTAACGCTTTTCTCCTGCGATGGGACGAACTACTGCCAAAGCCACGCTGTCGACTTTGTGTTGAGTAATTCAATAGCTGGATATAAACACTCAACACAGCCTTGAGTCTTCATCCCACACAATCTAAATCAAGAAAAACAAACAACTTGCACATTCACCCAGTGCCATTACAGACCTCATTACCATTTGTTTTATTCATCACAAAAACATTTGATCGAGATGATTTTCTGCCTATTGTTGTTGTTGTGGCTGTGACAAAAATGTGTGAAGATCTGCAGTTAGAACAATGAAAGAAAAAACCTTTGCTTCAGAGAGAAGGACAAGAAACGATACCCACAAATTAAGAATTTGTTCCCATGACTTCATTCCTGAGTTTAATTAAATTGCAAAAAAGGGGGATGAGGCCTGGTTGAGCTGCTGCTATGTCAAAGAGATGCTGTTTTTTTCCACCCCTTTTCCAAAACTCATTTGTTCGACCTTCCAAAGGCTGACAAACTTAGAGTTGTTAAAATTGATTTTAAACACTATTCCTGAACATTACGGAGAACAGCTTCTAGAAACTAAGAGAGTATAATTCAGGCTAGATACAAAAGCTTCTCCTGAAATAGAGCAGTTCCCACGTTGTCTGTTGTTTGTGGATCAAAACTTGCTTCGTATTTATTAGATACATTATAGAAATTTGTCAGAAGACATGCAACAGACTGATATTGGGCCCTATTATACACCCGGCGCAATGTGGCGCCAGGCACGACGCAAGTGTTTTTTGCTAGTTTCGACCCGATAGTTATTCTTTTCACGTCTAGCGCCACATTGTTTAAATAGCAAATGCATTTGCGTCCATGGACGTGCTGGTCTGAAAACGAGGTGTGTTTGAAAGAAAAAGAGGCGCATTGTTGGCGGGTTGCTATTTTGAAGTCACTAAAAAAATTAAAAAAATTTAAACAATATGTTTTGTATAGTAATACGCGCCTATAGACGGGTGCACGACACGTGTACAATTTGCTTATTACACACACACAGGGACACGCAGCAGCACACACACATTTTTAAATATGAAAAATTAAAGGATTAAAATGTAAAAGATTATTATTGTGTACATAAATATAAAAATGCCTACATGTCATAATAGATAGTCATTGCATGTATCAGAATTAGAATACCTATTTGCAGTAATGACAAGCAAGCAGGCGTCATTGGATGAGCAGATCCTCACTAGAGAAGCGTTCAGTTTTTCCGCTTACGAATTCCGCACTGTAAATAGCAAATCCGCCATGGCGCGAACGCAACCGGCTTTTAAAGGGAATGGGAGATGAGACTCTGGTTTATTGCATGTTACACCCAAAACACACCCATGACTCATTAAGAGACTACGTACAACCCTTTTAAAACATGCACCTGGCGCACCGACCGTTTTTTCCGTCATTATAACTAGCAAAACTGGATTCGGACATGCCTTAAGTGCACCTGCGCGTGCACTTTAGATCATGCGCTTAGATCGGTAAAATTGGGCCCATTATCTTAAAGGTCCCGTTCTTCATGATCCCATTGTTCAAACTTTAGTTAGTGTGTAATGTTGCTGTTAGAGCATAAATAATACCTGTAAAATTATAAAGCTCAAAGTTCAATGCCAAGCGAGATATTTTATTTAACAGAAGTTCCCTTTCACAGCCTACAGCGAACGGCCGGCTTGGACTACATCCTGGTACTTCCTTCATTAATGACGTCAGTAGAACAGTAGAACAGACTAACCTCCGCCCACAAGAATACGCCAAAAAAACGGGGCGTGGTCTTGTTGCTGTCCCACGTGGAGAAGAGGAAGTGTCGCGTGGAGAAAAGGAAGTGTTGCGTTTGAGTGTGTTTGTCGCCATGTCGTCGAGACGCTGTTATTTTCATCCCGGAGTCAAATCACCTTTGTTTGGCTTTCCCAGGGACGCTGTAGAGATCATTGAGCGCATACATCTCCCGTTAAGAGGCGTGACCTTTCCGTGCAAGTTACGTGCGCTAAGCTGCGGTCAAATCACAACACAGGAACCGCTGGCACAATCAGAACTCGTTACGTATTTCTGAAGGAGGGACTTCATAGAACAAGGAAGTCATCAGCCGTTTTTAGGACAGTGAAAACAGCGTGTACAGATGAGTAAATTGTGTTAAACACAATCAAAGCTTCAAAAAAACACGAAGAACGGGACCTTTTAAGCAGAACATTTTTGACCATCGCTGCATCTGAAATTGAATACTGTATAGTTGGTGAAACTTACTTCATGACCGTTACAAAAGTATGTTCTATATAGTAGGAATGTGTGTTGTATGACTTGTACTTCATCCGCCATGTTGTCACTGTCATGTTACCTGCGTAAGCTGCGCCGCCATTCACAATTTTTTTCCTGTGGTCTCATGGGATAGTGTCCATTGTCCATCGAATGAGCACTTCAGAATCTCGGCGGAAGTAGTAGGTTATCCGGGTACTTTCACCTACTGTTTTTCATATACTATGCATTCAGACATTCTATATAGTGGAGACATATTTGATTGCGAATTTGTGAGTGAAAAGACTGAACACTTTTATTCTTAATATTTAAAAATGTGTGTGTGCTGCTGAACGTCCCTTTGTGTGTAATAAGCAGAGGATATGTGCGTTGTGCACCCGCCTATAGGTGCATATTACTAACTTTAAATAACAAAAAAAACTGCAACTTTAGACCAGGTTTTTGTTGGTCAATGGCGCAGTCGATTTCAGTTGCGTCAAAATAGCAATGTGCCTGAACACACCTCGTTTTCAGACCAGCACGTCCATGGGTGAACAGATGGGCGCGAGTGCATTTACCATCACAGAGGGGGAAAAAATCCCTTTCCAGAACATTCTCATTCAACGTTCCCAGCTGGTGGAACGATCTTCCCAACACCATCCGAAACGCAGAATCATTGACATCATTCAAAAGTCAACTTAAAACTCAGCTCTTCCTGAGCACTTAACCTCATAAAAAAAAAAAAAAAAAATCTTTCTTCTTTCTCTTTCTTCTTCCCTCCCCTAGCCTGTACTACACTGATCAATGTACACGGTCTCAGGCTCTCAGGCTCTTATTGCGCTTCTCGACTCTTCATGACCTATCGCTTTATGTTCCCCCAAGTTGTAAGTCGCTTTGGATAAAAGCGTCTGCTAAATGCATAAATGTAAATGCATTTGCTATTTAAATAACGTGGCACTGGACGTGAAAATGATAACTGCGTTGGGCTGAAACTAGCAAAAAAGACTTGCGGCACGCCTGGCGTCGCGCTGTTCCGGGTACAAGATAGGGCCCGTGGTGTTAATTCCGAATCCAGTTTAGCCACCAATAAACTTGTTGTTATAAACCGTTTTGTTTCATACAGAACTTGTACAGCACAAGATGGCATTCATAATACTTCTATGATGCTTTTTGTCCTTTTGGAGCTTCACAGCTCCTATTGAAAGTATGCTTTCATTGTATGGAAAAGAGCTACATTCTTCTAGACATTTCCTTTTGTACTCCACAGAAGAAAGTCAGTCACACAGGTTTGTAACGACATGAGGGCAAGTAAAGGATGATAGAATACTCATTTTAAGGCGAACATGGACGAAGACAAGAATCAAAAGAGCGTGTCACAAACACTATATCATGTGCCAGTGCAGGAGGCATAGGGCATGAATCACAGCCTGAAGGAAGGTTTGCACGCTGACTCAATAACATTGATTTTCCCTCTTCACCAAACCAGCAGCCCGCTTTACACTTATCCGACACTGATGATGCAAGCACTGCTCCCGAGTGGAAATCGAACTGGGCCGGGTTCGGTGTCTAGTGTGATATTTATACATCCATAATGGATGTGGATGACTTGTTCTTCTTGCTAATGAGGATATCTTTTGGTTGACAAAATGGAAAGCCCAGTTAATGCAAAGCGTGGAGGAACAACGCTTTCAAAACACGTCATTCAGACCCTCCTATACTAAACGCACACGTTTCAGACACTTAACCACATCATGTCATGAAACAGGGTAACTGATACCTCTCAGTGAACCAGCATTGCACTTTTCATTTCATCTGCATGACGTTTCAATCTGTTTTGCGTTAAAGAGCAGCTGAAGGGGACAGAAGCTCAGATGCCTGTGGGCACCGACACATCAAAATACTTTGAGCTCTGATGATGAATCATTGCTTGTGGGAAAAGCTTAAAGAGACGGAGGTCTCCATCCCTTCTTTTTCCCTTTCAGTTTCTTTCTCTCTTTCTCCTAATTAAACTTGTATTAAGTCCGCCTTTGTTCACAGCTTAGCTCACAGACTTTGATGCTGACATCTGAGAGCAGTGACAGCATTGATCAGTGGCCCAGTGAGGTCAGCTGTATTCATAACACCAGCCCTGAAACACACACACACACACACATTGGTTCACTTCCTTTGTGGGGACTCTCCATAGACGTGGTTTTTATACTGTACAAACTGTATATTCTCTCCCCTTACACTAACCCTAACCCTACACCTAAACCTACCCATCACACAACACTTTCTGCATTTTTACATGTTCAAAAAAACAAATTCTGTATGATTTATAAACTTGTTTCCTCATGGGGACCTCAATTTAGGTCCCCACGGTGACACAAGTCCCCGTGAGTCTGTATGCATTCAGGTTGAAGTCCCAGCGAAGTGGAATTCGAACCAGCGTTTTTGGCATAGGAGGCAGGCACGCTAACAAGGACGCTAAAGACCACAGCCTGTAGCGTCAGTCCCAGTGCACCTCTTGAGACCATGGGAGAGAGGTTTACCTGCACAGCAAGCTGGCCAGCATTACACTCCCCCCTCTAAAGCTCACTCCCATCCAGGTCACGGCACCAATGTAACCCCTCCAGTTCTACTCGCACCGCTCCGAGCAGGATGCAAACCGACATATACGGCATGAGAGGCGGGCATGCTAACAAGGACGCTAAAGACCACAGCCTCTAGCATCAGTCACTAGTGCACCTCTCGAGGCACAGCTCTTTACTAGCTGGTCTCCATTACTCATACTCTACTATTTGAGCAACAGAAAAGTATTTGTTTATAACTGAAAACAGCCCGGGGGGCAGAGCAGAGACCTGTTTATACAGGATAAAGACACATTAACATCCATAATTTTCATGCTCAGTTTGTTTATTCTGAATTAATTAAGCTCACCTGGGCACAGTGGACAGGTATGTTACAAGTCGTCTTAGGTCCTCTTGTTTTATTCGGTCATGGTTACTCCTAGCAGGAAAGGTCAGGATGGGGCCACCTCTCTTATCACGACCTCCTGCAAACGACCCAGAGAGAACATGAAGCCTTGCACAAATGATACTCACAACAGATCATGTCTAGTGAGCTTCCAAAAAAAAAAACAGCATTTATGGGCATCATAGCTGTATTAAGCTGTAGATGTAATGTACATTTATGGAGCGCCTAAAGGTACGGAGCCTGGGAAATCACCTGTAGGAGAAAAAAACAAGACCCGCACATCTCTGGCCACAGATTTGCAATTTGTCTGCTCAGTTTATAAACCGTACTCACAGATTCTTAAATTGTTCCCTCAGTTTAACAAATCACACCCATGGATTAAAAAGCCATACCAACACATTTTCAATCCATGCCCTATTATACACCCGGCACAATATGGCGGCAGATGTGACGCAAGTGTTTTTTGCTAGTTTCAACCCGACGCAGTTATCATTTTCGCGTCCAGCGCCACGTTGTTTAAATAGCAAATGCAATCATGCCCATCTGTTCACCCATGGGCGTGCTGGTCTGAAAACAAGGTGTGTTCAGGCGCATTGTTGGTGTGTTGCTATTTTGAGGAACTGAAAACGACTGCACCATTCATAAGTAAAAACCTGGTCTAAAGTCAATAGCGCTGTTTTTTTGTTTTAATTAAAGGGCACATTAGTAATATGTGCCTATAGGCCGGTGCACAATGCATGTACACTCTTATTACACACACAGTGACGCATCACACACGTTTAAATATGAAAAATTAAAGGATTAAAATGTAAAATACTATTATTGTGTACATAAAGATACAAATGCCTACATAGCATAATGGATAGTCATTGCATGTATCATAATCACCTATTTGCAGTAATGACGAATTAAATTGGCTACTAATCTAAGCAATTGTGGCAATACACACATGTATTTAAACTGACTCGTCAGGTCGAGGGTGTCTATATACTGCCATGTAAATGCCACCACCATGGCCCGAGCGCAACTGGCTTTTAAAGGGAATGGGAGATGAGACTCTGCGTAACGTTTATTGCATGTTACGCCCACAAAACACCCATGACTCATTAAGATACTGGGTATTTGCATAAGCAGACCCATGTACAGGATACAGGGTATGACCATAAACTGTAAAAAAAAAATGACAGAATGACAGAAAGTGTGTGTCTGTGTGTGTTTGTGTGTGTGTGTGTGTGTGTGTGTGTGTGTGTGTGTGTGTGTGTGTGTGTGTGTGTGTGTGTGTGTGTGTGTGTGTGTGTGTGTGTGTGTGTGTGTGTGTGTGTGTGTGTGTGTGTGTGTGTGTGTGTGTGTGTGTGTGTGTGTGTGTGTGTGTGTGAGTGAGAGTGAGTGAGTGAGTGAGTGAGTGAGTGAGTGAGTGAGTGAGTGAGTGAGTGAGTGAGTGAGTGAGTGAGTGAGTGAGTGAGTGAGTGAGTGAGTGAGTGAGTGAGTGAATTAATGAATGAGTTAGTAGCCGCATTTCCATTACCCTTCAAATTGTGCAAATTGAAATTGCGAATTTAAAATATGCCCAATGGAAACGCGTCAATTTAGCAAAAACTCTCATATATTACAAAAAAGTTTTTACGCTCACATGAGGTGGTTTTTTAGGCAATTCGAAAAAGGAAATTTCAGCGAAAATGCAATGGAAACATTTTGCATTTACAGGTCACCTGGTATGGTGACGCATTGCTGCCACATAGGCCCTACATATTTTCCAATTATGTCATAATAACGAGATGTTATGTGTTTTAATAACATATTTTCTCGTAATCTTATATTGTTAAAACAATATATTTTCTCCTATTAAAGACAGTGGCATAACTTTAACCTAGTAATGATGGACCTGGTGCAGCCACAAATATCATAACTATCTATAGGCCTACTGTAATTAAGACATATATTCAAGAAATGTATTAAAAACAGAAAGACGCTATAGTTTCAGCCTTACTCGGAGACCGAGGAAACAGGCCAGTGGGTTCGTTACGCACGTCAATCCATCCCAGATGATCTGGTTTGCTTCCTATTTATTAAATATACAGGCAATTAGTTGATGAAACATTGATCAAAATTAAAATACAATTTATACAAAACAAATAATATTTTAAAACAAAACTCAATGAAGTGGACAAAATCATGTCTGACCCACTCCATGTCTCCAGACTTATTGCCCATCTTATGATGTAGCATATCTTACTCATGCTGCTCACTTTTCATAATCAACATATGAAATAAAAAAATATATATTATAGGCTAATATTTAAACAGCCTAACTATGAAACTAACGCCGATGAAGGCGTTGGCGCCTTCTTTAATGACAGCGGAAACAACTCTGTCAATACTCTGTCATTTTTAGCCATACAGATAAGTTCAAGACATAATTATAAACAGTAAACTGTCTACTTTTATTTGTGTACACTCACAATAACAACAAAAGCCATTGATTCAGGGAACAGATTATCTTGCAGATTATCTTTTCAAAAATGTATTTTGTTGGTTGGTTGGGGGGCCCCCTACTACGACCGCTGGTAGGGGGCCCCAAGTAGCCGCCTACCTATGCCTTTATGTTAAGACCGCCACTGCGCCTGGGCACGCTGACTATTGTCCCCAATGTTAAACTAGCAAAAGTGGATTCGGACACGCCCTAAGTGCACTTTAGACCATGCGCTTATATCATTAAAATAGGGCCCGTAAGATGTACCTTTGGTTTTTCAATCCGTACCCACAAATTCATAAACCGTGCCCACGCTTTCGCAATCCGCTCCCCCAGTTTTGCAAACTGTACTCACGGATTGGTGGTCCGTCCCTCATTTTAGAAATCAGCTGCGTTTAATATTTTTGCAGTAGGTTTCTATGATAATGTTTTATGTTACTTTTTTGTTACTATTTAGTTATATTAGCTATCATAGTTTGAAAGCAGCTTTACAAGTTGTTCTGTTATAGTCTTAATGCTTTAACATTGAGCAGGGCTGGGCGATATGATTATATAAAGTATGTTGATGATATAAATCTGTTTTTTAAATCTGTCTTTGTTACAGTGTAATTATACATTTAAGGTTGCCTGGAGAGGTGAGGAATCCCAGGCACATCCACTGACCACTGGGGTTCCCCAGGGCTCGGTGCTTGGTCCTCTCCTTTCTTCTCCATCTACACTACTTCATTGGGACCCATCATTCAGGCACATGGCTTCTCATACCACTGCTATGCTGATGACACTCAGCTCTACGTTGGATAAAAGCGTCTGCTAAATGCATAAATGTAAATGTAAATGTAAGTACTGCATACTATTAAGTAACTACATGTACTTACTATAGGGTTAGGATTAGTTGCATGTAATTATGCGTAATTTATAGTTATTACTATAGTAACTGTATGTAACACATGTAACAATGACACTGTAAAATAAAGTGTTACCAAACAATCTTTTGTATTTATTAATTGTGTAGCATGTAATTCAATATGCAAGTACATAATTGTTTCTGAAGATGGAGGCTTGATTTTAGTTTGATCTGTAAATTAATACAGTAAAACGCCAACAGAGGATCTAAATTGGCTATTTGGCTGAGAATCAAACAAATACAAAACTCATTTTGGTGGTTTCACATCAAGATTAAACAAACAAACGTCAATTACAAATAGAAGCTGCACGGTTGGCAGTGTCTGGAAGCTGAAACAGATGGTGTTTTTTTTTGTTATTATTTTTCATTTATTCAAAAGGAGTGTCACATCATATCTGAGTGCCCATATTCTATATCTATTCTACATTCAACATTAATTGTGCATGCTTAAAATGAAATTTGACCCTTTCTTTGCAAATGCACATAACTTAAACATGAGTGCTAACTACCTTAACCAGCAAGGTCAAGAACAGCTTTAACTGAAGAACCAGTTCTTGTCAATAAGGTTAGCCAGTTTTGTCTGTGGACATTTAGATTACACTGCTAGACCAGAACCAAATTATTAAAATTCTATTGTATAGAGATGGACAGACATTGGCTGCATTAGAGAGTGGTCCAGTGGGTTAAACCATGGAACTGATATGCAGAAGGTTGTTGGTTCGATCCCAGCGGTCACCACCAGTGTGTCCTTGAGCAAGGCACTTTACTCCATGATGCTCCAGGGGGATTATCCCTGTAATAAGGGCACTGTAAGTCGCTTTGGATAAAAGCGTCTGCCAAATGCATAAATAAATAAATAAATAAATAAATTAGACATTTGATAGCTGCTGTATCTCACATCTCACAAGATTAACTGGCACACAAATCACTGTGCCTCAACAATATTTTGACTTCTGGATGTCATGCTTGAAGGAAATCACTAAATTTAGCCAGCTGTTAATACGTCAAAGCATGTGAAAAAGCCGCAGGTCATAATCTGTAAAGTTTAGAGTAAACACTTCAACAGTCAAGATGAGAGCTATATATATTTCATAGAAGAATCCCATCACACCAGGACGCATCAGGATCAGTCAATAACAGATCTTATTCTGGATGTAGTAATTCCCAGTGCATTACAGGGATCATGACATGGAGTTTCTCTTTTAAATATGTTCTTTAAGGTTCACTTAATGTTTTTTTTTTTTTTTTTTTTTTCACAAAAACAAACATGGAAACACAACTATTTTCATTTTGACCCTCTTTCTGGAATGATCTGTTTCTTTAAGGCTTGTCTGTAAAAGACCACTGTTATGATTGGCTAATGTCATTGCATAAGAAAGGGTATCAATGGCCACTCACTATTGCATGTGAGTAAGTGTTTTGAAAATATTATCCATATAAAACCGTAACATACGGACAAAGAATTATGAAATCATTAATGGTTTGTGATGTAGCTGCTGTCAGATCCAATTCAACTGTTTGCTTCATCTGTCAACAAAAGTTTCTTTGCGAAGTTTCTTTACACTGTGTCTCGCTTACAAAACAACCTGCAGTCAAATTCTCAGAGCAAACATATAATCCTTTGACGTAATCCATGACACCATTTTCTACAGAAATGAGCTCTTTAAACAGGACGTGTCGAAGCGAACGTTCCTTTATGCTTTCATCTGTCCAATTGTCTGCAAGGATCAAGCGTGTGGACTCGAGTTCGTCAGAAAGTAAACAGACATCTGTAAACTGTATTCAGTGTAGACAGCATCAGTGATAATAATGGATTCTACTTGCTTTTGAGGAGATGTGACGCTTATATCCAGGGTAGGCAAATGTCAGCCGTTAAGCGACTGAACGCCAGTGGGCGGGGCCTATAGTGTGATGGAAAACTATTTGTCAATGTCTTGCTCTGGAGGCAGACGTGCAAATGTTTTGGCCCGTGTGACATCACAAATCCCACAATATCCAATGTCGTTTTTGGAGCTTGAGTAATAAATGCTTTGTTTATAATGAGGAGGATGATTTAAAGGGATAGATCACCCAAAAATAGAAATTAACCCATGATTTACTCACACTCAAGCTATCCTAAGTGTATATGACTTTCTTCTTTCAGACGAATACAATCAGAGTTATATTAAATAATGTCCTGGCTCTTCCACGCTTTATAATGGAAGTGAATGAAGCTCAAAAAAGTGCATCTGTCCATTATAAAAGTAATCCACACAGCTCCAGGGGGGTTTATAAATTGCTTCTGAAGTGAAGCAATGCATTTGTGTAACTTTAAAAACTAAAATAACTATCTTCCGGCAGATGGCCTACAGATGTAGGAGTAGCATAAGCTTTGACGCCTCTCGCGGTTCAAACAAGTAGGGCTGGGCAACAAACTCAAGCCCGTCTTCTCATATATCGAAATCCTCTGACATTTTTCTTCACTTCAGAGGGCCTTTAATAGCGCCCCGGAGCCGTGTGGATATCTTTTATGATGGATAGATGCACTTTCTTTGGGCTTCAAAATCAAATACTCTATTCACTGCCATTATAAAGCTTGGAAGAGCCAGGACATTATTTAATATATCTCAGATTGTATTCTTCTGATAGAAGAAAGTCATATACACCTAGGATGGCTTGAGGGTGAGTAAATCATGGGCTAATTTTCATTTTTGGGGGAACTGTCCCTTTAAGCAATGAAACTTGTATTATATGTTAATGGTACAAAGACCTCATATGTCAAAAGATCAAGGCAAATTTGATTTCTCGTGTCAAGACCCCTTTAATGTTTGCATGCTCTGTATTCCATTATTCTGTATTCTGTTCCCATACTTTTAGTAAAAAAAAATAACCTTGACCACCTTGGGTTGGTTTACCAGCTCAACAAGTTCCCCACCAGCTGGTAAACCACCATTACCAGAGCCAAACGATGAAATCCCAATGTCAAATGTAATTAATTCTCAAAACATGAGATAAGTAAAAGACAACAGAATGAAAATGAGATTATATCACACTCAGAACATCTCACAGATCTCACACTCACCTGATACGAATGCTACTTTTTCTCTCAGCACAGGAAGGACATCAGATGCTTTAATGCCTTCACCTCTGAAAGACCCTGTGAACGAAAATTGAGAAAAGCAGGATTATTTTCATTTGCAATCTCATTATCATTTATTACATTCCAACGTAATGCATAATCTTAAACAGGAAATACACATATTCAAAACTGAAGGCTGCATCTTCCTACACTAGTCCTCCTGAGGCATCAGTCTTCAGCTGTCATAATTTTTGCAAAATAAATTATATTAACAATCTATTAAAGGGATAGTTCACCCAAAAATGAAAATTCTGTCATCATTTACTCACCCTCAAGTTCCAAACCTGTATGAGTTTGTTCTGCTGAACACAAAAGAAGAAAGAGTGAAGAATGTTTGTAACAAAGCAGATAGAGCAACTATTGACTACCATAGTATTTTTTTTCCGTACTATGGTAGTCAATAGTTGCTCTATCTGCTTGGTTACAAACATTCTTCTAAATATCTTCTTTTGTGTTCAGCAGAACAAAGAAACTCATACAGGTTTGGAACAACTTGAGGGTGAGTAAATGTTTTGGGTGAACTATCCCTTTAATGCAATAAAGTGAATGACAGCCATCTGTGGTCTCCCACTGATTAATTTACAACAAAACAGAAAAAAATCCCATTTCCATACAAATTGGGCATGTTCAGTGCTGAATCATTTTCCGCAATTTTTTTTTCCACTCCATTCATTAAAATGTGTGCTAAAGACTGTGGGTGATTGAAAGACACCAAGTTCCACTTCATTTTTAGACACACTCACAAACTTTCCTAAGCATTTCCCCTTGGAAGAATCCTGCCTTTCAAGGATCCTTCAGATTGAGAGTTATTATGTACAGTTGTGCTTGAAAGTTTGTGAACCCCTTAAACTTAAATCCCTTAAATCCCTTGAGTCCCTTAAACTGCCCAATTTTCTTAATAAAATTATTTACGAATAAATGCAAATTCCTGCAAATTCTTCAGTTTTCCAATTCTCCAGTGACTGTATGATTTTGAGATGAATCTTTTCGTACTGAGGACAATTGAGGGACTCAAACACAACTATTAAAAAAGGTTCAAACTGATATTATAAAGATAACTGAGAACTCCATTAGATCTTCTGAGCTATGAAAACGGAACCCCTAAGCAATAAAATGTTCCACTGGGTCTACAGTAAACTCCTCCACACACACAAACATCTTCCTTCCTGTCCACATCTATCTCCTTATCTCTATATCTCATGAACAACCCCCCCCCCCCCCCCCCCCCCTCAGTCTGGACTTTTTAATATGACTATCATAAAGCAGCAGAGTCCTCAGAGAGAGATGATAAGAGCCATCATAAACACTCAGGATACAGGATGAAGCCATCTGAAGCGAGATGTCTCCTCAGTACTACACTCCTCCCTGAGGACACTCTTCACAGGATTGGATCAATGCTGCTGATTCTTCACATTAAAGGCACACTGGCAACCCTGTTAATGAACGGAAGATGATACTGAAAGAGCTTCAACAGTCCTGCTTTTTATGCATCAGATTCAAGGTAGATGTAGTTCAGCAGATGATTGAAAACATGGATGCATTTGCATAACCAAAGATTTGGTACGAGGATTGGCTAGTTACATGTTGATGTTTGCTTCTATAACGGAGGCCAGCTAGTAAGAGCTGTGCGAGTAAACCTCACTCCCTCACTCCCCTTCTTTAAAGCACCTGCCTCCCATGCTGGAAACACTGGTTCAAATCCTGGCTGGCATGGAGCAGGGCAGGTTGGACCAGTCACAATGGTGCCGTGACCCGGATGGGAGTGAGGTTTAGGAGGTGAGTGGAACGGAGGCCAGCTAGTAAAGAGCTGTGCATGTAAACCTCACTCCACTGGCCTTAAGATGTGCGCTACAGGCTGTGGTCTTTATTAGTGTGCCCACCTCCCATGTCAGACACGCTGGTTCGAATCCCGCTTGGAGTGGGTCGATTAGGGCTGGTTAAATTGGTGCCGTGACCCGGATGTGAGAGAGGTTTAGTGGGGTGAGTGTAACGAAAGCTCCTCTTAGCGTGCCTACCTCCCATGTCGGAGATGCCGTTTCGAATCCTGCTGGGAGCAGGTCGTGTAGGGCTGGTTACAGTGGTGCCTGACCCAGATGGGAATGAGGTTTAGGGGGATGAGTGTAATGGAAGCCAGGTAGTAAGAGCTGTGCAAGTAAAGCTCAAGAGGCGTGCTAGAGGTTGTAAGCCCTTGTTACCCTGCCCACCTCCAATTCTGGAAATGCTGGTTCAAATCCCACTTGGTAAAACTGGGGGGGTTACACTTCACATAACCAGATTCATACAGTATGTATGGCTTTTTAGTTCATTCCATTTTTTTTTTATGTTTAATGTTACCAGACATTGACTAAAAGACACAAAACTCCCATTCTCTTGCATAGGCTCTTCACCGTCTCTTTCTTGGCTCATTATTTGACCTAATGACTACATTTAAAACATTTTCAGAAGAAAGAAAAAAAAGATTTTTTTTTATTAACAATTTAATGATATCATCGGATGGCGATATACAGTAGATGCTACCGTTTGAAACATTCCCCTTGCTGCATACTTCTTTATTCACTATCTTAACACTACTTTAATACATGGAACCTAACTAAATCTGCTTAGGTTTCACTGCTTTCTCAATCAGGTGGGAGTGAAAGGGAAAGAAATCTGTACTCCATGTATCTCTAAAAAAACGGTGTAAGTGGTGTTAGAGAGGTGGAATGAAAGAATAAATGAGAAAAAAAGGAAAAACACAGGAGGCACAAAGTGAGGAATGGACTGAGAGATGAGGAGCAGTAATGGGGAAGAAATGAGGGATTGGATTACAGAAAGACCAAAGCTCAGACAGAGAGCTCAAGCCCCATTAATATGAGAAACAGCGTCAGATCAAAGAACGGCCTGTCCGTCTGCGCTCAGCTCACTTAAACAACTGCATTAGTGCTCAAACTGTCTGTCCTCCTTGAGGGCGAATGGAGAATTTATACAGGGAAGAGGGGAAATGCACTTCCCTGTACCTCTCTCTCTCTCTCTCTCTCTCTCTCTCTCTCTCTCTCTCTCTCTCTCTCTCTCTCTCTCTCTCTCTCTCTCTAGATATACAGAGCAAGACATTGATATTTCCTATTTTTATAACCTCTTGTTTCTGAATGTTTATTCCCACTTGCTCTTTCACATTCTTACCTCATTATAGTAAAGCTGTATTAATTTACTGTTCTATACAATGCTGCAGATAATTTAAGCAATATCGACAACATGTCGGTGGCAAAATGTCCATTATCTTAAAAAGAAAATGATTTGATTTGTCATATCATCTTATAAAGAATATCATCTTTACCATAAAGTACGAACAATGGATGTCTATGGGCTCAGAGTAACAGGGGATTTTTTAAGCAGAAACACGCATTGATTATCATGCGTTTGGATAAATTATTTAGTAAAAATATGTTATTTAAACTTTGGCTATACTTTTCAAATACTTTTACCTTTCAAATAGCATGCCTTTATCTTTATATGCTGATTAACATTATACCACAAATGCAGTCAATTAAGCTTAATGTAACAAAGTCCCTTTAAAGGCTTTAATTATACCATTGGAAGGTCTTATGATTAAGTGTTCTTTAGTAGGCTACTTAACCACTGTTTAAATATGCTTTCAAGATCATGTCAAAAGAAAGGCTAAAAAAACAATCTTTTTGCTAAATCAGCACTGAGATCAGCATCAGAATTATATGGACGGACGGACGGACGGACGGACGGACGGGCGGGCGGGCGGGCGGGCGGGCGGGCGGGCGGGCGGGCGGGCGGACGGACGGACGGACGGACGGACGGACGGACGGACGGACGGACGGACGGACGGACGGACGGACGGACGGACGGACGGACGGACGGACGGACGGACGGACGGACGGACGGACGGACGGACGGACGGACGGACGGACGGACGGACAGACAGACAGACAGACAGACAGACAGACAGACAGACAGACAGACAGACAGACAGACAGACAGATAGATAGATAGATAGATAGATAGATAGATAGATAGATAGATAGATAGATAGATAGATAGATGATGGAGTTCACCCCCCTCCTCCTCCCCAGCTCCACCTGCCTAGATCTGCTATGGGATTTATATTTATGCAGCAGTGGCATATCTTACATGTTCACAGCAGTGTGTCTGTGTATTTATTAGCAGTAGCAAGTCAATACTTACTCTGCAGCAGCAACAATAATCAACAGCTACAGCAGAAGCAGCGTAGCAGATCTAGTTCACCAAGACCAAATAAATTAACATTGCCATATTCAATAACAAATTTGTCAATGCATTTCTCATGCCAGTCCCTTTACTTGATAATTTAACAAATACGTGACAAAAGTCTTTTCAGTCATTCTTCACAGGCCTCTTCATTTCCTTTTCACTTTAGTCTTTGTTACACTGATGCGTGAACTGGAAGTATAATTAAAATGAGCTGAAAGTATGCTCACAGAAGTTTAATGGAGGATCCTACTGCGTGTAATAGCTTAGACCCTGTAAAGGAGGTCAAAGATTTCATTAGATAAAAAGTGAAGGAAGGAAAGGCTACATAGCGGTGAATGTGACATCACCAGGCCTTGTGTCTTGAATAGGGCCTCATTTTTATCTATTTACTGGCAGCATAGTTTTATCCTTTGACAGATGTGTGAATGCGCTGAATGAATGTTAGTAGGTTGCAGCAAGCATTTACTGTCATTGATGTTTTCAGCATCTTGAATTTGTATTGGGAGAAGAAAAAAATATCAGACAAAAACCTAGTTCCTCTAGTTTCATCATGGCTGTCTACAGAACTGAATGCCTCGCAATCATTCAAATGAGCGCTCTTTGTGTTAAAATAAAGAACAATTTTCAAAGGACATGCTCAACATTAACTTAGTGAGAATAATACACAAGAATTGGCGGGAAGATATGAGATATTGGGTGCATTTTGTGCACACAGCTTGTCTGCGTTGGATCTTGTCTATGTATATTTGTGCATCAGAATTATTTTCTTGCCGTAGAAAATCTCAAAGAGCAGCGTAAGTAGATACAGTCCGCCATGACCAAACCAACTCTGAGAGTTGTCCTCATTGGAATCGAGTTATCTGTTACTATAATGAGACACAAAATAACAACAAACTTCTCATTAAAGCTACACTGTGTGATATTTTCCCCCATCTAGCGGTGAAAGGGTATATGACCATCCAGTAAATATTAGTTTCTGTTCCTCCCAATTCCGATTTCGTTTGAACTCCTACGGTGGCCGATTTAGTCCAAGATTAACATGGCTTCCAGTTCGATCCAGCAATCCCCCTCTTCACATTCGCCATCGAGTTGTAACGCGTGTGTCCGGGTGAAAAATACGGATAGCTCACTCAACGCAACTGGAGTCGATGCAAACACGGAGGCGATTGACGTCAAACAGCCCGCACTTTATTCCCCGCGGAACCCCCACAAGAGTCCGGCACAAACTCCACTTCCGTCCACAGCATTACCCAACAAAACAACAATAAATGAATGTTAGCAACAGAAGACAGAAAATAATCCACACACATGGGAGCTCGAGGCGCAGTGCACACACACACACAGAACGCAGGCGCTCCAACCGGGGTGAACGCTCTTAAAGGGGCCACACTATTTTCCTACTCGTTACAGAGTGTTAAAACGCGAAAGGCGAAGCTTGAATTTACGGGTATGTCCCTCTTTGGCTAATGTACTTTCAAGATGGAGGGGCAACATGGCGACCCCCATTCGAACCCCTTACCCGTATGTATTTTCAATGGCATATTATAAACTTACGAGAATACTTTATTACTTGAAAGAAGTAAATATACATTAATGAGCACATATATTTTTGAAAGAACTAAGTGTTTTTAGCTAAGAAGAAACTAAAAAAGTTACACAGTGTAGCTTTAACACTCACGTAAAAATAAGTAGCAACACAGCAACTTGCTCGAAAACGCCCCCAACCCCCCCCCCCTCTCTCCTGTTGTCAAGGACACCGTAACCCCCAGCAACACATCCACAAAGAAAACCAGGTCAAGCCCATCCCACTGAAAGAAGCTCTGGCCTGCTTTCTCTAGCATGACTCCGGTACAGCTGAAACATTTATTACACGACAGACCAGAATTACTACACGCACTCAAACACAAACATATCTTCAAAGCAATCTCAGCATATTGCCTATAGTAACATAGTACAGCAACCATATGCTGATTGGATGCTTTGTTTCTGTCCTCGGAAAGAAAAGGAAGAGGCTGGATTGACAAAAACACATTCCCATTTAAATGCATATCCATATTGGCTCAGTAAATCAAGCTGTTGTGGACACACAGGGTTCCTGTACTGTACTTGATGTCTGAAATATGCCTGCATGGCTCAATACACATCTATTAGGTCAATGACACACAGCTTGCTAATGCTCTGTAATGGATCATCAGTACAAACAAAGAGTCTGCCACTGACATGACAATATTTATGTGTCCCAAAAGCCCTTTTCTGAGGTCCCAAGCATTTTACTTGACAAAACCAATCATTCGTTCTTTTTTCTTTTAAATGTGCACTTGTAGTGTGCTTAACCTTAAAAGTAGATTTTTTTTAATAAACTGAAATTTCAGAAAAATAGACCACTTAAGTGTACTTAATGCAATACTTTTAAAAAGTGCGCTTGTAATCACATCAATTATAAAGTTTTACTTTAAAGTACATTTTGAATCTTAAAGAAGTACGCTTATTTTGATGCGTTGACTAATAAACTAAAGTACTTTATCATTTTAACTGTAGTGTGTCATTCGATATTACATTTATTACATTATTATATTTTAAATGTACTAAATTCTGAGTTCGAATCCGTCTTTTACAGAGCTCGCTCTTCTCCCTTTTCCCATCACATATCACATCAGAAAGGCATTTACTTTCAATAAAAAATTATAAAATGTTCTAAAAATGGAAATAAAGTGCCTAACAAAATGTTTAATAATAATAAAAGCATGTATTGTGTAGGGTTAGGGGTAGTTGTAGGGAGGGCTTTTATTGTTCCATTAAGGTGGAATCCATTTAATAATTTTAATAAATATAATAATTTACACTCGATGTTATTATTGCATACTGTTAATGTACAACTATACTGAGGTGCAAATAGTATGTATCTGCCAAAATAAAGTATGCAAGCATGTCATTACTATTTACACATATTGCAAAGAACTGCTACTTTTATATGGTGTAAATAGAATATATCACTATTTTCACTTAGTAATTAGCATCTACAACTATTTGCACAGTGTAAATATCGTCTATTGCTAAGAAAATATATTAATTTCACTTAGTGTAAATAGAATCAAGTTGTTATTTACACTTGGTGTAAATACCATCTATTGCTATTTGTACTTAGTGCAAATAGCCGCTGCCTTAACTTTATTGCTCACCAGTACTGTTACATATGCGTTTTCTTTCTCAACTGTTTACGTACATAATCACCCAAAACCGGCATTTTGACATTATTTTTAAGCGCAATAAGCAGCGGAAAATAACTAAATTTAGTACTGAGAGGTTGCTTTATGTGTGCAATATTCACAATATAACAATATTTAGCCGGTGCAAATTAATCGAGTGAGTGAGGGAAGGTGGGTTTGTGTGTCATTCTGCGGAAAATGAGCATTGGAAGCGTTATTTCAGTGTCGATATTTATCGAAAAATCTGACTTTCAGGTGCCTTTTTAAAAGACTTCAATTGAAAAGTGTATATTATATAGGCCTATACAATTCAACCTGCCAAAGTGGCTAGTAGGAGTGACTGCGTTACACGCCACTGCTGAAATAGACCCACATTTGGCCGGTTGGCGGGTGTTCATGTCAAGCCCTGATCATATACGTACAGTAAGATATACATTTACGATATAATACATCCTCGTTTAATTGCAATTAACATGCAGTTAAAACATTTCACTTAAAGGTCCCGTTCTTCGTGTTTTTTTGAAGCTTTGATTGTGTTTACAGTGTGCAATATAACATGTGTTCATGTTTCGCGTGTAAAAAAACACAGTATTTTTAACACAGTTTACTCATCTGTACACCGCTGTTTACACTGTCCTAAAAACGGCTGATGAGTTCCTTTATTCTATGAAGTCCCTCCTTCAGAAATACGTAACGAGTTCTGATTGTGCCAGCGGTTCCTGTGTTGTGATTTGACAGCAGCTTAGCGCACATGGCCCGGTTCCCGTGTTGTGATTGGACAGCAGCTTAGCGCACGTGGAAAGGTCACGCCTCTTAACGGGAGATGTATGCGCTCAATGATCTCTACAGCGTCCCTGGGAAAGCCAAACAAAGGTGATTTGACTCCGGGATGAAAATAACAGCGTCTTGACGACATGGCGACAAACACACTCAAACGCAACACTTCCTTTTCTCCACGCGACACTTCCTCTTCTCCACGTGGGACAGCAACAAGACCACGCCCCCTTTTTCGCGTATTCTTGTGGGCGGAGGTTAGTCTGTTCTACTGTTCTACTGACGTCATTTATGAAGGAAGTACCAGGATGTAGTCCAAGCCGGCCGTTCGCTGTAGGCTTTGAAAGGGAACTTCTGTTAAATAAAATATCTCTCTTGGCATTGAACTTTGAGCTTTATAATTTTACAGGTATTATTTATGCTCTAACAGCAACATTACACACTAACTAAAGTTTGAACAGTGGGATCACGAAGAACGGGACCTTTAAGTCCATTAAGTCTACTTAAGTATGTTTAAAAGTACATTTTTAGCTAGTAAGTGCTTTTTAAACGACTTATGCCAAAGTGCACTTCTTTTAACAATGAAATGAGAGTTCCTGGCTGTTAAACTGAAGGAAAATTGTGAGTGGTTTGGTATTTGTCAATGCATTGTAGTGTTGTTGCTATGATGTGTGATCATTGTTAGTGCGTTGCTCTGTCCAGTTGTTAGCGTGTTCTGGGTTGTTGCTATAGCATTGCAATGTGGTTGCTAGGGAGTTTTTGATAGTTGCTTATTGGTAACCCACCACCAAATCTCTATTATATTCTGGTCTCTAGATTCGTCCCCGTTCTGATTTCCCGTATTATCTTCCATCATGTTAAAAACTGTCAATTTAGTCTGATAATTTAGAGAAGTAACAGTACACCTCTTCTCAATAAGCCGCATGATCTGAGGTATCATTCATGACATACCCTAGATTTAATGCTTAGCGATTATCTTAAATCCCCAACCCTGAGCAATAGTAATCATAACGCTTGCCTTAGCAAACACCACTAATTAAAAGCATGATTACACTCAAAAAGAAATCAGGCAAAGATTACCCTCAGGCCTGCACACACACACCATGGACTGAGAGCTTGGCACTTCAACATTGACTCCTGCTATCTAACAATCCACCAGGCAATGAAAATAAACACATTACAAACACACACACAAATGTATGTCACCAACAGTTATCACACCATCTCACATTCAACCTTCATCCTTTCATTACAAACATTACTTCGTGTTTCTCTCTCTACAGTTTTCTAACCAAAACCTCATGACATTCCCTTGCCTGTCACATGCAAAACCACTGAAAAATCGATGAAGTATTGATGTAGAACGCATGTCACCCTGCTAATTAGAAGTTGAGAGGGGAATCAATGTGCCACCCGGACCGCCAATATGACCAGCAGCAAACAAACCTAACTAATGTCACAGGAAAAGAACTAACAAAAAAACAAAAAAACAAACATAAAACGCAATGCACAAGCATTACACATACAAAAATCATAATGAATAACTAACTAAACCAGCCAAGTAACATTATGCAGTTAACATCTACTATGTTTGCAGCTTTTCCACAACTTTTTGGAGTTAAGATGCTATTTTAATAAAAGTAAATTTGAGATGTTGTCATCATAAAAAAATATAGCTTTAATAAAGACCAAGACATCTGTAAATCTCCTTTTTGTTTTTTATAACTTTTATGTTATACTGATTGAAAGACTCTTCACATCCTGATATCGTCCAATTGCATACAGCACTCCGAATGGTACAAGAATCTTGTAATTACAGTAAATCTGACGTGGTGTGAACGCCGCTTTGAGCTCTAACAACAACCGTAAATAAGTTGTTTATATTCTTTATTATTGTAATGTTATGTGCTTTGAGACAGGAGGTAATTGAATTCCGTCTCTTGTGCCGCTTTGCAGACTCTGCTGTGTGCGTTCGTGTGTTTTGAAGAAGGTGTGGCTTTGGAGACTCTGAACGGTGGGTGGGATCTTATGCTTTCAAAGCTAGCTTGCTATTGCTAGCCTCTACAAAACTGCACACCATGGGCCCTATCATACATTTACATTTATGCATTTGGCAGACGCTTTTATCCAAAGCGACTTACATTGCATTCAAGGTACACATTTTAAATTTTTGTCAGTTCTTGCTTTCCCTGGGAATCGAACCCATGACCTTGGCGTTGCTAGCGCCATGCTCTACTGCTTGATCTACAGGAAAGCTTATATTAATAAGCTCATACACCCGGCACAATGTGATGCCAGGTGCGACGCAAGTGTTTTTTGCTAGTTTCAGCAAGACGCAGTTATCTTGAAAGCCGTCATAGTTGGATAAACTTCTATAGTGGTGAATGGAAACTTCAACAAATATTTTTTTTGCATTCCCATTTAGCATTTCTAAGACTTTCCAAAAGAGGAGAATAATATTGAGAGATTGCTGAGCAGCATCAACCAGTTTTCTGTAACTTCAGCTGCTCCAGGCACATGAACAAAAGCCGTGATCTCATTGGTCGGCCAGTTTTTAACGGCGCGCGTCAAAACAAAAAAACGAACCCAAGACGTTTTTCTTTAAATGACGTGCGTTTTTTTGCGTGTTGGTGTGCACACTCACATTGGCGCCCCTTTTTTAGTCATGAGGCAGTTTTCTGTAGTTTAAAGCTACACTGTGTAACTTTTTTAGTTTATTCTTAGCTAAAAACACTTAGTTCTTTCAAAAATATATGTGCTCATTAATGTATATTTACTTCTTTCAAGTAATAAAGTATTCTCGTAAGTTTATAATATGCCATTGAAAATACATAAGGGTAAGGGGTTCGAATGGGGGTCGTCATGTTGCCCCTCCATCTTGAAAGTACATTAGCCAAAGAGGGACATACCCGTAAATTCAAGCTTCGCCTTTCGCGTTTTAACACCGTGTCGAATGTGAAGAGGGGGATTGCTTGAGACTGCGATATGAAAACCTGAAAGCCTTTTAGAAAGTCTGTTGCTGATGGAGGATCACTCTTATTCTCCAGGATATGTCACAGAGTCGCCAAGGAAGCGAAAAAGAGAATTAAGACAGCAACACAACAGGCAAAACAACACTAATGGACGAGGTCGAACTGGAAGCCATGCTAATCTTGGACTAAATCAGCCACCGTAGGAGTTAAAATGAAATCGGAATTGGGAGGAAAAGAAACTAATATTTACTGGATGGTCATAAACCCTTTCACCGCTAGATGGGGGAAAATATCACACAGTGTAGCTTTAATGCGAATGTAAGAAAACACCAGATGCTGTATAGTGTTAAAAATATACATTCACAAAAATACAATATCAAAAACTTAATTGTTAATAAGTGTGTAAATGCATCTGTGAAAAGGGTCCATTGTACATAAGTACAACACACATATTAATAGTATTAGTGTCAATCAATCAATCAATCAATCAAAACATAAAACATCTTAAATCTGTCCGCAATACTGTCCTCCCTCTTTAAATACTGTTTGAACAGGCAATTTCCACAGCCAGCACCACAACTCAGCACAATCTCAAAATGAATGACAAACTAACACAGACAGGCCACACACGTTCAAACACAGAGACGACAAGCAGAGGAGTGTGTGACCTGTTTAAATACCTGTCTTTCTGCTGATGTCAGAGGCATACCATGTCTGTATCTCCATATGTGGTGTTGACCTCACCTGACACCATCAGCTGAACATACACACTCATATATGCACAAACTCTCTGTCTCTCTCGTACATCATCAGTCATCATCTGTCTCTCTGATTGGTGAGTAATTACAATTGACCAATCAGGAGCTCAAAACATATTGACATGAGTGGCTGGAAGGAGGCCATGAGATGCGCATGTGCGTATGAGAGTTGGGGGACCGAGTTGTATGACATAACAGCAGATGGAGAGAAATTGATAATCAATCAGTGACTCGGATTACAAAAGAGCATGCATCTATAAAACAAACACAAACAACCACTCTAACACAGAGACACACTCACTGAACATTTACTACACATGATACACTTTCCATGGCAGATACACTTTACATTTTACAAGACAATGCAAAACTTATAAATGATTTATTTTATTTATGAAAAGTCTCCAAGTCCTGTCCTCAAAATGAAAGGCTTTTAGTATGAATATGTTGGTCTTACTGTTGTTTATAAGCTAGTGTGCTCCAAAACAATGACAGAATGTGCATTTAGAAGATATAAGCATTCAAAACGTACAGTCTCTCACTTCTGGCAATAGGGATCAATGATTTTTATGACATCACTCTGCACTTCAGCTTCTCATCAGATTTTCTGTCCAATCAAATGCTCTTTCCAATCTGAAGCATCGCTGATTCTGCACAGAATGCTGTATTTTAAAGCGATATGGATGAGAAATGGTTAAAGATTAGTAGGAAACTGAAAATCTTTAAAAAGGGGAGGAGCTGTTTGATATGTCTCGCCCCGTCTTAAGGTGCGTTCACACCGGACGCGATTCGCGTGAGTGATTTACATGTTAAGTCAATGCAGAGACGCGAAATGGCATTCTGCGGCGAGATTCGAGCGATTGAGGCGGCGCGAATTGAGCGTTTTGAATGCGTGATTCGCGCGAATCGCTCAAGTTGAAAAATCTGAACTTTGGCGGATATTTCGCGCCGCGTTAACCAATCACGAGCTTGCTCTAGTAGTGACGCATTTACAAGCGGAGGCAGAAATCCCAACAACAATGGAGGACAAGATAATCGTGGCCGTATGTGGATACCCGGAGCTGTATGATACATCATCCTATCACTACAGGAACAGGAATAAAAGGAATAAAAAGGATCTTGCTTGGAAGAAAGTGAGTTATTGTGAGCCATTTCACAACGAGACAGGAGCAGAAAAAAAGAGCCAGAGCCAGAGTCAGCGGCAAATGTGAGAAGGACTAGCCGAGGAAAGGCGGGTCTCGCCGGGTAAACGAGCGTGGAATGTCACTGATCCCCTGGATCTCACAACTCCGAAAACGCCAGATAAAATGCTCAAATAGGCACTCTTTTTCTAAATTAACCACAGATTTGAGCTTTGAACAACTATATTATCGCCTGAAAAAGTCTTTAAACTACGTTTTGTCACACATTAATAGCAGTATTTTTTACAAAAAAGACGTCAAGTGACCGAGACGAGCTGGCTCATCTAGGCTCATATAGAAGCCCCTCCCATGACGCGAATTCGCGTCTGTTGTGTAGTTGTCACACGCGAATTTCACGCGCGAATGAAGCGAGTAAACTCAAAATGTCCAAGCGTCCACCTTCGCGCGAATCGCGTCCGGTGTGAACGCCACATTACTGTTTCAGTGGAAATTCAGTGGAAGTTTTCTTCTGAATGTACTGACAAATCTTTTTACGGTAACCTAAAATATGCTTTAATGTAATTTATATTGAAACTTGTCATACTATATTGCCAAAAGTTTTGGGACGCCTGCCTTTACATGCACATGAACTTTAATGTCATCCCATTCTTAATTCGTAGGGTTTAATATGGAGTTGGTCCACCCTTTGCAGCAATAACAGCTTCAACTCTTCTTGAAAGGCTTTCCACAAGGTTTAGGGGTGTGTTTATGGGGATTTTTGACCATTCTTCTAGAAGCGTGTTAGTGAGGTCAGGCACTGATGATGGACGAGAAGGCCTGTCTCGCAGTCTCCGCTCTAATTCATCCCAAAGGTGTTCTATCGGGTTGAGGTCAGGACTCTGTGCAGGCCGGTCAAGTTCCTCCACACCAAACTCGCTCATCCATGTCTTTATGGACCTTGCTTTGTGCACTGGTGCGCAGTCATGATGGAACAGGAAGAGGTCATCCCCAAACTGTTCCCACAAAGTTGGGAGCATGTAATTGTCCAAAATGTCTTGGTATGCACAAGCGTTAAGAGTTCCTTTCACTGGAACTAAGAAGCCAAGCCCAACCCCTGAAAAACAACCTCACACCACAATCCCCCCTCCACCAAACTTTACACTTGGCACAATGCAGTCAGGCAAGTACCGTTCTCCTGGCACCCGCCAAACCCAGACTCGTCCATCAGATTGCCAGACAGATAAGTGTGATTGGTCACTCCAGAGAACACGTTAAACAAGGATTAGACTTTAGTTCAATTAGGGAACTTAAGTAGAAGAAAAAAGAAAAAACTTAAGACAAAACGATGGCACTGACATTTTAAGATATGTCAGTGCAAGTTGTTTTCAGTTAAAACGGCTCAAACATGCATTTTAGTCTAGGACTAGTTTAAGCCTTGTCAGTGAAACTGGGTAATAGTCATGAAAGTGTACTCTCTTTAAGTGGACCTTTATTTAACTAATAAAATATTATCTGGAAGTACAATTTTTAAAATATATATATATATACTTTTTAAGATTTAAAGTACACTGCAGAGTGCATATTCAGTAAAATGAAGCACTTATTTTTCACAAGAGAGTACTCAGGTTGAAGATGTACATAAATTGATATTTTACATATCAGTGTCTGTCCAAGCATAACAACATGTATGTACAAGCCTATAAATATTAATGAGACCATTGGAATGTTAATGAGAACGCAAAGGATAATTTAATACAATTGAATAATTTATGCACACCATATTGAGTTCGTCATTACAAGCGCAGTAAATTAGAGTTAAACAAAGCTACAATGACTTCTGAAAGTCACCTAACAGCACTAATGGGTGTGTGTTTGTGTGTAAATACACTCATCATACTGTAGATCACACTAATGTACCTCTAGACCTGAACAGACATCCAAACAAAGTTTTTGACAAAGACACACTTTGTGGCTATCCTATAATTCCCACCAGACAGAGCACTGCAGGTCAGTGTCACGGGCCGATTCACACGATTTGGACTGAATAAAGACAAGAACACAACAGTTATAGCTTCGCTTTATGCCAGAACACACACACACACACACACACACATAAAGTACATCCACTACTCTCCCTCCAGCACGTAAACCGCAGTTAATTACTAATTAATAAGGGAAAAGATGTACAGCTGTTCACTTGCTTTGATAAGATGCTTTCATTTCATCTTGATTTACAGTGAAAAGGCTTTCATGACCGTGAGAGACACCGTTCAGACCAACAGGAGACAATTTATAAATGACTTAAGTAACCACATATTGAATGTGAACTTCAAAACAAATGGATACTCGAGTGTCTGCAAGCTATTACATGAATGACATAGAAATCCATATGCTTTTCATTAATAATCAGTCGATTCTCTGATTGTCTTCATGTCAACTTCTCCAGCTGGATCTCTTTATGTTTTGTCTACGGCCGTGTTTCCTCTCTACATGAAAACCATCTGAAATACAGTTAGCCAGCAGTTATGGGCTCACTATTGCTGAGGTACTTTTAAAAGGATTGAAGATTTATGGCTAAAGAATGGAGCTTGATTTGCTTTATTCCTTTACAAATTTGCGAATACAATTGTAATAGAAGAAAAAGCCTATTTAAAAATGTCTAAATCAATGGGGTGAACGTGATTGCAGAAGCTGATTTCATCAAGTGCAAAATGTTCCTGGATCAACATCTTTGTTGATCCTGTAACAACATTCCAATCAACCAATCAGATTTGAGGGACAAGTTTAGAGATGATATCAAGTTTAGACTTACAACCAGGGATAGGTGCTTCTTCATCAGTGTTATTCACCTATCATTTCCCTATGCTTTCAGGGATAACTTATGGGTAGGGGTATGTTTAGGGGTAGGGATATGGTTAGCATTACATTTTCAAACAGGAATGTTGCTCCAGGATCATCAGACTATGTGACCTGTGCTTGCAAAAGGAGTCACAATGAGCTAATTTTCAAAAATGCGTTATTGTTTTTTTTCATGTTCTCTATTAAAAAATGATATATGATTTGTGGGAATCAGACTAAAAATGACTGAGCTACACCATCAAAGTCACAAAGTCAGCAAAGTTAATTGTGAAAAAAATCGAGTTAATGTTTCAAAACAAAATCAGCTTACAAGTAGCAACCATACTTCAAAATCCCTGGCAATAACACCTAATTTGGCACACACCAAATGGTAAATGGTAAATGGACTGCATTTATATAGCGCTTTTAACAGACCAATGGCCATCCAAAGCGCTTTACATCTTGCCTCACATTCACCCATTCACACACCGACGGCGGTGTCAGCCATGCAAGGCGCCATCCAGCTGGTCGGGAGCAGCTGGGGTTAGGTGTCTTGCTCAAGGACACCTCGACACTTGGTCAGGTGGAACCGGGGATCGAACCACCAACCTTCCGGTTTGTAGACAACCTACATGAACCACTGAGCCACTGCCGCCCCAAGCCAAAACTAAATATCTATAGGAAAAATATAGTATATATTCAACTTTTTCCCCCCATGAGACCACAATTGTTTGACTAACATTAATGAAACAGATAGCCTATATATTAAAATCTGCTATACCGCACTGATCTAATATAATATTACACATCAGATGTTTTCCCCCAACAGTTAACCAAATGTTAATTTAAAAACATAACCGATTAGGGGCCATATTTTAACGTTCTGAGCGCAGGTGCACTTAGGGTGTGTCCGGATCCACTTTTGCTCAGAGTCTCATCTCCCATTCCCTTTAAAAGCCAGTTGTCTTTTGAAACCATGACGTATTCGCTATTTACATAGTGGAATTTGCGAGTGGAAAGACTGAACGCTTCTCCAGAGAGGAATCCTTTTATTTTTAATATTTAAAATGTGTGTGTAATAAGCAGAGTGTAATATTGTGCATATTACTAATGCGCCCTTTAAATAACACAAGAAATACTGCGCTATTGACTTTAGACTAGGTTTTTGTTGGGCAATGGCACAGTCGTTTAGCCTGGCTCCGCCCCTCCTACGTAGTTCTGCTCAATTTTCCTTTTCCTTCAGTACTCCGTCTGGGACTGCGGTATATTCTCTGGTTTTCCCTGGTCAAATTTTAACCGGTCCAATAAGTGAACAGAGGGAGTGGCTGAGAACGATGACGTGCGCTCTGCGTGCGCTAGTATGAGATGACATACGTCACGACCAAACGTTAGCGATTGGTTATGGCAGATCCAGAGTGGCTCTGGGTATCCAATAGTTTTAAACTTCAACAGAGTACCCGCCTTCAAGGAAGTTAACGCTTTTCAGTGGAGAGTGGCCAGACTCTGTACAAATGAACTGCACAAGAGTCTGGTCGGACCAGGCTAACAGTCGTTTTCAATTGCCTCAAAATAGCAACGCGCCAACAATGATAGGGCCCAGTTTTTGCGTGAATACTCGCCAAGACAGATATTTTGAAATACTGTCATTCTGTGTACTGTGCGCGCTGTCTGAATGCGCACACTTCGGATCTGTCAGTCAGCGCATGTAAAATAGTTTTGTTTACATCATCATGAGTTTGAAATTCACATTTCATTGGTTCAGATTAATGCCATCGAAAAAATTCTCTATGAATATTCACAAAGTTGGAATGCTGCGCTTTAAAACGATACTAAGCTTGTTCTGAGGGGAAGTGCAGCGCCAGTCGTGGGGAAGTGAGCAGAGAAAAACAGCATTTTTCATGGACAAACATACAAATAAAGACACTTTAAGATATTTAATTTCTATTTTGGAGCATTGGGATCACTAGACGAGGGCTTAATCTCGAAAAAACAAAAATTCAACCCAAATGTCATTTTTCACATGCTTTTCTCAGAATTAGCCCATGCTCATTCTGACTTATTTTGCCAGCACGGGTCACATATGTTGATGGGTCAACAGCAACTCTGCAAAATCAGGATGTGATTTTACCAAGTACAACATGTTCCTGGATCAATATCTGGGTTGATCCTGGAACGTCATTCCAATCAATTACAGGTTATGTCAAGTTTAGGCTTACAACCAGGGTTAGGTGCTTCTACATCAGTGTTATTCTTCTATCAGTTCCCTCCCTGATATAAGGGATAAGTTATGGGTAGGGTTAGGTTTCGTTGCATGTAATTATGCATAATTTATAGTTATTACTATAGTAACTACATGTAACGTGTGTAACAAGGACACTGTAAAATAAAGTGTTACCAAACATAGTCAGGAAAGTTTGCTCTCTTTAAGTAAACTTAAGTGTCCCTTATATTATCTGGAAGTACAGTTTAAAAAAAGGCCTATTTTTGAGTACACTGCAAAGTGCACATTCAGTAGAATTAAGCACGCTTCATGCATATGCATCCACAAAACACAACAGATCTTTAGTATGCTTTTCTACATAGAGACTACATAGAGGAACAATTTATCACAAGTTGTCTAAGGAGATGCATCTGAGATGTGTGTTACTACCAGGTGCTAACCGCAGTCTGTCTCTGCTGACCACTTGAGATCGGTCCACCTGGGATGTTACTACCAGGTGTAAACAGTATGTCAATGAACTAGCCAGGCATGTGTATTCTCCTGGGTTTTAGGGAATCGTTCTAGCTCAAGAGGAAACACAGGAACAAATAAATTAGTCCACTGCAGCTGTTGCACCACACTCCCCAAACATGACATCTGAAATTTCCCCTCAGATGGAATAATGGGTATGATGACCTCATGCAGAAATACATTCACATATCACCTGCTACATGCTCCTTACAAAAGTACAGTGCCAGTCTCATATGACAATACTTTGATATATACCATGGTAATGAATGATTACCATTTTGACGTACTATGCTATTTACAAGGTACTCCAAGGTATTTCGGACAATAAAAGTCAAAAAATGGACATCTTTGTTAGTAACAGTAGTATCCAGACCTGAATTGAACCAACCATAGAGCTACTACACAACAGAAGCACAATATTCCATGAATAATTTGAGGGAACATCCACAGTTTTTTCCTAAGCTGTCATGAACAGCTCCAGTCTGTCCTGGCGGTCTCAGTAACACTCTGAATAAATTGGGATTCCCCAGCCGATGCTGTAGCTGCACGGACAGCACTGTCAACAGTAGATGGAATGCTATGCTAATGCCTTATCACCCCTCATTAGTTTTTCCTGCTGGTGAAGAGCGGATGCGAAGCTACCTGCGGGAACCTGATATCCCAAGTGGGAATCAGTCTCTCAGGGAGTGCTCGTTATTCACCGAGCCACTGTCACCACTCATTAGTGGTACCATATTTCTGAGGTTTGATACACTCTAAAACTACTGAAAAAACGACCTATACTGCACTGCTATCTGTTTACCAGGTGTCAAGTATTTATTAAGAAATGTTGACTGATGTTAATTGAGAAATGTCAGGATATATATACTAGAACTTCATTCTTTTCTTCTCCTCAAACACTATGCATAAGCTTTGAGGATATGTTAATATACCAGATAGTAAGGGAATGTCAGGTCTTGTCCAGTGTTGGCTGTTTCATTGATATGCTCCGTTTTGTTCCTCGTCGCGCGTCAATTCTGCTCCTGATGTTCTGTGATTCTCTGATATTTGGAGTTAATTTGTCCCTTTATTCTTGTAAATAAATAATACACTGCATTTGGATCCAGCGCTCCCCTGTTTCTGAGTCTGCTTAGTGTTACACGCAGGGCTTGACATTAACACCCGCCAACACCCGACATTAACACCCGCTGTGGCATGTAACACAGTCACTCCCACCAGCCACTTTGGTGGGTCTTCTCAAAAGGCATCTGTTATAATCTGGATGTGCATTATAGCAATTGTAACAATTATCACAACAGAACCATAGCACACCTAATGTGACTGGCATAAAGCTGGGTTGATGTTCGACGTTCGATATTTGCAAATTTAGGGACCGTCTCTGAAGTTACATCCGACATTGGTATACGTACATGTTTCTAACTTCAATAGCATTTGAAGAGAATGGCTTACAGTAATAAAACCAACTATAACGTGTTCATCTAGCTATCAGGGATGATGCACACCTTTAAAATGTTTTAGATTTAATAAAATAAATTGTCAAATCCCATGAAAATATGGACATTTATTTCACTAGGCTACTGTATGGGCTCATACACAACATATGCTAGATTTTAATATGTCATAGCTGATAAAAAGAACTGTTGATTACCTGTCATGTAGACTTGATTTGGATGTCTACAGTGGTAATTTAAATATAGCCAACAACAAAGTTGTGGCCAGTGAAAATGCTGAGTTGTTAGTAACTTTGGAAAACCACTAGCCACAGTGGCTGGTGAGCAAAAAAATAATAGCCCTGGTCACAATGGAATAAATATCTAAAGTTATGAAAATGAACTTTGCCTTCAGCCAAAACAATATGCCCTGGAACAAATAATAGATTCATGTGACCAAAGATTGCCTGCTAGATATAAACAAGACAAATTATATCTCATATTTAACCATTATAGAGACACCAGAGACAGTGGCAAATGTCAGAAGAACTAGTTGAGGTAAGGCTGTTCTTGGCAGGGTACATGAGCATTGAGCGCCCGGTGATCGCCTGGATCTCACAACTCATTATTTATTTTTCAAATATCTTTCTAAATAAACTGCAGATTTAAGCTTTAAACGAATTCTTTCTCACCTGAAAACTCTTAAAACTACATTTTATGATATAATAGCAATAGTATTTTTTAAATTATGTCAGCTTTCTCCACCATTGACGCTTGCTGGTTGGTGCGAGACGTATTCTGGAACAGGGGTTTTCAAACTTGGGTCCGGGGACCCCCAGGGGTCCTCCAGAAGGTTCTAACAGGTCCCCAGAAAAGACAAAGCAAAAATGCATAAAGTCAACCAAACATTCTAACTGTTTCATTTCTAAATGTTTATCTCCTTTCTTGACGTATACATACTTTCCAGAATTGTATATGTTTACTTTGTATCTTTCTGGTGAGTTTTTCTCACTATAGTACCCTTTATCTTGCTTACTGGGGTTCTTAACGCAGGACGTAAGCTGCTAACACACATTTATTGTGAAAGTTGCTTATACAAATCATTTTTAATTGAAAATGTTCTGCTTCAGGTTTATACATCCAACATTAAGTATAGCCAATTTAAGTTCGGAAATTGTCATACATAAAAATATATAGATGGATTTTAGGAATGGGGTCCCTCATAAAAGATTAATCATATTTGGGGGTCTTTGGCATTATAAACCCCTGTTCTGGGATACCTGGCTGTCTCAAGTCACCTTCTGATGCATTCTCAATTAAAAAAAGGCGAAGCAAGAACACATCCAGGGATTTGAACTGTACTTGAACGTTGATGACGTTTCACGAGTCCACAAGGACAGACAAGAACGCATAATGAAAAAGGGTTGAAAACTCTCCGGCCTGCAAGAGGGGTAAATGTGCAAAACAAACAAGAAAAGAATCTGCACAACTCATCTAACAAAAACTCATTTGTGTGTTTCTTTTCTTTTCTTCATCACCTGATTTGCATAAATCATTTAGTAAACAAAACACAACAGTCGGGTTCCAGTAAAAATCCCATTCATTTTCTCCATAGAGTAATTGATTTGTAATGATTTCATTGCAGCCTTTCAAGACAGACCTACTGTGAGCTCTGAGGTTATTAATCAATGGTACATGCCTTGCTACATGATATATGCTAAAGTGATCAGTCAATTTCCAGATGCAGAACTGCACACCAATGAATCCTAAAGACGAAGATCCACTAATCGGACACTAGCGGCAAACAAATCGAGAAAGACAAGAAAGATACTTAAAAATGTGGAAGTTACTTTTGTGTACTACATTTACATTTATGCATTTGGCAGACGCTTTTATCCAAAGCGACTTACAGTGCCCTTATTACAGGGACAATCCCCCTGGAGCAACATGGAGTAAAGTGCCTTGCTCAAGGACACACTGGTGGTGACCGCTGGGATCAAACCAGCAACCTTCTGCATATCAGTTCAGTGGTTTAACCCACTGGACCACCAGCTCACAAAGCAAAAAGTAATTTTTAGTGCCTCCCCCCTCAAAGTTGACAGAAACGCTAATTTAAAATCAACGCACATGTTATTTAATACTGACAAAATGGATAAAAACAGCTTAATATAAAGCTTAATATAATTTCCCTCATCTAAAATCATTGAGCGCTGAGCTGTCAATAATTTATACATATGTAATAAGCAGGTGATCTCCCTGGTCAAGGAGATAAAAGGGGTGATTTTTCTGGAATTCTGCCAAGTATCTCACAAGGCCACTATCACTAAAGCGCTTTCAGGGCTTCTGTTGCCATGGTAACACGAGCCGATGCCCATTGGAGAGACAGGAAAAGCTGACTACTGGAATTACATGTGCAAAATTTCACTGTCTTCATGAAAACTAATTAGACACTAATCAGATTCACCACCTCTCGCAGGACATTAGACCATACGCATAGTGAAGCATGTGACGGCCGCAGTCCTGACTAAGGAGTGGAGAGGAAGTCATTTGTCAATTGGCAGTAATACTGTACAGCCAAGGAACACAACACCTCTGACACGAAACAGACTGCTGAAGCAATAAGCCATGAGAGGTCATGCCTTACACTGATTTTACCTCGAATGTTAAGGGTTGGTAGCTCTAAAAACAACCTTAGAAGTGGTCAAATAAACATGATATTTACAAAAAAAAACTCTAATCTTAATTATCAAACTTTTTGTGTGTAACTGGTCCTGCATGCTATTTATCTGAGAAATTATAAAAAAGAAGAAAAAATCCAATTAAGTTTTATATGATGTCCTTATGCTCCACAGAGTTTTTATTTTATTTTTTAAATCGTACATTTTCACGTTCAAATTGTAATGATTAGGGCTACAAATTTTAATCAAATTAATTACACGATGTGGTGATTAATTAATCGAATTAATCGCAAATTAATTGCACATAAAATTTGGCTTTAATTTCTCCCAAAAGATCATTTAAAGTCATTATTGTGTAAAAAAAAATCCAATAGACATTACAAAAAGTAGCTTCAAGAATAAATATTTTTGGGTGAACTTTAATGTTTGCTTTTATTAATATAGAAATATGATTTTTTTTTTTTTTTTATGAAATTATACTCTAAATAAGAAATTAAAACTGAGTCATTGATTCGCTCAATTTGTTCAAACGGCTGATTCATTCAGGAATTAAGTAAAATTGCTCGGAGTTGAACAGTTCTGCTTTGTCTTTATATTTTCGTTGGCAAAACTGAGCAAAACAGACAATATTGTGTCTAAAACAAAACAATATTAACTAACTTATTTATTTGACTAAACTGTTGTATAAGATCAGTATTGCAGTTGCACTCGTGCTATTCTGGACAGAAAAACAGAACTCGTGAAATATTGCTTATATATCATGATGTAAATGTGAGGGTGTTTTCACACAGGCAGTTTAGTTCGAAACGGGGTATGGTTCACATGAAAAACGCGGACCCGGGTGAGCTGAGCGGGGTACACTGTAAAAAAAAAGTCAGGTATCCAATTGAAAATTTTCTAGTGACTGATCACTAATTTTGCACATGTAATTCCAGTAGTCAGCTTTTCCTGTCTCTCCAATGGGTATCGGCTTGTGTTACCATGGCAACAGAAGCCCTGAAAGCGCTTTAGTGATAGTGGCCTTTTTAGTGGCCAGAATTCCAGAAAAATCACCCCTTTTATCTCCTTGACCAGGGAGATCAAATTTTTTTTGATTTTTTTAGACCTGATTTAGACCTGATTTAGACCTGATTTTTTTTTTTTACAGTGTACCGAATTTGAGACTTCCTGAAGAAGGTGGTCTGAGATTGGTTGTGCAACTTGCACTCGAAATGAACCGCGAATCACGTTAAAGGTCCCGTTCTTCGTGATCCCATTGTTCAAACTTTAGTTAGTGTGTAATGTTGCTGTTAGAGCATAAATAATACCTGTAAAATTATAAAGCTCAAATTTCAATGCCAAGCGAGATATTTTATTTAACAGAAGTTCCCTTTCAAAGCCTACAGCGAACGGCCGGCTTGGACTACATCCTGGTACTTCCTTCATTAATGACGTCAGTAGATCAGTAGAGCAGACTAACCTCCGCCCACAAGAATACACGAAAAAAGGGGGCGTGGTCTTGTTGCTGTCCCACGTGGAGAAGAGGAAGTGTCGCGTGGAGAAAAGGAAGTGTTGCGTTTGAGTGTGTTTGTCGCCATGTCGTCGAGACGCTGTTATTTTCATCCCGGAGTCAAATCACCTTTGTTTGGCTTTCCCAGGGACGCTGTAGAGATCATTGAGCGCATACATCTCCCGTTAAGAGGCGTGACCTTTCCACGTGCGCTAAGCTGCTGTCGAATCACAACACGGGAACCGCTGGCACAATCAGAACTCGTTACGTATTTCTGAAGGAGGGACTTCATACAATAAAGGAACTCATCAGCCGTTTTTAGGACAGTGTAAACAGCGGTGTACAGATGAGTACATTGTGTTAAAAATACTGTGTTTTTTTTACACACGAAACATGAACACATGTTATATTGCACACTGTAAACACAATCAAAGCTTTAAAAAAACACGAAGAACGGGACCTTTAATGTGAAAGCATCACAGACTAGGGTGCGCAATAAAAGTAACCTGCGCATGCGTTTGATCAGATGATGATAAATTTAGTACAAACACACTAACACAAACAAAACACATGTGAGGGATGATAGTGTTGATGATTTACCTTAGATATGAGCGAGTTGTTGACCTGCATCATATTCTTCATCAATCAACTTTATGAAATGTTAGATGAGCTAAGTTGGTCTGGGGCGGGGCATGTGCGTTAAATACGTTAATAATTTTGACACGTTATTTATTTCCCGAACTATTAATCTATTTAACGTGTTAAATCAACAGCCCTAGTAATAATCTGTACAAAATCACTATCACATCAAATAATTGTTTTCTCATGAGCTCAGCTTGCTATGGAAGCTTGTTTCTGCCATGGAATAAAATATATATATATATATATATATATATATATGTAAAAGATTATTGTGACTTTTTTCAAAATTGCATGATATATACTTGCAATTTTCGAGAAATAAAATCAGATTTGCAAGATATAAACTCACATTTTTCTCATTTTTCTCTCACAACTCTGACTTCTTTTCTCTCTTGTATTGTGAGATATAAATTCGCAATTTTGAGTTAAAAAGCCCAAATCTGAGGGATTTTTTTCTCGAAATTGCGACTAATTATTTCGACTGATTATATCTTGCAATTGTGACTTTATATCACGCAATCAGAATTGCTAGATGTAAAACTCGCAAAGTCTTTAAAAAAAAAATGGCTGAAACTAGCTTCTATAGGTTGACACTCTTCTGAAAATCTAGTTACATAAAAATCAAATGAATAATTATCATAAACAATAAACAGACAACTAATTTATTGAACTGTAAGCTTTTTACAATGTGCTTTTATTGGTTATGTCACGGCGTAGCTCATCCATTTAGATTTTACAGCTGGAACTATCTGTTTATAAACACACCTTGAAACAGCCAAGAACGGAAGCCTGTGAGAGGTTGAAGGCGGCTCTCTAAATATAGCTGACATTGAGGCATGGGCTGAAATGCTATTGTTATTCAGGCGATGTCATATTGAAGCCTCTTTGCTGTGTGGAGTTAATGGGCCTTGACCAAACGCAGAGGGAGAGGACACATGCAGAACATTTTATAAAGGAGAGAGAGCATGTATTTACCCACACTGACACTTAACTTCACTGCCCTAGAGGATAAATCTCAGGTGGGAAATGGGGCAAGGTTAAATTGAGACACTGTGTGTGTGTGTGTGTGCGTGCGTGTTTGTGTGCGTGCGTGTGCGTGTGCGTGTGCATGTGTGTGTGTGAGTGAGTGACTCAAAAATGTCACACACACCTCACAAAATCCATTTTACCCACTACGCCTTTCGCCATTGATGTCAATCATCCGGTAACAGGGCAAAGGAGCGCTCAGAACCTGTCAATCATCTTCCAATTCTTCCCACTTTATGGAATATTGGAAGTATCCACGGATACAGCAGCAGTCTTCCCCAATAAGACCTTGAGGGGATTGTCAAAGTCTGTTGTGTCAGAAACTGCCAGTCCAGACCATCTTGAATAATTTATGTTACGGGTTGAGGCTTTCCGTAAAACCGCTTTTGATGTTAGGATGTGATGATTCGTTTTATATCTGTGAAAATACTTCATCATCTGGATCATTGTCTTGTAGAATTTGCTCTTGAGCATCTGTAGCATGTTTTTCCAATTTAGTTGAAGATGTTGGAGCTGTCTGACGGAGAATATGAGGGAGAGTCTACAGGAAATACATAGGTCACAGCCTTGAATACAGACTGCAGGCCTTCATCCCTAACAGAAGACACCTGCCATCCACTGGGAGAGAAGTCAAAGCTCAGAAGCAATTCTTGAACAAGTCTGACAAGTCTAATTCACATCAACAACATTTAACAAAGTAGTGTTCCTGTAGCTCAAACAGTAGAGCGTGGCACTAACAATGCCAAAGCCAATGGGTTTGAATGTTGGTGAATATCCACCTCATGCACTGCACTTTTTGTTTTCTGTCTTAAAGTATATCGTTCTGGTTTGAGAAAGTGCCTCAGTGAGCTGTCCGAATGAATCACACTAAATTGAAAACAGTCAAAAGTGATTCGCTAATTTGACATCAGTAGTTCTGATTCTAAACAGCTGATTGAAAACATACAAGATATGGGGCCCTATCATACACCCGGTGCAATGTGACGCCAGTCGTGACAAATGTTTTTTACTAGTTTCAGCCCGACGCGGTTCTAATTTTCATGTCCAGCGCCACGTTGTTTAAATAGCAAATGCACTCACCCATGGCTGGTCTGAAAACGAGGTGTGTTCAGGCGCATTGCTATTTTGAGGAACTGAAAACGACTGCGCCATTGACTAACAAAAACCTGGTCTAAAGTCAATATTGCAATATTTTTTGTTTTATTTAAAAGGTGCATTAGTAATATTAAAAATAACAGGATTCCTTTCTCGAGAAGAGTTCAGTCTTTCCGCTCACAAATTCCGCCATGTAAATTGCGAATCCGCCATGGTGCAAGCGCAACTGGCTTTTAAAGGGAATGGGAGATGAGACTCTGATTGGTTTATTGCACGTTACGCCCAAAACACACCCATGACTCATTAAGAGACTGGGGACAACCCTTTTGGACCATGCGCCTGACGTTAAAATAGCAAAAGTGGATTTGGACACACTCTAAGTGCAGCTGCGCCATGTGCTTCATCATTAAAATAGGGCCCATGATTGTTGAATTTTTTTTATCAAGGAACACAATTCTCAGGTCAGTGTACAGTAATCTCCACCGTCAGACAAGAAATTATGTGTAATATTTTCAGTGATGGGAATAACGGCGTTATAGATAAACAGCGTTACTAACGGAATCATTTTTTTCAGTAACGAGTAATCAAACGAATTACTGTTTCTCCCGTTACAACGCCGTTAGCGTTACCGAGAATAAAATGCGGCGTTACTATAATTGAGCTCACTGAAGCGGTTTTCATCCGAACAGGCTCTCTGTCGGTCGGACCTGCAACGTGTGTGTGTGTGTGTGTGCGTACGGGCGGGTGTGTGTGCATGCCATGCGTGTTTTGGTACACATAACTGATGATGATTGGTGGGTGGGAGACAAGATTGAGGTTGATAGGTTGAGTTCACACACACACACACGCATATGCAAAGTCACACATGACCAGGAGGAGTCAGAATGATGGCAAGTCCAACGACTTCAAAGATAGCTTTCGCTAACTGGAAGTATAAGTGCTACTTTTCCCTCGTTGAGGTGAAAGGTAAGAATGATTATGTAACGTGCAACTTATGCCCAGGAAGTAAGAGTCTCTCCACGTCTGTGGCCAGTAAATCTAATCTAATGAAGCCTCACATCATCACAGCCACAACATGAGTGGCTAAAAACCCAGAGGATACCAGAGCTCCACTACCAGAGGAGTAGTACTGATAATATTTACACTATAGTAGGTCTACAGATAATATTTACAATACTGTATTGAATTTGATAGGTGTCTCTCACATTGTCCCACAGCAATAGTGTAGCCTACATTAATGTGCAATGTTTTATAATAATAATTTATTCTATTTAGTGTCCAATTCCTTCATTTAACATATTTAATATTGGGGGCATCCAAGTTATTTGACATATTTGAACATTTGGAAAAAAAACCCCGCAGTAATTACTTTCCCTGGTAATTAGTTACTTTTATAATGATGTAACTCAGTTACTATTTGTAAGAAGTAACTAGTAACTATAACTAATGACTTTTTTAAAGTAACAAGCCCAACACTGAATATTTTACTGGGGCACACCATCCACAACATCTTACCATTGTGGCACCAGGTTCCCTTTCGAGGGAACTCCCACTGCGTCGGAACGACACTTCGGGGATACTCCCTAAGCACTAGCGAATCTGAAGTCCGTATAGAAACTAGTCCAATCTGATTGGTCGTGCGTGATGACGTCATCGTGACGGCGTACCCGGAAGTATAAAGGGCGAGCCGGCGCATTGAAACGGCAGTTATTGCTCTTCAGCATAGCGCTCTCTGTTGAAATTGTCTGTCTATTTACTGTTGTTTGTCACAGTTGCAAAAGTGTGTGAATGAAAAGAAAGAATGGCAAAGAATGTGAGAGAGTTTAAGCAGTGTGTGCATCTGTGTCCCTGCTTTATTCGGGCTCAGATGCACACCTGCTTTGTGTGCAGTGTCTGGGTGTTGAGCATGCTCAGGCAGTTCTCGAGGGAACTGCCTGTCAGTGAAAGCTGCTCACACTCAGACTGCTCCACTCTCGGCTGGCCGTGTTCGATGAGACCGGCCAGCTTTGTGAGCCCCAGGGTTCTGGACCCGCGATCGCTGAGGCGTCTCGGTGTCACAGACCATGGGGTTCACAGAAGGACTTGTCAGCGGGATCTGGGACTGCTGCGGCACTTTCCCAATCCTTGTCTGACAGTTCTAAAGATCTTCCTCCCCGTGTGGAAGCCCGCGCTGCGGCTTCTTCCCCCGGGGTTGAGGATCTGATGCTTAAAAACTGGACCCGCGATCGCTGAGGCGTCTCGGTGTCACAGACCATGGGTTTCACATAAGGACTTATCAGCGGGATCTGGGACTGCTGCGGCACTTTCCCAATCCTTGTCTGACAGTTCTAAAAGATCTTCCTCCCCGTGTGGAAGCCCACGCTGCGGCTTCTTCCCCCGGGGTTGAGGATCTGATGCTTAAAGAGCTGGACCCGCGATCGCTGAGGCGTCTCGGTGTCACAGACCATGGGTTTCACATAAGGACTTATCAGCGGGATCTGGGACTGCTGCGGCACTTTCCCAATCCTTGTCTGACAGTTCTAAAGATCCTCCTCCCCGTGTGGAAGCCCGCGCTGCGGCTTCTTCCCCCGGGGTTGAGGATCTGATGCTTATTCTCTCTCCGGTTCCGAGGAGCCGGATGAGTGGTGCATCAGGGCAGGTGGAGAAGCAGGAAGTGTTTCATCGCTTCATCCACTCGCCCAAGAGGAGCTAATTGAGGTTTTTTGACTCGTGTGGTGGCCAAATTGAAGACCAATTGGCCACAGGAAGTGCCGGAAATTCAGCCACCTAGTAGGCTGGATGACCGGTTTCTTTCTCGCCGGGTCCAAACACCTCGCCGAGGTTTACCTTTCTTCCTGGACCTACACATCGAGGTGTGTAGGTCGTGGAGGAAGCCCTAAAGAGCTTGATGAGGGCGACGGTCCCTCTTCGGAGGATGTGCTGGAGGTACGGAGGGCTGCAGATTTGTCTCTCCGCATCACCAGGGAGATGGCCCGTGCTATCGGCCGGGCCATGGCCTCCGTGGTGATGGTGGAGAGGCATCTCTGGCTGAATCTATCGGGGATGAGGGAGAAGGATAAGTCCTTCCTCCTAGTCTCCCCGATTTCGCCTTCTGGTCTATTTTTGGTGACGCGGTTGAGACCGTTGTCGCCGGGTACCAGGAGGCGAAGATGCAGTCAGCGGCCTTCCGTCAGTGCCTCCCTCGCCACTCAGAGCCTGGGAAAGCGGCCCCTAGGGGGCAGCCTCAGCCATCTACCAGCTCCTTGCACCGGCAGGTGCAGAAGGAGAGCGTCGCCTCTAGAGCCCCTCCTCCAGGAGCCTGGCAACAGAGGCGGCGTTCTCACCAGCAGTCCCAGCAGCGGTCTTTCACTCCTGGAGGCGATCTGAGGAACGTACTCCAGGGAGGGAGGCTGCTGGGAAGAAGTCCTAGCTTCGGCTGGACTTCCAAGAGCGGTCCCCCCCCCCGCGGGGGAGCAACCGAGGTTGCTTCCTCTGCGGCGCTCCGGGGAAATCGAGGTAATCCCGCCGTCTATGACGCTTCGGGCCCCATCGATTTCCCGCGAACGCATGCTGCTCCAGCCGCCTCCGGGAGGACTTGCGGCTGGGCAGCTAACGCGTCCGCACATAGAGAATCGTTCCCAACCACTTCCTGCCGGTCATCCGCTTCAGGGGGTTGGGGACGATGCTCGTGTAACACCCGAAGCCAGCCTCGAGAGGCTGGTTCCCTGAGTAGAGTATCTCGGTGCATGTAAATGCCTTCCGAATATTTCTACATGGGTCCTGCGTACTGTAGACAAAGAGCAGGGTCGGGTAAGGGGACTGGTAAAATCCTTGCTGGCGAAGGAAGCCTTAGGGTGCGTTCCTCCGCCAGAGAGGGAGTCCGGGTTCTACAGCCGGTACTTTATAGTTCTCGGAAGTGAAGGAGAGTGGCGTCCGGTAGACCTGAGGTATTTGAATCGGTCTCTGAGGAGGCTCGGTTTCAAAATGCTCATGGTCTCCATCATCGTGAGTTAGATCCAGTTCGAGGACTGGTTCGTCACGATAGATCTGAGGGACGCATACTTCCATATTTTCATCCTTCCATGTCACAGGAGGTTCTTGAGGTTCGCTTTCGGGGGCGAGGCGTACCAATATCGAGTGCTTCCCTTCGGTCTAGCTCCTCACCCACGCACATTCACAGGGTGCATGGATGCAGCTCTGGCTCTATTAAGACTCCAGGGCATCCGTGTGCTGAATTATCTCGACGACTGGCTCATATTGGCCCAGTCGTACGGGATGGCAGTTCGGCATTGAGGTGTCGCTCTGGCCCATATGAAGTGCTTGGGGCTGAGACTCAACACAACAGGTGTGTTGACGCCGTCCCGGAGGACTACGGTTCTAGGGATCGTATGGGACTCGCCGACGGTGCGGGCACAATTGTCTCCCGCGCGAGTCGAGACCATACTGGCGATGGTCTCAGAAATTAGGCTAGGCCACAGCATCACTGTAGAGCACTTTCAGGAAGTGCTGGGGCTCAGGGCAGCAGCGTCCAACGGGATACCCTTTGGCCTGCTGTACATGAGACATCTACAGTGGTGGCTGGAAACCAAGGGGTTTCCCCCAGAGGGAATCCTTTCCGTATGATCAGGGTAACGCGCAGATGCCTTCGTTCCCTAGTTATATGGAAGAAACCTTGGTTTCTGTCCCAGGGGCCAGTGTTGGAGCGTCCTGTTGCCGGAAATCCGCTTCAACGGACGCCTTCCTCACTGGCTGGGGCGCGGTCATGGACGGCCGCTTTGGGGGAAAGTCCTAGCTTTGGCTGGACTTCCGAGAGCGGTTCCCCCCGTAGAGTGGCAACCGAGGTTGCTTCCTCTGCGGCGCTCCGGGGAAATCGAGGTAATCCCGCCGTCTATGACGCTTCGGGCCCCATCGATTTCCCGCGAACGCATGCTGCTCCAGCCGCCTCCGGAGGGACTTGCGGCTGGGCGGCTAACGCGTCCGCACATAGAGAATCGTTCCCAACCACTCCTGCCGGTCATCCGCTTCAGGGGGTTGGGGAGGAGGCTCGTGTAACACCCGAGGCCAGCCTTGAGAGGCTGGTTCCCTCAGTAGATTATCTCGGCGCATGGAATGCCTTCCGAATATTTCTACATGGGTCCTGCGTACTGTAGAAGAGCAGACATCCTGTCGAGGCAGGGGCTGAGGCCCGGGGAGTAGCGACTCCACCCAGGGGTGGTGGCGTCTCGAGGGACGTCCCACTGTTCACTGTGGTGTTCCATCACGCATCCAGCCCCGCTGGGGTTGGATGCCATGGTTCAGACGTGGCCGAGGCTGCGTCTGTACACTTTTCCCCCGATTGCTCTGCTCCCGGGAGTCCTGGACAGAGTCCGCCAACAGGGGGTCAGCCTACTTTTAGTAGCACCCCGTTGGCCGACGCGAGTTTGGGTCTCGGATATCACAGCTTTGCTGGCAGGTCCTCCATGGCAGATTCCTCTGAGTAGGGATCTCCTATCTCAGTGCAGGGGGCACTATATTTCACCCCCGGCCGGAGGTTTGGAACCTTTGGGTCTGGCCCTTGAGGGGGTCAGGTACCTAGATATTGGCCTGTCGGCAGAGGTGATAGAGACCTTACTCAGTTCTAGGGCTCCATCTTTCAGGAGACTGTACAGCCCCAAGTGGTGAGCCACTTGGTGCAGGGAGCGTGAGGTGGACCCAGTTAACTGGCCGGTGGCTTCAGTGCTGGAGTTCCTCCAAGATCGTTTCTCTGCGGGTCCAACCCCGTCCACACTCAGGGTGTCCGTGGCTGCCATAGGCTTTCCACACTCCTTTGAGTGATGGGCTCGGGTAGACACCATCTGTTGTACAGTTACCCTGTGGGGCTGGGAAGATGCGGCCTGTGGCTCGTTCCAGAGTTCCCAGCCTGGGATCTGGCAGTGGTTTTCGAAGGCTGGCTGAGGCCCCCTTCGGACCATTGGAGTCGGAGGAACCAGGGAACTTAGGATTGGTCAGTTCCTTGGTTCTTCAGGCATTACATCCCCCGCCTCACGTGACGGCGGAATAAGAGACCTTCACTGTGAAGCACTTTTGAGTGCTGGGGCTCAGTTCAGCAGCGTCCAAGGGAGACCTTTTGACCTGCTGCACGTGAGACCTTGACAGTGGTGGTTGGAAGCCAAGGGGTTTCCCCCAGAGGGAATCTTTTTCGTATGATCAGGGTAACGCGCAGATGTCTTCGTTCCCTAGTTATATGGAAGAAACCTTGGTTTCTGTCCCAGGAGTCAGTGTTGGGAGCGTCCTGTTGCCGGGAAACCGTTTCAACAGACGTCTCCCTCATTGGCTGGGGCGCCGAAGGCGCTTGGGTTTCCCTAGTCCTAGTTGTGCCCGGTCTCCGGCTTCACACTAGGGCAGGCACGACCCTCGGTAGGTCCCAAGGGTCAGTGTTGGAGCGTCCTGTTGCCGGGAAACCGCTTCAACAGACGTCTCCCTCATTGGCTGGGGCGCCGAAGGCGCTTGGGTTTCCCTAGTCCTAGTTGTGCCCGGTCTCCGGCTTCACACTAGGGCAGGCACTACCCTCGGTAAGGTCCCGAGGGCCAGTGTTGGGAGCGTCTTGTTGCCGGGAAACCGTTTCAACAGACGCCTCCCTTCATCGGCTGGGGCACGGAAGGAAAAGGAGTGGAGAAGTTTCTCCCTACGGTGCTGGCGCTAGGGTACTCAAGTCCTAGTTGTGCCCGGTCTCCGGTTTCACACTAGGGCAGGCGCTACCCTCGGTGTGGGCTAGTGGGTACTCGTTCCCCGAAGTGTCGTTCCGACGCAGTGGGAGTTCCCTCGAAAGGGAACTGCTCGGGTTACGTCTGTAACCCTTGTTCCCTGAGAAGGGAACGAGCACTGCGTCTCGTCACCCCACCTCCGCACGCCTGGAGCGCATGCTTCAGAGCAATAGCTGCCGTTTCAATGCGCCGGCTCGCCCTTTATACTTCCGGGTACGCCGTCACGATGACGTCATCACGCACGACCAATCAGATTGGACTAGTTTCTATACGGACTTCAGATTCGCTAGTGCTTAGGGAGTATCCCCGAAGTGTCGTTCCGACGCAGTGCTCGTTCCCTTCTCAGGGAACAAGGGTTACAGACGTAACCCGAGCAGTTTTGCAACACATTTTCTTCAGAAACTGTAATCATTGACTACAATTGGTCGAACATGACCAAATGTGGCAATATTACATTCAGCAAACAGTGCAGTAAGTGGTTTGTTCATCTAAGCACTTCTGTAATGGAACACTTGACATAATACTAGCATCCAAAATATTGCAAGACTGTTGTGCTTTAATAAAATAAAGTTTACTCTAAAACAATCTGTGTGTGTGTGTGTGTGTGTGTGTGTGTGTGTGTGTGTGTGTGTGTGTGTGTGTGTGTGTGTGTGTGTGTGTGTGTGTGTGTGTGTGTGTGTGTGTGTGTGTGTGTGTGTGTGTGTGTGTGTGTGTGTGTGTGTGTGACATCATTGTCAGGGCATTGGTTTGCATAATCACAGTCCTCTCCTCCATTACTGAAGATCAAATCCTGTTGTGACAGTCCTGCTCTGAGATCAGAAACTGGCTCCATCGCGACACTCTCCCTCCAGCACACACGTGTTCTCTGTGAAACTCAGTCTGCCGCCCATCTGTTGGCCGAGCGGCTGCCAGACAACCAGGCACTGATCTGAGAGCAGCTTGACTCTGAGGCTGAGATCATATAGCAGTGAACAGAGAGAGCTGGCCACTGATGTAAGAGTGTGTGCATGTGTTCAGGCATAATGTTACTGCCTAAAGGCTTTAAAGATAATATTCTATTACTATAGCTACATAAATATATAAAGTAATCTTTTAAAGAAACAATTTGGATTCAAAACAGTCCCTCATTGACTAGTCCCTCAAGTCTGTGAGACAAGGTTCCTGTTCAAAAGCAGAAATGTGTCTAAGTTTGCATAGCACTTATTCATTCTTGAGAACAAAAATGCTGTTGAAAGAGCTTAAGATTTGAATTGATCCTGAAACATTAAGCAGAGATTTTTTGCTTACATTTTTTGTCAGCTGAACCTTTTTGACATGCAATATTTTCTTGAAGTAAACCTTGAGATCTAAAATGTAATAACACATTTGCATGCCCATGGTTCTTTGATGCTGGTTAATGGTCATTTATTTATTTAAAATTTGAATGGTTTAATTAATTATATGCTTCTTTTAGCTCTCATTAGCTCTTGAACCTCCTGCAGTTCCCTTATGAACCCCCAGGTGCTGGAAAATTATTTTTTATAATTTTTTTGATTGATGTTGTTTTAGTTATGTGCGACTGAAAAATATGCATCACATCCATGGAAAAATGGATGGATGGAAAAATGTAAATGGATGGAAACGTTATATGTAATTGAAATATTCAATGTATATGAACATGTAATTCAATAAGTCTTAAATTTAGGCTTACATATTTTGTTGAATGCAAATCAGGTTTGGAACAACATGTTGAGTAAATTATGACAGAATTTGTCTCTTTCGGTGAACGATTCAATTAAGTGACTATAAAACCGTAAAAGAGGGTAAAAGTAGAAATCATTCATTACATGTGAAACATAGTTATGTAGTGGTTGTAGACAACATATGAAAACATCAAATGCAACATCCTGGCCTCATCCCAGCTGAAGCATTGAAACTGTTATAGTAATTACTGAGAGTGGCCAGGTGGTTAAATGCTTGTTCGCAGCTTCCCTACAACAGAAGAGACTCGCTTGATCTCTCCAGCAGCCCTAGACATCCCCGGAGACAAACGTGGGAGTTAAATGACTGCAACAAGACAGCAGGTGTTGCTTTATTTAACACAGACATGGAGCTCAAAAATGATCAGAGGGAATCCTGGGCTGTTTCACATATAGTGAGGCATCACACATACATTTCAAAGTGAAAGCCTGGTGCCAACTCGCACTGAGCCACTGCACTTGTAGCATTTGATTGTATGGTCCTTTGCCAGTTCTGTGTTGCACAGGTGGGTCTCTGAGACGGGGCTGCTACTGGATTGCTGTAAGATGGATTTATGGAGAAACATCTGTTTAGTATATCCTCCACTGCTTTCGCAAGGTGTTCATACTGAGATTTGAGGCAAATTTTGCGTCTCACAGGGTGACCCACTCTCAAGAGAGATGCAAACATAGAACAGAGAAAGAAAAATACTAGCATATTCCCTAAACAAGACCTGGGTATTCATTTAACATTTAATCTGTTCAGCTTCCACAGTACCATCACAAGAAGGAAATAACCATGGCTCATTAAAAAAAAGTGCCTCTAGCTATCATTCTGCCAAATGATATCACGTTGCTTCTTGCAATTTTCATGATACTTTCAAAGTGAAATATCCAGTGAGTGAAGTTGGTGTAGGTACAGTGCGTATTATTGCAGAAATTAAATATCCTTTAGGTGGAGATAAATGTCTCAGGTAACGAATGCAACCATTGTTCCCTAAAAGGAAACAAGAAGCTGCGTTGATTGGGGAATGCCTCCAACATAACCTGTCTGGGCACACTGTTGAAACGATCTTGAAGGAACTCCAGCACTGAAGCCACTGGGCAGTTAACTGGATCCAACTGAGGATCTCTGCACCATAAAGTGAATACTCTCCACTTTAAGGTGTATACAGTTTCCTTGTGGAGGGAGCTCTAGAGTTTAGGATGGTTTCAGCAACCTCGGATGTGAAACCAAAACCCTAGGAGCTGGTCCCCCTCAGGGGCCAGACCCATAGTTTCCACAGCTCTGGACCAGGGATGACATATTAAACCCCTGGCTTGTGAAAGAAGGTCCCTCTTAACTGGAATCTTCCATGGAGGGCCTGCTAGGAGTGCTATGAGGTCTGAAAACCATACTCTGGCCGGCCTGAATGGAAGAGTAGACTGACCCCGTCTCGGTGGAACCTCTCTAAAACATCAGCAGAATATCTGGGGGAAAAGCATACAGGTGCCGCCTCGGCCACGCCTGTACCATGGCATCCAGCCCCAAAGAGCTGGATGTGTGAGTGAGAACCACAGTGTATAGTGGGTTGTCTCTCGAGATGCAAACAGATCCACTTCCGCTTGGCCAAACTTCCTCCAGATTATCTTCACCACGTCTAGGTGGAGTCTCCATTCCCCGTCCTCAGCCCCTGCCTCGACATGATGTATGCCCCCACATTCTGGTCTCCAATGATATACATAGCTCTGAGCAACAGCAGTTTACCCTGGGACTAGAGGAGGACCTGATGTGCCAGTCTGTACAGAGGGCACGACCTCAGACTCCCCTGGTGATTTATGTGACCACTGGTGTATTCCTTGAATAAGAACATGATGGCCTCTGAGGTCTGGGAGGAAGTACCATAGAGCATGAAATACAGCCAGCATCTCCAGGTAATTTATGTGCCACGAGAGACAATGCCCTCTCCACAGACCCCATGCTGAGCGGCATCCATGATGCATCCTTCGGACAGGAACCACAGTTTCTTCCATCTAGCCAGGGAACAAAGGCATCTGTGTGTTACCCTGACCATACTCATGTACAGCAGGCCAAAAGGAATTACATTGGACAAAGCTGCCATAAGCCCCAGCAATTTTTGAAAATGTTTTACAATGATGGCCTGGCCTAGCTTGATCTTGGGTACTGTCATCAGGACAAACTCAATACGAGTTGGGGAACCAACATGCCTGTATTGTAGTCAAATTCCAAACTACCCCGAGAAACATATTTTTCTGATGGGCGGGTTAACACTCTCTTCTTGGCATTGAGCCTCAGCCTCAAGCAAGAACAGCATCTCGATGTCGAACCACCATCTTTATCATCTAAAATCAACCAGTCATCTGTATAATTTAGCACACGGATGCCCTAGAGTCTCAGAGGAGCCAGTGTTGCATCCATGCACTTCATGAAGGTGTAGGGGGATTGAGATAGGCCAAATGAAAGAACCCGATACTGGCACGTTTTACCCCCGAAAGCAAACCTTCCAATGTTGAGGAAGGATGGATATATGGAAGTATGCGTCCTTTAGATCTATCATGACAAACCAGTCCTCTGACTTTATTTGACTCATGATCAACAGGATTGTTAATGGGCCCTATCATACACCCGGTGCAATGCGACGCCAGATGTGATGCTAGTTTTTTTTTGCTAGTTTCAGACGCAGTTATCATTTTCACGTCCAAGGCCACGTTGTTTAAATAGCAAATGCACTCACCCATGGCTGGTCTGAAAACGAGGTGTGTTCAGGCACATTGTTGGTGCGTTGCTATTTTGAGGCAACTGAAAACATCAGTACACTCTGCTTATTACACACACAGGGACGTGCAGCAGCACACAAACATTTTTAAATATTAAAAATAAAAGCAATCCTCTCTGGAGAAATGCTCAGTCTTTCCGCTCGCAAATTCCGTCAATTTGCGAATCCGTCATGGTGCAAGTAAAACTGACTTTTAATGGGAATGGGAGATGATACTCTGATTGGTTTATTGCATGTTTCGCCCAAAACACACCCATGATTCATTAAGGGTGTACTCTCACTAGGCACGGTTGCCTTGTACCGTGCCCGAGCGCGATTATCCCCCCTCCCCACTCCCCCGCTGGCCTGCACGCACATTGCACTTAACGTACCGGGCCGGAGCGCGCTTCATTCACGATGCAACTTTTTGTTTTGAAGAAGACAGGAAGAAAAGCGCTTTCGCTAATAGACTGCCTAATACATTTATCATTTATGCCGCGCTGCGATTTTCACTTGATTGCACTGCACGTATCAGAAGATTATTACGGAGGCAGCTGACTTTGATTGAGGGATTTGCAGCTTTACCCGCAAACTTCAATTCATGTTCATCAATAAGGTGAGAACCAGAACCATTATAAACCTAAATATAATTGAATTAATTGAAAAGTGTATCCAAGTAGTAATAGTTTGGTGTTTGCTATCGTAATGATAGCACACAGCTGTTCCATGATCCGGCGCGGTTAGCGCTCACACTGCATGCGAACCGCGCCCGAGTCCAACTGAACCGTGCTCTGGCCCACCTCTTCCAAGCGGGCCAGGGCCGGCTAATCGAGCCGCGCCCGGGCACGGTTCGGAGCACTCACACTAGTCAAACGAACCGCGCTTTGGTGGTCAAACGCACTCGGGCACGGTTCAAACTGGCTAGTGTGAGTACACCCTAAGAGACTAGGTACAACCCTGTAGGACCATGCGCCAATTGTTTTTTCCATTTTTAAACTAGCAAAAGTGGATTTGGATATGCCCTAAGTGCTCCTGTGCCATGCGCTTCAGACCATGCACTCAGATTGTTTAAATAGTGCCCTATGTCTTAAACCTAAATCTCCTCAGAGACCAGTTTCAAAATGTTCTCTCAGATCGACTGTATCTACTGCATATAGTTGATCTTATCTTTTAATATTTATATCAAAGGTGCACTCGATTGATCTAGTCTGTGTAATATTTGATTCCTTCAGCAGAAGATCCCTCAAATCCCTGTTCCAAAAAACAATTCTAGAGTCGCCAATGAAAAATGCTGATGATGAACACAATGGACTTTATGACAATCATTTCACTGTGCTTTCAACTGATGTCTTGAAATTAGAAATCATGATGCAGCTTTCATACTGTTGACAAAGGTCAAAGGTCTGCCTGTCAGCTCATGGGAAACATCTGTCTTTAAGTCTCTGCGAAGACCATCAGTTGCTTATTCATTGTATTGTGGGGTAAGATCACAAACAATGTTCAAAGTTCTGCTTGCTTGTTGTCTGCTTTGTAATTATCTGTGTTTGGAAGAAGAATGGAGGTCTTTTCTGTCTGTTGCCCCTCATTGTCTTTCAGCTCTGTGTTAATTACAGCCTTTTCACACTGAGACCACAGTCGACCAGATCAGACTCTTACAGTACACCTCAGTGTCACGACACAGAGCTTTCTCATTATTACAGCATGAGAGAAATTACAGACAAACACACACATACTCTCTAAATCAGAGTAACATCTTTGAAGTCATGTACACAAGAAGCAAAGGAGGTTTCTGCTGTTGACTGAAAAAGATACTCTGACAAACCCTATATGATCGTAAACAATTCAAAACAGACATTCTTTCATATTTTTTCTTGTTATATTGTTTATAATAAATAGGTTGAGAAATACTAATTAAGGTTGATGTCTAAAAAATGAATTAGGGGGAGGGGAGTGAATGATGCCACGGGTCGATAAGGGTTAATATTTAGAAATAATCATTGTTTCTGCCACAATAGCATTTCTGTTACCGTGTTGTAGTTATTATTATTGTTATGAACAGTTATTACTGTGAATCATATTAAATCATCTCCTTCAAACAGTGTTTTATTTATTTATTTTTGATCATTTAAAAAAAATGTATGTATGATAGTGATGATTGCTGATGTTTACCACAGTTTTATTACAACAATAACTGTAGTAATTATGGTTTTCTGGTAAAAACTATGATTACTATATGAAAACATGGTGAAGAGCCATACAGTACATGTAGATGCAGCGTATATTCAGAAGCAGGTGAGACATCATTTGATTTAGATAAACAATCTCACTCACCATTTACAGTTTGTATGGTCAGCTCTACATAATTAATGGATGAGATATTTTAAATGTATACAGTCTTATGAGTGAGTTCAAGCTGCATTTTCCACAGTAATAAACTCATTTAAATAGTAATGAACCGTGGCAACAGAAGCGGTGTGGGTGAGATGACCCACTGAGAGTCATTTCAAACATTCATACTCATATATCCAACACACATAGGCACTTTTCAAAGTCTCATACTCGTCTCAAGAAATATCTGCGTACACACAAGAGCACTGAAACTGACTCAAACGATGTAGTATACATGCCAGACCAGTGTGTGGCGCTGTAATTCTGCCACAGAAATACACTAAAAACAGAGAAGAAGAGTTGTGGCTAGAAGAGAAGGGGTACAGCAACGGTCGGAAGTGAGGCAAAATCTTACGATAAAATAATAAATTAGGGATGGGAATCGATTTTTAAAAAATAACTAATTAATCGTATTGTTTTCTGTTATTAATCGTGATTAATCGCGATTAATTACAGAAGTAAGTTTTTAATATTGTCATATTGTAATAATTTCAGTTACTCTCCAAATTAATGTAGAAACTATTTAAAGACAGAATATTTTAAATATGTGTTGTAATGGCATCTTTTTATGAATGAAGGCCAGTATCACTGATACTAATGTCTCTATGAAACATTAATGACATTACATTACAGTATCACTGAAAGCTACCAATTTCAACATTTATTAGGCTTTTAAAAAAGCTACTTTTAATTAAAGTGAGACTGGCACAACTAGGGATCTGATTGAGACGCAGCCACACAGACAGGACACTGACATACAGCGCATTTACATGAATAAGAGTGTGATCATATAATGAAACGCTAGGCAAAAATTTATATAAAAACGTACACTGTGTTAATTGCGTTAAATATTTTTAATGATGAAAATAATATTTTCAAATGAAAAAATTAATCGCCTGCGTTAATGCGTTAATTTGTAGCCTGGATGCCAGACGAACTTTGCACAAAAAAATTTGCACGGGCAGTTTGGTCTGGACTTGATCCATAGAGAAGTAATTATGCCCGAACAGAAACTGTTCGGACCAATGAAATTGTCAGGGCGGGCTTTAGACGATGATGGACAGATGATAAACAGTAACGTAATCATCCACGTCATCAAAGGCGCTTGGGTTGAATTTGTTCTAATCCTAAACGGAGAACTTGTTCGTATATGCGTTCACCTTCACTATTTGTCTCAGAAATGATGATGGTGTTGGTAAGTACTCTGTGTATCCTTACATTCTTTGTTTACAACACCGGCAAAGATCATTTACACTCATCTTCTTCTTCTAACGTGACTTATTCCAGCTTGCGTGCAGACAGGGTTGCCAAGTTTTTACAGCAAAACTCTCCCAACTGCTACTCAAAACTAGCCAAAAACAAGCCCAATAGCTTTCCGGGGATTGGTTGATTGGTTGTAGGTCTATCCAATTGAGGTCTTTCCTGGTTCGGTTTAAACACGCCCCATAATCACCGCCCAACGGAGCAGAATCAGACTCATATTCTGACTAGAATTGAGTATGACGACGTCAGGCTAGTTAATTTGCCCAGCACTATAAATACATTTGCTACTTACCAGATTGTGTTTTAATAACAACTACACCTACCCCAACCCTTAACCTACCCTTACACTAAGGCAAATACAGTAATTGACGTAGTTGACACGAAAACGCAAGGGTGTCGGTTTCAGATTTATCCACTCTGTTTCAAAAAATGCCGGTTTCAGGCTCCTAAAACGCCAGATCCGTCTGGACGAAACACTGATACGATACAATTTTTTTTACGTATACAGCTAAACGCGTCTCCGTGTGGACGGGTGGAGGGGAACCATGTTGATGTGAGTCAATGTGGGAGTAATATCACCAACTGTCATCTTTACTGAAGTGAGATTATAAATGACGCTCAAATAGAGGAATGTTGTGAAAGCTGAGAGTGACTGAAGTGCACGTGACGAGAAAAACCCCCAAAACGCCAATTTAATGACAGCACTGACAGATTTGCTAAGAGAGCCTTAACACCAGAGCATTCCACCTCAGCCAAGACCTGAAAAGAGCCACTTAGAGAGAGAGAGAGAGAGAGAGAGAGAGGAGAGAGAGAGAGAGAGAGAGAGAGAGAGAGAGAGAGAGAGAGAGAGAGAGAGAGAGAGAGAGAGAGAGAGAGGTAAGTGAGGACACAGATTGGTGTCAACCACCGTTTCAACTTTCCAAATTGAGTTAAATGGATGCCAGCGGCCATGTAAATCCAGTTTATGAAAAACCACTGGGGAAAAGGGGAAGGTGTCAACAGCATATAAGGAGGTGTTGCTGGGAAATTAGCACATTGCTGATTTTGGTGTTAAATGTGTTAAATGCTGACATATTCTTTCACACATAGGCCCATTTCATTAAGATATGAGCATGTGTGTGATTGTGTTTCTAACCTAGCCATACATTGGGCAATAATGCTGGAAAATGTCCCAAGAGGTTAACTATAATCCTTAATTAAAACCTTTCAAACAACTAATGTCATTGCTCTCAGTGCGTCCAGTAACTGTCTGATGCAAATCACACAAAAAAGTAATCAAAGTAATGTAATAACAAAACAAACTCTTTGGTCACATTACATGTCATTCAGGCAACCTTTCCGGTTGAAATGACCAGTTCTTGGCCAGAATTAAAGCTACACTGTGTGATATTTTCCCCCATCTAGCGGTGAAAGGGTATATGACCATCCAGTAAATATTAGTTTCTGTTCCTCCCAATTCCGATTTCGTTTTAACTCCTACGGTGGCCGATTTAGTCCAAGATTAACATGGCTTCCAGTTCGATCCAGCAATCCCCCTCTTCACATTCGCCATCGAGTTGTAACGCGTGTGTCCGGGTGAAAAATACGGATAGCTCACTCAACGCAACTGGAGTGGATGCAAACACGGAGGCGATTGACATCAAACAGCCCGCACTTTATTCCCCGCGGAACCCCCCACAAGAGTCCGGCACAAACTCCACTTCCGTCCACAGCATTACCCAACAAAACAACAATAAATGAATGTTAGCAACAGAAGACAGAAAATAATCGCACACATGGGAGCTCGAGGCGCAGTGCACACACACACACACACACACACACACACAGAACGCAGGCGCTCCAACCGGGGCGAACGCTCTTAAAGGGGCCACACTGTTTTCCTACTCGTTACAGAGTGTTAAATGCGAAAGGCGAAGCTTGAATTTACGGGTATGTCCCTCTTTGGCTAATGTACTTTCAAGATGGAGGGGCAACATGGCGACCCCCATTCGAACCCCTTACCCATAATCACAGCCCAACGGAGCAGGAGCAGACTCATATTCTGACTAGAATTGAGTATGACGACGTCAGGCTAGTATTATTCATTTTTTGGGGAAAACATCTCATAAATCGTAAACAACTAAATAACAACAACAAAAACAACTTATAGTTCAGTAAAACCCTGGAAACCTCCCACTAGCATCATATCAGTGAGTTTTACACAGGAAAGCACATTTTATTCAGAACCTTGTTAGTTTTAATAATCTCAATTACAAAATTCACACTATTCCTGGAGCAAGTTTTCACAGTTGTCACGGTCAAGAACTTGCCAGCCTGTTAGAGATTGAGTGTGAGTGTTTGAGTGTGCTGAATGTGTATGTCGTGTGGCTGTGTATTGCCTTGTCATCACTAAGAAGGGAATGCATCCTGGATAATGAATTAATTCGACCCAACATTTCCCTTCTCCTTCTCACTTCTCTGTCGGTCTGTCTCTCGCTCTGGACGGTAGTGTTTGTTTTCTTTCACTCTGCGCTCCAGGAGTCTGGGAGTAGACAAAAATCTTTGACAGTGAGTTCAGTTTTCTGTTTGTGTTTTTATCCCAGTTATAAATCCTGGTGGAATGTTACACATCAGACTGGGCTGATGCATTGTGGCATTTTTATAATATTTAGAGTATGAAAATCACACTAATCATAAAAAAAGTTTGTTAGTAATGATGACGCAAATTCCCTAAGTGTGGAATACACAAACACACATAAATAATATTTATTTTAGTCTTTTCACAAAGTCAAATGATCCTACATCAGCTCAGGGTGCACTTTATGACCCAAACTGCATTCCGTACAGATAATACAGACACCGAACATTCTTTCATTTGCTTTCTCTAACGGTCACTTCTTTTCTCTCAGTAAACTACTTTAGTGAAGCTTTTCTTTAGAATGAGCTTTAGAATATTTCAGACTGCATGCTCATTCCAGACACTGAAATCAATACCTCATCTGTCATCATCCCTCCATCACTGAGAGAGTAGAGAGAGAAGGAGAGAGTGTCACTCATATAAAGATGTCTCTGACCAGCAGTCATCCAGGAAATGTTTAATTGAACCCTCACACTTACTCAAAACGGACGCTGGCTCTGTTCCAAGCGACAGTGAGCTGCCTGCTATCTACTGTCTACTATGACTGAATGCTAAGTGTCAATGAGCCTCATACAAGACTGGTTTGAAACATAGACATGCCGAACAAATGAGTTTGACGTCAGCGTGTGGCAGAAAGCTAGCCTGACGTCGTCATACTCAATTCTAGTCAGAATATGAGTCTGATCTGCTCCGTTGGGCTGTGATTATGGGGCGTGTTTCAACCGAACCAGGAAAGACCTCAATTGGATAGACCTACAACCAATCAGAGCAACGGAGCGACGCATAACGTTAGTTGTCAAATGTCAACAGAACTCAACTGCACTGTGTTGCCAAGTCCGCGGGTTGAAGCGACCCCAATTATGTGATATACAGACCCGGGAATGCAAATTTTAGCAGTCCAGCCAAAATAACACATATTTTACCCCCAAATGCCATTTTTTCCCGGAGAACCCCCCCCACCCGGAAAGCTATTGGGCTTGTTTTTGGCTAGTTTTGAGTAGCAATTGGGCGAGTTTTGCTGTAAAAACTTGGCAACCCTGTCCGCACGCCCGGAATAAGTAGCCTAACGTAAGAAGAAAAAGATGAGTGTAAACGATCTTTGCCGGTGTTGTAAAACAGAATTTAAGGATACACAGAGTACTCACCAACACCATCATCATTTCTGAGAGAAATAGTAAAGGTGAACGCATATACGAACAAGTTCTCCGTTTAGGATTAGAACAAATTCAACCCAAGCGCCTTTGATGACGTGGATGATTACGTTACTGTTTATCATCTGTCCATCATCGTCTAAAGCCCGCCCTGACAATTTCATTGGTCCGAACAGTTTCTGTTCGGCATAATTACTTCTCTATGGATCAAGTCCAGACCGAACTGCCCGTGCAAAAAAAATTGTGGGCTAAGTTTGTCTGGCATCCAGGCTAGCAGAAAGCATTAATATACAGCACAAATAATTATTGAAAAGTTAGATTACATTTTTTGATAATTGTTTAGCGTTCAAAAGCAACAAAAATGTCTTTAAAATCAAACATTGAAATGTATTATTATTACCATGAACTGATACAGTAATACATATTTGATTTCAGGATTTTCTTTCTAGGATTACGATCCACTGCCTGTATCATGCTGTCCAGGCTCTTGTGAAAAAGATTTACACTAGATAAAGAGTACTTATTGTGGAAAAAAAAAAACTTTTAAAAGACATCATATGACATCATATGCCAGCATTCAGTGTCATGTGTCAGGTTCTTTCTCTTTGCTTCTCACTATCCTTTTCTTCACTCACTCTCTTTCCTGATTGTTTCAAACACACACACACACACACACACACACACACACACACACACACACACACACACACACACACACACACACACACACACACACACACACACACACTTTCTCACTCGCTCGTTAGGCTCATCTTCTCTCTGTCTACCTGCACCTGTTAGTCATCACAATCAGCGCCTCGCTGCCTTGTGATGACACCTGTTCCCACTTTTGTTTGAGTGCTTACCCTTTATCTAGTGTTTGTTCTTACTGCCTCTTGTTGGATCATCGTTTCATGTCATGCGTTACGACTGCTGCTTTCTTCATGTCTGATTTGCTTTGGAAGTGCTCACCTGGTCTTGTTTGTCTGATACAGCCTTGCGCCTAAGTTTAGTCTGAGTTCTGCATTTGCTGCAAGAGTACCTTCGCGGTCCTCTGTTCCTGACTGTGATTTATTCTCAAGAACTGCCTCCACCTCTACTGGTGTCCCGCTCTCTCTCCTCTTCGAGACAGGATCATCTCAGCTGCCTTCTCAGTTTGTTTTACCAGTTCTGTGTGCCTTAACGACAGACTGCCTTGTTTATATTCTCATTAAAGACTGTTGTTATCCTGTCAACCTCTGCTTTTGGATCCATTCTTTATTGACTCTGACATTCAGAGCGAGACATTGACAAATAATTTTACATCACACCATAGATGGCATTACCCACTGGCGTTCAGCGTCTTAAAGGACTTTTTGGGACTTTACCTTATTCACCATATCCCCCAAAGTTAGATAAGTCCATACATAACGTTCTCATCTCCGTGCGTGCCATAACTCTGTCTAACGCACCCACTGCTAGCCAAGCCTAGCACAAAGACTGGAGGTAAACGGCTCCAGCTAGCCTACTGCTCAATAAGTGACAAAATAACGCCAACATTTTGCTATTTACATGTTGTGATGTGTATAGTCACAGCGTGTACTAAGACCGACGGAAAATTAAAAGTTGCAATTTTCTAGACCGATATGGCTGGGGACTATTCTCTCAATCCTCCGTAATAATCAAGGAACTTTGTGCTGTGTCATGGGTGCACAGGCGCAATGATATTACGCAGCGCCTGAAAATAGGCTTACTTCCGTCAACATAACCAACGTGACAACCTGCTTGCACAGACCTGCATAATGGGGACTATTTTCAGGCGCTGCGTAATATCATTGCGCCTGTGCACCCATGGTACGGTAGCAAAGTTCCCTAATTACTACGCAGGAATGAGAGTGTAGTTCCTAGCCATATCGGTCTAGAAAATCGCAACTTTTCATTTTCTGTCGGTCTTAGTACACGCTGTGACTATACACATCACAACATGTAAATAGGAAAATGTTGGTGTTATTTTGTTACTTATTGAGCAGTAGGCTAGCTGGAGCCATTTACCTCAAGTCTTTGTGCTAAGCTAGGCTAGTGGTGGGTGCGTCAGACAGAGTTATGGCACGCACGGAGATGAGAATGGTATGTATGGACTTTTCTAACTCTGGGGGATATGGTGAATAAACTAAAATCCCAAAAAGTTGGCGTGTTCCTTTAATGGCTGGCGTTTGCCTACACCTGATTTGAGTGTTGTGTCAAAAGCAAATAGAACCCATTACAATCACTGACGCTGTCTACACTGGATACAGTATACAGATGCCTGTTCACTTTCTGATGTATCCACAATTATTGAGTCTGCCGACAAGAGGACAGATGGAAAAGTAAATGGAAGCATAAAGGAACGTTCGCTTTGACCCCGTTTAATTTGATCCTATTTAAACAGCTAATTTTCTCATTTTTGTACAGATTCCAGAAGTATCCCAGATTCAGGAACAAGTGCAAGTGTAACAGGTCCTATTCTACCTGCTCTGAGTGGGATTCGAACCAGGGTCTCGGGCGTGGAAGGTGGGCGCGCTAACAAGGACGCTAAAGACAGCAGCCTCAAATGTCAGTCCCCAGCGCGCCTCTTGAGACCAGGGGAGTGAGGTTTTACACGCACAGCTCTTACTGGCCTATGTCTGTTATACATGCTGTATTTTTAATGGCGTACCGGATCACGTCAGAGGATCATATGTTTGTTCAGAGCATTTGACGGCAGGTTGTTTTGGAAGCGAGGCACAGTGAAATGGAGAGTTTGCGAATAAACTTTTGTTGACAGATGAAGCAGTCAGTTGTATTGGATCTGACAGCAGCTACATCGCAAACCATAAACAATTTCATAATGCTTTGCCTGTAAATAGTTTTTTTTGCATATATATTTGTTTTTTGTGCAACAATGAAGAATCTTTGGGTATAATATGTCACAGTTTACTTTATTTTGCTATCCTCACTTACATAAATGAACTATAGTGTCCTACACCCACTAGTAAAAAATTATATCTGAATAATGTCTGAATAATTCTTTGGTTTGACTGTATCTCTTCAGGTACATTTAATTGGCTTTTTATTTCATTAAAGTATCTGCAAGTACAGTTTTTAAATATACTTTTTAGATTCAAAATATACTACAAGTTCACATTAAATACAACTAATTGCACTACTTTTTTCACAAGTACAGCAGTAGGTTTTGGAACTGAGCTATCAAGCACTGTGCTTTGAAACTGAGATTTGATTAACACTGTGGAAGAGATTATAACTTCACACAATCCACAGCCCTACATTCTACACACAGCATCTGTGAACACAACGAACAAATAGAAGAACAAAGGAGCCCTTACACTAATTAGGCCCATGAATAACAGCAGAAAGGGAAATGCATGACACATCCTAAAATCAGTTACAGGAAATGTGCAGTGATAAACGGCATACAGTGGCCATGCAATGATTAACTCAAGGTCTCTGGATTTTTCTCAGCACGGATATTAGAACACATCAGTAAGGTAGTAAGCTCTTGTACTGGATTAGACTCTGTATTAAACACTAGAGTGGCAGAAACAATGACACATTGCTAAAGATTGTAAGCAGAACGAACGGTAACACTTCATTTCAATGGTCCACTTTAGATATTCTACTAACTGTAAGAAACTTTGCAACTGCATGTCAACTACCAGTCATTAGAGTATCAGTAGACTGTCTGCTTAATATCAGCCAAACACTTTATTTTGATGATCCCCAACAAACTGTAAGTAACTTCGCAAGTACATGTCAATTGTCTACTACAGTGTACTAACACTCTAATGAGAGTTAGCTGACATGTAGTTGCAAAGTTACTCCTAATTAGTAGAGTGTCTAAATTATTTGGACCATCAAAATAAAGTGACATGACTAATGTGGCGTTCACACCGGACGCGATTCGCGCGAAGGTGGACGCTTGAACATTTTGAGTTTACTCGCTTCATTCGCACGTGAAATTCGCGTGTGACAACTACACAACAGACGCGAATTCGCGTCATGGGAGGGGCTTCTATATGAGCCAGCTCGTCTCGGTCACTTTACGTCTTTTTTGTAAAAAATACTGCTATTAATGTGTGACAAAACGTAGTTTAAAGACTTTTTCAGGCGATAATATAGTTGTTTAAAGCTCAAATCTGTGGTTAATTTATAAAAAGAGCCTATTTGAGCATTTTATCTGGCGTTTTCGGAGTTGTGAGATCCAGGCGATCAGTGACATTCCACGCTCGTTTACCCGGCGAGACCCGCCTTTCCTCGGCTAGTCCTTCTCACATTTGCCGCTGACTCTGGCTCTTTTTCTCTGCTCCTGTCTCGTTGTGAAATGGCTCACAATGGCTCACAATAACTGACTTTCTTCCAAGCAAGATCCTTTTTATTCCTTTTATTCCTGTTCCTGTAGTGATAGGATGATGTATCATACAGCTCCGGGTATCCACATACGGCCACGATAATCTTGTCCTCTATTGTTGTTGGGATTTCTGCCTCCGCTTGTAAATGCGTCACTACTAGAGCAAGCTCGTGATTGGTTAACGCGGCGCGTAATATCCGCCAAAGTTCAGATTTTTCAACTTGAGCGATTCGCGCGTTCAAAACGCTCAATTCGCGTCATTCGCGCCGCCTCATTCGCGCAAATCTCGCCGCAGAATGCCATTTCGCGTCTCTGCATTGACTTAACATGTAAATCACTCGCGCGAATCGCGTCCGGTGTGAACGCACCTTAATGTGGCGTTCACACCGGACGCGATTCGCGCGAAGGTGGACGCTTGAACATTTTGAGTTTACTCGCTTCATTCGCGCGTGAAATTCGCGTGTGACAACTACACAACAGACGCAAATTCGCGTCATGGGAGGGGCTTCTATATGAGCCTATATGAGCCAGCTCGTCTCGGTCACTTGACGTCTTTTTTGTAAAAAATACTGCTATTAATGTGTGACGAAACGTAGTTTAAAGACTTTTTCAGGCGATAATATAGTTGTTTAAAGCTCAAATCTGTGGTTTTCTGCCTCCGCTTGTAAATCCGTCACTACTAGAGCAAGCTCGTGATTGGTTAACGCGGCGCGAAATATCCGCCAAAGTTCAGATTTTTCAACTTGAGCGATTCGCGCGAATTGAGCGTTTTGAACGCGCCGCCTCAATCGCGCAAATCTCGCCGCCTCATTCGCGCGAATCGCGCCGCAGAATGCCATTTCGCGTCTCTACATTGACTTAACATGTAAATCACTCGCGCGAATCGCGTCCGGTGTGAACACACCTTTAGAACAATGCTTTATTTTAATGTCATGGTTCATGGTGCCGATATTGTTTGACAGACACAACTCAAAAACTGGATGAAATTCTAGAAAAAAAGACATTTTGGCACAAATACTAAGGCTTTTAGGTTTGTTTGTTTTTTTTGTATGAATGTTTAGATGTCAAAATATGACAGGAAAACCATAGAGAGGATCTCTTTTGATCTGCATGACTGTGTCAAGGCCATTCGGTTTTCTACAAAAATATCAAATATGTTGAGCATTTTAGTTTTATTCAGATCAAATTGAGTAACCCAAGGGGAAAAAAACAACAACCGTTGACTCCAAAAATTCTTCATATTTGTGTATTTTGACCTTGAAAAAGTTTTAAAACGTTTTATATGAAATAATGATTAAGCTTTATACACTTATACACATAACACTCATGTACAAGCTGTACATACTGTATTTAAGGGAAAAGAACATTATTTTAGTACTTTTTACTACTTGATGGTTTCTCTGCTTGACATTTATAATTAAATCAACATTTTTGTAGAAAATTGCTTTAAGGTTTTTAAATTTGCTTGCTTGCTAGTGCCCTGAAATCATCTTTTCCAAATAGTAGCAAAACCAACGAATTCCCATGATCATCACAATTTTGATAGTTCACTGACCTAGTAGTTTGATCTGTTTTCCAGAAACTCTGTTTTGAATGCCCAATGAATTTGACCTCTTTAAATCCATTTTAGCAGCGAAGAGAGCAAGCTAGAGCCATCGCATGTAAACAAACCCCGCCTATTCTGCTCATTTACATTCAGACCACAACCCTGCCATTCACTGTCACTCATTGCCAAGGTAACAGCTCATTTGCATAACAGCATGCTACTAAAGCGCCAAACCTCAGAAAACACAACAAAGCATCAATTTCAACACACACGAGAGAACCAACAGACATTTCTGACTTTTTGAATCAGTAATCTCATTTGTGTAAATAAAGAGTTTGATATAATCTTCACAGAACAGTATATTAAGTTCATAAAGGAGGGAATAATAGGGTTTTTTTTGTTGTTGCTGTCAGCAAATCTATGTCACAGATGTGTGTTATTTCTTCATTTTGCTATGTAGCATTGTTGAGGAAGAAAGCTTAGTCTGCCCCGGCTGTGTGTATGTGTGTAGACCACAGCTGTGACCAGTGTTTCCTGGATAGTTTGACCCCACATTAGCCAAACAAAACCAGACTGTACCAGTTGAGGCCACACACACACACACACACACACACACGCTACTTTACACACATATAAAGTTACTGTGTCATCAAATACGTATATTTATACTCTAAACAGTGTTGTATTCATTAATAATAATGTTACATGCAGAGTATTTTAGAGATTTACTCAAGAAGTGAAATTGAATTCTATGAGAATGAATGATAATTAAACATAAATATGAATGTGCTGGTAAGTTTAGTCATCACAAATGCCATATGTACAATATTTCAAAGGAAGATAAACTGATCCTAGAATGCACTCGGCCCAAAGCAAGCAATGAGACGGGTGTCAGCATATACTACAACAATATTATTCCACCCTTCACAACCCTGTCGAAATGCATTCATTTAGCGCACATCACGCTGTGTCAAGACAGACACTGAGAAACCCCGGAGAGATGTTTGCATTAGCTCAGCTAGAAGATCCATACTGAACTCTCTAACCTCCAGAGCTGACTGAAGATGCCTGGATGAAATCCTCATACAGCACTTTCATTAAGAGCTCTCATAGAGCCTGACTGAACTACATATTATTTCTGTAAGTTGAGAGAAATGAGACAGATTACTGCTGAGATACACAATAACATTGTTGGCATAAACAACAAAAGATGAGTCAATAAAACCAGTACATTTAGATGATGTCACACTCACACACACACACACACACACACACACACACACACACACACACACACACACACACACACACACACACACACACACACACACACACACACACACACACACACACACACACACACACACACATATATACACCAATCAGGCCACAACCCACAAAACAAAACTGAATGGTTCGAGGAGCACAACAATGAGTTTGAGGTGTTGACTTGGCCTCCACATTCCCCAGATCTCAATCCAATCGAGCATCTGTGGGATGAGCTGAACAAACAAGTCAGATCCATGGAGGCCCCACCTCGCAAATTTCATGACTTAAAGGATCTGCTGCTAACATCTTGATGCCAGATACCACAGCACACCTTCAGGGGTCTAGTGGAGTCCATGCCTCGACGGGTGAGGGCTGTTTTGATAACATAATATTAGGTTATAATGTTATGCCTGATCTGTGTATTTTATAGAACATTTATTTTGATTTGGGTATGAAATATAAGTTCTTATGTGGTGACATATTACTAAAAATAATACAGGTTTATAACAACATGAGGGCATGCAAATGGGGAATTTCTCATTTTTCATGTTGGGTTTTCATATTTAACAGGGACATTTCATAGACATAATGATTTTTATACTGTACAATCTGTATATTCTATATGTGAAAGTAAAAAAAAAAAAAAAACAGATCGACTGAAAGAACTTAACATGTTTGCTAACGAAATAAACCAATTAAAAGCCATTTGTGTGGTGTGGTTTTTGTGTTCATGGTTAAGTGCTAGTATAATTTCAACATGCAGTTTATAGGAGACGTTTGCTAGCCGTGGTCTTTAATTAACATTAACATTAATTTGTGTACAGCCTACACATTACAGTAACTGTCCTGGGTGAAGTGCAGCATTAATGCAATTTGTCAAATCGGTGTTGTTTTGAGCAAATTAATTGTATTCCCGCTGAAAAACAAGCGTTCCAGAGCGAAAATGTCGCCTATAAATAATGTTGCGCGCCTTCTTATCAAACCCGCCACAGCAATGATCAACCTCTCCTCCATTTTTTGCTAGGGAACTAATGTGGTCGGAACCAAAGTTTACAGCACTGCATTCTCTGGAATCATCTCAAGCGGAGCACTACTACATTCCCATTAGTTGCTGCCCGGTTGTCCCGAACTACGTCATAGCTCATTACCATAAAGTTGAGCTGATTTCAACTCTCCTCGACGCCCAAATCGATCAAGACGGGCCGCATCCCATTTGAAAATGAATGACTTCCGACCACTTTGACGCTCTCGCAGGCGGCGGTGTGAACGCACAGTAAGGGGTTAAAGAAATAAAAGTCTAGAAATGCATCCAAATTACAGCTCACGCAACCATACGGTGCTCTGCAGGGGTCTAAAAAGGATATCTGCAGGGGTCTAAAAAGGAAACAGTGAATTTTGAAGTGATATATTCTTGAAAACTCAGAGATGTGGATTCGGAGAGCAATTACATTACCACACGACCTTGGTGTTTGTCAAAAGCAGTCGGTAATTCAGTCTGGGTTTTTTTCGCAGGTGGTGGGAGACGGACGGCTTCAGCAACTCCTTCACCACTAACGGAGCGAGCTGAAAAATACTTTTCCCGGACCTCAACAGCATGGCCACCAACAAAACTCAGCAGTGATTGTTCTTGCTCCGTGTAACGGAGTTCGTTTGTTCAGGGAAGAAGGAGGCGGGAACCGGCGAACGTTTAACAACCATTAATCAAATAATAAACAAAAAATAGTAAAAGCGGCAGCCCCTCACGGACGACTGCTGCACACATACATAACAAAACGTAAACAAAACACAATTTAAAATCCAGGCCTGGTCCTCTCTCGTCCTTCACCAGTGTCGCTCGTCCTTATATGCCTCCGTGCTCCCTCACGGGAGGACTCAAGACTGGTGTGTCTCATTCTCAATCACGCACACCGATCTCGTCCACCTCGCCACACTCCGGCTTTAACTTCTAGACATTCGTCAGCGGTGCCAGTGCCACACACTCGCATCTTTCACCGCCACCATTACTGAACTACAACTCAAACTAGCGCACGACATCAACGTCATCGCTCTCAGCCACTCCCTCTGTTCGCTGACTGGACCGGTAAAAAATTGTTCGGGAGAAAACCTAAGCATATACAGCAGTACCAGACGTAGTACTGAAGGAAAATGAAAATTGAGCGGAAGTACGTAGGAGGGCGGAGCCAGGCTAGGGTTTACCAAGACACATACAAACACACACATACTACAGAGCAGTCCATCACACACCATACACAAACAAACATACGTACACGGAGTTAACAAGAGTGCTGCTGCTTAAGTGCTGCTCGCTCTCCCTGCACCTGATTGAAACATAAATGATGAAGCTCTGTTGCTAAGAGACATAATCAAGATGAAATAGGCCTATTTATTCCATTACTGAAGCGCAGAGAAGGGAGAGCGAGCGAGAGACGGGGCACAAAATGGACAGAATACAGACGAGCAGAGAGAAATACAGATGGAGCAAAAGAGATTAACAGACAGAACATTGTAAATTATATAGTTCACAAGCTCAGCAGTGATAAGAAGAGCATGCTGGGATACGTGCAGGTACACATTAGCCTTTGTGTATTACAGAGGACTGTGACAGTGATGAATGCTGGGTAAAGAACAGCAATGGAGGGGCATTTAGCCATTCACCAAAGAACAAGATCAATGTGGAAACAAAAGGATGGACAGATCGTGAGTCTCTCCTCCAAACCCTCAGGACACACACGTACACTCAGGGCTCTCAGACTGAGTTTAAGCGGGAACTGCCTGTAATGATAGATTGGATTATTTCCTGTTCTGGCAGTTAAATTAGCCTAATGCATCTGTGAGTGTCCCAGACCAATAGAAGCCCAGAACACATTAACACAGTGAGGGAGGAGAGAACGGAAGTGGCTATTGGATTATACAGCTGCAGCTTAAACTAGAGTTTCACATTTTCTGAAGAAAATGTGAGTGGTGTTTGCCAATGTAAAAACACATCACTATGCTAGGGTGTTCATGCTATGAGGCTGCTAAAGTGCTCTGAGTGGTCTTTTGGTTGCTAGGATGTTCTAGGTGGTTGCTTACTGGCCAAAGTCAAATGAGCCCACCCCTAAATCTTTATGATCTATCTAAATACGGCCCAGGTCCCTCCTCAAAGTCTATGGATTTTTGTTTTACATTGACCAGCAAGTCTAAATGCCCACCTCCTCAATGATCCTCAATGACTTCAAAAAATTTAATTTTCATCATTTCCTCAACCTCATGTTGTTCCAAACCTGTATGCATTTGCTTTAGTATGTTAGTCAACACATCAAAATAGGTATATTTCTTTAAAGCACAAAAACAGATTATTAAAACAAAGATGTAACATTTTAAAGTGAAATGATTTATTGGACACTACTGTCAAGTGTACTTTTTAAAATTCTACTTAAGTGCATTAAGAAACATAGTCATGAAAGTGTGCTTTAAGTACATGTCAGTGGCCTTTTATTCCATTAACTCTTTCCCTGCCAGCCTTTTTAAAAAAAAAAGTTGCCAGCCACCGCCAGGGTTTTTGATAATTTTAAAAAAAATGTATGGGCCCATATTGTAATATGGAATATTTTGTTGTGTGAATATCTGTGACTACATCCAGATCAGATTCAGAGCAATGATCAAACACAGATGGAATAGATCAAGTCAACACCCCTAATGCTTGCACAGTCCTTTAGCTCATTCTGGGTCGACATTTCATTCAGTAACATTACACTGAAAACCCTAATAAGTTGATTGAACTCATTTGATTTGAGTAAACTCGTTGCCTCAATTTATTTGAGTAATGGAGTCTCCCAAAACTTGTATATTTAAGTTCACTCAACTTGGTGCTCATGTTGACTGTACTTAAATTGTTAAGTTCACCAAACTCGGTGTTTATAAAATGTACTTAAACAATTCAGTCCACTTAACTTGGTGTTAAGTTGTTCTTACTTTAACCGTTTAAGTTTAGTCACCTTAGTTCTATCTGGGATCTGAGGAAGTGTACTCCCAGAGTGCATTGTGGCATGAATAAATTAATTGCTTAATTGTATATGTTACTTCCCTTCTTTTGAAATCATACAACTATGATTTCTTGTTGCATTGCTATAGGAAGTTAATTACTATAATATGAATGAAGTTACAAGTGTCCAACCAAAGGGAACAGTAATCACAATTATGGTGAGAGGAAGTGGAGGAAATGAGTGATAAGTCTATAAAAAATTGCCCCACCTCAAAAACAAAATTGACTTCTTCTTGCCATTAAAAATCAAACAAAAAATAACTTTATATCTAAATATTTTTACTTACCAAATGTAAGATTGCACACAATGAAAAGGTCTCCATCTTGATTTGAATCAGCAGCAAGCAACAGACGAGGCGAAAAGGACTGCCTTTTTAAAATATCCTCCAATCAGTGCATTAGTTTAGTTATTGCCAGGCAGAACTCCTTGCATGGCCAATCACATCAAAGCAAGAACAGAGTGAGCTATTTTAATTAATTATGATTTTGAGTTAATTAAACTTGAAATCTTAAGTTTATGTATTTTGTAGGTTAACAAGTTATACTAACTTATATTTATGAGTTTCTTGACTAAACTAGAAATATTTAGTCAAGATTACTTGATTGTTTAAGTAAAGACAACATTAGGGTTTACAGTGTAGGCAGTTTTGATTTCTATGATGTATGTTGATGATCACGTTATTTTACATCTGCTTACATATGATCCATTGTTTTGTTGCTTCTTCCTCGCCTGTGTTTTGATCAGGAGATTCTAAACTCATTCAGAAGATGCGTAATAGCGCCCCCTAGCTTCAAACAGTGAAAACACGGAAACCATCTTGGTTACGTATGTAACCTCTGTTCCCTGAGAACAGGGAACGAGACGCTGCGTCGGAATGATGCTACGAGGAACGCCTCGGCGTGACAGGTGTCTGAAGCTACTATCGAATCACGGCAAATTCTTTGACCGACGTCAGCCCATGACGTCATCATCGTGCGACCCGGAAGTATATAGGGGCGCTGTGCCAACACAAACACATCTTCTCGTCTGAAGGGACTGTATGGCAGACAGGCCCCGAGGCATAGCATGCGACGCAGCGTCTCGTTCCCTGTTCTCAGGAAACAGATGTTACATACAAAACCAAGACGTTCCCTTTCGAAAGGGAACTCGCGCTGCGTCGGAATGGCGCTACGGGGAACGATATACCAACGCCACCATGCTGAGGGGAGTGTCTGCCCACTGGCAGTGACAACTGTCATCAAAAGTAAATTCAACTGAAAAACCTGAGCCACTCCCCCTCAGATCACACTGGGCTGTCAGCGACAGCATCCCCTACAGTCATAGCCCAAGCTATAAAGCCTTAAATGCCACTGCATGAGGTCCTATCCAGACTGCTCAAAGGCCCGGGACCACTACTTCAACAGAAGGGGTCCCTTTTAAGAGAATGTGGCTAGGGGACCCGAAGGAACCCCAGCCAAGTCACTACCCGGGGAACATATTCACCCGAGTGCCACCAGGGAGGCCTGACCTGGTGCCCTAAGTGTTTTGGACACTTCAGTTTGGCCAACCCTGTCTGTTCAGAAACAGAGCCTCCGGACGGTGCCTCAGAAAGGCATCCAGACTAAGGGACTGAAAAACTGGCAGTCCTTCTTAGCCCGGACCTCAGAGATGGGTTATCCCAGAGAGCAACACTCAGTGTAGTGCTTTACAACCCTTGCTAGCGAGTGGAGTCTTCCTGCTCAAATCAAGGATCTACCAGGTACTTGTGTTTCAAAGCAATAGGGAGCACCTGAACCTGCCTGGCGGGTAACCGGTGAGGTAACCTGGTGAGGCCTCCTACCTGACAGCAAGGCTTCAGGGAGGCCTGATGAGGCCTACCACCCGACAGCCTGCTAGGCTAAATACCTCGATGCCACACATCGGTACTTACCTTCAGTGAGGCCTGGTGAAGCCTTCCAACTGATAGCAGGCCTCCAGTGAGGCCTGGTAAGACCTACCAACTGATAGCACGCCTTTAGGGAGGCCTGGTAGGGCCTTCCACCTGACAGCCGACCTTCAGAGAGGCTAACTGGGGCCTCCCCTGATGGCCAGCCAGGCTACTTTTCCCGATGCCGTACATCGGTACCTGCCTTCAGCCCTCCTGCCTGCCTGGGCGTGAATCCGGATCTCAGCGGTACGCAGGTTGAACGCTGCCGAACGCGCCTTCACCTCTCCAAACTTTTATTGAAAAGTTAGCAAGGCAAAACCGGCGACTCGTGGAGAAAGCTCTTTCCTTTCTCCACGATATCCGTCAAGTTCGACCACAGATGTCTCTCCGAGGCCACCATCGCCGCCAACGATCAACTGATCGCGGCAGCTGCTTTGCTTGGTGGCACGGAGAGCTAGACCTGTGGTGCGGCGCAGTTCGACCACCGCATCAGGGGTTGCCTTCCCCTGATCGAGATCCCCCAGCAGATTTGCCTAGTACGCCTGAAACACCACCATGATGTGAAAAGCAGCACCAGCCTGACCTGCTGCCATGTATGCCCTGCCATTAAAGCACAACGTGATTTTGAAAGGTATATGGCAGAGTTTGAGCTCTCAGTGTTGATGCCCAACCAAATGCGAGAACCGTTCCCAAATGTTCCTCGTCAATCGGTAACATCAACACATATCCATATTCCCCTATCCCCTCGACATCAGCGAAGTTAAAACGCTGATGTCGATGAATATTGGGCCGAATATGGATTCTTCCATGCCCTCTCGATCTCTGTAAGAAGATCAGGAAGGAATGGAAGGCTCATCTGAGCCGATGGTTTATGGCCAAGGAGAAATCGATCGTGCAATCTATCACGAGCGATCTCTCTTCTAACGCGCCAACATGGCAACCGCAGCCTGCCTGCAGCACGTTCCATCACATTCATCTGCTCAGCATACACGGTCAGGGTGACTGAAAGGATTCATACCACTCTCACCAGCCATCCCTAAGAGCACTTGCTGAAAAGTCTTAGCCGCCAGATCGTCCGAGAGGAATATAACCTCTCGCGACGATCGGCGAGCTGCATCTGAGAAAACCCATGAAGCGTGCCAGATCATCCAGTCCCAGATGCCACACTCTCTTCCCTCAAGAAGAAAGCCAGACTAGAGTGGAGCGATCTCAGATTGAGAACCGCTCACACTACACACAAATAACTTCATATGAACTGACTGTGCATGCTCTTGATCCCAGGCAGTAAATACACACTCGTGTTTTAAATAATGAATTTGTATTACCTTAACTCATATAGCACTTCAAACAGACAGTCCCTGAAGACGAAAAAGATGTGTTTGTGTTGGCACAGCGCCCCTATATACTTCCGGGTCGCACGATGATGACGTCATGGGCTGACGTCGGTCAAAGACTTTACCATGATTCGACAGTAGCTTCAGACACCTGTCACGCCGAGGCTTTCCCCGTAGCGTCATTCTGACGCAGTGCGAGCTCCCTTTCGAAAGGGAACCGGAAAATTCTGTTTGGCAGGGACGTGTTTTCTCACAAATAACGAAAAATTTGTTTGGCGGTAAAATAGGTGTTAATATTGTATATATACACCGATCAGGCATAACATGAACATTATTCCTAATATTGTTTTGGTCCCCCTTTTGCTGCCAAAACAGCCCTGGTCTGTTGAGGAATGGACTCCACTAGACCTGAAGGGGGTTACGAGGTGGGGCCTCCGTGAACCAGCATTAACTTCTTGAGCAATTTGAGCTACAGTAGCTCGTCTGTTTGATCGGCCCACACGGGCCAGCCTTTGCTCCCCACGTGCATCAATGAGCCTTGGCCGCCCATGACCCTGTCTCCGGTTCACCACTGTTCCATACTTGGTCCACTTTTGATAGAGACTGACCACTGCAGACCGGGAACACCCCACAAGAGCTGCAGTTTTGGAGATGCTCTGACCCAGTCATCTAGCCATCACATTTTGTCCCTTGTCAAACTCGCTCAAATCCTTACGCTTGCCCATTTTTTCTGCTTCAAACACATCAACTTTGAGGACAAAATGTTCACTTGCTGCCTAATATATCCCACCCACTAACAGGTGCCGTGATGAAGAGATAATCAGTGTCATTCACTTCACCGGTCATAATGTTATGCCTGATTGGTGTACCCTACAAGTGCACATTCAATACAATTTAAGCACACTTTTTCACAAGGGATTACCGAGGTTGTGCACTACAAACTTTAGAGGTTCAAAAACTATATTTCACTTGCAAAGTCTGCAGTGCAAACACGCATGAATGAGAGCTAAATGACAGCAAATCAGGACAACTGGATACACACACAGACATTGGCAGGGCCACACCACACTGTCTGGCTGGCTGGGAAAACACAGTCATGAAGCTAGATTCAGATTCCATAAAGAGAGCAGGAAGCAACTGATAAGATGTGTTCACTCGACACCCTGCTGCTAAAGACAGTGTGTGTGTGCTAATCCTGCAGGGAGGAAATAGGTGCTCATTCCTCAGTGCAAATGAATGCAGTCAAGTTCTCTATCAGAGACCGGAAACTTTCAGCACTGTCTGCCCAACAGCCACGTGTGTGTATATCACTGTACAGCTGTCGTATGAAAGATATGTCCACTTTGAGCATCAATAATCCATCTGGGAAATACATGCCTGTACCTACTGAAAGTGACTGGGCAAAAGTTCTCATTATAGTAATGATGCTGTCTACACTGCAAGTGTGTGGCTAGTTTTGTCTTATCATCATTCATTTGCACGTGTCACACTCCCTCACACACCATATAATCACATACATTCATATGGTTCTGAATGAATCTGTTTCAGTTGATAACAACCGCAAAATACCACACTATTAATAAGTATATTAATAATATTAATAAGACTTCAGATTATTCTAATTTGATTATTCTTTTGCAGTTAACATGCGTATTTTCTTTGCCACCTGTTTTTGTCTGACCCTGCTGACCCAATGAGCATTTCACTGTCCAATGGTCATGCCTTAACTGCAGTGTCTAGTATTGCATTAGTATTGTATCCTTCTCATGGGCATTTCATAATATTTGACTTTTCAATACGAGTTAAATCTCTTTTTTGGCTAATTTTATCAGTAAAAAAACATGCCTAATAATTCTGCACACCTTAATATGGGTGTTTATAAGGTGTTTTTTATTTCCAGCCTTCATGAATAATTATATATCCCTTATAAATGATTAAATACAAAATTACTAGTAGTTATTAAGATTAATGTGGTTTGGAATTGGTCAAATGTGCCTGGACTAAAATCTGATCAGAAAATCAACGTGCCTAATAATTCTTCACGCAGTGTAGAGAAGCTCCGGTGGCCGACACAGGACAAAATGTAATCGTCTGAGAGAGCAGAGAGTGACTAGCGGTCTGTAGATAAGTTTGTCCGTTTAGGGCCACTGTAGAAACATGATAGCGCAAAATGGTGATTTCACTGTAAGGGGACCCGCAGCATATGGAGATAGAAATGCCTTATTCTAAGGTAATAAAACATAACAGTTCATTATGTAAGGTCTTTATACACCACTGAAAACATAGTTATGTATATTATATTGCATTTCTGTCAATATATCCTCAAAAATATTACACACTGCACCTTTAATGAATAGTTCAGTTACAAATAGAATACATAATTAAATAGATGACAGAATTCACATCTTTCTCTGTAATTGATCATATAATATGTCCAGAATACTGCTGTATTCTCAAACTGGAATTATGTGCCATGATAACACAGTATTATATATGACAGAATGCTCACTGATATGACATGTGGTGTAATTACAGTTATTAGAGGTATAATACTAGTGTCACTAAAAGCCCCAACTGAGACAAGCAACCAGTTTCTCCTTTCTCTTTAGCTGGGCACAAGTTTATCTGTCAAATAATAATTACTAGATAGTGGTTTAAAAATAATAATAATAATAATTGAGTGTAGAGTGCAGCGTTTGTGTCATAGCCAGTGTTGGGGAAAGTTACTGTAAAAAAGTAATGTATTACAATATTGCGTTACTCAGTCCTTCCAGGAAAATGCTGCTTTTTTTTTGTGATTGTTGCAGGCAAAAATCCTTGATTATGCGGCATGTTTTCTTAAAAAATGCGATAAAAAATGCGGGATATTTATGCAATTTTATGCGATGAAATTGCAGGAACTTGCAAAAACTGCGGTTTGATGAAAAAGAGAAAAAAAGCACTACATCACAGAAAGTGCTGGGAATATTTAAGTTCTCATCTTGTTTTATTGAAGACCTTAATAAACACACGGCTCAAATTTACAAAACATTGAGTCAAACAAGTTCTGTAGCTTTACAAAAGGAATATGCTACAACTTCTGAAGAAATGAATAAATAACTTCCTGTTTTACAGAGGTAGCTTTACAAAACAGACATTTGAGTGCTTCCAATGCACAAAGTGCAATCTCTTAAAGGGTTAGTTCACCCAGAAATTTAAATTCTGTCATTAATGACGTCCCCTCATGTCGTTGGACACCCGTCAGACCTCCGTTCGTCTCTAAATAACGACTTATATAGTGATGACCGATTTCAAAACACAGCATCATGATGCTATGAATCAGTGAGTCGATTCATGATTCGGATCGCGTGTCAAACTGCTGAAATACGTGACTTTAGCGATCCGAATCATGAATCGACTCATTGATTCATAACGCTCCAAACCGCTGAATCGACTCACTGATTCATAACGCTTCAAACCGCTGAATCGACTCACTGATTCATAACGCTTCAAACCGCTGAATCGACTCACTGATTCATAACGCTTCAAACCGCTGAATCGACTCACTGATTCATAACGTTCTGAAGCTTCATGATGCTGTGTTTTGAAATCGGTCATCACACCGGGAAACTGCTTTGCGCGTCTTTTGCTGTTATTTTTGTGGCAAATGGAAGTTTGCGCTTCATCATGGTTTCACTGATATCTATGGTTTCTCCGCGGGGGTTTGCAGCTTTTCGATGAAGTTCATGTCGGGTAATTACGTCACTTCAAAACGTTCCCATGGCAACAGGCGGAAATGGCGGCTCTTGTGTGAAGTAAAAGAACATTTTTCAACTTTCTGCTAATATATATATATGACTTTTTTTGCAACGAAAATGCGGGGATTATGAAATCATGCTAGCCCGCATATTTTGCACGCGGAAATAGGCAATTTACGCGACGAAAGTGCGGCGTATTTGAAAAAATGCGGCCCCCGCATAAATATGCGGACTTTATGCGATCGCGTGATTTAACGCATAATCAGCCAATTACGTTTTTCTGGAGGGACTGGTTACTCCCTTAAAAAGTAACTAATTTAGTTACTTAGTTACTTTTTAAGAAAAGTAATGTGTTACGTTACTTTTTCTCACCTGGGCTGGGCTTGTTTTTGTTTATAAAAAAAAGTTATATTTTTGTGCAACGGTAAAGACCTCCTCATACCAAAATTTAAATAATAAACCCCAGGCTAAGGTAAAATTGCAAATTGACGCATGAACAGTAGAGGGCGCAGCTCTGATGTGCTGCCATTCTGGAGAATGGGAGAATAGGATGCAGGAGAAAAAGGTTTTACCAATAAAAACTAAAAATCTAGTAATTTTCATCATCAAAGGTCAGCAGCAAGACATTGGTAAATTAAATATAAAGGTAGATTATGAATAAAAATAGTTGTTTTATTTAACATTTAATTATTGGAGGTTTGCATAGTACTCTGATTTTGCATTTGACTGATTTTATTCATTTTGAGGAGGACAGAATCTTTATTGTGCAAGTGAGATAAATAAATGCTCACATTTAGTCTGGAACTACAATAACCATCATGTTTACACACAACGCCTCTGCATTTATTTTTCTCAACATGGGGGCAGGAGAGCTGTCACTCAAATTAATGTGAAAAAGTAACTCAGATATTTTGTTGTAAATTTGAAAAGTAATGCGTTACTTTACTAGTTACTTGGAAAAAGTAATATTATTATAACTCAAGTTACTTATAATGCGTTACCCCCAACACTGGTCATCGCAAGGTCATAAATAGGGATCGGTTCTGGTGGAAGACAGCGTATGAATCTAAAACCTTCAGATGACTCATCTCTCTCTCTGTGAGTTACCGGAACCCCATATGGAAAAAAAAAGCAACACACATATGAGACAAGCATCGAGTGGCGTGTGCGAATGTAACCAAATGTAGCACTCTATAACAAGGCTGACAACCGTTTTCTCCTGCTGTGGGAATGTAGCCTCTGTCTGTCTGGACCGTCTATTGCGGAGAGTGCGGTTGAACTCTCATCCAGTTTGTACATGGCCAGTCTTATAAATGCCACAGCTGCCCAACCATATAATCACAGCCATGAAATATGCAGATATGTCACATTGAGCGTGAAAAATTCCCTAAAAATGTCAGTTTATTCAGAGAAATATGAGCAGCTCAGACTCAAAGGTTTCTGGTTCTTCGAGACCAGACACATTCATCACCGCCCAGACACATCTCATCTTAAAGGCCTACATACACATATACTACCACACACTGAATCATGTGTACTGTACTTCCTGTTTTCCTAATGAAGTGTAGATCAGACAACTACACCTCACTCTCTGAAGACATATTTATTGAAGGGTTAGTTCACCCAAAAATGAAACTTACCCCAGTGTGTAAGTTTGTGCCTGATTTACTCACCCTAAAGCCATCCTAGGTGCATATGGTGGCTCTGGGGAAGCGAAGCAATGTGTTTGTGTGAGAAAAATATCCATATTTAAAACTTTATAAACTAAAATAACTAGCTTCCGGCAGACGGCTGTACGCATCGATTTATAAAAGAGTGACCCCTGACCTGGCGCATGACGTATTGACGCACGCGGAAGCACAGAGGTTTAGAGCAAAACAAAGAGTCTAAAACGAGAATTTTTAAAGGTCCCGTTCTTCGTGTGTTTTTGAAGCTTTGATTGTGTTTACAGTGTGCAATATAACATGTGTTCATGCTTCGCGTGTAAAAAAAACACAGTATTTTTCACACAATGTACTCATCTGTACACCGCTGTTTACACTGTCCTAAAAACGGCTGATGAGTTCCTTGTTCTATGAAGTCCCTCCTTCAGAAATACGTAACGAGTTCTGATTGTGCCAGCGGTTCCTGTGTTGTGATTTGACAGCAGCTTAGCGAACGTGGCACGGTTCCTGTGTTGTGATTGGACAGCAGCTTAGCGCACGTGGAAAGGTCACGCCTCTTAACGGGAGATGTATGCGCTCAATGATCTCTACAGCGTCCCTGGGAAAGCCAAACAAAGGTGATTTGACTCCGGGATGAAAATAACAGCGTCTCGACGACATGGCGACAAACACACTCAAACGCAACACTTCCTTTTCTCCACGCGACCGTCCTCTTCTCCACGTGGGACAGCAACAAGACCACGCCCCCTTTTTCGCGTATTCTTGTGGGCGGAGGTTAGTCTGTTCTACTGTTCTACTGACGTCATTAATGAAGGAAGTACCAGGATGTAGTCCAAGCCGGCCGTTCGCTGTAGGCTTTGAAAGGGAACTTCTGTTAAATAAAATATCTCTCTTGGCATTGAACTTTGAGCTTTATAATTTTACAGGTATTATTTATGCTCTAACAGCAACATTACACACTAACTAAAGTTTGAACAATGGGATCACGAAGAACGGGACCTTTAAAGAGCTGGAGGATTTCTGGAGGGCACAACTGCATGGCAACTGTAGACATTTCTGCAGAATGATATCATGTTGCGTCTTGCAAATGTTGCAACAATTGCGACACTTTAGCGCCGGAGTTGTAGCGATAAAAAAGTGCGTTCAGTTTTACCCAAACAGGTGAATGTGGTTGTTGCAAATCTATTGGTTGTTGCATATATTGTGGCAGTTCGGAAATGAAAAGTTTGGTAAGTAGCGCAAAAAAAGTTAATATTCTATCATGCTTGAAAATAACCAATAAACTTAATCAAAAGAGTTAACAACAAAAAACATTTTAGCTTGCTTCTACAAGTCTTTACATTTTACATTTTTTTATGCATTTGGCAGACGCTTTTATCCATTGCATAAAGGTACACATTTTACATTTTGTCAGTTCTTGCTTTCCCTGGGAATCGAACCCTTGACCTTGGCGGTGCTAGCGCCATGCTCTACTGTTTGAGCTACAGGAAAGCCTTTTAAGCTCTTTTATCGTGACTCATACCCAAGCCCTCCACAATCCCATCACAAGTGCAATGCTGTACCTGGTGAACTACCAAGCAAGTTTACTAAGTTAGAAGAGCCATACATATGCAAAATGTTTCAAAAATACAGGGAGAGGCACGTTTCTACATTGAGCCTAGAGGTACTCATGTCTCAAATTAAATTGTGGAATTAAGTATTATCTGAAGAAAGAAAATCATATACATCTGGGACAGCATGAGGGTGAGTAAATGAGGAGAGAATTTTTAGGTTGAGTATCCTTTTGACAAGCGATCTTATTGATGGCATATTCATGAAAATGAATATATAAATATGAATCAGCCAGTCAGAGTAGCTCGAAGAGCTCTGACAGATCAGACAACTCCATATAAAAGTCTAAGAGAGAATGAAACAGAGACATCCTGCTGACTGATCAGACACCCAACCAACAAACAGAAGATCACACTAGAGCCGGGACTGCTATTGCGACAGAAGTCTTCCATTAATTGCCGATCACAGAAACAAACAAGAGCTGTGATAGACAATTGATTTATAACAGCAACATAGTAATATAACATTCAATCCATGCTTTAAGTCATGCTGTTATTTAAAGTACATCGCCATCTCATTAAAACGGTCTTTCTCACTGCTCCACAGCCTCATTACTGATGTTAATACTCTCTTTCTTCCAAAATCCCTTTAGAAAGATAAGAAATAAAACCAGAAAGTACCGAATGCCAACATCTGTAGTGAGGCAGTAACAAATGAGATTGCAAATAGTCATTAAGATAAACACCTCTGAATTACTTAAACACCCTCACTTAAAGCTACACTGTGTGATATTTTCCCCCATCTAGTGGTGAAAGGGTATATGACCATCCACAAATATTAGTTTCTGTTCCTCCCAATTCCGATTTCGTTTTAACTCCTACGGTGGCCGATTTAGTCCAAGATTAACATGGCTTCCAGTTCAATCCAGCAATCCCCCTCTTCACATTCGACACGTTGCCATCGAGTGTTAAAACGCGAAAGGCGAAGCTTGAATTTACGGGTATGTCCCTCTTTGGCTAATGTACTTTCAAGATGGAGGGGCAACATGGCGACCCCCATTCGAACCCCTTACCCGTATGTATTTTCAATGGCATATTATAAACTTACGAGAATACTTTATTACTTGAAAGAAGTAAATATACATTAATGAGCACATATATTTTTGAAAGAACTAAGTGTTTTTAGCTAAGAATAAACTAAAAAAGTTACACAGTGTAGCTTTAAAGGAATAGTTCACTCAAATATTATATGTATTATGTAAGAAACGTATCCATATTTAAAACTACAAACTATAATCACTGGCTTCCGGCAACAGCTGTACGTGTGTTCACTAGAGTCGAGTTCCGGCGGAAGGGTGACCTCTGACCCGACGTATGACGTAGGCATAGCATAAGCCTAGGTGAGAGTTGACGAACACGGAAGTGCAGAGGATAGAGTGAAACAAAATGCCGGTCACAAATAAAACAAGAAATTTAACGAAAAATGCTGGAGGATTTCGAGATAAAAGAAGAGGAGCTACATTTTATGTTATGCCAGAAGCCAGTGAGATTCTGCGTCACCTTGCCATACTTGCTGCATGCATGTGAGTGGCTTGCTTCAGCCAATCAGGAGCTAACGCTGCTTTGTTCTGGTTAACCTTTATAGCTTCCACTGTATGCCATCACATGTCTTGGGGTGACGCAGCACCAATCAAGATTGGAGTAGTTGCACACGTGCTTCAGACGCAGTCACGCAGAGGTGGTCCACATAGCATCATCTCTGGACGCAGCGCCTCATTCCCTTCTCAGGGAACCATGGATACAGTTGTAACCTGAGATGTTTGTTTCCCCTAAAAAAAGTGTATTAATCTCATAGGTGTGTCCTCATAAGTTTCAGAAGTCTCAATAATGTCTCAAACTATGCTCAGATAGGCAATGAAACCAAAGTCTGTAATCCAAAAGTCAGAGATCTCAATGACCCTATTTCCACCTGGTTTTCAATGACCCTCAATGACCTTGTTTCCATTTTTGGTGATCCATTCACAAGTGATCAAACAGGACGCATTACCGTTACCACCAGCTATTAGCATGCATTTTAAATGTGTCTCCAGTGACCACTTATGTTTGGATTTCGTTAAGACATTCCCATCTCCAATCAGGTTTCTCCAAAACCAAATTATCACTGAAACATCTGATGCCCTGTTTACACCTGGTATTAACATGCGTTTTGGTTGATCGGATCACAAGTGGACGACACTAAATACAGGTGTAAACAGGATCTAAAATGTTTTTTTTGAGCTGGTCCACCTTTTAGCACTTCCAGAGGTAGTCAACAACGCATTCAACTGGATTGCTTTAATAGTGTAAACGCTCATGTGATTGAATGTGTTCGACCAGCCACAAAAGACGACCCACTGACTTGGAAAATTAGGGGAAACGCACAAACATTTGGTTTGAAGACAAAAAACCCAAGCACACTGTTCTCTCACCATTCCTAATTTCAAACACGAAATCTGTGTATTTTTTTGTCGTCTCCTGGCTCCGAGCTTATTTTGTCCATTTGATCGAAAGATCTGAAAAAGCCCCTACATTTGCCCGCCCATAGACCCTCCCCTCGAAGAAATCAGGACAGAAGTGGTTGAAAGTGGACAAGAGAGACCAGGTTAAAATAACAGGAATGTGTCTCCCCCGTCTACTTGTGATCCGATTGACCAAAACGCATCTTAATGCCAGGTGTAAACAGGGCCTGAGACAAAGTTGATTCCTACATGAAATATAACTAAAACCTCCAATAACTCTTCTGAGTTATAAAAAAACAACTGCTGAGCAAAACATCTAACCTTTGAGTTTTTGCTCTGAAATATATGAAAATGAATATAGTGAATTCAGGTTGATTGGGACACTTTTTGCCATTGAGATGACTGGTATCCCAATCAACCTGAATTCAGCCCTATTTGAACGTCCACAGATAAGCATCATCCCTGTCTTTAATGCTTTGTCTCCTGGAGTCAATGAGGTGGCTATGTCCATCGCCTGGTCACTGAGAGATATCATACACCACGCGCTGTATGGTTTGTCAGTTGTCACATTCGGCTTTATTAATGATAGGAGGAAAGGCAGGTGGGGCTTGTGGCTCAGGAGTCATGCCTCAGTGACAGCTGCTAAAGGCAACCTTTGACCCTTCTTATATCCACCAGGGTCTAGTTTCTCTGTGTTAGATGAACAGAAGTCTCCACATGAGCACGTATCTCACTATAACTAATGAAAGGTCACTTGATTTCTCGAAGGTTTCTAAAACACCAGTACACTCCAGTAATCTAGTCCAGTAATCTAAAAAGTGCTTCATGAGGTACCATAAAAATTAATTGGTTTTAATCAATGACAAATTATTCACTAGTCAAGTAGCCAATGTAGTTATCTAGGGAGCAGGGTGGTCGATACTGTAAGGCCCGTGAAACTGGTCCAATCTGCCGGTTCGCCAATACACGGGGAAGGTCACACGTGTTCTGTCCTCACTCATGCGAAGTATTGGTTGGTTAAATTTGTAATATATTAATCATATATTTACTCGTTTATTTCATCTGACTCTATAAATGAAAGGTTTTAATAATATCTGTGCCTCACTAAAAGTGAGCGAATGTTTGACTATTCCTTTTAACCATTAAGTGAACAATGTCCAAAATCAGTTAGAATAATCAAATGTAACAATTTATTATGTCAGGTAAATGTATCATGCCAATTTCATAATCAATTCAAGGATAATCGATACAAAACATCAAATGCTCAGGAATAGAGAGAAGATGCAAACCCAACTTTAAGAAATACGTGAGGCTGAGAGACGTCTTTCTCTCAGCCTCACGGGCCGATCTGAAGTACAGGAAAGGCCCCGAACTCTCTGCTCCATCTCATTAAATAGTCAGAAACATGTGCTAACAAAAGAAATTTGCATGCAGTGGTCGCACCTTCATGGGGGTGGGTAACCATTTGCTGAAGAAAACCACCTTCCTTTCTAAGTCAGTTATCCATAAATTCTTAAAACCTTATTACCTTTTGTTTTATCTATCTGGATATGAGATACCTGTACCACTCACTTTGAGACCTTTCAAATGACACCAAAAACATAACAGTCAATGATAAGCATTCACATTAAACCATATTCTTGTGTGAGTTCTTAGTAGTTTGTGGAAGTGAGGTCGTGTGGGGACCCTTTGTCTCAGAACAGGGCCTCAACCAGTATTTTCAGTCTTACAATACCAATACATAGTAGGTTAATGACAGAAAAGGAAATTAACATTTATTTTACATAATATGTATTCAAATTTTACTCCACCATTTCAAGTAGAAAATATAACAACATATATAAAAAGGGAAAGTAACACTTCTTAATCGTCCAAGCAGGCATGTTTATCAGCCAACTTTCCATGTTAACAATTGTACATTATCACTTTACAGGGTAAAGATGGAGCTAAATGAGTCTTTCAGAGATTTTAATCTTTTCAAAACAGTTTATGGGCTTTTGAAAAGAATATATGTGTAAGACAACCATGGCTTGAGGCATATGGAGTTTGAAAGCTCATAATAAAACAACATATTTTGCCCACATCTGAGTTACCTCAGATATACCTTGCGGGGTCTAACATTTCTTTTTGTCCTTTTTTAATGTACCCATATAACTGTTTTAAATCAGAGTCTCAGATTCAGCTTTAGCTCAACTATGCTAACAGCCTCAAAATGAATGGGCAAAAACACAAAACACTCAAAATATCTCAAATTCAAAACACACTCAGACCATTAAACCTTGAGCAGTGTAAATGTGTGCCTGCCATGGGACGGGACGGCCCTGAGCACAACCAATACCCACCATTTCTCAAAAAGAAAATGAAAAATAAACATTTTACATATCTCCCCAAGGCAGACACTTAAAGCAGTTAGAGTTACTGATCTGTTTATTTAAAATGTAATATCTTCTGTTCAACCAAGACATTAACTCAAAACATTTCAAAAGGTACAGCACAATATAAAGCAAACTAAAACCATGTGTGGCGTGTGTTGGCTGCTTATTCAGCTGTAGTTGCTATTTCGGCCTCCCTGTCACAACACACACACACACACACACACATTCGTTTTACCAAGCTCTGAATTAAGGGAGCAATTTGAATTAAAGTTGAGAGTGTATTTTGACACGAGTCTTGTTGGCGTGTGTGTGTGTGTGGGCATGTTTTTGTGAAATATCAGGACACAAATGTGTATAATGACATGGGTATTACAAAAAGTGGGTGAAATATGAGGACGTTCCCCATGTCCTCACTTTTCAAAATGCTTATATTTCACACAGAATGAGGTTTTTTTCACAGAAAGTAAACTGCACAGTCTCCTGTGAGAGTTAACACCCCTGTGTGTGTGTGTGTGTGTGTGTGTGTGTGTGTGTGTGTGTGTGTGTGTGTGTGTGTGTGTGTGTGTGTGTGTGTGTGTGTGTGTGTGTGTGTGTGTGTGTGTGTGTGTGTGTGTGTGTGTGTGTGTGTGTGTGTGTGTGTGTGTGTGTGTGTGTGATGGGTAGGTTTAGGGGCAGGGGCAGTGTAGGGGGATAGAAAATACGCTTTGTACGGTATAAAAACCATTACGCCTATGGAATGTCCCCACATTTCACAAAAACACCCCTGTGTGTGTGTGTGTGTGTGTGTGTGTGTGTGTGTGTGTGTGTGTGTGTGTGTGTGTGTGTGTGTGTGTGTGTGTGTGTGTGTGTGTGTGTGTGTGTGTTTCTAACCTAGAGATATTTTAGGGGAAAAAATTGCTTATATATGTTCCCGGGAGTTCCTTTTGTGGATGTCCTTAAAGTGAATGTATTAAAATTTGACCATGTTAGATGTGTATTTCTTTCATTTATACCATGTCTTTATCAACAAATGTTTGTGCAAATGCTCCTTTCTATGGTGTACACAATATGGCCAAAATCACCCCCTTCTAAATAGCAGGTTTGGTTATTCCAGTACAATGACATTCTAGAAAAAAATTGCACTTTTTTTCCAACGATTTGGCTTTCCTATTCCAGCATGACAATAACCCTGTCCAAAATGTCCATTTAGAAATGATTTACAGTGTATGGCATTGGAAACATGATTGGCCTGCATAAAACCCACATTTGGGATGCATTGAAACCGTGAGCCAGACCCCATCACCCAACATCACTGCCTAACCTCACTAATGCTCTTGAATGGCAGCAAATCCCAACAGCAAAGTCTTTCCAGAAGAGTGGAAGCTGTTAGAGAGAAGCAACCTCCCATTAATTCCCATGGTTTTGAAATTAATCAAATAAAAAATAAATCAATTCATAGTAATACCCTCTATAATTGCTGTGTGTGCACTCGCTCACTGTTGATAGAAAAATGAAAAAGCCTAAGCAGCTGATAATTGAATTTACTCGATTTCTTCCAAGCCAGATAAAATCGTATAACAGTTTCAGCTGTTAACTTCCTCCCACGCTTGAACTTGACAGTGGCACGTGTGAATGGTCCTGTGTCAGACGTGGACTCTTAAAAAGGATCTGGCGTCCAGCAGTGTGACAGAGACGCGCGTTGAGAGACTTCCTCTGTGTGTCGGGTATCAGCTGCTGAGAACAGCAGACACAAACCCACTCATATAACAGCCTTTCAGCTGCCACTGAGACACACAGGGAGACACTTGCACCACAGTGCTTTAGCCGTCCTTTCTATCAGAGCCTCCCCCAGCATCAGCTAGGAAGAATAATTGAGAGACTTCAGCACATAGAGACACAGATGTAGTCCATTCCAATTAAGTCAAACATCTTCCTTTAGTCAAATACAATTTTGTAATGGTATCTCTTCTGTATCGGGTGACCCTTTGTTGTATCCATTTTTTAAAGGGATCATGAATTGAGAGATCAAAATGTCTTGATCTTTTGACATATAAGAGGTCTTTGTACTATATAAAAAAATCCGGTAAGTTTCAGAGCTCAAAACCTCCGCATCAGTCTAAAAACAGTCAGAATTGAAATCATTCTGCCAAAAAGACTTGTTTCGGATTTTGTCACTTTATGACGTAGTAGTGCGATGAAAGAAGAAGATCAATGCCTACTTCTACGTCATTGCCTCTCTTTAGACAAACTATGAATAGGTGTGATTTGCTGTTCTTTCCTTTGCTTTTGCATTTATGGGGTTAATGCAGGCAATATATCTAGCGTTGTTCTGTCTCACAGCACACAAATATTCACAAAAAATTATATCAAAATGATGGTCTTGTCGAGTATCATCGTAAACATAGATGGTTATGTCCTTAGTGAACGTAAACATGACATTTGCCAGTTACCACCAGCATTTCTGGCCATTTTGACAAATTTCATGGCCCACAGAATATCTTGTGTAAATATCTGAACCTGCAATATATCGAAAGAAAGAACAGACCCTCTGGTTTATTCTAGCTTCATGCCTTCTTTTTTTATCAACACTTGAATGTGGGTAAGTTTCGTGAAAAAAAGCAACATTTTGAGCAAAAGTCTGAGAAGATGGGATTCAGAACAATGATCAAAACACAGATCGTGTCCATCAACACCCCCAAAGCTTCACAGTCCTATAGCTCGTCCCAAGTTGACATTTCATTCAATAACTTTAGGCAGTTTTGATTCATATGCATCTGCTTATATGAGACTGTTCGATCCTGCCTCTTCTTCGCCTGTGTTTTGATCAGGAGATTCAGTACTCGTTCAGGAGATTGTAATAGCGACCCCTGCCGTATAACAGTGAAAACATGGACAAATCTTATCAATGGCAGAGAAGCGTTTTCTCATAAAAGACGAGATAACAAAAGAAAAAATCATTCATGGCTCTTGACTGAATAACTTTAATAAGGGTTCATCTATATTTATACACTGCAGATTATGAAGTGATATTTTACATTTGATAACTATTTCTGTACCTGAAAATCTAGTTTAGACCTACATTAAAAACCTGAAAAGAACTGTTTTTCATTTGTATGTTTGTTCTGTTGTATTTATGTACAATGTATGTATATTATGTATATACTGTATCATATATACAGTACCATTCAAAAGTTTGGACACATCAATGGGAAAGTGTGTCCAAACTCTTGACTGGTACTGTACTATAATATACACATAAATAATATCGGCTGATATATCGATATTTTACTCCCTAATATCGGTATCGGCCTCCAAAAACCCATATCGGTCAGGCTCTAGTTTCTACATTAATTTGGTTAAATGTGAAATTATTACAATTTAAAAATATATTTAAGACTTTAATGTTAGGTTTAAATAAATGCGATTAGTTACAGAAATGAAACGAAACCATGCTCCTGCAGAGCTGCCATCCTGCAGACTTCAGTTTTAACCCTGCTCCAACACATATGTAATTGTCAAGTATCCCTAAATACCCTGATTAGTTGGATCAAATGTGTTTGATTGGTGTTGGTGCTGAACTCTCCGGGATGGTAGCTTTCCAGGAGCAGGTTTGGAAACCTCCTGATTTAAGGGTACTTAGTGACAAGCAGATTTTCCCCCTAAAACTACAAGTTTTGCACATTTTTAGGTGTCTTGCCACACATACTTATCTTCCAAGCACTCAAAGATTGAGTTGAAGCCACTTCCTCTGGCCCCTCCACTATGGACAGCAGGCCAAATACATTTAACCTCAATAGCATAAATATTATACGGGCAAACAAACCACAGTAGAGAAAAGTTGGACCTGGTCTCAGGAGAGGAGACTGAGCCCTTCAGCAGGAGCTCAAATCTTTATGATTAATGAACTAATTATCTTTTTTATAAAAGAGAGTAAGACTGGATCCATCATTTATGTGGCTAAATCACAGTTTACATCTATCTTACATAGTATGTGAGTAAATACTATTAGAATTAGTGAGTGTGCTGGAAACACTACACAAAAGTTCTTGAATAGTATACTATTTCCAGTGGATTTTGAAAGTTGGCATCCGTGCATGCTCTTGGGCAAATATTGCCCACAAAATCTTGGAAAAGTATTTTGTGATGGGAAATTTTTCGTTGTTGAAAAATGTTGAGAATGCCAAAGCTGCCACAGAAGTTTTTTTAAAACAGTTATTTAATAATACACTGCAAAGTAATAAAGCTTAGATTTATTAATACTAGCTGCTATGGTTTAAAAAAAAACAGTTCGTGACGAAGGCGTCTGTGGTATCAAGATGCAATTTTAGTACTGTGTCACCAGTGAACTACACACTTAATGGGTCTATGTAGAATACTGGGATCAACCAATGTCTAATTAACATTTAAACAATTTTACAAGCAAGCCATTAGATTTCTGATGCTGAGTCATATTTCTGAGTCAGACCCCTTGAAGTTTAATTTCCTGAAGAGTGTGAAAACTGTGACTCATTTTCAATTTTTGAGCATGCCAACCAGCTAGTGTTGTCACAATAATGGAATTTCTAACTTGAAAACGATACCTTGAAAAATATCAATATTTGATATCATTTTCGATACCACTTGAAAAAACTTCCATATATAATGCTATATAGATCTTTTTATTATTAACTCCCTCTTTTTTTATATGTATAATTTTGGTAATTTTGTTGCAATAGCTTTCACACACAACACATTGAGGCTATATTTGAAACTACATTTACAAAAAAAAAAAAAAAAAAAGACAATTAACAACCAGTAATGAAATAAGAAAACGATTGGACAAATAAATACTTTTTTTTGAGTGTAACAGTAGTATTCAGGTAAGAAATACTACAAACATTTAATAAAGTAATCAAAAATTAAAGTTAACGAAAGTTATTCAGTCAAGAGCAGTGAGTGATTTTCTCTTTGTCTTTTGTTCTCTGATTAATATGACAGACAGCAGCAGGTTTATTAGGCTGCTGTCACTTTAAGAGTGCATGCATGGATCCAATATACTGTTACACAACATGCATTTTCTATTTAAGTTCCCAAACTGACTGTTTAGCTGAATACTAGCCAAGACGGGCATTTTGACATAATTGACATAAAGCGTAATAAGCCATGACAAAGAACTACATTTGGTATTTGTGAGCTGTTTGAGGAGCAGCTTTATGCGAGTGCAAAACCTGCGGGAATGAGTCAAATGCGCAATACCCGCAACCTCGCACCTAAATTCAAGACCTGTAACACCAACTCTATTCAACCGCGAATGAGACAAATAAGTGAGAGGAGGCGAGTGTGAATATGTGTGAATATGTGTCACAAACTCTCTCTGCTCAAAACAGCAGGGCTAAATCCGAAATCGCCCCATAAACCCTCATTCACTATTCCCTACGTTAGTCCACTAATAAATACAGTTCACTTGAAGGAGTGAATGAAAACGAGCGGGTGAATTTGGACAGCCATTGTGTGTACATCGGCTGTACACTCGCTATTGTGGTGCAACATAGGAAAGAATGAGTGCACTCAATTACGTCCACTATGGTTTCGGACACCACTACAAAAGGCTGTCCCCTCAAATAATGCCCTATTTGAGGGTATAGGGGGGCGATTTCGGATTCAGCCAAGATCTTTCTCTCTCTAGAGGAAGAGATGCCATGCTTTTTAAAGTACTTTGCACAAATCTGGACATAGCATCAGCCTGCAGGAACAATCAGCTGGCGTTCCTAGCCAGACACACAGACACTCACAAAACAACAGAGATATCACAAACCATAGGGTTGCAACAAATATCAATATAATGACAATACTACAACCAGGTATGAGTTTCCCAAAAGCATTGTTACTCAACTATAGCCGTAAGTTCCATTGTTGCACAAATAGTTAAACAATTCAGCGTTTCTCGAAACATAGCTCCAACAACCATTTCAATGCAAACAGCATTAAAACGTGTGGTTTTGGTTCTACGGCTCTTGGTCTGTGGTTAGTAGCATAGTTTCTTATTAGTATGGAGCAAAACAAGCATGTTTACACGCAGTACAATCTATATCTTTCATTCCATATACTTGCTTGTAAGTTCTCAAACGATGCATCATACTATGGTAGATAAGCAGAATGTAACAGTTTGTTGTTGTACGGCAAGCGCACCCCAGCTTGACATAATAACATTGGCTCAACCAATGGTGTGAGCTTGGGGCGAGGCTATCTGTTTTCGGTCAATGGCAGACTAGGGTTGTGTTCAAGAAATCTGATTTGTGTGTAATTATTTTACACACTAAACAACAAAAATGCTGTATTAAAATGTCAGGGCTAAACATTGATTGTATCATTACACAGGCGTTGACAACTCTCAAAGGTCTCTAAGCATCAGCGATCAGATTTTATAGTTATTGCAGCACAGAGGAAACTGTTATAAGTAATGCAACCTGTCTAAATTAATTTGGTATTACTTTTGCTAATTAGATTTCAATGCTTTTACCAAACCATCTGTGGGTAAAAGAGTTTATGACAGACAGAATAAGTTAGTGTTAAGCGAGTGGGGTTCAGTGTTGTTGATGTGCTCATTCACATCAGTCTTCATTAATTTTCTCCATTTCCAGATGTCCTGATCCCTGAAGCTGAGATATTTTCTGTAAATGAGAAAACAAATCTAATGCAGATGTCCGCCAGGCAGGTGAAGGCATTCCACTCCGTTTGAGGTCTTCAGGCTCTCTGGAGCTCAAAATGAGAATTCCATCTTTTCACCAGGAGCTAATTCAGAAACACGGCTACATTATTACTTTTATTACTCTCTTGTCAGGCCCCTCTCTCTCTCTGTCTCTCATGTTCAAGGCTTGAGAGAAGGCCAGGTCTAAAACATGTGCCAAATAGGCTAATTTCATCATCAGAACCACTTGAAAGAGGAAAATGGTATTAGCAGAGCTCAGGGCCAAAGCGTAAATGAGAACGTGCTCAATGAAGCTTATCCAGAGCACTAATCGCAAACGCATACAAAACACCCAAGAATATTGGCGACAAAGGCCCATCAGGTGGTTCATGCATAATGCAGGTAATCTGAAATAGACTCTCTGCAATGCAAAACACAACCCGTCCACAGTCTTTCTATAGACAGATCACATAAGTTCCTTCGCAGAATTTGCCTTTCTAATACCGAGTCCTGAGGAAGAGCCTTCAGGATCTTTTTCATGATTGTTTTCCAAACCCTTTTCCATCCTCTGCTTGCATAGATGGTTGCCTTCTAAAGGCCCAAGTGTACTCAAAGCAAAATCAAAGCAACATTTGTTCGAAGTTTGTTTTTGAAGACTGCCAAAACAAACATTCAGGAAAAGTTTTCTCCGGTGGGTAAACACCTTCAAACTACCACTGGATAGGTGTGCTCAGGGGCTCCACCTTCTTTGTCATGGACATCAAGCAATCTATTACATTAAAGGAACAAAAATAGGCTCATTTTCCAACTCCCCTAGAGTTAAACAGATGAGTTTTACCGTTTTGGAATCCATTCAGCCGATCTCCGGGTCTGGCGACAGCACTTTTAGCATAGCTTAGCATAGATCATTGAATCTGATTAGACCGTTAGCATCTCGCTCAAAAATGACCGAAGAGTTTTGATATTTTTCCTATTTAAAACTTGACTCTTCTGTAGTTACATCGTGTACTAAGACCGACGGAAAATGAAAATTTGCGAATTTCTAGGCCAATATTGTATCAAAGACAGGCTCAGGATGCAAGTGCAAAGACGCTTTATTTGAACACAAGAACCACGGTCGAAACCGGTAAGTCCACACACACAACACAGGTTGGTCAGACTGATCACAAGCTTGATGGTGGGTGACGCAGGGACCTCGGTGGACAGACGGTGATGGTGCTCGATCCAGGTGTGGTGAGTCCTCGTGAAGGTGCCCGTGATCCCAGTGCTGAGTGGCGAAATCCAGAAGAACGAACACGGGGGGAAATCCAGGAACCAGACAACAGCGAGGGAAAACCAGAGCAGGAACACACACACTGGGGAAACCACAACGATCTGACAACATGAGACACCAGTTACTGCACATATAAAGGCACAAACAATTGGAACCGCGATGGAACAGCGATGATCAGTGACCACGCCCACAGACACAACACGAGACGAGACGAGAGAGAGACAGCAGATTCATGAACCGTGACAAATATGGCTAGGAACTATACTCTCATTCCTGCGTAATAATCAAGGAACTTTGCTGCCGTACCATGAGTGCAGCAGGCACAGTTATATTATAACCTGCATAGGAGACTGACACAGACGTTAAGACGTAAACGACACAGACGGTAAAAAAGTTATTTTTGTTTTCGCACAAAAAAGTATTCTTGTCGCTTCATAAAATTAAGATTGAACCACTGGAGTCACATGGACGATTTTAACAATGTCTTTACTACCTTTCTGGACCTTGAAAGTGTTAATTAAATTGCTGTCTATGGAGGGGTCAGAAAGCTCTCGGATTTCATCAAAAATATCTTAATTTGTGTTCCGAAGGTCTTGAGGTTTTGGAACGACATGAGGGTGAGGAATTAATGACAGAATTCATGTCGCCTTTGGCTTGGCTTGCTCAGTTGGGGACATTAAATTTTCAACTAAATATCCAAATAAATTTGATTACTAAACTAAATTAAATACATTAACTAAATTACTGATCTGCTCACATTGTCACTATATGATAATTGAAATGAGCTGATGACATCACCACTTTCTCCAGAGCGGCTGTACAGCCGAATCAAATTCTGTTGCATCATTTTCCTGTTTAACACTGTGAAGCTGTGAAATAATCTGCATTGTAAAAAAGCGCTACATAAATAAAGTTGACTTGACTTGACTTGACTTTTGGGTGAACTACCTGATGTGGCGTTCACACCGGACGCGATTCGCGCGAAGGTGGACGCTTGAACATTTTGAGTTTACTCGCTTCATTCGCGCGTGAAATTCGCGTGTGACAACTACACAACAGACGCGAATTCGCATCATGGGAGGGGCTTCTATATGAGCCTATATGAGCCAGATCGACTCGGTCACTTTACGTCTTTTTTGTAAAAAATACTACTATTAATGTGTGACAAAACGTAGTTTAAAGACTTTTTCAGGCGATAATATAGTTGTTTAAAGCTCAAATATGTGGTTAATTTATAAAAAGAGTGCCTATTTGAGCATTTTATCTGGCGTTTTCGGAGTTGTGAGATCCAGGGGATCAGTGACATTCCGCGCTCGTTTACCCGGCGAGACCCGCCTTTCCTCGGCTAGTCCTTCTCATATTTGCCGCTGGCTCTGGCTCTTTTTTTCTGCTCCTGTCTCGTTGTGAAATGGCTCACAATAACTCACTTTCTTCCAAGCAAGATCCTTTTTATTCCTTTATTCCTTTTATTCCTGTTCCTGTAGTGATAGGATGATGTATCATACAGCTCCGGGTATCCACATACGGCCACGATAATCTTGTCCTCTATTGTTGTTGGGATTTCTGCCTCCGCTTGTAAATGCGTCACTACTAGAGCAAGCTCGTAATTGGTTAACGCGGCGCGAAATATCCGCCAGAGTTCAGATTTTTCAACTTGCGCGAATCGCGCGTTCAAAACGCTCAATTCGCATCATTCGCGCCGCCTCAATCGCGCGAATCTCGCCGCCTCATTCGCGCAAATCTCGCCGCAGAATGCCATTTCGCGTCTCTGCATTGACTTAACATGTAAATCACTCGCGCGAATCGCGTCCGGTGTGAACGCACCTTTCGAATTTGACCAAATGAGGGTATCTTAAAACTTTTGGACCAATCTTTGTGTTGGGAGGGCAATGATACTTTAAAATACTGCCTTGGTAGAAAGCTCATAGGTTTTGAAACAGAATGCAGCACTAGCATTTAGAAGCTGTATGTTTGTGGGGCCTGTGGTAAGAGATTGGATGATTGTTTTACCTCTATGAGCTGGAGCAGGGGCTATTTATGGTAGCATACACCCAGGCTTCACATAGCGTACATTTTTGGATAATTGCTTTAAAGTGAGAGACCTAATCCATTGTTTCCATGGCATTAACAGAGCTCTCTTTCCTTCCATTACACTAAATGATACACAGCTGAGGAAAATAAATCAAATAAATCACAGCTATTTCCAATGACCAACCCTCCTCCATTACCACCGGATGATGAACATGTGTTGCACTCCATGTGCTATGGCCCATATGTACACACACAAAGAAACGAGCACGACCGGTACAAAACATTCAGGTCTTTTTGTCTCTACAGTCCCCGGGGACGTCAAATCTCATTGGTAAGTATGTGTCGTAAGTAAAGGCGAGCCATCAATATCTAGCTCCTTTCTGTGGCGGGGGATATAATTCCATTATCCCGTTCCACCCCCACTCACTCAGCTAATGCCGCGGCTGGAGTGATTACCTCAGTGCCTGTCGATGATGTCACGGAGAGCAGCACTAAGTCAGCGGCCAATCCCTTACTGGGGTTCTAGATTTCTAGAACACAAAGAGCCAACAAAAACGTACCCAGAGCACTTAAAGCACACTAGGCTAGAGACAATAAATGAAACAGGACGACCTCAAACTATGCTATTAATAACATCTCTAGTGTACTGCAGAGTGCAAGAGCTCCAATAGTAATATAATCAGGAAGTGAAGGTGGTTCTTTAGCGAGAATGGCTTTCGCAGACATGATTAATGGAAAAAGGCTTCTGATTGCTGCTTTTCTTTAATAGATGTCAATCAATGTATCTCACTAAATGTCATGAGTCAAACATTAGAGTAATTCAGTTAAATAGACTTCTGAAGATGAACATATAAAAAAAAAAAAGTTAATCCTTAAAGGGACAGTTCACCCAAAAATGAAAATGTCCACATGATTTACTCGCCCTCAAGTCATCCTAGGTGTATATGGCATTCTTCTTTCAGACGAAGACAATTGGAGTTACGTATATAAAAATGTCCTGGCTCTTCCAAGCTTTCTAATGGCAGCCCAAAATTTGAAGCCCAAAAAAGTGCATCCATCCATAATAAACATACTCCACACAGCTCCGGGGAGTTAATAAAGGCCTTCTGAAGCGAATTGATACGTTTGTGTAAGAAAAATCCTGAAGTTCTAAAGTAAAATATCTAGCTTCCGGCATACCGCCTTCCGTATTCAATGTACGGAAAAAGTGTAACTTACGTTGAATGAACGTAAGCGTTTTGAACTGCGAGAGGTGTTACACTTTCTTCTTAAGTTTATTTAACACTTTATAACGTGTCAAATATGGATATATTTCTATAAGGATATAAGGCCTTTATTAACCCCCTGGAGCCGTGTGGAGTACGTTTATAATGGATGAATACATTTTTTGGGGCTTCAAATTTTGGGCTTCTATAACTCTGATTGTATTTGTCTGAAAGAAGAATGTCAAATACACCTAGGATGGCTTGAAGGTGTGTAAATTATGGGGTAATTTTCATTTTTGGTTTAACTATCCCTCCTTTAACAGCATAGATATCTATACATACAGTAAAGATTGCATTAGTGACTGTTCTTATGGGCCCCAAAAGAACTTTTTCCGGGTCCAGGCCTCTACTTTCCAATACAAACTTAACAGCCATTTATGAGCACTATTCATTTCTAAAAAAAACTTTAATTTAAGCTTTTTAGAACTCACTTTGTACAGTCTTTGGGCTTACAACATCACAGACACAAACAATTTAACGATTCAGAAAAAGATGAATCACTGTCTGGCCAACTATGGATTCAGTAAGAAGATAAAGGTTCGATTGTAATTATTCGGTAGTACTACAGTATATAAGAGTGTATATTAGGACCGTTGGTTGTTTATGTTTGGGATCTGAAAGACTAGAGTGCTTGGACCCGGAAAGGGTGAGGCGTGACATCAGAACAACCATCTGTCTGTGAACACTAGAGAACAAGTGGATTTGCAACCTGTTTATTCACATGTATCATCAGGAACTATATCTGCAATAGTCTTTAGCAGCTGATTTTCACAAGATTTAGTTTATCATTAATGTAAGATTGTTTTGCATATGGTAAGTAAAACAGGATATTGGTCAAAGGGATAGTTCACCCTTTCACGTCTTTTACTTGCCCTCAAGTTGTTCCAAAACTTTATGAGTTTCTTTCCTCTGCTGAACATAACAGAAGATATTTTGTGTTGCTTAAATTTCAGTTGCTTAAGTGTCCCCCCAAGCCACTGCAAGTTTGTCTACAAAATTAGTTTGTGTTTTTTTCGTCATGTGAAAAAACGTCATCTTAGAAGAGTAATAGCACACCTCTCGACAACAAGCCTCAGGATTTGAGGTATCATGCACATCTGATGCACAAACATTGCGGGATGAGTTACACTTCAAAGTATAATACTTGAAAAACCCCCTAACTATAATAGCTATAATAGTAATGAGAGATTTGCAAAAACAAAGCTTAACCACACAATATGTGCTTATATCCTGACTTACAGTGAAGTCTTGACAACATTTTGTCTCGATGTCTCAAAAAGCACAGCAGTGTAGAAGAGTTTTTTTCCCCTCAGTACTGCATATGCAGTATCCAGCCAAGAAAGTGATAATTTTAGAAGAGTTTAGCGCTGGAGGGAAAGCCATTAAACTCAGCTAGGTTGCAGAAGTTTTACTGGGATAACAATGCATTATGTTCTATTGAAGAAAACGTCTGTGAGCAAACATCTAAAAATACATTCTCTTGTTGTTCCCCTGACTAAATAAATCTAATAATATTTTCTGTACTGTAAATGCACCATGAACAACAATTATTGTGCTCCAGCATATATACAAGTGTATGTAGCTAGCAGAAAGAGCTATAGCGATTGTTGCCGTGCATCAAATGATCAGCTAAAACGAATGCCCTGAGAAATCACAACTGTCTATGTGAGGAGCAACAAATAATCTGACCGTGAGATACTATTGTTTAGCGAATTAGACACGCTCTCTACCTGTCAATAATTTTGCATGGCAAGGCTCAGTCGAGTCCAGTGTAGCCTGTCACATACTCTTCACCTAATTAGTGCTAACACATTGCCAATGAAGTGGATATCGTTAATCATCTCCTAACAAGGCCACATATTAAGGTCTGGGAAGATTAAGCAAACAATCAGTTCTCGTAATCAATGTGTTGGATACAGGAGAAATGGGCAGGAATAAAGATCTGAACAGCCAAATTGTTGGCAACTGGATCAGAGTATCTTTGAAACAACAAGGTTTGTGGGTTGTTTCCGGTCAGCAGTGGTGAGAATTTCCCAACAGTGGTCCAAGGAGAGACAAACCACAAACCAGTAAAAGGGTGTTAGGCTCCAAAGGCTCATTGATGCACGAGGACAACGGAGGCTATCCCGTCTAGTCCAAGCCAACTCTACTGTGACACAAGTCACACAATTTGAATGATTGTGATGGGAGGAATGTGTCACAATGTATCCCATGTTGGGATAGGAATAGTTATAAGTGAGGAGATGGGGTGGTGGAGGGATGCTGGAAAATGGTCAGAGTTAAGTCATTTTATACAAGTCAAGTTGCGATAACGAACCAGACCACACGAAGATGCCAAAAAAAAAACTAAAACTAAAACTAAAGTAACCGCCTTGACCTGACTGCATATACCTACAGTACACGGATATAATCAGAATTACTAAACACATGACAAATCAAAACATTATCCTGAATGTTTGTGGAAACAATGTACTGAATGTCATAAATACGAGTACGAAAACAAACTTATAGCCAATCAGCAGTAAGAGGCGTGTCTACTAATGACGGGGAGAAGAGAGCGCTCAGTACACGTCATTATTCAAAAGACGTGACACAGGACATTACCCGAGCGATGACAAAAAGAGAGAGGGCAGATACAAATCAAACGTGGAAGATGTCTGTGGAACAAAAGAAGGCTTACGATCAGGCAAGAAGTAGGACCCGTGTAAATATCGGATCAGCTTTCCAGCGCTGGAGAGAACTCAATGAGCGAAGGCCGAGGTCGCTTTAATTCTTCTTGATAGGTGAGTAACATTGATTTTGTTATGTTTCCCAGAGCTAATATATGCTGGCTTTTGCTTGAATATGTTTGTGTGTCATGTTTGCTTGTTCGTCTATTTGCGATCATATTGTCGTTCACTTTAGCTTGTCAGGGTTTGTGGAAGGGATGAAGCGAGGACTCAAGGATGCAGAAATATTGTCTTTTAATGTGGATAATAAAAATAAAACAAGACAAAAACAAACTACCCCGAGGGGGAAAAACAGAAATGACTTGACTTGACTTGACTTGACTTGACTTGACTTGACTTGACTTGACTTGACTTGACTTGACTTGACTTGACTTGACTTGACTTGACTTGACTTGACTTGACTTGACTTGACTTGACTTGACTTGACTTGACTTGACTCAGGGAAACATGAGGTTGATAAGACGACGATTCCGCACTGGACTGAAAACACAAGGAGATTAAATAGGGAACAAACAAAAGAGGGTAACGAGGGAGGACAGGTGGGGCAAATGAACCAATAATCAGGAAACAAGGTGGGCGGGGTTAGACAATAGACATGAGCACATGGCACAAAGAAACACTTGACAAGATATGTGCTCACACCAAACGTGACATGAACATGCAGCTAATGAGAACTCATCAGCTGCATGTTCACACAAAACATGACAACATGAAAGCACGCAGCCAGTGAAAAACACCAGTCACGTGCTACACAACACACACGGACAGAAGAGCGCATGCTCACACGACAAGACAGAGCGCACGAAAACGAGCGAATGCTCATTCCGTGCGCTCGACAAAAAACAAACACGCGGGGCATGAATGTCCGAATCCCAACACAAAACTGAAACCCAAACTAGACCGAAGTGCTGGGATCCGAACACCACGCCCCGCACACAAACATAAGGACAGAAGAGCACGCAGCTCGAGCATGCTCAAAGCTGCGCACTCACACAAGACAAGACAAACAATACAGGAGTCAGGGCTCTGTCACAAACCAAGAGTAAACTAGACCAAAGTGACAGAACCCTGACATAGCTATGATAAAGACCCATTCGTTTCCACACCGTATAAGCCTGGAGTGTCTAAACATCCTCACTGTCTGTTTCAAGCGTCAGCTCCCTAAGTGTGTCCAAAAAGTAGGATAATATACTCCTAATGTATATTTTGTTTCAATTGGTTTCTCTTTTCGTGATCAATATAAGCCTCTAATCTTGTCATAATTGTAATATGTTCGTGCTCGTGCTGTTGAGTTCTTCATGAGAACTGTGTTTGTGTTTTTGGGATGTAAGGGATGACTTTTTCACTGAACATTCGACCTGGATTACCATAGTAACACACATTGCTTTCACTTATTGATGATATCATACCCTCGGCCGGCTGGCACAGCAGATTCCACCTTAGTCGTTGCATGGGTTACGTATTTGAGGGGCGGGGCTATCAAAATAGGGGCGTGTTTGCTTTGGTGATTTGAAATCAACATCGGTTACCAGAAAGCACTTACCCCACCTTTAAACTTCACATATTTCACTGAAGGAGCGTCAAACAGATGGAGCGCAGTAGACTCTAGGACAGAAACTAGGATCTGGGCTTGTTGCCAAAAGGTTGTAGGATCAAAACTCTCAAGGGTTGACTCAAGAACAGAATTGTACTTTTGAGCAAGAAACATAACCTTAGATTACCTCATGATTAGCAAATACATGTACAATCCATATTCCTAATGTTGTATAAGATATGTCTGTTTCTCCCAGTCAGGTCAAGGTTAGGCTGGTTAGCATGGCCCCATTAGCCCCTGCTAACTTCACCATCTGGCCACAAAGAACATATTCCTCCATTGGCGGTCATTGAAAGTAGCTGTGTGTTCTGACAAATTAACATTAACTTTAAATGAATTAAAAGTTTTGCTCATTGTTAGTTCCTGACACCTAATGCATTTACTAATGTTAACAAATTGAACTTATGGTAAAATGTTACTAGCTAATTTAGCTGCTTAACTACCCTATGTCTTATGTGTTGTGCTTTCCTGAACTATTGAGACATTCTAATTCGTTTACACCTTGATTTCCCACTTACGCATATGTGCCAGCTTTGCACATCAGACATCCTGCTTGAAACAGATCCCTTCACGGACAAAAGCACAGGAATTTATTGTGTAATTCTTTCACGGATTTGCATTTTCGTTGGGGGCACTATTACAGCATCATGCAAGAAAATATGAGTAATATGAGAAAATATAAGTAAATGAAATAAAGTTTAATGTATTGAATTTATACTGCATTCCAAACTGCATAAATGATGCCTTCATAGAGCATTTAGAAGGGAAAACACTGAAATACCAGAATCCACAGAGAAACCATAGAGGAACTGTAAGAAAAGATAAACAATCAGTAAGTAAGCAAACTTCATGCATCCACACCAATAGGTGTCACTATAAAGTCCAAGACCTTCGAGACAAAGAAGAGCCTGTGGAATATAAAACTTATTAAGTGCACCTTTAAAATCAATTAGCCAACTTTTCCTTTCTTCTGCTAATAAAACATACAGTGGTGCTGTGTGCACACAATCTGTTTAGTCAATTGTGGTTCAATGGTCTTTCTTATTCCATGCACTCAGATCCACAGTGAGCATGCGGTGCGGTTGCCCTGGAGACGGCCACATATGAGAAAATGAGCTTTAATTGCTGGTGACATCTGTTTTTAAATACACTTTTAGAATCCAGACATATATTTCATGTATGCTAAAAACACTCAAATGCTAAAGAGCAATGGGCCGCTTGTTAAAACAAAATGGAGTTGAGAAATCCATCATTTCCCTTTAGTTAAGAAAGAGGAAAAATTCAATTGGCCGAGTGCTTGCCAACACAATGTAGGGCAGCTGCAGTCAAATGCCACAGACCACCACAATAAGACATGACTAGACTTGATTTGTTGTCAAAAATAGACTTTTTTCCATGTCATCTCAATACAAGTCAGCATGTCAGTTCTTTTAGATCCAAGTTGAATGTCAAATGTCCATTCTTTCCAAACTAGGACACACACATATGCATGTCTGCCATCCCAACCACAGCATGAACCAACCAACATACCCCAGACCTCAGCATTATTTCCTTAAAGAAATAGTGTACCTAAAAATGAAAATACTGTCATTATTTACTCACCTTAATTATTTCAAGATAATTTTCTCATTTTGCTCGATATAGATAAAGAGCCATATTAATTACTTTCATGTTGTTGTCCTTTTTGCTGCTTCACAGTCAAAGTACTTACAAACTGCCCCTCTGTGGAAAAGAGTTGCATAAAAAATTCTCAAAAATGTTCTTTTTGAGTATTTTAGAAAGTCACAAGGATATAATCACAATAGGGCTGTGTGTGTGGTTCAGGTAAACCCTAAGCTATCCCCACAAAGATGGCAATATCCAATATCCGTGTGGGGACATTTTTGGTCAAAATGCAGAAAGTTTTGTGTGATGGGTAGGTTTAGGGGTAGGGTTATTGTAGGGGAGAGAATATACAGTTTGTATAGTATAAAATCATTATGTCTATGAAATGTCCCATGGACATGGAAGCCCAATGTGTGTGTGTGTGTCTGTGTGGGCATGTTTTTGTGAAATATCAGGACACAAATGTGTATAATGACATGGGTATGACATAGGTCTTACAAGGAGAGGGTGAAATATGAGGTTACCCATGTCCTCACTTTTCAAAAGGCTTATAAATCACACAGAATGAGGTTTTTTTCACAGAAAGTAAACTGCACAGTTTCCTGTGATGGGTAGGTTTAGGGGTAGGGGCAGTGTGTGTTTGTGTGTGTGTGTGTGTGTGTGTGTGTGTGTGTGTGTGTGTGTGTGTGTGTGTGTGTGTGTGTGTGTGTGTGTGTGTGTGTGTGTGTGTGTGTGTGTGTGTGTGTGTGTGTGTGTGTGTGTGTGTGTGTGTGTGTGTGTGTGTGTGTGTGTGTGTGTGTGATGGGTAGGTTTAGGGGTAGGGGCAGTGTAGGGGGATAGAAAATACGGTTTGTACGGTATAAAAAAAACATTACGCCTATGGAATGTCGGTAATGCTTTAGATTACGGCCCGGAAAGGACTGCGCAAGTAAAGAGAATTTACAGCATAATTTTCGGTAATTATAGTGTAACTATAAAGTAAGTAGGTATAGGTATAAGGGAACAATATGTAATTTTGAGGGAACTATCAGGAAAATTAACACATTATTTAAACTGTAAGTATTTTTTAATTATGGGGTAATTATCCATGTAGTTACAGGGTAAGTATGAATCTGTTTTGGATTTAATTGTTTGTCAAATAAATATTTCCGAGTGATATCAGATTTTGTATGTGTTGTTTATTGTACTTACCCTGTAACTACACGAAACAAGAGGGGAACAAACACCACTTTAATTTACAGCCGCAGATTCATACTTACCCTGTAACTACACAGATAATTACCCCTTAATTAAAAAATACTTACAGTAAAAATAATGTGTTCATTTTCCTGATAGTTACCCCTTTATTCCCTCAATATTACATATTGTTCCCTTATACCTACACGTACTTACTTTATAGTTACACTATAATTACCGAAAGTTATGTTGTAAATTCTCTTTACTTACGCAGTACTTTCCGGGCCGTAATCTAAAGCGTTACCGGAATGTCCCCACATTTCACAACCCCCCCGTGTGTGTGTGTGTGTGTGTGTGTGTGTGTGTGTGTGCAATATGAAATCAGTCCTGATATGTCCTAGAGTGCAGCTTTATCCAAAGCTCTCATTTCCCTCGCCACATCCATTTAGGGTGCAAATTCCAACATGTCAGACATTGGAGGTTGTTAAATGTGTCTGAGAAGCCAGTCTGAATGTTTGTATGTGTGTATCTGCATTTTCACATAACTGAATCACACAAACATCATCCTACATACGTAATTGAACCTCTGTTCATGTTACAATCGGATTTCCAGGTTTTGTGAGTTGCAATTATTGGTTTTATAGATTTATATCCCTTGCCCAAGGCACTGCACGTGTGCCGTGTTAAGAATCTCAAATAAGTCATAATAGTTTTCCAAGAACAATGTGAATGCGATCCTACACTAAATTCCAAAGTCTGCAGTTTCTTGTGGTTTCTAAGGACTGCCATGGATCACGGTAACCATTTTGTCCTCCAAAATACCATAGTTACTACAGTTATTGTTACTTTAATAAAAAATCAGGTAAATTGAAATCTTTTGTAGTCAAAAAGAAACAGTTAAGACTATAATCTTACAAATTCAGAAGAAAAGGTAATGATGCTTTCATGATTCTAGGGCAGTTGCTGTTCCGAATCGAAAGACCCAAGTCTCAATGATATCCTGGCCTCTAAATATGGCCTTGTCCCATTGTTGTCATAAACCAGCAGAGATGACTTTCTTGATAACACCGGTTGTGTTTTATAGGAAAAACCCAACCCCAAATAAAAATGAATTATTTATAATAAAATGTTCCTTTTTTTTTTACTTTTACAACTGCAGTGTCTTCAGACCCAGTTATAAACGTGTGCATTATGAACCGAAATGCAGTGGACACCGCAAGACCACCATAAATTTCACCATATCTAAGCATTTTTCCCTAGCATGCATCATTTTCACAAAAGGCTGACAGGCATATACATGTTTCATTAAATGCTAAAACTGGTTGTGCTGTGTTGACAAATTAATATTTTGTAATTTTGTGGACTGCTTCCCCCAACAAACCTCACACAAAAACTTGGTGGTTCTGCACGAATCATACACTATTTGGCTTCAAAATTCACCAAAAGGCTAGCCTGGATGCCAGACGAACTTAGCCCCGCCCACAAATTTTTTTGCACGGGCAGTTCGGTCTGGACTTGATCCATAGAGAAGTAATTATGCCTGAACAGAAACTGTTCGGACCAATGAAATTGTCAGGGCGGGCTTTAGACGATGATGGACAGATGATAAACAGTAACGTAATCATCCACGTCATCAAAGGCGCTTGGGTTGAATTTGTTCTAATCCTAAACGGAGAACTTGTTCGTATATGCATTCACCTTTACTATTTCTCTCAGAAATGATGATGGTGTTGGTCAGTACTCTGTGTATCCTTAAATTCTTTTTTTACAACACCGGCAAAGATCGTTTACACTCATCTTCTTCTTCTAACGTAACTTATTCCAGCTTGCGTGCGGACAGGGTTGCCAAGTTTTTACAGCAAAACTCTCCCAACTGCTACTCAAAACTAGCCAAAAACAAGCCCAATAGCTTTCTGGGTGGGGGGGGTTCTCCGGGAAAAATGGCATTTTGGGGGTAAAATATGTGTTATTTTGGCTGGACTGCTAAATTTCACATTCCTGGGTCTGTATATCACATAATTGGGGTCGCTTCAACCCGCGGACTTGGCAACACAGTGCAGTTGAGTTCTGTTGACATTTGACAACTAACGTTATGCGTCGCTCCGTTGCTCTGATTGGTTGTAGGTCTATCCAATTGAGGTCTTTCCTGGTTCGGTTTAAACACGCCCCATAATCACAGCCCAACGGCGCAGTATCAGACTCAAATTCTGACTAGAATTGAGTATGACGACGTCAGGCTACCAAAAGGCAACTTTGAGGCACTATTAATTTTATATAATCATGTAACTTAATTATCAAATGTAAAAATATGTATTTTTGTTAGTTGGAAGTTGTATTCAAAATCCATTTGCTTAAAAAAAATCTAAGGGGGCATGTGCACGTTTGATTGAAAAAAAGTCTGATCCGTGAGTATGAGCAGACACCACTAACTATAGCATTTTGGCTGAAACTATAGTAACTATGGCAAACTTTTGTAAGAGCGTTGAATTCGCTCTAACCCAACATCTAAAGTGACACGGATCAGGTTTCTATGAAGCTGGCCCTGACAGCTTCTTTGTCTTTCTCTCCATTCTTAAATGCCACAGTTAGTTCTTGCAGGCAGCCAGCCGTACGGTTTACTGTGCCAAAGCTCCCGGTGCGTTCATTAATACACCAGCTGTGTTCCACTCCAGCACAATCCCAAAAATACACACACTATTCACACATCTGAGTATGAAGTAAAGGCTGGCTGGTCCATGCCAGTGACTCAATCCAAACTCAGATCATCGCTGATTACATGAGTGACAGCCAAAGTGCTCTTAGTCGAGCGAGAGTGTTTTCCACCAAACACCCTCATCATCCCAGAGTGCTGGTCATTTCCCTTGCTTCTTTGAGAAAGATTGAAGCAGGAGTAAAACAACATGTCACACAAGCCATCTCCAGCAGCCCATGTTCCACAAACACACTTGTTTTTGGTAGGAAACCAGCTGCATGTTACTTATCTGTAAGACATTTTCCCCTCGGGATTTCAACAAGAGGGTCTTTCTCTCTCTCTCTCTCTCTTAGAATGGATAGTTTTTCCAGATGTTCCCAGAAAGCAGAAATATATGAGGGTTTTGGCAGAGCTTTTCAATGGGGGCCCATTGCTCTCTCTATCCAGACATGAGGAGGGTGATATCATTAGAAACCATCTCAAACACATCTCAGTGTTTTATAACACCCGGAGAGCAGACGCAGAGATTTACAACCCTCTCTACACATCAGTCCACCTGCTCAGAGCCTTCATGTCTCATTTAGAGCTCTCCTAACAATACCTGCACGATTTGTTGACGACTCCTGGGCTTTGGAAGCACTTAAAAAAACTGCCCACTTATACATCTAACCAACATGTAAAGCCTATTCGGACGGTAATTGTTTCTCGTGGGGTCATAAGGTATTTTCATCATTGACAGCGGCTAGTCAGGGATTTTATTGCCATCCGAATCCAGAATGTCAGTGTTTTTCTCCCACCACCTGCGTAAAAATCTCGCCCGAATTACCTACTGTTTTTAGACAAACACCAAGGTCGTGTGGTAATTTAATTGCCGTCTGAATCCACATCTCTGAGTTTTCAAGAATGTCACTTCAAAATTCACTGTTTATATGCTTTTTGACCACTGCAGACCACCGTACGGTTGCGCTTCGCTGTAATTTGGATGCATTTTAAAGATCTAGACTTTTATTACTGAAATGCTGGCAAGTATTTACAAGAGCAATATATTTCATCACCGCTCAAAAAATAAAAAGAAGAAAAGCACGTGAACATTTGAAATGTGCCGTTATTACGGCAGGCAGCAATTATATAATATGTTAAAATAACCGCAGCATTATGTTTACCTTATGTAAATAAAACGCTGTATTCACTTATTGTGGAATAAAATTACATTCTTTATTTTGAGATATAATACAAGACAGAAAACCATTTTAACTATAATGTGCGTCTATGTATCTTCATAATTTTAAACAGATTTAAATAATTCAATAATAATTAGGATATTTTTTTCCTATTATTAAATAAGATATGCATTTATTCTTATTATAACAAGCAAATTACCTTTTATTTGAGCAGCGCGTTCCCAGGTGTGCAGGATCACAAAACCACCGTGAATAAATCACAATCTGAATGCACATGTTTTATTACTGAGGTGGCATGCAAATGTATTTTTACGGACTTCCACGTGAGAAACAATTACTGTCCAAATAGGGCTTAAGAGTGTATCTTACGAAACCTGTCAAGAACCTGCATATGCAATAATGAATAAATTAGCAGAAAATGTAGACTTTGTTAGTGGATATTACAGATCAGTGGTTGCGTTAACCGAATATTTTACATCATTGACTGAAATTTTTTAGAAAAATCAAAAGACCTTTGTCATTTTGACATATTAGACTGAGGGTGATCTATTGTAACTTGTAACTGTAATCCCCATCCTGTTCAATTGGTGCCAAGCGCGCATATAAATATATTAACTCTTTCCTATTGACTCTTTTCCTCCGTCTATTGACGGACATTACCGTGTTTTGTTAAACAGTAGGCATCTTCTGAAAAAGTACAGAATCTCCAGGTCAACAGACATGTGAAGAAGACGCAGAAACAAGCGATAGCATATGTAATCATATGCATATGTAAAATAATGCAATCATCAACATTAAACAGCATATAAATAAATAAATAAAACGTGTTTTTTCACAGCTTTTCGCTCAAAGTATTCTGGAGACTGTGAACATTTTGTGAAAATGATCAAAAATGCTGGCAGTGGCTGGCAAAAAAAAAAAATGCTGGCAGCGAAATAGTTCATTAGCCAGGGCTGTTCTTTAACTTTTTTTGCACATAGCACTGGTGTTACAGAGGTTGAACGTTTTGTAGCACAGCCCACAAAATTGTAGCAAATGCATAAAACGTCTGTTACCATGTCTGAAAAATGCAAAAAGTGCTATACAATACAAATATATAAAACATAAATCATTAGAAAGGTCTAAAGTTTTATAATAAAATATTAAATTATTATCAAAAAAATGTGTGACTGTAATGTCTTAATTTTTGTCTTATTTTATCATATGTATTCACTGAGAAAGAAAAAAAGTACTGTACACGTCTCTACACCGCGAATCTATCGCTGTACTATCGCTGTACTACAGAATATATAAAATAATATAATTTCTGCCTCATTCTGTGATGTGAAGCTTGTCAGAGAAAAAAAAAAGTTGTTTTTTTTCAAACACTCGATTAAATGTTCTCTTTTGTTGGACAACAGGTTTGTAAACGCTTCTCATTACAAGTTTGTTGCTTTTTTCTAATGCACATTAAGGGGCTTTAACACTGGGCACGTTTGCTGTGGTCATGTCCAAACGCGATAGTTCCCGGCGTCCCCCGCAGCGCTGGTCTGGTTTCACACTCAACTTGATTCTATCGAACCCTGGTGCGCTTGTTCATCTTACGTCATCAAAAATGTGCATGGCGGGTGATAGAAAAAGTAAATATATTGTGTTTTTATTAATTTGGTGCTATTATGCGCAGCTGAGTAAACGACTCTTGGGTTTACTGTATGTGCGTCGCATGAAGTTCATTTGTTGCCCTGATTGCACGCATATGCGCGAATACACTCGTATCCAAGGTAAATCATCAACACCATCATCCCTTACATGTGTTTTATTGAACTAAATACATTGTAATACGCTAAAACACATAGGCCTATGCAGGTTACGTTTCTTCCGGACCCACTTTATATTAGGTGGCCTTAATTACTATGTACTAACATTTTAATTAATCATTTGATACAATGCACTTATTGTGTACATACATGTCTTTATATTGTACTTACATTTAAAAAAATACCTGCATGAAATTACATCTGTAATGAATTTCTGTAGTTACATTTGTAATTACACAGTTGACACTTCCCTTACACCTAACTCTACCCTTAAACTTACCCACACCACCACACCTGTCCCTAACCCTACCCTTAAACTTACCCACACCACCACACCTGTCCCTATCCCTACCCTTAAACTTACCCACACCACCACACCTGTCCCTAACCCTACCCTTAAACTTACCCACACCACCACACCTGTCCCTAACCCTACCCTTAAACTTACCCACACCACCACACTTGTCCCTAACCCTACCCTTAAACTTACCCACACCACCACACCTGCCCCTAACCCTACCCTTAAACTCACCAATACCACCACACCTGCCCCTAACCCTACCCTTAAACTCACCCATACCACCACACCTGCCCCTAACCCTACCCTTAAACTCACCCATACCACCACACCTGTCCCTAACCCTACCCTTAAACTTACCCATACCACCACACCTGTCCCTAACCCTACCCTTAAACTTACCCACACCACCACACCTGTCCCTAACCCTACCCTTAAACTCACCCATACCACCACACCTGTCCCTAAACCTACCCTTAAACTTACCCATACCACCACACCTGCCCCTAACCCTACCCTTAAACTCACCCATACCACCACACCTGTCCCTAACCCTACCCTTAAACTCACCCATACCACCACACCTGTCCCTAACCCTACCCTTAAACTCACCCACACCACCACACCTGTCCCTAACCCTACCCTTAAACTCACCCATACCACCACACCTGTCCCTAACCCTACCCTTAAACTTACCCATACCACCACACCTGTCCCTAACCCTACCCTTAAACTTACCCACACCTCCACACCTGCCCCTAACCCTACCCTTAAACTCACCCATACCACCACACCTGTCCCTAACCCTACCCTTAAACTCACCCACACCACCACACCTGTCCCTAACCCTACCCTTAAACTCACCCATACCACCACACCTGTCCCTAACCCTACCCTTAAACTTACCCACATCACCACACCTGTCCCTAACCCTACCCTTAAACTCACCCATACCACCACACCTGTCCCTAACCCTACCCTTAAACTTACCCACACCACCACACCTGCCCCTAACCCTACCCTTAAACTTACCCACACCACCACACCTGTCCTTAACCCTACCCTTAAACTTACCCACACCACCACACCTGCCCCTAACCCTACCCTTAAACTCACCCATACCACCACACCTGTCCCTAACCCTACTCTTAAACTTACCCACACCACCACACCTGCCCCTAACCCTACCCTTAAACTTACCCATACCACCACACCTGTCCCTAACCCTACTCTTAAACTTACCCACACCACCACACCTGCCCCTAACCCTACCCTTAAACTTACCCATACCACCACACCTGTCCCTAACCCTACCCTTAAACTTAGCCATACCACCACACCTGTCCCTAACCCTACCCTTAAACTGACCCACACCACCACACCTGTCCCTAACCCTACCCTTAAACTTACCCATACCACCACACCTGTCCCTAACCCTACCCGTATCCCACCTCAATATCAGCAAAGGTGTTTTGCAATACAATTTGAACACAGTAAGTACATTGTACTTATTTTTTGATGTAAGTACATAGTAGTTAAGGCCACCCAATATAAAGTGGGGCCTTTCTTCCTGAACAAATGCGCACCCGAGTCTGTGTTGCTTTCACATTCACGTAAAACGCGGGACAGTTCCAGTGCCACCTCCTTCAGAGTCTCGGGTTCGGTACCCTGTGTGCGCACCAAGCCCGCGATTGACAGCTTTTACATTAGCAATTTTTCATGCAAACCGTACCTCTTTTCGAACTAAAATGCCAATGACTATCTCACAGTGCATGCAGAGATAGAGCAGCATTTATTGCGAACCGATCGATCCGCCCTGAACAGTGCTGCGCTTCATCTGCACATATATTTATTTATTTTAAAAATTGAAGCGATTTTCATAATTTCACAAAGACAAATCTCGATTTTGGTTTAATTTCAGTCAATCATGCAGCCCTAGATTAACCTCACATGAGCACAAAACAAATTCTCCCTTCACTCAAACGAGCTCTGTCTCGCATGCTAATATGTATTGCATGCGTGCTACTGGGGTAAACATATTCATCGCACAATTTTTTTGCGACATATATGTCGCACTGTACAGCCATATTATCTAGTATTGTCACGTCTTTGGTCTCAGTACATGATGTCTTTGTCCAGCCTGCATCGCTACATACAAATACAAATATGGCATGGAAGCTGAGTGGGAGAAGTTTCTAGCCTAGAAATCTAGACGCACCCTGGCGGCAGCAAACTCTACATTGGCTTGCGAGTTTGAAAAACCAAACTCTAGTCAGGCCAATCACATTGTGTATAGAGTCGGCGGGCGGGCTTAACATAATGACAGTAGAGTTGCGGCGGTTCCACGTGAATTTTACAGGAATCTCTCCATCAAACTTTTCCACAACACACCATACGAGGAACACTCCCCCATGGACTCATTTACGTCGCTCTGACTACGTCACCTTCTTCGTTGCTCTGGTTGGTTGTAGCGCTATCCTGTTGCGTGTAGAGGGGATTTGAAGGACAACCGTTTATCCCCCCCTTGGATTGTGCCCTGCCAATGGTGTGTTCCCAGACCAATATCTTGATGTGGGTCTGGCATGTCAGGCCAAGAATTTTCTACATATTATTCTGAAAATTACCAATGCATTTTGGCTTGAGAGCCTTCTTCGGGTAACATTTTTCTTTGTGATGTAGAAATTCATGCCAAGGATGAGGATGTTTTCTTATTGGGTGATTGTTTCATCTTGATCATTAACCTTCTAACCAATTAGTATGATGTCTTGAGTGTAGCATGTCAGCTGTTGTTCATTTTCTTTGTATGAGTAACTCAGTATGGAGATGTTTTCTTACAATGTTCATGCATTGTGTCTGTTGTTTACCCTAAAGAAGGCTCTCAAGCCGAAACGTGTAAAGCTTCCTTTACCACAAGTGTTGCGGGATCCCCTTTTTTGCACTTTTTATATTGTCTGCTTCGATGCACCTTGTGAGCTGGTAAAGTTGTTCCAGATCCGGCTATGGGCTGTGACAGAAATCATGACTCTTATTAGTTTTCCCAGAATGATGAAAAAGACATTAGAATCCCTCTCTGTAAAAAAATCCATTGACATGATATCAATGTTAGTGTCAGTCTAAACAGACACATCAAGAGCTGTTCATTAAAAGTAAAATGGTTATTGCAACACAATTTTACACTAAAAATTAATCTTGGTGTTCATGATGTGCATGAGATACTTAAAACCACACTGAATCTCTGGAGCAGGTTTAAGTGCACTTTACGGGTCACACCACTAAGAAGACATGACGGGAATCATGGAAATAAAGTGTTGTACACAACAAACACCATAATTGTAGGAATTAGGAAAAAGTCACTCCTGACAGCATGGTTTATCTGTTTTCTGGGATTTTATAAACACAGGCTATTCATAGATTTAATGTGCTGCTGAACAGTGCCAAGAAACAGTCCACCACATCCACATACATGCACACACTGTTAAGGCCATTGTTTAAGCCCTTCAGCTGAGTCGCCACTTCATTGGCCAATCAGAAACAGAGTCATGACCCCAGACACACATATACACAAACATGCAAACTCAACACATTTAAGCCACAACGCTTCAAATTAAAACATGTTCACTCAGCTACAAGAACAGCTTTGTGAACTGGGGCATTATCCTGCTGGAAGTAGCCATCAGAGGATGGGTACATGGTGGTCATGAAGGGATGGACATGGCCAGAAACAATGCCCAGGTAGGCCGTGGCATTTAAACGATGCCCAATTGGCACTAAGGGGCCTAAAGTGTGCAAAGAAAACATCCCCCACACCATTACACCACCACCACCAGCCTGCACAGTGGTAACAAGGCATGATGGATCCATGTTCTCATTCTGTTTACACCAAATTCTGACTCTACCATCTGAATGATCAACAGAAATCCAGACTCATCAGACCAGGCAACATTTTTCCAGTCTTCAACTGTCCAATTTTGGTAGCCTTTTTGTAGCCACTTTTTCCTATTTGTAGTGGAGATGAGTGGTACCCGGGGGGGTCTTCTGCTGTTGTAGCCCATCCGCCTCAAGGTTGTGCGTGTTGTGGCTTCACAAATGCTTTGCTGCATACCTCGGTTGTAACGAGTGGTTATTTCAGTCAAAGTTGCTCTTCTATCAGCTTGAATCAGTCGGCCCATTCTCCTCTGACCTCTAGCATCAACAAGGCATTTTGGCCCACAGGACGGCCGCATACTGGATGTTTTTCCCTTTTCACACCATTCTTTGTAAACCCTAGAAATGGTTGTGCGTGAAAATCCCAGTAACTGAGCAGATTGTGAAATACTCAGACCGGCCCGTCTGGCACCAACAACCATGCCACGCTCAAAATTGCTTAAATCCCCTTTCTTTCCCATTCTGACATTCAGTTTGGAATTCAGGAGATTGTCTTGACCAGGACCACACCCCTAAATGCATTGAAGCAACTGCCATGTGATTGGTTGATTAGATAATTGCATTAATGAGAAATTGAACAGGTGTTCCTAATAATCCTTTAGGTGAGTGTATATTTGATAGATTGCAACTTCATTATTACAATATTTATTAAAATATTTAAATACATGGCATACAAATTTCAATAGAAATTACATGAATGTATATTTTATTTCACCTTAATGCTTGTACAATTATACAATTGCATATAAGAGTTTACTTAAGTCCTACTTAAAGGGATAGTTCGCCCAAAAATGAAAATTCGGTCATAATTTACTTAATTTTTCCAAACCTGTATGAGTTTCTTTCTTCAGTTGAAGAAGATATTTTGAAGAATGTCGGTACAGTTGACGGCACCAATTGTAGGACAAACAAATACCATCAACTGTTTGTATACCAACATTCTTCAAAATATGTTCTTTTGTGTTCCACAGAAGAAAGAATCTCATACAGGTGTAGAACAACAGGGTGAGTAAATGATGACAAAATGTTCATTTTTGGGTGAACTATACCTTTAAGTGGGTCAAAAAAGCACTTTAAAGTGCAGCTAAATGTATGTAATATACATCTAAACTATAATACAATATAAATATAACATTCAAATTACACTTAAGTACATTCTTTTAAAATATATTAACTCTGTATTAAGTACTCTTTTTAAAAGAAAAGTGTACTTCTTTTTCACGGGCAGCCATTGATTTGAGCTCCACGCTCGCAGACATCATCAATCAAGCATCACTGTGTTTATATCCCTCTGTCCACTCCCCTCTCTCCCAATGAAATATAACGCTCTAAAAGCATTAGCCAAGCAGCTCTTCTTGCACCAAGCAGTCTGTTCGCCTTAGCTGGCTTACCCTACACTTTCATCTGTGTGTGTGTGTGTGTGCTGAACACAGCAGTCTCCTGTCCTGCAGTGCTGAACTCTCAGAACAGAACACAATTTCACCTCAACAACAGAGCACTCGAACAGCACTGAGCCGGTGCTTGTCTTTGTAAACTCCCGGCACAATGCTACATAGTTGTGGGTGGTTGTCAGAGCATTGCAATGCAGTTGCCAAGGTGGTCTGTCCGAGTGATTTTAAAATCAGCAAGGAAATGAAAATTCTTCCTATATTTTTTATCTTATTGTGAACGATACATCCAAGCATACGTTTCATTTTTTACATTATTTTTGGGCTCGCACATATTAATCAAAATGTCATAACTTGATCTTTGATCGTTTACGAAAGCACACATTTACATCTGTATCCATCCAATCAACGACTGATGACAGAACTTCGGCCCTGTTTACACCTGGTATTTTAGATGTGTTTTGGTCGTTCGGATCACAAGTGGATGACACTAAATACAGGTGTTAACGGGATCTAAAACGTTTCGAGCTTGTCCACTTTCAACCACTTCCAGAGGTCGTCGAAAACGAAAACACATTCGACCGGATAGCTTCCATAGTGTCGAATGCTTTCGAAACAGCCGCAAAAGACGCCTACTCTCCGCCTACTGACTTAATGCAGAAAGACACTTTTCCTAGACTGAAGACCCAAGTTTGGTTTGAAGACAAAAAACCCAAGCACAATGTTCTCCTCAGAGCAGAAACGAAAGCTGATGCTCTCTGTATGTTTTTCCATCGTCTCTGGTTGCATTCATATGTATATAGCATGAGCTTATTTTGTCCATTAAATCGAAAGAATTCCCATACAAAAAAACCATACATTTACCCACCCATAGACCCTCCTCTCAAAGAAATCAGGACAGAAGAGGTTGAAAGTGGACAAAAGATATAGATTAAGGCACCAGGTGTGGTGGTATGATTAACTTTAAGGGTAAGGGTTAGGTGTAAGAGAAGTGTAATTATAAATGTAACTACAGAAATTAATTACGGGTGTAATTACTGTAATTAAATAATTAAATGTACTTACATTTTTAAAATGTAAGTACAATGTAAAAATATGTATTCACACACATTAAGTGCATTGTATCAAATGATTCATTTAAATGTTATTACATAGTAGTTAAGGCCACCTAATATAAAGTGGGTCCAACAGTTCTCTTTAGCAAAGTATATAGCACGCACAACAATGCCAATATAACAAAATGGTGTTTTCAAGTTGATCCACTTTGGGAGAGCTGAGCGTTTTCAAAAAGCTCCATCTTCGTTGACAAAAACGCTGTCTCAATGTGGACAAAAATAGAGATAAAAAATATGTGTCTTCACACGAAAACACCAGGTGTAAACGGGAATGTGTCTACCTCGTCTACTTGTGATCCGATTGACCAAAATGCATCTTAATATGGATCTATCCTAATGGACAGAACTGCCCACCCTACATTTTTTTTTCCTTTTTAGATCTTTTCAGAAGAAAATATCTGTTGCTACTTCCATTTCATCACGACTAAGGTTTTGTGGGTGTTTGCTATAGGTCATTGGTAGGGTGTGCTGGGTGATCGTTATTTGGTTACCAACTAACTACTTACTAAATATGATCTATCATTCATGTTTGTCCCATTAATAGGACAAAGTTTAATCATTTATAGTTCAAATCCAAGTAGGGTTATATCTCAGCAAACACCACTAATGACTGACTGCAAGAGACTCTCTTGTTCTCATTGTCTCTGTCTTTGTCTCTCAAATAATCTCTCTCAGTTAGCAGTAGATTAAAAATGCATGAGCGTTCTCTGGTTCCCTGCTCGAATCCTCATGGAGCCTGTGGCCATGCGAGTGTGTGCGTCCTGCCTAGGTTAGTCATGGTACCCCCCAGCCGTGGAAAACAATAAAGAAGGAATCATGTTCTTTTCACTGGAACTGTTTCCATAGGTGTTTTCATTTCCTCTCTCTATCAAAGCCGAACACCCTTCAGAGAATCCTGACAGATGCAAACACCCATAAGAAGGAAACATCTCAAATTATATCTCTTTAATATCTCAACTGTTTCACTAGACCTAGAGATAAACAAAGAGTGAAGGGAGACTTTAAGTCAAGTCGACTTGTCTCCTGAGGAACAGACACTTGTGACCTCATGTGTTCCCTAGAGATTCAAAAGAGATCTCAACAGTGTCTCGAAAATATTACCATTTACAGTTATTATAGTTTGCAATTAAACGTCAGGGGACATCTTCTCATGGAGTTCTTCCAAGATCTGAATGATCCTTACACATTAACTGTATAACTTTTCACTATATTTCAACGATTGACTCATTTGTGTCTGTTTTTATTTATTTTATGGAATTTAGGAGAAACATCTGAGAACTGAGCTGTAAAAGAGCAACCTTTGAGCAATCACATAGGTTCAGATAAAGATGTTTGAATGGTTTTCATTTGTCTGATTGATGTTAGATCCTCTTGCGAGAAGCTTCCAGTAAAAAGTGGGGGGAATAACGATCAGTCATGCAATTTCATGTGAAATGTGGATTAAAGTGCATTTCACACACCATTTGACTGCACATATGTTTGGAGTAGAACTGTGGGACTGTGCTCACTTCTTTTCGAGATCAATGGGAGCAATTGAGAAGCAGTTTCAAAGGGTTGGGTGTCTCATTTCATCAAATAACATAAATCATGAAAGCATAGATATGCTCTCAAGCGTCCCTAAAATAAAGTTGACTGACTACAGACTAATCGAAGCATCAAATCCAGCAGAAACAGCTAGAGCAGGTGTTCTGGTGAAATGTAAAATACATCCAAACTCTACAGATGTTTTATAGACCTTCATATGTCATAGGAGAAGTTGGGGAACACAAATGTCTTACCATTTCTACAAGAAATGTTAAATTCTTACTTACTGTCTACAGTACACTGCTTTGAAAAACATACAGTGCAACAACAACATTCTTGATGTGAATGAACCTTGTAAATGTTAAGTATATGAAATATTCTTTTGCATGGTGGCATGCCTTCTACTCGTATGATACTCTAAATGTGGTTGTGCAATCAGAACGCCAATGAAGGTTTTGATCATGCAATCTACTTTCATAATAATTATTCTCTATAATCCACTCAAAAATAGGCAGAAAATGAGCACTTTAGTTATCATTAAATAGATATTTTTGAAACACTAATCCTATTCCTACCGCTAAAACTAACCATAGCCATTTTTAAGAAGATATACAGAAAAAAACAGTTATATCATACACAGGCAAGTGTAATCACAATAATTCATTTATAGCGAAAATGTCAAAAAGCAGTAAAAAAAAGTAGTCTGAATGACGATGTGTTTGATTCACAGGCCTCTCTGGTGGTGTACAATAGTTTTGTGTGAGATACAGAGCAGAATTTAAAGGGATAGTTCACCCAAAAATGAAAATTAGCCAATGATTTACTTACCCTCAAGCCATCCTAGGTGTATATGACATTCTTCTTTCAGACGAACACAATTGGAGTTATATTAAAAAATGCCCTGGCTCTTCCAAGCTTTGAATGGCTTATTCGTTTTTGAAGTTAATTAAAGTGCATATATCCATCATATAACTGCTCTACACGACTCCGGGGGGTTAATAAAGGCATTCTGAAGCGAAGTGGCGCATTTGTGGAAGAAAAATATCCGTATTTAAAACTTTATAGACTAAAATAACTAACTTCTGGCGGATCGCCATACGCATCGATTTACGGCGAAAGAGTAACCCTTGACGTAGCCTATAGACGAACGTGTAAGAGCAGAGGTCTAATTCACACTGGTCATGAGTCTAAAACGAGAATTTTTAAAGAGAGATGACAGATGATTTAGATATAAGAGAAGAGGGGCTTGAGTTTGTTGTCCAGCCCTATCCACGAGAGGCGTCAAAGCTTGCGATGCTCTTATACGTCGCGTCAGAGTTACTCTTTTGCGTAAGTCGACTTGCGTATGGCTTTCAGCCAGGAGTTAGTTATTTTAGGCCTTTATTAACCCCCCGGAGCCGTGTGGAGCAGTTATATGATGGAGAAATGCACTTTTATGGATGGCTTGGGGGTAAGTAAATAATGGGCTAATTTTCATTTTTGGGTGAACTAACACTTTAAGTGCAATACGATATTGCCCTGTGGAAAATAAAGTGCCACTTTTCACTGACTGGTCATCTTTTGTGCTTCCATCCATCCATACATCCACTCTTTCTTTGTAGAGTCACAGGGACTTAAAACCTGCTTAAAACCTAATTCTTTTTTTGTGCTTCCATCCATCCATCCATCCATCTATCCATCCCCTTACTCTGTAGGGTCACAGGGACTTAATCGCTGAGAATCATATTCAGATATACTCCATGAATGTTTCCACACGGTTTCGTCTCTGCTCTTTGCGGATGACGTTGTCGTGTTGGCCCCTTCTAACCAGGACCTCCAGCATGCACTGGGACGGTTTGCAGCCGAGTGTGAAGCGGCTGGGATGGGGATCAGCACCTCCAAATCCGAGGCCATGGTCCTCAGTCGGAAAAGGGTGGCTTGCCCACTTCAGGTAGGTGGAGAGTTCCTGCCCCAAGTGGAGGAGTTCAAGTATCTAGGGGTCTTGTTCACGAGTGAGGGGAGGATGGAACGGAAGATTGACAGACGGATCGGTGCAGCTTCTGCAGTAATGCGGTCGATGTACCGGTCTGTCGTGGTGAAGAAAGAGCTAAGCCGTAAGGCGAAGCTCTCGATTTACCGGTCAATCTACGTTCCTACTCTCACCTATGGTCATGAGCTTTGGGTCATGACCGAAAGGACAAGATCCCGGATACAGGCGGCCGAAATGAGCTTTCTCCGCAGGGTGGCTGGGCGCTCCCTTAGAGATAGGGTGAGAAGCTCAGTCACTCGGGAGGAACTCGGAGTAGAGCCGCTGCTCCTCCACATCGAGAGGGGACAGCTGAGGTGGCTCGGGCATCTGTTCCGGATGCCTCCTGAACGCCTTCCCGGGAAGGTGTTTCGGGCATGTCCAACCGAGAGGAGGCCCCGGGGAAGACCAAGGACACGCTGGAGGGACTATGTCTCCCGGCTGGCCTGGGAACGCCTCGGTGTCCCCCCGGAAGAGCTAGAGGAAGTGTCTAGGGAGAGGGAAGTCTGGGCATCTCTGCTTAGACTGCTGCCCCCGCGACCCGGCCCCGGATAAAGCGGAAGAAGATGGATGGATTCCATGAATGTGCGCATATCTCATTTAAATGCATATATCACCTGTGGCACGTGGTAAATGGTGACAAAGCAGACGAAAGCCAATGAGCATTTCATAAACAGTAACTGCCATAAAATGTATTGTAAAGTCTCCTTGTGGCAAATTTTGAATTTGTAACTGTTTACGATCACTACTGAGGATGGAGATGAAGATTGTTGAATAAAGGCTTGAATTTGTGTTTAATACTCACATGGATTCTGAAGATTTGGATTACTGCATATATTTGTTGTTGTATTTGTTGTTGTATTTTAAAGTCATTGTTTGATTCACAGCATATTTATAAAATGCCTTTTGTGTCCCATGTAAATAATATTATTACATGAATTAGTGTTAAATATTTACAGAATTGTTATTCATTTTAAGGTTTTAAAGTGTACTCTTGCTTAACATCATGCATTCTTTGAAACAAATTTGCACCAGAAGTCACACAGAACAGAATGAAATCTCATAATTTCAGATTTAAGTATGCTAAATTAATCAGCTAATTAATTCTTTCTTCAGTCACATTTTTTTAAAAGTTTTTTTTAGGAAAACATTCCAGGATTTTTCTCCACATAATGGATTTCAATTGCAACCAACGGTTGAAGGTTCAAATCAATGCTGTTTCAAAGGGCTTCAGAGGCTCTGCACGATCCCAGCCGAGGAATAGGGTCTTATCTAGCGAAACCATTGGTCATTTTCGAAAAAAAATAAACATTTACTTTTTAACCTCAAATGCGAGACTTCAGTGTTGTTATTTTTCATAACGAATGACATCATTATGTTGGAAAGGTCACGCACGTGACATAGGTGGAAGTTTGAATTTTATCGATTTCGATTCTTATCGATTCCTAATTTAGATTCCAATAGGGTAAAAAAGAAAAACCTTAGATATCATTCACATTTATTATTAGGCTATTATTGCAAAACATTTCTGCTGAATACCATGAACAAAAATAAACAGGCTAGCAACTTTTGCCTATAGTTAAAAAACAAATAGTTTTACCGTTATTTTTGTAACGGACGTTTGATTTAGTCTTTGCACATTCGTTTTAACACTGGGTCGCTACTTGCACATACGTCACGTGCGTAGGCATGTGCCGGTATCAAATTTTCATGTAGCGATTAATTGCTGAAGCTTTAGCTCAAAATGGGACTAAAGTGTGCATTTTATGGATTCCCGAACGCCGGCGCTACGTCATATTCTCGCGCATGCGTCGTGACGGTGCTTTGTGAGTTCACGGCCGAGGCCTACACAGAAGACAAGAACGTGTGGAATAAAGTCGTTATTTTTATTATTTTTTTCGCTCAAAAACTATTGTCGTCGCTTCTTAAAATTATTGTAGAGCCACTGTAGTGAGACTTTGTAACGACGTTTTTAGTTAGTGCCTTTTATGGGTCTTGAGAGTGTAAATGTACTGAGTGTCAATGGAGGCCTTTCTCAGCATCAGCTTTCAACAAAAATATCTTCATTTGTGTTCCGAAGATGAACGAATGTCTTACGGGTGTCGAACGACATGAGGGTGAGTAATTACTGACATAATTTTCATTTTTGGGTGAACTAACCCTTTAAGTCATTTTCCTGCATTTCTAGTGAGTGCTTATAGGTGACTGGCTTAAAATGAATGCATATTAAAATTTGACAGGAAAACGTATTTTACCATCATTACACACATCACCTCTAAAGAAGACTGATTTATCACCAAGCCTGCATGTAGGTGAGAAATGCAGTTGAACTCTGCAGGTGTAATCTGTCATCGCGCATCAGAAATAAAGAGAATGGCTGAATAGAGCAGCATCTTTATCAGTGGAGCGCAGATGCAGACTCACAGGTCTCCAGGGAATAGGTCCATCAATCCATCTAAAAGCCTCATTCAAAGCAGAGGATCAGCTAATGAGATCTGACTCCATTAGCCTGCAGTGCTAAGTGTCCATCCATGCTTACGTAGCGCAGGAACAGACAGCGGAAATGGGGATCCCTCTCACTAAACCTCATCTCCCTCAACGTCATATCATGACTCTATAATCCACTCAAATCTGCTCTCACTCGCGCTATAAACCCACCGCCTCAAACCGGCCAATTAGCCATCTGCCACACTTCAACTGCGTGTGTGTAGGGGAAGGGGGTTACTTAGTTTGAGTTAATGGAAAACTGAAAAGATAAAATTGCCCCAAAAGTGACTTAAAATTATCCAGGGACATTCACCTAATTTGTAAAATGTGGGCGGGGTTTGCGTTTGGGTTCGTTGTTCTTACTTCAAGATACATTTACTAAATCAAGATGCATTTACTCAAGAAGAAAATGACATAATTCTTGTTTTCTGCTAAATTTAACTTGTGAGTTTATGCTTAAAACAAGAAAGAAATATCTGTCAATGGGGTAAGAAAAATAAACTTAATTCAAAGGGAAAAGATGTTTTTTCTTACCCCACTGGCAGATATTTTTTCTTGTTTTAGGCATAAACCTTTTTCAGAAAACAAAACTTCATATCTTGAGCCATTTAAAAATGTTTAGGTATTTGTACTGGAAATGTAAGATCATCATTTTTGCAGTGTGTAGACAAGAATTCTAATGTGTGTGTGTGTGTCAGCTAAACAAAAGTGTGTGAGAGACAGATGGAGAGGTAAAGACGTTAAAGGCATGGAAAATGCAAACTGGAAAGCAGAGAAAACCACAAGAAATGAAAGGCAAAGGAGGTGATGTGGCAGACAGACACACGCTGGCCGGGAGTGGAGTGTATTGTGTGAGCATCATGCTCTATTGTTCTTCCTCACACGAGCAGGGCACCAGCAGTGTGGTGTGTGAGTGAGGGGGTGTGCACACACAAACACACACTTTGGCAGAAAGCCAAGGCTTTTTTCCAGCACCGGCTGTGCTGTGTATCCTCTAATCAGTCTGAATCAGACTGTGGCATTGTAGGATTTTATCAGCAGTTTCCAGCCTTGTCTCACACACACATGGACACATCTAGAATAATTCAATCAAAGCATGCATTTTAAAATGTACTTTTAAATTTGTATTCTCTATCTCTGTCGCGTTCTGTTATTGTTTCAGTTTCGTTTTCATGCACTTTTAGTTTCTCAACATTTCCTGTGTTTCCCTTCAATTGTCATGGTTTCTAGCTTGTGTTCAGTCGTTGTCATGGTGACTCATTGTTTTTGATTTCATCCACGTGTTCCTTGTTTAGTTTATTTGTTAGCTGTGTATATGTGACCCTGGACCACAAAACCAGTCATAAATCGCACGGATATATTTGTGGCAATAGCCAACAATGCATAGTTTGGGTCAAAATTATTGATTTTTTATTTTATACCAAAAATCATAGTAAAGATAATGTTCCATGAAGATATTTTGTAAATATCCTACCGTGTGTATATATATATATATATATTAATCACGATTAATCACATCCAAAATAAAAGTTTGTGTTTACATAATATATTTGTGTGTACTCTGTATAATTATTATGTTTATATAAATATTCATGTATATATCGAAGAAATATTTGCATGTATATACTGTATACATTTATATAATTTATATTATATATAAATATAAATATTTTATATATAAATATAATATTTTTTTCTTAAATATATACATGCTTGTGTGTGTTTTTATATATAAATAATAATTATACACAGTTCACACACATATATTATGTAAACACAAACTTTTATTTTGGATGTGATTAATCGTGATTAATCTTTTGACAGCCCTAATATATATATATATATATATAAATGTATTATTAGTAGTTATATGCATTGCTAAGGAGTTTATTTGGACAACTTTAAAGACGATTTTCTCAATATTTTGATTTTTTTTTTTTTGCACCCTCAGATTCCAGATTTTCACATTGTATCTCGGCCAAATGTTGTCCTATCCTAACAAACCATACATCAATGGAAAGCTTCAGCTTTCAGCTTTCAGATGATCTCAATTTTTAGAAAATGTACCCTTATGACTGGTTTTGTGGTCCAGGGTCACATATTGCCCTTAGTTCAATTGACTCTTTGGCTGCATCCTGTAGAATTACAAATTCAAGAGAGTATATTGTATTTAGCATTTAAGGTATAGATCTGGGGTTTCCAGCAGGGGATTCATGCTGGGCCTGTTTTACAGTGAGCATTTGAGGTAAAAGATTGTTGAGTTTCTAGTAGGAGATTCCTGCCGGACCTGTTTTCAGACTCTCACCGTCGGTACCTCTATGCGTTTTGAATAGTTATGCTGATTAGGAGTAGGATTGGTGATACTCTGTTTGGGCGGTTTTCCCAAAACCTGTGTATTTAATTTACATGCTTTGTTTCAATCTCGATGTTCAATCTCGGTTCAATCTGAAATGTATATAACCTATCAGTTAGACTGTTTGAGTCTGACTGTTTTCGGACGACCTGCAGCACAGAGTGTTCTCATTAAAAGAATAACTTCTGTTTGAATCCCGAAGTCTCCTGGTCTTCACTTCTGAGTTTCCTACACTTTAGAAGAGAAAAGTTCACAACAATCCCTAAACTTAGGCAACTGACTTTGCAGACAGCGTTTGAGCATGAAGGTACCTCATGAAACTGATTTCAGACTTCTGAGGCAGCGTAACGGTTTAATGATCTACAACAAAATAGAGTGAGCTTTAGTGAAAAATAAGTAAATGTTTAATAACTACAATAGTAATTTATTGCTAGAAACGACATCAGAAGTGGAAAACGTTGGCCGAAAACTTACATTTACACACAAACTGACCACCAACTGCAACTTTCAGACGCCATCTTTCTTTTTCTAGCTCAACTGTCACTGAATGGAACGCATAGGATTGTTGGATATGAAAGGCAGCGAAGGATACATCTATGCTGCCTTCAAAAATCAATCAGATGAAGATATCTCATGAGACAGGAAGTGAAGCTAACATTGGATTTGAATGTGTCTTGATGCCTTAATACCTTGGAAAGCTTCCTCCGAAGGCAGCATTTTTAAGATTTCAGATGCAGCCTTTGTCTGTTATACCATAGATCTTTCTGAAAACTCAATTCTGATTGGCTGGAGGGTGTGCAATAAAATCATTTAATGCACAGGTAGTTCCGAGTCAGTTAAATCGCATCAGTGGTTCTTTGCCTCCATCTATTTTGAAAAAATGCTGTGCTTTTGAACTTTCTATTCATCGAAGAATCCTGAAGAAAAATAATGAAAGAAAAATTAAACAGCACAACTGTTTTCTACATTGATAATCATGACCGTAAGACTGGCGTAATGGCTGATGAAGATTCAAAATGTTAAAAATTCAAAACAGTTCTTTTAAATTGTAATAATATTTCACAATAAAACTGTTTTACTGCATTTCTATCCATATAGAAGCAGCTTTGGTGAGCATAAGAGACTTCTTTCAAAAACATTAAAACATTTTAACCACAGCTTTATCATTGGAATGTATATTTTTCATATAACAAAAGAATTATGTTGCTATTTTGCCCTTGTATATTTTTGGCAACAGGTCATTATGTCAATAGTAGCATTATAAAAGTGACTGGCCAACTGGCGAGTACACATTATTTACTTGCCAAAGCCAATTTCCACTTTTCTCTTCTGACTACACTGAGTGGAAACAGATCCTGATCTGCCAAAACCCAAACCAGGACTGCACCATGAGTACAGCAACACGTTTAGAGGAGCAAGGCTGATTCATGAATGCTTTAGGAACAAATCATATGGCACATGTAATAGTATGTTTCTCAGGAGATTCCATCCCTGCAATTCATTAAATGTTTATGGTGCTTATTGCCCTTTCTGAAAGTACAGGAGCAAAAGATGTATTAGGGCTCATATGATCTGCATGTCACATACTGCATCAATTTATTACACGCAATGCATCAATGTATACTGAAGAATCTACATTGTGTGTGTCTAAGTTTCCATGTTTTAGGGGGACATTCCATAGACATAATGATTTTTATACTTTTCCAAATGTATATTCTGTCCCCTTACACTAACCCTACCCATAAAGCTCCCATCACACAAAACTTTCTACGAAAAAACATAATTTAGTATGATTACACGTGGTCAAGAAATGTGTGGTATTACTATCATATATAGGCTACATGACACACACACTCTGTCTCTCTCTCGCTCTGCCTAGTGTCTTTAAAGGTCCCGTTCTTCGTGATCCCACTGTTCAAACTTTAGTTAGTGTGTAATGTTGCTGTTAGAGCATAAATAATACCTGTAAAATTATAAAGCTCAAAGTTCAATGCCAAGCGAAATATTTTATTTAACAGAAGTTCCCTTTCAAAGCCTACAGCGAACGGCCGGCTTGGACTACATCCTGGTACTTCCTTCATTAATGACGTCAGTAGAACAGTAGAACAGACTAACCTCCGCCCACAAGAATACGCGAAAAAGGGGGCGTGGTCTTGTTGCTGTCCCACGTGGAGAAGAGGAAGTGTCGCGTGGAGAAAAGGAAGTGTTGCGTTTGAGTGTGTTTGTCGCCATGTCGTCGAGACGCTGTTATTTTCATCCCGGAGTCAAATCACCTTTGTTTGGCTTTCCCAGGGACGCTGTAGAGATCATTGAGCGCATACATCTCCCGTTAAGAGGCGTGACTTTTACACGTGCGCTAAGCTGCTGTCCAATCACAACACAGGAACCGCTGGCACAATCAGAACTCGTTAAGTATTTCTGAAGGAGGGACTTCATAGAATAAAGGAACTCATCAGCCGTTTTTAGGACAGTGAGAACAGCGGTGTACAGATGAGTAAATTGTGTGCAAAATACAGTTTTTTTACACGCAAAACATGAACACATGTTATATTGCACACTGTAAACACAATCAAAGCTTCAAAAAAACACGAAGAACGGGACCTTTAATGCTCATTAGCTTCGCCTCATAACAAAGCTCTTGGACTTTGTTCACACTACGCATAAATTCAATTTGTTTTCAAATCCTAATTTCCAAAATGTTTAGGTCAGTGTATATAATGGTTATTGCATGAGTGAAAAATGTGACAGGCATTTAAGATGGTTTTTGTTGTGGTTTTCCAATAATCATTTTACTTCAGTGAAAAGTTTAACGACTGTTGGTTGTCGACTGTTGTCATGGGTTCATCATAAATCTTTCCAGTTAGTGGCACATATTTGCCAAAGATTTCACAAAAAAAAGGTTTGCCAGTAGTGGCAAAATGTCCATTGTTGCCAGATGTTTCCAGCAAACTTCTGCCAGGCATTTGCCATGGATTAACTACAAGTTTTGGTCACTGTCTGCAATAATGAATCAGATCATTTGCTCAGACAGTTCTCATCGTCAGCATCAGAACAATGTCAAGAGGATTAAGAGAGCATGACCACTACAGAGACACATAAGACAACATAAGCATCTGTAATTAAACATTCATATATACACTCATATGCAAAAGAAATTCACACGCTCATATCACAATTTATTACATAGTGAAAGCTACATGTGAGTACACACGAGTGAACTGAGACAGCTAGACAAAACTGCACTTTGTGCACGACATTGCAGTCATTTACTTGAAATTGGATGACTGTTTATTTCCAAAAATACCGAAATTCAATGTTAATCGGATTTCAAACCACATACAAATGTGGTTTGGATCGGGTTTGTACGATTTTTTTCTTTCTTTCAGTTTCAGCTCAGACAGCAAACAACTAAACGGATTTGAGTTGTATATGCCATGAAATCAGATTTTTGCTGCCTACTGAACAAAGCCTTAAATAAGCCCTGTCAAAAGAACATTGGATTTGCAAATCATCATCCTCATGGCCATCAAAGCCTGGCCAACCGCCACCCAATGTATTGATCAGATGACTGATTAAGTAATCAATTAACAACCACCTTAGAGAGGACAACAGAACCCAGATGCTTCACAAAAACACAATGGATGCATTTCAATGATCCATACAAAGACAGCTTTGCCTCATCTGGTGTTGTGAGCCAGTCACACACAGTCATATACTGTTTAATAAGCCGTGCTAAAAAGGACTTCAGAAGGAAGTAACAGCTTATAACAGGAAGGATAACAAAGGAGGGGTCCAAATATGGAAATCAACACAATTATTATGAGAGGAAAGAGGTTGTTCTCTCGTTTCTCAAAATCTAACCTCTTTATACCAAGAATAGCAGCCAAATCATCAATGTATTCTGAGCTGCGCTGACTCATATTCTTATGTGCCCATGGGGTCCGAGAGAAATTAATCAGTTATCTAATAAAACGAAGAACCATACTTGAGAAAAAAGAAGTGTGCTAAATTGTATTGAATGTGCACATGTATGTAAATAGTAATGGAATAAAAAGCCACTTGTGTATGTGTACTTAAATGCTTCGTCCCAATTCAGAATGTGCAACCCGTTCTCACTCCCAAAGCGTCGAAAAACGAAGCATGGTCAAGTGCTTTCCGCGTCACAATAAAGACGCTAAAGGCACCCCTAGGCGTCACTATATCGACGCGCTGAGTGCTCCATTCATTTCAATGAGAAACCTTCGGCGTCAGACACAGACGCGTTGGGCATGGGAACGTTATCGTCATGCTGATCATATATTGGGTTATGATTTTGCCATTATGACATGTTGGACTGTGATTCTCAATTTAATCAGCCAGCATCATTTTATTTACGCTATCTAGACACGTTTTAACATGTAACCCAACCCTATTCCATCCCTAAACCTACCCATGTGTGTGGTATAAAACGCAGATATAACAGGCAGAGTCGACTGCAGGCACAATTTATTAAAAAAATACAAATATTCCGAGGCCAAGCGATTGATTTGTGTGAAGGAAATCCCCAAAAGCGATCAGCGTCTCCATCCGCAGAAGATCACAAACACGTACAAATTCAAATATTGCCGCCCGTTACGTCAGTTTTCATAGTGAAATTTCATTGGCTCTCGTATGTCTCGTGACCAATTGCGTCATTACGTCAGCTTTGATTGTAAAATGTCATTGGTTCTCGTGTGTCTTGTGACCGAATGCGTCATGCTAAAGAGGCGTGTGTATTATTTGAATGAGATATGAATGAGTGCGTTAACGGAGCGGCGGGATCATCATCTCAGCGATTAAAACATTAAGATCAACTCTGCTCTTTACATGAAGACATCATGTGACTTCAGAAGACTTGGAATGCAATATGAGTTAATACTTTTATACTGTTGTTGGTAAGTTTTTGCAATAAATACCTGTGACTGTACTTGTATTTGCCTGTTGTGTGTTTTATATTGTTTAGGAGTGGTTAGGTTTAGGGTAGGAGTTGGGTTAGCTGCTCCAATATATAAAAGTAACCTTTAAATATGAATAAAATATAAATAAAATCATGTATGCTTTTACAAATGCAAAGAATAAAATGCGTCTTGATCTGACGCATTGGGTAAACAACTGAAATGAATGGAGCACTCAGCGCGTCAAAATAGTGACGCCTAGGGGTAACTTTAGCGTCTTCGTTGCGACGCGGAAGGCACTTGACCATGCTTCGTTTTTCGACGCCCTGGGAGTGGCGCACAGTGGCGCAATGAAGGCTGCCCCAATTCAAAGGCTCCTTCGAATGCGGATTACAAATGTGTCCTTTTTTCTTGGGCCATGAAGGATGGCTTACTCGAATATCTAACAATACAAATGTTTTTTTTTTTGTTTTTTTTAAATAACAAGCTAAAGCTGTTCAAATGTTGACATACCAATATAAGATTGTATAGATAGTTTTTACTCTTTATTATGTACATAAATGGACCTTGGTGAACATATTTAGACATTATTATATTATAGTATTATATTTAGACATTATAAATATATTTATTTAAAGGGGTCATGAATTGAGAAATCAACTTTCCCTTGAGCTTTTGATATATAAAAGGTCATGGTAATATAAGAATATCCTGTAAGTTTCAGAGCTGAAAACGTCCTAGTTAGTCAAAGAAAAGCTTTTATTGATAGCAGACTCAGCAAACGATCGATCTGCGAATGTGCGTGAGAGCTAAACCGGATTGAACTTCCAAGCAATAAAGCTTATGGCATGTTTCAAACATGCTGTGGCTTCTGGATCTGACAGGAATGATGCAACACACTTATGTGAGTAAAACATGTTTTTTATATGTGATAGTATTGCATTGTTACAGATCATTTGATATCTACTTATTATGGGACTAACTAAACATAACTTCCATGCTGTCACAGGCTGGAATATCCTTTGTATTTGAGGTGTTGTTGGTTCATTGTCCTGCGACTAAAACATGTATGGGCCAGAGCTTGCAATAAATAGTGAAAAATAAAGTATATTTTAGTGAACTATAAATGCGTGTCAGTACATTCAGCAGTAACCATATAAAGACAACTGAAGTAATTATGAAATTATAGATGTATTTAAAGAGTACTGATACGGAAATGAAAAGAATATACCTAAGTTATAATAAAGGAAAAAAAATGGAAAATGCATTATAATTGAAATTTATGTTACATTTAGATTGTTCCAACTTGAGGGAGAGTAAATGCTGACAAAATTTTCATTTTAGGGTATACTCTCCCTTTAAGTCCTACTTAAAAAGCAATCTAAATGTAACATACATTTCAATTATAATGCATTTTCCTTTATTTGCAATGAAATATCAGAAAACGTTCAATTCAGAACTTAGGTATATTCTTTAAAATCATTAATAAATCATTTCCGTATCGAGTACTCTTTAAAAAAAATCAGTTTTTTTCACAAGGGCACTCTATCTATAGCACTGTGTAGTAGGTTAATCTAACCATAAATACTGAATGCACATGCAGCGAGTGAGCCATGTGGCCGAGGGTATAAAAACCTCTTCAGATCGCTGAGTGTGGTGCTTGTGAATGGATTACTGTTCACTCAGCCACGTAACGTCTTTTCTCTAGGAGGGCAAACACCCACTGCAACTAGATGTGGCAGAAGAAAGATTTACGGTCCTATTCACTCTGTCCTCTCTCTTCCTCCATTATATCCTCCTGACTTTTTGTTGGCCCTAGGGGCAGGGGCTGCCAGGATGTATCTGTCTATCCATTGATGACGGCCGATGGCCATGTTCTGCAGATGTCCTCCCTTCCACTGGGTAAAACCACAGTAAAAACCCCTCTGCTCTTTGATACTACACCAGACCTCCAAACATCTGCAAATCATTGACGATAGATCGCAAAACCAATACTCTGCACAACTCAACAATGCCTTTATGATCATGCCTAAAAATAGCCTGCTTTGTTCTTTATTTGCTCTAAAGTTCTAGGTGAGAAAAAAGCCTCAGAATTGCTTATACATTGACATGGAACTCATTCTGCACCGATTCTGCTACAGACATGAACGATATCTAAATCATGCAGCTTGCTGAAGAGGTTTGCTATTACTTTGTGATTGGACTTACTTACCGAGCAGATGAAAAATCCCATCGACATGCATATATTGATGAGGGTTCAGAATATTAACACAATCTCATCATAACTATTTTTCCGTTTTCCTGAATTGGTGGCTAATTTAGCTATATATCTCATTATACAGTGAGGAAAATAAGTATTTGAACACCTGCTATTTTGCAAGTTCTCCCCCTTAGAAATCATGGCGGGGTCTGAAATTGTCATCGTAGGTGCATGTCCACTGTGAGAGACATAATCTAAAAAAAAAATCCAGAAATCACAATGTATGATTTTTTAACTATTTATTTGTATGATACAGCTGCAAATAAGTATTTGAACACCTGAGAAAATCAATGTTAATATTTGGTACAGTAGCCTTTGTTTGCAATTACAGAGGTCAAAGGTCTCCTGTAGTTTTTCAGCAGGTTTGCACTGCAGGAGGGATTTTGGCCCACTCCTCCACACAGATCTTCTCTAGATCAGTCAGGTTTCTGGCCTGTCGCTGAGAAACACGGAGTTTGAGCTCCTCCAAAGATTCTCTATTGGGTTTAGGTCTGGAGACTGGCTAGGCCATGCCAGAACCTTGATATGCTTCTTACAGAGCCACTCCTTGGTTATCCTGGCTGTGTGCTTCGGGTCATTGTCATGTTGGAAGACCCAGCCTCGACCCATCTTCAATGCTCTAACTGAGGGAAGGAGGTTGTTCCCCAAAATCTGGCAATACATGGCCCCGGTCATCCTCTCCTTAATACAGTGCAGTCGCCCTGTCCCATGTGCAGAAAACACCCCCAAAGCATGATGCTACCCACCCCCCCCCCCATGCTTCACAGTAGGGATGGTGTTTTTGGGATGGTACTCATCATTCTTCTTCCTCCAAACACGTTTAGTGGAATTATGACCAAAAGGTTCTATTTTGGTCTCATCTGACCACATGACTTTCTCCCATGACTCCTCTGGATCATCCAAATGGTCATTGGCAAACTTAAGACGGGCCTTGACATGTGCTGGTTTAAGCAGGGGAACCTTCCGTGACATGCATGATTTCAAACCATGACGTCTTAGTGTATTACCAACAGTAACCTTGGAAACGGTGGTCCCAGCTCTTTTCAGGTCATTGACCAGCTCCCCCCGTGTAGTTCTGGGCTGATTTCTCACCTTTCTTAGGATCATTGAGACCCCACGAGGTGAGATCTTGCATGAAGCCCCAGTCCGAGGGAGATTGACAGTCATGTTTAGCTTCTTCCATTTTCTAATGATTCTCCAGCAGTGGACCTTTTTTCACCAAGCTGCTTGGCAATTTCCCCGTAGCACTTTCCAGCCTTGTGGAGGTGTACAATTTTGTCTCTAGTGTCTTTGGACAGCTCTTTGGTCTTGGCCATGTTAGTAGTTGGATTCTTACTGATTGTATGGGGTGGACAGGTGTCTTTATGCAGCTAACGACCTCAAACAGGTGCATCTAATTTAGGATAATAAATGGAGTGGAGGTGGACATTTTAAAGGCAGGCTAACAGGTCTTTGAGGGTCAGAATTCTAGCTGATAGACAGGTGTTCAAATCCTTATTTGCAGCTGTATCATACAAATAAATAGTACAAAAAAAATATTTATTGTGATTTATGGATTTTTTATAAATCACAGTGGACATGCACCTACGATGACAATTTCAGACCCCTCCATGATTTCCAAGTGGGAGAACTTGCAAAATAGCAGGGGATTCAAATACTTATTTTCCTCACTGTATATCAGATCTGCTTTCTTCCAGTGATGGTTATGTTTGGAGGTTAACCTTCATGCTTACTTTTTTCTAAAAATCATGTTTTCAAACGATGAATTCATACACTCTCAGAAGAAAAATGTGCAGCAATTTTACATTTAAAGATACAACAGCTTCTCACTAGGGCCGTACCCTTAAAAGGACAACTTTGTACTTTGTCAACCCCTAAAAGGTTCATAGTACCTTAAGGTGCTGCTCTAAGGTACTAATATGTACTTTTTAGGGCTTAAAATGTGCAAAGATGTCCTTTTAAGGGTACTACCCCAGTGACAAGCTTTTGTACCCCTAAAGGTACAATTTATACACCGAAATGAACACCTCGTAAATAACAGTAAAAAAAATAAATAGTTTTGTTTTCCCATGAAATCTGGGTGAAATATCACAGGGACTTCATTGTGGCCACCTAGAACACCCTTCAAACCACATAGAAACGCCCTGGCAACCACCAACAACAGCAAAATCTACTTAAGAATGAAGGAAATCTTAGAAAATGTAATGTGGTGACATTTATGCTAAATTAAATTATGCTGGGTCTTGAAATAAGTCTTTATTAATCGATAATCTGCTACTGTAATCGTAATTGTGTGTGAAATGGAATAAAGGTTGTTGCTGTTTTACTGCCGTTCATTTCAGCTTCAGTGATTTGTATGTATTGGTACGTGTTTTGAGTTGTGCAAATATGTAGGTAGCGGCACGTTTTTCCAATGAGCCTGTGTTTCTAAAATCTAGTTCAGTCTGTCCATATTTCAGGATTTTTCTTTCAGCTGTTGGTGGGTTTACTCGGAGACTGGTTGTTAATTATCCGACTGTCCTTGCAGATATGACCTTCAGCTCAAAAACTGAGATATTACATGCACACTTCCTCCAAAAAACCTCACCTTGAACCTCACTCACATTGACAAGACAGAAAGAACGGCAGCACGTCTGTGTGGTTGAGCTAACAAGTGGAAGTTGTGTGATGCCATGTGTACATGTGTTTGCTGTTTGTGTGAGCGTATGAGAGAGAGAGAGTATAGTGTACCCGCATCCTGACCTATAGCCCACTGTGCAAAGCAGCAGGGTTTATGCATCACTCCTCAGCAGGGGTCTCCCAGCCTGGACCACTTACCTAAACATTAGCATTTCTTCCAGCCATTTCCTCTCTAAAACTCCAGAAGTGCTGCACATGATACAAGGTCTCGCCACTGTGCTGACCCAGTGTCCCCTTTTAAGTGCCAAGGGTTGTTGTGACATCATATGACAACTGCACTCAACTCAACATACACATTATAAATATTTATGTCCACTTTGCAAAGACAATACGAACAACATAAATTGTATGGGCGCATATGTTACAAGGAATTTGCGTGTTGTATTGTGCCAGACGCAAAATCAACTCCTGACTCCATGGCCTAAAGCCTCCCTCAAATTGGGGTTAAACATACATTACTTCTTGGCACATCCCACACTCACAAGCGCTGTTACACAGAGTGGACTGTTTGAAATTATAGCTTCTTCCCAATCACTGTCCCATGAGCCCAGCATGAAGCCCAGTTAAGTGCATGGAAATGACTGTGACTTGACACTTGATAGACTTATATGACAACAGACCAACATAAGAATAAACAACCACTATCCTGAGAAATAAGGCATGATAAGTTGCATGGCGCTGTTCAGGAAATATGGGATGGGCTGGCTTTTCAGACTAAAGCTCAGTGTAGCTGTCAGTCAAAGCAGGATCATGGTTCTAACGCTCAGCATCACCCATCACTCAAACGAGGACTTCAAGCATCCTTTTATCCCATTTATCCCATTAGCCTTCATCTTTTTCTTGAATCTTCTATTGAGTGTAGCATACATCTTTAGCATGGCTTTCTCAATTCATTTTCAATTTAGCGTGCTTAAAAACTACATTGCCAAGCAGCACCAAATAAATAACATATATGAGTAAAATACAATAATTAACCCAAGCAATTCAAACTTGCAGTGCAAATACATTAAAATGAGCAATTGAGAAATTAAAAAGTGGACTGATATATCACGAAGAGATAAACGTCATGAAGAAAGAATGCAAAACGACATTATAAGTGCACTAATAATTGTAATAAGGAGCCAAAACGCAGGCCTATCTATAGAGATCACAGTCTCTCCATCTCTCCTCTCATCGTACCTGTTTTGAAGAATGCATCCGTGTCTGGATCAGTGGGTCCGTCCTCCGCCGCTTCAGCAGGATTCATCTTTCCTCTTAGATCTCACAGCTCAGAATAACGAGAAATATATCCAGATTTAGCGCTCCATCATCTCTATATTTCTGTGTTTTGACTGCACAGCCCTCGTTCAGAGCGACAAAGCGCAGCTCTGCATTGCCTTCTATTGTCTCCAGATGCGCCTCTCCTCCTCCGATCGCTCTCTTCGCTTCTTACGAGTCGGTTCTTTTGAACTGGTTGGATCGATTCGTTCGCGAATTGGTCTGACCCGGTCGGAGCGCTCATAGGAGCGCTGCTCGATAGTAGTTTCGGTCTTGTCCGATTCGAAATGAGCCAAGAGCCGGTGAACACGATCCTCAGTGATTGGGGTTTCGGGTGATGTGATGAGTGGGGCGAAAGGAAGTGTGTTGCCGACGGTGTGCGGATAAAGTGTGACACGCGACAAAGAGATGCGAATAATATTTGATCAGAAACATGAGAGACATCCAAAAGATGTGCAATATACTATTTCTGCAGAAGTAAATAAGAGAATCATTATGTGTCTACACTCTAAAAAAAAGGTTCTATATGGCACCAAAAATGGTTCTTGGCTCGTAATCATAGGGGAACCTTTTTTAGTGCTATATAGCACCAATTTTGGTGCTTCAGTGGTTCTTCAGCGGTTCTTCAGAGGTGCTATATAGCACCTTAGTCAAAGAACCGGTGAAGAACCTCTGAAGAACCGCTGAAGAACCACTGAAGCACCAAAATTGGTGCTATATAGCACTAAAAAAGGTTCCCCTATGATTACGAGCCAAGAACCTTTTTTGGTGCCATATAGAACCTTTTTTTTTTTTTTAGAGTGTATCGTATTACCAACTTTCAAAGATAAACATAACTTCATGCTTCAACGTGAACGAGAACACATCACACAACAATAGCCTACTATATGAATTCATGTTACTTAACAGTTTAAACAAACACGCTGCGTATTTCCATGATTTGATATGTTGAACGCTTGCTTGGATGCGGGTGTGACGCAAAAGAACCGATGAATCGCTTTGGAACCGCCTCATTGAAATGAACAGTTCGAAAGAACCATTTAGCTGAAACGAGTCATTCCAGCTCAACACAAAGCGGTGAGCAGCGTGTGTGTGTGTGTGTGTGTGTCAGATGGGATGGAGCGCGATCCTGACAGTGAAAGCTGATGATGTCATGAATTCTGCATAATGTCATTGGGCTTGATGGTCACTCTTTCCCTCTCTTGTAAATGTTTCCTTAAAAAGTTAATGAGTTATTGTAGAAACATAAGCACGCTCATTTAGATGTCCCCTGGAGCGCGAGATCTGTTTGTGTGAGTGTAGGCTATTTTTCTAACAATAGAGCATAAGTGTGCGTGTGTGTGTGTGTGTGTGTGTGTGTGCCCTCCCTCTGTGAGATATCACGCCCCCATCACTTATGCAGTCTTTGGGCTATTGAGGCTATTGAATAATCATAAAGCTGCCGGGACATATGCCTATTTTCATAATAAATAGAAAGCACGTGTGCATCCATATTACTAAATTAAAACTATTTTATCACAGAGAAGGCAATGTCCTATGAAAACCCCACATGTGTGCGTGTAGCTATATTTCGTGTGCATATATATATATATACATACTGCAACAATGTTTGGTGTGCATTTGAATGTAGTAGCTATTTTGTTCTTTGATTATTTAGTTACACAAGTAGTTTGTTTCTGAGATACTTTCGAATCAAATGATAAGAAGAAAGACTGGTTATGGGGTGGAAATTGAGGATTTACTGGAAAATCGAGGATTTACTGCCCCCTGGCGACTGTCACACAATATCACAACTTAAAATATTTTCAGTGGTTATTAATGGACCCAGACTTCTGACAGACAGAAATACATTATGCATAGCTGTCAACATTGAACATTGAAAATAAGGGAGATTTCCCGGAATCCATCCACAAAATAAGGGATTTTTTTTTTACACGATTCTTACCCACAAACTTTTAAAAAAAATAGCACTAATCATTAACAGTCTAAAGAGTTTATAACTACACAATATATTTTGATTTTGGCCGTCAGCGTCCCTGATCCATCATCGCACATCACACTCATCTCTACTCTCCTTGAAGTTCACTTCCCGCTACTTTTTCCCTCTTCCTCCCGCCCGCCGCTGCAACTGTCTTCTTCTTCCTCGATAGTAGCCTAAGCCAGTGTTTCCCAACCTTTTTTCAGTCATGGCACCCTTTGAAAATGTTCTCCATTTTGTGCCCCCCCCCCTCGCATGCGTTACGCTATAGGGGTGTAACGGTACAGATTGCTCACGGTTCGGTTTGTGTCACGGTTTTAGGTTCACGGTTTCGGTACGGTTCAGTATTTGCTATGTTCAGGGAGAAAAGGAATACTGTCAAATAAAAATAAAGAAAATAATAAGAACAAATAATTTAAATACAAGCAGCAGCACAAATAAATACTATTGAGCAAAGATACTAATAAAATAAACTATGCTTTTCAGGTTTTTTTAGGCATACGTCTAACATTAGTTTTCAGGTACAGAAATAGATCAAATGTAAAATAACATTAGGGTGACCAGACGTCCCGAAAAATTCGGGACTGTCCCGAAATCTAAACTGTTGTCCCGAATCCCGAATCTGGCCATAATTGTCCTGAAAATTATACTAAAGCAAAATCTTGAGTAGTTATTGTCTGATAAGCATTAAAAACTGTCTGCGGAGGTTGAGTCGTCCATTGCATGTTTGACTGTATAAATTAAAGATTAATTCTATTAAACTTACAAAAGCTATTCAATCCAGAGCAGTGAGTGATGTCCTTGTCTTTTGTTGTTTGACATTAAACAGACAGCTGTAAAGGCTACTGCCCCTTTAAGACCTAATGCACGGATATGCGTCGTCTTTCTCGACTGTATAAAGTTTACTTAAGGCATATTCAGACTATGTCTGCTAGAATACTCATCAAGATGGACATGTTGACATAGTTTTTGTGTGAGTTTGTCCGTTCAAGAGCAAGACTTGAAAGAGAACTCAATATTTGCGCGCTGTGAGATGTGTGCGCGCTTTCGGATGAGTGCACAAAGACAGAGCGCGCGACTTCTCATTCGCGTCTTCTGGCACTACTACACCCGGGTAATGACGGCGAAAATGACTGGTCATATTCAAACATACGGCATGCAATGAACAAAGTTTACAAAGAGAGAATTATTTGAAAAAATATATATACTGTATATATTTGAAGGACTTTTAGACGGCACCCCGGTTGGGAAACACTGGCCTAAGCTGCTGTCTGTGTACTGCCACCTGCTTGACTGGAGGTCTAGCAACCCAAGTGCAAGCCACTTCACAGACACAGATAGTTGCTCTGAACACAATCAGAGCGTAAAAATACGGGATATTTTACGGGAAAATACTAAAACGGGAAGACAGCGGGAAAAGAGCTAAAATACGTGAGAAACCCGGAAAAAAACGGGAGGGTTGACAGCTATACATTTTGCACCTTGTTTTTTTTATGTATCAGAGGACATTTCGACTTAGAAAAGTGTTTGAATAATACAAATAATTAAAAATTCTGCTTTTACCTCTTTGTAGAGCAACATTAAACCCAATTCTGACTTTGAACGAATGTTTGCTATTTTTTTCTATACAGCAAACCTTTATTTAGGGCCATATGAAATTATAAGTTATCTTGATTACTTTCCATTTCTGTCTTCATTTATTATTTCCCTGTCATTATGTAATCTGTTCATTTTGGGTATTTATTGATTATATCGGTAACACTTTACAATAAGGTTGTATTAGTTAACATTAGTTAATGCATTAGTTAACATGAACTAACCATGAACAACCCCTCTGTTCAGCATTAGTTAATCTTTGTTCATGTAAGTTCATAAAAATCCAGCTGTTCATGGTTTGTTCATGTTAGTTCACAGTGCATTAACTAATGTTAACAAGATTTCAATAATGCATTAGTAAATGTCAAAATTAACATTAACAAAGATAAATAAATGCTTTATAAGTGCAGTTCATTATTAGCTCACAGGGCCGTTTCTAGCCATTCTGACGCCCTAGGCGAAATCCTTATTGGTGCCCCCAGTCAAATTTTAAAAAGCAACATTGGTATTACTGGTATTATTTAACAAATACATACATACATTCCAAATTATATTTGTTAATAAGGATTCAAATTAATACCAGTAATACCATTGTGTAGCCACACGCCTGTATAGCCCTAGGCCTATTATTTATATATATATATACATTATTTATATATATATATATATATATATATATATATATATATATATATATATATATATATATATATATATATATATATATATATATATATAAATAATGCAATCCATATATGCAATCCATAGTTGCTAAATTGTTCTCAGACATAACTACATAATTATTACGTGATATTATTACATTTCACATGAAAGTAATAAGATTAAATACTGATTCAGTGCGTTTTTTGTTACTCATTGATGCGTGAACTTCCCCTTTAAATAACGCAACACTTTGCCCTCTGTGTGTACGACACTGCTTGCATTAAGCACTATTAGAACTGAATGAATCGATTCAGCATTCAACACCATCCGTAAAGATTCATTAAATTTGACATAGTGATTTAATAAAGAATGTATTAATCTTGTGAATTAGCACATATTATGCCATTTTTAAATTGGCCTTTAAAGTTTTGTATGGGACAATTAGAAAATGCTCTGATCCTTTAACAATGCATTGGCGCAAAAAACGTTTGGAGGTGCAAGTAAGAGAAGAAAGCTTTATAGAGTCAAAATATAACTGCGCACTCATGAAATGATGAAGTAAGTGTGCAGTTATATTTTGCCTCTAACATACACACCGAGCAATGCTATCTGCCCATTTCACAGCGTGATTTCTCGACTACCGCAAATACTGCCCTAACAAAATACAGATTTGTGCACTTTTTACTGTACCTGTTTTTTAAATTGGCCTTTAGTTTGAATGTAGCTTTATTGTATGGTTAAAAAGCATTCCCTCTCTTTGATCTAATGGTGTTGTTGAGCGCTCCAAACGCAAACTTTTTTTTTTTTTTTTACAGTAATTGACAGTACTCTCTCTGATCCAATGGCAAATAGGAATCGTCAGATTGACAGTACTCTGATTCAATGTGGGAACTACTGGGGGCGGCAATAACATTTTAGGGTGGCCGTGACACCATTTACACACAAAAATCTAGTGCCAGATATGCGCTTATTGGCGCCCCCCTACTGATGGCGCCCTAGGCGACCGCCTAGTTTGCCTATGCCTAAAAACGGCCCTGTCAGTTCATGTTAACTAATGTTGTTAACTGATGTTAACTAACAAACCTTATTGTAAAGTGTTACCATATCTTTCATGCACGATGAAGAGAATGCACCAGATGGACCCACTTTATATTAGGTGGCCTTAACTACTATGTACTAACATTTTAATTAATAATTTGATACAATGCACTTATTGTGTACATACATGTCTTTACATTGTACTTACATTTAAAAAAATACCTGCATCTGTAATGAATTTCTGTAGTTACATTTGTAATTACATTGTTGACCCTTCACTTACACCTAATCCTATCCTTAAACTTACCCATACCACCACACCTGTCCCTATCCCTACCCATATCCCACCTCAATATCAGCAAAAGTGTTTTGCAAAACAATATAAACACAGTAAGTACATTGTACTTATTTTTTGATGTAAGTACATAGTAGTTAAGGCCACCTAATATAAAGTTGGGCCCACCAGATTAATATTTATTTACAAATACAAAGGAACATAAAGGAACAAACAAAGGGAACTAGATGAAAACAGGAGAACAGAATCTAATAATCAGTGATTAACCATGGCAACAAAAACCATAACACACGAATGATTAACCAAGGGAACAGTATGCCCCCCTCCCGGAAGGAAGCTGCATCCTCACACCATAAAATCCAAACAAAGTCCACTCTAGAAGAGGATGCAGAGTAGGCGGAGGGCAAGAAAACAGGGGAGATGACAGATGGAGAGACAAGGTGTGGAGATGGAGCACACCGAACAGCTCATATGTGGCGCAGGCAGCGTCTGACAAGGCGCAGCTGGAAGGAGAGCGCAAGGACGATGGCATCTGGTAGAGCTGAGGGAGGAGCCAAAGCGGATCCACTTGCTGGAGGACTGGTGTCAAAGGAGGAGCCGGGGCTGAAAGGAACCAGTAGAGGCAGGGCTGACGGACTGGCTGAATTTGGAAGAGTAGGTGGTAGAGGGAGGCTGGGAGGGAACTCTGAAAACACAGGAGGTGAACTTTGAACTGGGCTGGACCAGTGGGGGCACAGGAGAATTTGAGCTGGGCAGGAACTCGGGAGACACAGTAGATTTTGAATTGGGAAAAACCAGCGAGGGCACAGGAGACTTTGAGCTGGGCAGGGGCACAGGAGACTTTGAGCTGGGCAGGGGCACAGGAGACTTTAAGCTGGGCAGGGCCAGCGGGGGCACAGGAGACTTTGAGCTGGGCGGGAACTCTGAAGACACAGGGGACTTTGAACTGGGAAGAACCAGCAGGGGCACAGGAGACTTTGAGCTGGGCAAAACCAATGGGGGCACAGGAGAGTTTAAGCTGGGCAGGAACAGCGGGGCAACAGGAGACTTTGAGCTCGGCAGGACCAGCAGGGGCACAAAAGACTTTGAGCTGGGCGGGACCAACGGGGGCACAGGAGAGTTTAAGCTGGGCAGGACCAGCGGGGCAACAGGAAACTTTGAGCTTGGCAGGATCAGCGGGGGCACAAAAGACTTTGAGCTAGGCAGGATCTCTGGAGACACAGGAGACTTTGAGCTGGGCAGAACCAGTGGGAGCACAGGAGACTTTGAGCTGGCAGAACCAGTGGGAGCACAGGAGACTTTGAGCTGGGCAGAACCAGTGGGAGCACAGGAGACTTTGAGCTGGGCAGAACCAGTGGGAGCACAGGAGACTTTGAGCTGGGCAGAACCAGTGGGAGCACAGGAGACTTTGAGCAGGCAAGGACCAGCGGGGGCACAGAAGACTTTGAGCTGGGCAGAACCAGTGGGAGCACAGGAGACTTTGAGCAGGCAAGGACCAGCGGGGGCACAGAAGACTTTGAGCTGGGTGGGGCCAGCAGGGGCATAGGAGACTTTGAGCTGGGTGGGACCAGCAGGGGCACAGGAGACTTTGAGCTGGGCAGAACCAGTGGGAGCACAGGAGACTTTGAGCTGGGCAGAACCAGTGGGAGCACAGGAGACTTTGAGCTGGGCAGAACCAGTGGGAGCACAGGAGACTTTGAGCAGGCAAGGACCAGCGGGGGAACAGAAGACTTTGAGCTGGGCAGAACCAGTGGGAGCACAGGAGACTTTGAGCAGGCAAGGACCAGCGGGGGCACAGAAGACTTTGAGCTGGGTGGGGCCAGCAGGGGCATAGGAGACTTTGAGCTGGGCGGGACCAACGGGGGCACAGGAGAGTTTAAGCTGGGCAGGACCAGCGGGGCAACAGGAGACTTTGAGCTTGGCAGGATCAGCGGAGGCACAAAAGACTTTGAGCTGGGCAGGAACTCTAGAGACACAGGATACTTTTAGCTGGGCAGAACCAGTGGGAGCACAGGAGACTTTGAGCTGCGCAGAACCGGTGGAAGCACAGGAGACTTTGAGCTGGGCAGAACCAGTGGGAGCACAGGAGACTTTGAGCTGGGCAGAACCAGTGGGAGCACAGGAGACTTTGAGCTGAGCAGAACCAGTGGGAGCACAGGAGACTTTGAGCTGGGCAGAACCAGTGGGAGCACAGGAGACTTTGAGCTGGGCAGAACCAGTGGGAGCACAGGAGACTTTGAGCAGGCAAGGACCAGCGGGGCCACAGAAGACTTTGAGCTGGGTGGGGCCAGCAGGGGCATAGGAGACTTTGAGCTGGGCGGAACCAGCAGGGGCACAGGAGACTTTGAGCTGGGCAGGACCAATGGGAGCACAGGAGAGTTTAAGCTGGGCAGGAACAGCGGGGCAACAGAAGACTTTGAGCTCGGCAGGACCAGCAGGGGCACAAAAGACTTTGAGCTGGGCGGGACCAACGGGGGCACAGGAGACTTTGAGCTGGGCAGAACCAGTGGGAGCACAGGAGACTTTGAGCTGGGCAGAACCAGTGGGAGCACAGGAGACTTTGAGCAGGCAAGGACCAGCGGGGGAACAGAAGACTTTGAGCTGGGCAGAACCAGTGGGAGCACAGGAGACTTTGAGCAGGCAAGGACCAGCGGGGGCACAGAAGACTTTGAGCTGGGTGGGGCCAGCAGGGGCATAGGAGACTTTGAGCTGGGCGGGACCAACGGGGGCACAGGAGAGTTTAAGCTGGGCAGGACCAGCGGGGCAACAGGAGACTTTGAGCTTGGCAGGATCAGCGGAGGCACAAAAGACTTTGAGCTGGGCAGGAACTCTAGAGACACAGGATACTTTTAGCTGGGCAGAACCAGTGGGAGCACAGGAGACTTTGAGCTGCGCAGAACCGGTGGAAGCACAGGAGACTTTGAGCTGGGCAGAACCAGTGGGAGCACAGGAGACTTTGAGCTGGGCAGAACCAGTGGGAGCACAGGAGACTTTGAGCTGAGCAGAACCAGTGGGAGCACAGGAGACTTTGAGCTGGGCAGAACCAGTGGGAGCACAGGAGACTTTGAGCTGGGCAGAACCAGTGGCAGCACAGGAGACTTTGAGCAGGCAAGGACCAGCGGGGGCACAGAAGACTTTGAGCTGGGTGGGGCCAGCAGGGGCATAGGAGACTTTGAGCTGGGCGGGACCAACGGGGGCACAGGAGAGTTTAAGCTGGGCAGGACCAGCGGGGCAACAGGAGACTTTGAGCTTGGCAGGATCAGCGGAGGCACAAAAGACTTTGAGCTGGGCAGGAACTCTAGAGACACAGGATACTTTTAGCTGGGCAGAACCAGTGGGAGCACAGGAGACTTTGAGCTGCGCAGAACCGGTGGAAGCACAGGAGACTTTGAGCTGGGCAGAACCAGTGGGCGCACAGGAGACTTTGAGCTGGGCAGAACCAGTGGGAGCACAGGAGACTTTGAGCTGAGCAGAACCAGTGGGAGCACAGGAGACTTTGAGCTGGGCAGAACCAGTGGGAGCACAGGAGACTTTGAGCTGGGCAGAACCAGTGGGAGCACAGGAGACTTTGAGCTGGGCAGAACCAGTGGGAGCACAGGAGAGTTTGAGCTGGGCAGAACCAGTGGGAGCACAGGAGACTTTGAGCTGGGCAGAACCAGTGGGAGCACAGGAGACTTTGAGCAGGCAAGGACCAGCGGGGGCACAGAAGACTTTGAGCTGGGCAGAACCAGCGGGGGCACAGGAGACTTAAATCTGGGCGGGGCCAGGAGACAAAGGAAAACATCCACTCCCAAATAATTATAAAAACAGTTCAGAGAGGCCAACTGCAGCTCACCCTTAATGGAGGGAATGTGCGTGGGGCCTTCCTCCATGGCCTCATATCACACTAAAAATCCCACGGCGTCACACAATGTTGCCTGCTCACGCACCTGGTCTGACGTTTCACGAGGCTCAGGCTCCGGGGATATGAATGGTCTGGTCTTCCTTTCGTAATCTGGCTTGTACATCGCAGCTCCATCTACGGTGACATCTGGCATTTGCTCCATGCAGCGGGATGATGGCTGGCTGTGTTCTAGATGCAGAGGGAGGCTGATGTTCTCAGCGGGGCCGATGGCATATCTGATCCATTGTTCACCAGCACCCACTCCACAAACATAAAACACACATAAAAGAGTGACGTCGGCACTAAACAACCAATCACGTTCGATATGGATAGAGCGAGAGCTATAAATTTTTCCGCGGAGGAGCAAGAGCTTATTCTTCAGAAATATGAGGAATATAAAACTGTATTTCAAGCACGCAGTTTTGTCCCAAATGCAGTTTTGTCCCAAACAGAAATAAGATTATTTTCCTCACCCCATTGGCAGATCATTTTGCTTATTTTTGTATTTTATTACTCTAACTTCTAATTTTTCTGCCTCTATGTTCTGCAGTAGAGGGAAATGCAGTGTCCCTGTTGAAGCCAGCACACATGTGCACAGTCTCCCACACAGATGTCAGTATGCAACAGACAGAACACCATGAACATAACCTGCTTTATAACAGTTATACTTTACATTGGCCTACTTTTATTTATTAGGCGTCACGCAAATGATGAAGACACTCTGTCTGTGTGTTGTGATACAGCTGCTGAGGTGAATGCGCTGGGCTTTTTATTATGGCACACATTTGAATGCGTCATAAAAAAGTGACTGGCCCTTACACTTATCTTTTTTTATTGTAGGGTTTTTCACAACCTGCCCCAGAAACTGAGACCTCTACTTCAATGGGCTATAGGAGGAATGTGAACAAGGTAATTCTTTAAACCCTTGACCTAAATTAGTCAGTCCTAGTCATGCCATTTTTTATTTATTTATTTATTTAACCTCCAGAAAACTTTAAATGATTGTTTGTGGTGGAATTATATATATATATATATATATATATATATATATATATATATATATATATATATATATATATATATATATATATATATATATATATATATATATATTATTTATGCTGTATTTCCGGTTAACCCTCAAAAGACCTTCATATTACAGCCCTTAATTGGTCCTTCGTGGACACTTTTGGGCACGGGGGTCTGAGGTGTGACCTCAAATGTTTTTTTAAATAAATGTTATATCTACGGAGCCCCCCTAGTCCCACTTTGTCAAAAAAATTTATTATAACTATCTCTTGGCCTCAAGATATTAACTCGTGGCCTCAAGATAGTAAAGTGTCTGACACATGGACCCTTTGTTATTAAACTGGACCCTGTAGTGCAATACTTCACATTCTGTGCAATATTATCTGTTTTAATATTCAGTGTGCAATATAGTTTGCTGCAGTTCTGCTTCTATTTATTTACTAGTACTGTTCATCACAATTATGTTAATACAGTAATGTAAATCTTGTAGGCTGCATATCCATAGTTCTTTATAATTCTTCTTCATATTTTATAGCCTATATTTATACTTTTTACATGTATATACTTGTTTATTTACTAACTTCTATTATTATTTATATTCCTTTAAATGTCTTTATGTGCACATCAACTGTGACACAATAATTGTTCCCCGGGTTATCAATAGCATCAATAAAGTATTTCTGATTCTGTTTTTAAGTTAGCCTATAGTGGAGTGTGCAGACTGGTTCATTAATTATTGAAGTGTTTCACATTAGCTGTGTCCCAATTCGGGGGCTGCATCCTTCAAAGGCCGCATTTGAAGGCCGATTGCGTCACTGCAGCGCGATGAAGGCTGTCCCAATTCGAAGGGGCCTTCAAATGCAGCCTGTCGTCCGTGTTGCCAAGTCCGCGTTCAGCCGAATTAGGCTACTTTTAAGTTGTTGCCGCGGGTGAAAAATTATTTCCGCGGGTTTGTTTCTACCCCATAAGTACGATTTCGCCGCTCCAACACCCCCAAACGTACAACTCCAGTGGAGAATTTGGCCGCTCGATGGAGAAAATCGCATTGGGAGTTTTGGACTACTTTTGTTGCAGAGGCCAGGCAACCCAACCCACCGTCCTTCTCCCCGGCCGCGAAGGATAGAACCAACCAGAACAAGTGGATCCTTCGCAGTGTATTCCTCTGCCCATCCCGCAGCCGAGGAATACACTTATAAATGTAAGTATTGTGTTTTAATTTACTCAAATAACCAACGAAACATTTTAAAAGCCGGTGGTCTTTATTTGTTACCACTGCACGGCTTTATTCGTTAGGTGATCTGATGTAATATTTCGTTTTGTTTTATGGATGAAGTAGCAGACAGCTTTATTAAAATGAGGGCAGCAAATGAGTATTTATTTACCGGGCCGAAAAACTCGGCCAGTGTGGATTGGAGTACGACCCATTTGTAGTATTTCCATAGGTTCTTGTGTAGGTAGGCTATATGGAGGCCTTATCCTATACAAAGCCCACAACAAAAATAATATAGAATCTATATCTATAAATATGATTTCTGGAGTATGTTTGTAGGCTACTGATGCATCATATATTTTTATTCATTTTCTTAAGATTGCACCCCTGCCTTGCAGGTAAAAAAAAAAAAAAAACTTATAACAACTTTAAAAAATAAAAAAAAGTATGCAAGTTAATAGACACATCTTTGCTGAACTGTATTGTGCTGTTGTGTTTGTTATTGACAGACATGTTTATTTTCTCTGCCTTAGTATTGAAAGTGTCCTGGGACAGGTGAGGGAGTGGGAAACTTGGCCATGGTTTGTCTTCATGAATGAGGTGTTGGGAAAACCCCACTGTCCTCATTGCCTCTATCCCTGAGGACACACCAGGGCCAAGTTCAGCAGTGGATGACCAGGATGAGGAGGAGCAACTCCAGCCAAGAGGAAACGAGACCGGGAGGATGAGCTGATGGAGAGACTGAGGGAGGACATGAAGTTTCAGCGAGAGACAGACAGAGGAGAGCAGGGAGAGAATGGACTGATTGTTTTCTCTTCTTGAGAGATTGTTGAGAACTAAAATTTTGGTTTTGTAAATTAAAATGTGTAAATTAAATATTATCGTTCTACACATTATTTTTGTTATGCAAGTTATAATTTATAAATGAAATAAATAATTCTGTACATTTATTTTTGTCATGTCAATTAATTTGTAAATGAAACAATAAATTGTTCTATACATTTTTATTTACAGTACTTTTTACAACTATTTATATAAGTTGCGTTTAAGATTAGAAAAACAAAATAAATTTTAAAATTAACAGTACATAAAACAGATGGAAGAATGTTTTTATGTAGTCTTTTATTGAGCTGGGCTGGGAGACCCTGGTGAAGCCTCTGTCAGAGGGACATCAAATCAAATCAACTTTATTTGTCACTCTACCATATGCACAAGTGCAACAGCAGGTGAAATTCTTAGGTGCAGTTCCGAGCAACATAGTAGTCATGACATGACATGTACAACATTTAAAGCAGCATCAGATTACACATCTGATGCGCACACAATTACTCACAGCACAGTATACACTACAATAAACAATAAATAATTTACACAATGTGAGTGTAGTTCTCACAGCTTTAAACAATATACACATACTTACAATATACATATACTTTAAACAATATACACTAAACATACACTAAACAATATACATTACGCTATAATAATAATAATAATAATATACAATGTATAGTATAAAATATTATTCACAGATTGAAAAATTGAAATCCAAAGTGCAATAGATGCTGTATGATAAATAAATGTGTATATAATGTGTGTGTATCTACAGTGGGTTGTGCTGAGTGATATTCTGTCCAGTGTGTGTTATGATACTGATGGATCAAGAGTTAAGTAGTCTGATTGCTTGTGGGAAGAAGCTGTTCTGGAGTCGGCTGGTGCGTGTTCTGATGCTGCGGTACCGTCTGCCTGATGGCAGCAATGAGAGCAGCCCATGGTTCGGGTGGCTAGAGTCTCTGATGATCCTCTGAGCTCTCTTCACACACCGCCTGGCGTAAATGTCCTGGAGGGAGGGAAGCTCACCTCCGATGATGCAGCTGGCCGTGCGCACTACCCTTTGCAGGGCCTTGCGGCTGCGGGCGGTACTGTTGCCGTACCAGGTGGAGAAGCAGCCAGTCAGCAGGCTCTCGATGGTGCAGGTGTAGAAGCGTGTGAGGATGTGGCGGTTCATTCCAAACCTCCTCAGCCGTCGCAGGAAGAAAAGGCGCTGATGAGCCTTCTTCACAACGGCCTCGGAGTGGACGGACCATGAGAGTTCCTCTGTGATGTGGACACCGAGGAACTTGAAGCTGCTGACTCTCTCCACCGGTGCTCCATCGATGGTGATGGGGCGGTGTTCTCTCTCATTCCTCCTGAAGTCGACCACCAGCTCCTTGGTCTTGCTGACGTTGAGGGAGAGGTTGTGCTCCTGACACCACCGTGTCAGAGTGTGCACCTCCTCTCTGTAGGCCGTTTCATCATTGTCGGTGATAAGACCTACCACCGTCGTATCGTCAGCAAACTTGATGATGGTGTTGGAGCTGTGGGTTGCCACACAGTCATGTGTGTACAGGGAGTACAGGAGTGGGCTGAGAACACAGCCCTGAGGGGCTCCAGTGTTGAGAGTCAGTGATGAGGAGATGTTACTGCCCATTCTGACCACCTGGCGTCTGTTTGACAGGAAGTCCAGGATCCAGCTGCATAACAAGCTGTTTAAGCCTAGAGCCCGGAGTTTCCCGTCAAGTATGGAGGGCACAATGGTGTTGAATGCTGAGCTGTAGTCCACAAACAGCATTCTCACATACGTGTTCCTCTTTTCCAGGTGGGAGAGAGCAGTGTGTATAGTGGATGAAATGGCATCATCAGTGGAGCGGTTTGTGCGGTATGCAAACTGCAGTGGGTCCAGTGAGGGGGGGAGAACAGAGCAGATGTGGTTTCTGACTAGTCTCTCAAAGCATTTACTGATGATGGGGGTCAGAGCAACAGGACGCCAGTCGTTTAAGCAGGTGGTTTTCGACTGCTTAGGTACAGGAACTAGGGATGGGCGATATGGACTTAAAAATGTATCCCGATATTTTCTAGTATTTATTGCGATAACGATATCAATGACGATAAATGTAGTATCATTCCCCATGTTTTTGGATACAAGTGAAAGCTGCATGCATTCTTGCGAGTTTCAGAAAAACGAACAATCATCTAAAGTAAAACGTACATGTCATCAAATAGGCTCCTATAATACATTAAAAAAAAAATTAAAAAAAAAAAAAAAAAATTATATATATATATATATATATATATATATATAATTAATTATTTTTTTATGTAAAATTCCACACCAGCCTTTTCAGAAATGGAAAAGTTGCAGATATAATTGTCTTCTGTAAAAGTGCAGGTAATGTTTAAATAGTGCAACTGTGCTAAAAAACATCACACAATACAAACAATAATAATTCAAATCAATGACAAGTTTTACATGTAAACCGATTCTGTATTTATTCATACACTCATGGTGCAAACAGTGGTAAAAATAGCAGAAACAGCAAAAGTACTTATCCCAAAAATGTCTTCAGATTACAAAAAAGTTGAAAATAATGATTTGATGATAGAACTTCAGTAATTTGAGTTGATAAGATAATACCACGAATTCTTCTACTGATAAAAATAAACTGGACTAAGGAATAATGAGCTTCTGGGTTCATGAATATTAATCATGTTGTCAGCGCTCATTCAAACTGATTTGCTGAAATCAAAACAGGCACAGTAATAGGTGCACGCCAGCCAATGAGATTCCCGTTTGTGCATTCGTTTTTTCCTGTTCATGAAAGGCTGAATAATTCCAAATAAACGCCATTATTTTACAGGAAAATACAACACAGGATATTGTTTACATGTAGCACATCAATTCTGTGTGGTATAAGACTCTCTCGCTCTCTCTTTGAGTGTGTGTGTGAAACACAGAGCGCTCTCAGTCGTGTTTACTGTGCGTCAAATACACTGCGCATTCATTGAGATCAACTGAAATAGTATGCTTTACCGATCGATTGAGAAGGACTGAGCGCTTAAGATATTCGCTTTAAGTGCTCAGCGAGTGAAAATACATTTGTATGTACAGGTTCAGATTGCCCTCAGGTAGCCCCTCGTTTAGCTATGAACTCTTCCGCAGCTTCCGCCATGGTTGTTTTCGCTCTGCACGTGAGATGCGGATTCAGTGCCGCCGCTCCCATTGCGCGGCTCTTAGGGCACCGAGTGCTGCGAGGGCACTACAAGAAAATTCTCTCTCCAACCCCCGTTCAGCTATACAAATTGACGAACGCAGCCACCGCGGCCATCATAAAGTAAACGCTTTAAGCATCAAGAGACGGCCAGCGGTGGCACGGGGCGGATGGGTCGCGCTATCAACTAGGCTTTATCGTTATTATCGCGGGAAGACAAATTCTTATCGTGGGGAGAATTTTTACCGGTATATCGCACACGATAAGATATCGCCCATCCCTAACAGGAACAATGGTGGACGTTTTGAAGCATGTGGGGACCACGGACAGGGAGAGGGACAGGTTAAAAATGTCCGTGAAAACTCCAGCCAGTTGGTGCGCGCACGCTCTGATCACGCTGCCGGGAATGCCGTCTGGACCCGCGGCTTTACGGACGTTCACCCGCCGGAAGGATCGGGTTACATCCGCTACAGATACGGAGAGTGCACTAACCTCCGTATCTTCAGCCGCGAGCTCTCTCTCCGCGAGGGCGGTGTTAGTTCCCTCAAAGCGAGCATAGAAGGTGTTTAGCTCGTCCGGGAGAGAGGCAGCGGTGTTCACGGTGGAGTTTGTGTTCCCTTTATAGTCCATGATGGTGTTAATTCCCCTCCACATGCTTCTGGAGTCGGTGGTGTTGAACTGTCCTTCAATCTTGTCCCTGTACTGCCATTTTGCTGCTCTGATGGTTTTCCGGAGGGCATAACTTGCTTGTTTATGCTCCTCCGCATTACCGGAGTTAAAAGTGAAGGTCCGCGCATTGAGTGCCGCGCGAACATCCCCATTTAGCCACGGCTTCTGGTTTGGGTACAGCCGAATTGTTTTGGTCGGAACAACGTCTTCTACGCACTTCCTGATGAAACACGTTACGCTATCAGCGTAGACCTCGATGTCGTCATCAGAGGCCGACCGGAACATCTCCCAGTCCGCGTGATCAAAACAGTCCTGTAGCATAGAGTCCGATTGGTCCGACCAGCACTGGATGGTTCTGAGGGCGGGTGCTTCCTGTTTCAGTCTTTGCCTATATGCGGGCAGAAGGAGGATGGAAGCGTGATCCGATTTGCCAAATGGTGGGCGCGGGAGGGACTTGTAACAATCCTTGAAGGGAGAGTAACAGTGATCTAAAACACGGTTCCCTCGCGTGTTGAAGCTAACATGTTGGTGGTATTTGGGTGCGATGCGCTTGAAGTTGGCTTTGTTAAAGTCCCCGGTCACAATAAACGCAGCCTCAGGATGCGCGGTTTCCTGCTCACTCACTGTCCTATACAGTTCCTTTAGTGCCCGGTCTGTGTCGGCTTGTGGGGGAATATACACAGCTGTGATAATGACCGCTGTGAATTCCCTCGGTAGCCAGAATGGTCGGCACAGAAGCATGAGAAGTTCCAGATCAGGAGAACAGAAAGACTTGATAGAATGTACGTTCCTCTGATCACACCAGGATCGGTTAATCATAAAACACACACCCCCGCCTTTGCTTTTCCCGGAGAGATCTTTTTCTCTGTCCATTCGATGCACGGAGAACCCTGTGGTTTCGATGGCCGAATCTGGAATCTCAGCGGACATCCAGGTTTCTGTAAGGCAGATAATGCAGCAGTCCCTCGTGTCTCGCTGGAAAGAGATCCGCGCTCTCAGCTCGCAGAGTTTATTGTCCAGAGACTGAACATTTGCCAGTAAAATACTGGGAAGCGGGGGTCGGTTTGCGCGGCGTCTTACTCTGATGAGTACGCCGGCTCTCTTCCCTCTTCTCCGGCCGCGTTTGCGCGGTCGGGCCGCCCAGACAAAGGGATCCGCTGCTGTGTTTGTAAACGGCGGTTCGTCACTGAAGAATTTAAAGTCCGGTTTTCGGTGTGCGATTGCCGAACCAATGTCCAAAAGTGTCTGTCTGTCGTACGTAGTAAGGCAGACAACATCCAAGACAAAAAACACAAAAACTATAAACAGAACAAACAAAAAACTACAATGTTTCAGCAGAGCTTGCGACGTAGCGGCCATCCTCGGCGCCATCTTGACTCACATACCCATACACATACACATACATCTGGGATCAGTGCATTTTCCACTGTCTACCAACAGGTTTGCAGTGCTGACTTATTCGACGGCTGCCATGTCACTCAGATGTTTTCAGAAAGAGGGAAGAATAAATTAAATTAACTTGCATCCTCAAATCAAACCATAAAATATTTTAACATGCATAACTGTTCTATGAGCAGAACAGCGGCCCTCCAAGACCAACGGTGCCTATCCCTAATCTAGAAGACATATTTCTAGTGTATTTTATTTTTAGATTCTTTTTTAAACGATAACTAATATCAAAATCTAATATCCGTGTGTAAAAAGTCTTATTTGCCTCTGAGATGAAGTTGAATAAAAATCTGAGGTACTTCACAATTATACTCAAATACAGAGTAAATGCATTTCGTTACATTATTAGTAATATTTAGCAACTGTTGACAGCTGCTGTTGAAGAGAACTGAAATTAACATTTATACTGGACTTTAAAGTTATATTCAACTGCCTAAAAACAAAACAACAAGATGTAGTATAAACTATATAAAATCGTATGTTGGTAACATATTTAGTCAACATTTTATTTTTATCAGTAGATACATTAGATTACTGGAGTAAATTGAAACCCAATACTTGCATTTAAAAGTGTAATCTGGCAATTTCTCTTCAAAAATCTGACGTCGCGGCGCGCAATGAATTCTGGGGTCGGCAAGGCTGCGAAGCATCCATCCGAGTATCCTTCATTTCATGGGAAAAGAAGGACGCATTTGCAGGCTGTATTTTGAAGGAGCCTTCGAAGGACCTATGAATTGGGACAGTCTTCGTCGCGCCGCGGTGACACAATCCACTATACCTCCCACTGTAAACGAGTCTCGGTGTGTCCTTTGAAGGCCGCGTCGGCCGCGCACTACAGAGGACACGGCCTTCAAAGGATGCAGCCCTTGAATTGGGACACAGCTGTTGTGGTAGTTTTGAATGTAAGAAGAGCATGTGTCCGTGTAGCCTACGAAAAAACGCCAGCAGAGGGCGTTCTAGGCTTAGGTCACGCTACCTCCGTCTGTTATTACAGTTTTTTACAATCGCTATGACAATTTTTTCCATTCATTTTAACAAATTTCCTAAACTCTTAAGACAGTTAGCACAACATCTGTCTCTGTAGGCTATACAATTAACACATTTATTGTTGCTTTTACACAAAATGCATACAGTTAACACAAATTTAAAATGCTTGAACTTCTTATACACACAAGCTCAACTAAGACCAAAACAATGAATTTGTACTGGCAAATTTACCAATGCTTTAACACTGTATGTACTGCCTAAGAAGTCAGCTGCGTAGATTTTTCGGACGCAGCCAAGGAATGAACACAGTGAACAAGATGGACACAGGTGAACAGAATCTAATAATCAGTCATTAACCACGGCAACAAACTAGCACATGAAAGAGTAACCAAAGGGAAGGAATATGAACAGGTTAACAAGAACAGAGCAAACAGTGAAGACTAAACCAAAACAGAGCATATGTTACAATATCTTAATACTTATTTGCATGCAGTCTTTTTTAATGCCTGAGGGCCAATTTATACTTACAACCGTGTAGAAATAAAATAAAAGTCACATTTCAAATCAAGCATACTTGTCATTTCACCCTTTTGGCTAGCTAATCATGCTTGCTTCTTTTTCACAATTGTTTTATAGTCATGTCTTTAACACCTGAAGTAATCAAATGCAGTCTTTATAAAATGTAATATTCACATTGTGTGTCCTATTTTTGATCACGACCAAAATGAGAACCCGTTGTGATTACTCAGCAAACATCTCTGCACGTCAATTTGATACCCGTTCTTCCTGTTACCATGGACTCTTTTGGCAGTGTGTTGTATGTGGTGTGTGTGTGTGTGTGTGTGCCAGGAGGTCTGTTGTTAGCTGACTCTAAGCGGGCACACTACCAGCTTCCTCCAGCCACCCTACAGGCCCCTGTAACTCAAATATTCAGCAGATGGTTTAGCTGTGTAAATGCCAGAATTACACAATCATGTCATACACTTGATTGACTCGAAATCTCTGATAAAAGGCGGTAATGTTTGTATAAAAGGAAAAAGTGTGAGAGATATGCATGGTATTTTTAAATTAAAGATGTTTTTGAAGCAAGTGGACTTCTTAGAAAGTTACGGGGATGAAATGAAGATTTTAGTGCTTACCTTCTTCGGCACAGTTGTCACGTTGTAAAACTCCAGTAAATGGGAAGGTTGAATCGAGTGTTGACCCGCATCTGTTCGCTGTGAGAGATGAGCCCTGCTGAACAGAAGCAATGACATGTTTATGGCCAGGTGTTGAGGAATAGACCGTACCCAATTGCTCCCTAGGTGAGTTTAGTGTTATTGTGTGAGATGGTCAGAGAGCAGTGAGAATGGAGAAGTGTTTCATTAGAAACATCTGTTCTCTTTTTCTCTCACTCTCCCCTTGATAGTTTCTCATCTCGTCCATCACAGCAGTCTTACCCTAGTGTGTGTGTGTGTGTGTGTGTTTGTATCTGGAAATGTAAGCCGTTTATGCAGCAATTTGAGGTTTACACTCAAAAATCTATGATTTACATATTTTAATTATATGACAAATTTTCATCAAATTGAATTTTTAAATGGTAGGCTGTCATATTTCAGTAGTCTAGTAGTCGAGACACATTAGAATTACCAGAAATGAATAGGAGCATGGGGGGAAAATGCCACCGGATATCACAGAAGCAAGAGAGCTGTTTTTTCCTTGAATACCTATCAGCACGATTGCAAATGTAATATACATTTTTGTTCAATAAACAAGATTTTTTTTTTTTTTCAGGACTCAGGACTGCAGGCCAGTCAAGTTCCTCCACACCAAACTCGCTCATCCATGTCTTTATGGACCTTGCTTTGTCCACTGGTGTGCAGTCATGATGGAACAGGAAGGGGCCATTCCCAAACTGTTCCCAAAAAGTTGGGAGCATGAAATTGTCCAAGATGTTTTAGTATGCTAAAGCATTAAGAGTTCCTTTCACTGTAACTAAGGGGCCAAGCCGAACCCCTGAAAAACAACCCCACACCATAATCCCCCCTCCACCAAACTTTACCCTTGGCACAATGCAGTCAGGCAAGTACCGTTCTCCTGGCAACCACCAAACCCAGACTCGTCCATCGGATTGCCAGACAGAGAAGCGTGATTTGTCACTCCAGAGAACACGTCTCCACTGCTCTAGAGTCCAGTGGCGGCGTGCTTTACCCCACTGCATCCTACGCTTTGCATTGCACTTGGTGATGAAAGTCTTGGATGAGCTGCTCGGCCATGGAAACCCGTTCCATGAAGCTCTCTACACACTGTTCTTGAGCTCATCTGAAGGCCATATGAAATTTGGAGGTCTGTAGCTATTGACTCCGCAGAAAGTAAGCAACTTCTGTGTACTGTGTCCCTCATCATATGCTGACCCTGCTCTGTGATTTTACGTGGCCTACCACTTCATGAGTGAGTTGCTGTTGTTCCACTTGTTGTTATAATAACACTAACAGTTGACTGTGAAATATTTAGTAGTGAGGAATTTTCACAAATGGTTAACAGGTGGCAACCGATCACGGTACCACACTTGAGTTCACTGAGCTCCTGCGCGATCCATTCTTTCACAGATGTTTGTAGAAGCGTCTGCATGCCTAGGTGCTTGATTTTATACACCTGTGGCCATGGAAGTGATTGGAACACCTGAATTCAATGATTTGGAGGGGTGTCTCAATACTTTTGGCAATATAGTGTACATGATCACTGCAGTGCTGTATATACAGCAGGGGCGAGGCCAGAAATGTTAAAATGGGTGGGCCTTCATAAAACAGGGTGGGCAAGTCGTATAGAGTATGAAAACGGCATGCCAAATTATGCAGCACAGTTTCAAGTTCAAAGTTACAAAAGAGCAAATAAGAAATAACCTACATGAATGTATATATGTGTAACGGGATAAATATCATAGTTCCAGGGTTCTTGAAATAAATCCTGAGTTGTTTCTGCTGCAGCTCCGTATTAAAAGTTAAAAAATAAAAGTTTACTGTTGAATGTTAAACAATGTATGAAGGGGATTGCACACATTGAACACTAATTGACTTCTAGAGTGTGTTTTCTGTTCATATGTTTGTGTATTTGATAGTTTTATTTCTGTTTTAATGAACTCGATCTTTCCATGTGCGCCATTTTCCATGTGCTTCCTAACGAGTGACATAGGCCTATGTTTCGAATAGACGGAGATGATGCTACTTTACTCTCTCTCTCTCTCTCTCTCTCTCTCTCTCTCTCTCTCTCTCTCTCTCTCTCTCTCTCTCTCTCTCTCTCTCACTCTCTCTCTCTCTCTCTCTCTCTCTCTCTCTCTCTCTCTCTCTCTCTCTCTCTCTCTCTTCCACTGCTCTGTGCAGGTAATTGTTTTTGTGAAATGGTATTTAAGAATTTACTGTTTTGTAGAGCATATTGTTTTACAACATTTTTTTTTTATTTCTATTAATTCTATTCTATGTTTAATGCAAAGTGTATGATTATTATCTTATGTTTAATATATTATAATATCTCTGTCTATTCATATATCCTAATTTGGTAACACTTGAGTATGGGGAACACATATTCACTATTAACTATGATTTTTGCCTCAATAAACTCCTAATCTATTGCGAATAAATAGTTAGTAAATTAGTTTTTCTAGCATTTAAGTTTAGGTATTGGGTAGGATTAAGGGATGCAGAATACAGTCATACAGAATAAGGCATTAATATATGCTTTATAAGTACTAATAAACAGTTAATATCCTAGTAATATGCATGCTAATAAGCAACTATAGTTAATAGCGATAATTGAACCCTAAAATGAAGTGTTACCCCTAATTTATATTGGAAAAATACTATACGATCACAAGGCATTCAATTTAAGAAGCCAAATTGTATTGTTAAAGCAGCACTAGGTAACTTTTCAACCTTCATAATATATTTTCAAGACTGTGATGATACATCGACTTACAATAGGTTGAATGGCACGTCTGCCATAGCCTGATGGGGTCTGTATCGTTTTTAATCGTACTTTTAAACTTCGGGTTTCGGGTAGTAACCCGAGAAAAAAAAGAACTACAAAATTCGACTGCTTTACGGCATATACGTCACTTCCACCATCACCCCCACTTCCTTAAATTCGGACGTGCGAGCCCAACTATCCTTTGTTTGCCGGATGTTATAGTCATGGCCGAGGCAGCACAGAAAAAGAAGAAAGCAAAGGTTTTGTCGGATGAATGCAAAAAGAGGAAACGAGAAAGTGATCGTATTAAAGGCAGGACGAGGATCAACATTGGGCCAGCGTTTGCTCGTTGGCGTGAGCTGAAGGAGGTCAATATATTATATTGACGATATATGGTTATTACCTACCACTCAAACATTGAATTGAAGTATCATGTAGATTCTGTAAAACGGTAACCAATAGACTAGACTACTATAATGACGCTGGCTTGTAAACGTGAGCATCGCGATCATTTGGCGTTTGAGAAAAAAAATAAAACCCATAAAAAATGATATTCATATGACATGCTGACACATTTGCCACTGTACCTGGGATGAAGACATTTCACACGGACGCAAGCAGAACACCTGCATGCAGGGGCGTAGTTTATGGGGGGGATGGGGGGGGAGGTAACCCGCTCAATATTCAAATCCATCAGTTACAACCCCCCCCAATATTTCACATGAAAATCACAATAGATCAATTGAAAAATATGTAGAATTTGTTTATTTTGTAATAATAATTTTGTTCCTAATCAAATATGAGTTTGTCATAATAAATCAGACAAAAAATACTCCCCCTCCATTGAACCGATTGGTAACGTTCAACCAAAGAGTCGCACTTTCACCAAAACAACGCGAGTGGTGTTTGAATGGGAGAGCACACGGGTGACGTTAGCGCCAAAAATGAACAGCGGACTATATTTAACTGCTGGTCAGAGAGGGATGCAATAAAAGCATGCACTGAGAATGAGGTATGAGAATATTGTGTAATGGCTAAGTACACACCACATATATTTTAGCTAGCTAATCCATTGCAATGTATTTAGCTATAACTATCAGTATAACAAGTTACCAAAGCAGCCGTCTGTTTTGCTAGTTCATTTTTCAATAGTGTCTGTAATTATCAATGATTTACAGTTGTTCAAGAGCCGATGTGTTTCCCTTTCAAAAATTAAAATGCATTAAGGTGGAATGTAAAAATCTTAACCCCCACCCCCATCCTACCCAAAAGTGTGTCATACACGCCATAAAGTGCGTATGTGATGGGAGTGAACTATTGATGAATGCATTTTTTATCCACATTTGAATGTTATGTGATTGACTCATTGATTAAGTGATGTTTGTATTGCTCATTTTCCTAACCCCGCTGTTAATAGACTAATCAGTGACCTAGTGTCATAGGCTGGCTAGGAAAAAGGTGGAGACTGTTGCCCTTTAAAGATCCCATGGCATGGCATTTTTCTATTATTTTATAATGTTTCCTGAGGTGTACTTATATTGTTAGTATGACTTTTACATCATAAAATGTCATAATTTAGAAATAAAAGGCATTTTTTCAATACTGCTGTTTGCCCTGTGGCTGAATGCCCTGCTTCAAGAGGCGTGTCTGCTGTGAGACTTCAGTAAAAACGCCCACTGTTGTGATTGGCTGACATCTTTGTATTTTAAATGAGCGGAGGGGGCGTGGTTTAACTTGGTCTACGAGAGAGACGGATGGACCTGAGTTCACTTCACATCAGTTCTCAGTCTGAACTGTTGTAGTTACAGCATATACTTCAGGTTATTAGTCTATTTCTAGTCGGAGGGACTGTCACTCATGTCAGAAAGTTAGTAACTTTAGTAAATTATGGATCAGCGCTGACTGGAGACGCGAACCGTTTAGAACGATTCAGTCCGATTTGGTGAACTGATTCGGTTCACTAAAAAGAACCGGTTCAAAAGAAAGATTGTTCGCGAACCGGACATCACTAACGTACCAGAGACGGAGCTCAGCGATCGCTAACAAAGTTATTTATAGTACCTACTGAGTTATGAGAGCGCTGTCAGTCAGCGCTGTGAGTTTATTGTGTTTGTATCTGAGAGTCCCAGTCACACCGAGTCCGTCTTCATCATTATTACCAACTTTGTAACACATGCAAAGTACCATTACAGCTGTCGAGATGAACGAGTTAAAAGTAAGTGTTGATAATAGCATTATTTTTAAAATAAAATAAAAGCGTCAGTGAGTACACAGCGCAAACAAAGACACAACAGCAGTAATCGAATGTAATCCAGTTTATTGTGGAGCTAGGCTGGCTAGCCCGGATACGCTCATGCTTACCCCCCTTCTGCTTAATCTCACGCCGCGTTTGGTGCCTCCGCTGTGGGCCAGATGCAGTACTGGGGGTCGGGGATGTTGAAGGCCAACGGCCAGTGCAGCCCGAGCTTCGGCGTGTGTGAGGCCGATGTTGAGCAGAAACTCTCGACTGTATGCACATTTTAGAACCGGTAGACGCGACGAGGACGTACAAAAACACTGACTCACAAGATAGAAAACACTGTTCTGTCTGGAGAGAGAGAAGCCGCATTGTGTGCACGAATAATAAATAATTAGCTACACATCAGAAATTACTGATCACAGATCAGAAGGAACTGAAAAAAGACTTCTGTTTTCATTTGTACATCCAAACACTGAGAAACTGCCAGCATTCACTCGTTCACAAGGAATGATCTCTCGAGCGTTTGCATGGGCGTGCCAGATTCTCTGGGCGGAGGAAAGGGAGGTAACCGTTCCTGCTTGGACGTCAAAACAGGAGACTTCAGGATTGGCTCGTCTGGCCTGTCATTTTCTCAAAGGCAGAGAGAGACAGCCAGAACTCGGGTTTACACCGATCAACATTTCTATCCACTTGGGGACAATATTCAGGCTAGGGGAACTCATATTAATGTTCAAAAACCTCATAAAATGAAAATTTCATGCCATGGGACCTTTAAGACCGTGTGCTTGAGAGACTGAGGTGTGCGTCGTCTGGACTGCGTCATTACGTGCAAGTCGACATCTGGTTGAGTGTTTTAACAGGTGCTGGCGTCTGAGAAGGAACACTGAACCGTGATAACTTTTACGGCTGTGCGGGAACGAGTGAGTCGGAGTATTAAGCAGACGGCGACGCAGAGCGATCACGGGTGCAGCTGTTGGAGATAAGTGATTCAGCGATCGTTTGGAGAAGGCAACAGTGGGCGGTGAGCACGACGTTGACGCAGAGCAATCACAGGCGCAGCTGTTCGAGCGTATCAGCGCGGTTGCTGTTGGGGGAGCGAATCAACGAGTGCTGGTTGGAAACGACTGAGTCAGCGCGTGCAGAGTCGAGTGTATCAGCGGTTGCTGTTTGGAGGAGCGAATCAACGAGTGCTGGTCAGAGACGAGTGAGTCAACGGTTGGTGAGACGGCGACAGAGGATTGCACAACGCTGGAAATTAACTAGACTGGGTAGTGGGAACCGCTATCCAGCCATATCGTGAGTACAACCTCAAATGAAGATCGTCTGATGAATATTGTTGATCCGTTTGCATCTAATTCATAGAGACAATTCATAATACAGATAATTATTAATAAGAGACTTAAGAATTAATTTCCAGTATAACCTACTATACATTGCTTTTCTTTTCCTTTTGCTGTGCTGTGATTTATTTGGGTTGCAGTGTGTATTACATGGTGTGGGGATTTGTGTGCACTAGTGCAGCCATTCCCAAACTGTGGTCCGCGAACCACTAGTGGTCCGTGAGGGTACTGCAGGTGGTCCGTGGAAAGGCAAAATACATTTTTTTTACTTTCATTTTGCCAGGAAATTCCCATAAAAATAAAAAGTAAAAAGAATATGTAGGCCTATATTGATATAACATTTTAATTAAATTGTCAAGTTATTGTGTGATTACTAAAATAGGCTGGTGGCGCTTGGTTCAAGTTCAGTGCCTCACTTTTTGAGGACTTGTAAACTTTAAATAATAACTCTAATAATCCCCTAAATTTGCCAAAGGTTTTGAAATGTTGACTATATCCAAGTGTTCTTATTACTGTATAGATTTCATACTCCATTGCAAAATCAGCTCGTTGTTTAAATGAACCTGATTATGCACTTGAGTAAATAAATAAAATATGTGGTAGCCGTTGTATACAGTAAACTTTCTTTTAACAAGCCTGTTGTACTGATGTGATGACCAGTTATAGTTTTAGTGCTAGTAAGCCTATTTAGAGGTGCGGAGGTAGGTCTGTGTGTAGACATATATTTTATTATGTGTAGGTGGTCCGCGAAATTTCTTGATTACAACTAGTGGTCCACACACACAAAAAGTTTGAAAACCCCTGCACTAGTGAGTTGTAGTTAGCTTTTTCTTGCATTGGAATGGAGATACTGGTAGTTGTTTCTTATGTCTTCTAGTACACTATAACCTCTGGATCTGTGGAGGCCTACATGCTGGAGACCAACCCGGGACATTTGTTCATTCTCCATAAGGACATAATACCATCCTGTGCTGAGGACTGCATTCTTTTTGATAATTGCTTTTAAATATTGAGATCATTTTATAGTCTAATAAAGTGTTTTTTTCTGTGATTCAATCTACCTGTTGAGTGTCAATACTGTCCAGCCCTCAGTGAGCGATTAACTTGGGTCCTGGGTCCCACTACTACAACCTAGGTGGCGTAGTCGGCTACTTGTATTTGATCGGGGTGAATATAGAGTGCTGGTTTGTGCATAAATTATTATAAAAAGCCCCTTTTAAATTATTATTATTTTGCTGCGTTGGAGAGCGCCACAGTATCATATGCACGCCAAAATTTTGCCGTATACATTCCACGAGATTGCACACTCGTACTATTGATATCAGAATATGCGCATGCGCGGGTTGTGAGCGCATTGCTGATGTTAGAGCTCCGTTGAATTGATTCATAATCCTTGATTTTCTCCTTAACACTCGCTTACAAACGAATATTTTCTATTATTTACAGTGTGTGAATATATCTCTGATACGATACTCTATAAAAAACAATCGGATTGCTTTGATATCGCTACTTATATCCGAACTTCCGCTACTAGCCGTAGCCGCTAGCATTGCACGCGTGGTAACTTATTTACACCCGTCACCACTGAAACCTACAATTCGCCATCGTAGCACATCCGCTACAATGGCGAATAACTTGGATGTGTGTCTAATGTTAACTTTGAGTGCAGGCGAGGACACGTTCGAGCTGCATTCGGTGCAGTTGGAGTTGGAGTCGTTGGAGAAGCAGATTCGCGACCTACTAGACAGACAAGCCGTGCTGAGAGAGCGACGATCAGCGCTTGAAACATCACGCGCCGATGCGCACAAGTCAGTGGTTAGTAACCGCTTGACTCCGAGCTCGTCTACTCCGTGTGTTTCTTTGCACAGGACCCAAGCACCCAGGACGCGATCATCATCCCTGGTTTCGTTCACTCCGGCACCGACACAGCATCCTGGACCCTGGGTGTTTCCACAGCGGAAGACGCGAGCCAGGACCAGAGCTAGGACCTCTCCGCCCCTCCCGGTCTTCGAGATCTCCACCCAGAACCGCTTCTCCCCTCTTCGCGAGACGGAAGGCGACGCTGTGGTCATCGGTACTTCCATCGTCCGGCATGTCCACGCTACCTCAGGTAAAGGCAAGGTAATCACTCACTGCTTTCCTGGTGCTCGTGTTCTCGATGTCGCTGCGCAGGTTCCCGAGATCCTGAACGGTGACTAGCGCATCGGAGCTGTCGTGTTGCACGCGGGAACGAACAACACCAGGCTGCGGCAGACTGAGGTTCTGAAGAAGGACTACAAGAGTCTGCTAGAGACGGTGAGCAGAACATCGCCTGAAGCAACGATCATCGTGTCTGGACCCCTTCCCACGTACCGACTAGGACATGAAAAGTTCAGTAGATTATTTGCTCTAAATGAATGGTTAATGTCATGGTGTAATGAACAGAAGCTGCTCTTTCTAAATAATTGGAATCTTTTCTGGGAGCGACCTAGGCTCTTCCGTCCTGATGGCCTTCACTCCAGCAGAATCGGAGCGGCTCTTCTGTCGAACAACATCTCCAGGGCGTTACACACCACCATATGACTAGTAAGTCTAGATCACAGTCTTTGCTGTCCTAACTTAATTGACATAAGTACCAATGTAGACCATTATATAGAAACTGTGTCTATTCCTCGTTTAGTGAGGTCAAACATTAAATCTACTGTAGGATCTAGGAAAAATCTAACGGTGATTAAACCAGAAAATCTCAATATTAGTGAACAAAAACAATTTCTAAAACTAGGTCTTCTAAACATTAGATCGCTCACACCTAAGGCGGTTATTGTAAATGAAATGGTCACAGATAATAGTTTTGATGTACTTTGCCTTACTGAAACCTGGCTTAAGCCAAATTATTATTTCGGTCTAAAAGAGTTTACTCCGCCAGGATACTGTTATAAGCATGAGCCCCGTCTGATTGGTCGTGGCGGCGGTGTTGCAACAATCTATAGAGATATTCTTAATGTTACTCAGAAAACAAGTCACAGGTTTAATTCGTTTGAAGTACTAGTGCTAAATGTTACGCTCTTAGATGCAAGAAAGAAATCCGTATTATCTCTAGCCTTGGCTACTGTGTATAGACCTCCAGGGCCCTATGCTGATTTCTTAAAAGAGTTTTCAGACTTTCTCTCAGATCTATTGGTCAACGTCGATAAAGCATTAATTGTTGGAGATTTTAACATACACGTAGATAACAAAAATGATGCATTAGGGGCTGCGTTTACAGATCTATTAAACTCCTTTGGGATCAAGCAAAACGTCACTGGTCCCACCCATCGTCTTAATCACACACTAGATTTAATTATATCACATGGAACCAACCCAACCGATATAGATATTATACCGCAAAGTGATGATGTCACTGACCATTACATGGTAACTTGCATACTGCGTACTGCTGAAATCTGTCATGTTGCGCCCCGTTATCGACCAGGCAGAACAATCATTCCAACCACTATAGATAGATTCTCAAATAGCTTACCTGATCTGTCTCAGCTGCTTAGTGAACCCAAACAAACAGATGAACTAGAGGAAATGACTAGCAGTATGAGCAACATTTTCTCTAGCACATTAGAAATTGTTGCACCAATTAGATTAAAAAAGGTTAGAGAGAAAACTAAAGCACCATGGTACAACAGTGCTACACATGTTATCAAGAGAGAAACTCGTAATTTAGAGCGTAAATGGAAACAAACTAAATTAGAGGTCTTTAGAATCGCGTGGAAAGATAGTATGTCACGTTATAAAAAGGCCCTAAAAGCAGCCAGGGCTGAGCATCTCCGCAAACTAATAGAAAATAATCAAAATAACCCAAGGTTTTTATTTAACACCGTGGCTAGACTAACAAATAAACAAGCATCGCCTGAGCAAAATATTCCGTTACAGTTTAGTAGTAATGATTTTATGAATTTCTTCACTGAGAAAATAGAAAGCATCAGAAACAAAATTGTAAATGTACAATCTTTAATGATGTCTTATGATTCAACCGCAACTATCGCCCCTCAAGAACTACTACACCGCTTTACAACTATAGGACAGGAAGAGCTAAATAAACTTATCATTGCATCTAAACCAACAACATGTTTATTAGATCCAATACCCACTAAACTACTCAAAGAGTTGTTACCTGTAGTGGAAGAGCCTCTTCTCAATATTATTAACTCGTCTTTATCTTTAGGTCATGTTCCAAGAATATTCAAGTTGGCAGTCATAAAACCTCTCATTAAGAAGCCACAATTAGATCATAATAACCTAGCAAATTACAGACCAATTTAAAATCTTCCATTTATGTCTAAAATCCTAGAAAAAGTTGTGTCCGCTCAATTGTGCTCTTTCTTGCAGGAAAATGATATCTATGAAAAATTTCAATCAGGATTCAGGCCGCATCATAGCACAGAAACTGCGCTCATTAAAATCACAAATGATTTACTTCTAGCTTCTGACCAAGGCTGTATCTCAATACTAGTTCTACTCGATCTTAGTGCTGCGTTCGATACTATAGATCATAAAATACTCTTAGATCGACTTCAAAATTATACTGGTGTTCAGGGACAGGCATTAAACTGGTTTAGATCGTACTTATCAGACCGCTACCATTTTGTCTGTCTAAATGGGGAAAAATCAAAGATGATGTCAGTAGACTATGGGGTGCCGCAAGGATCCGTGTTAGGCCCTCTGCTATTCTCAATATATATGCTGCCACTTGGTAATATTATAAGAAAACATGGAATTAATTTCCACTGTTATGCTGATGACACTCAATTATATATTTCATCACGACCGGATGAAAACGCTAAATTATCTAAACTGACAGCGTGTGTTTAAGATATTAAATACTAATTTTCTGCTATTAAATTCAGATAAAACTGAGGTTTTACTTATTGGTCCAAAAAACTGCCCACAAAACCTCTCACAATACAATTTTACCTTTGAAGGATGTCCTGTCACTTTATCCACTACAGTAAAAGACCTGGGTGTTATATTAGACCGCAACTTGTCATTCGAAAATCATATTTCATATGTTACAAGAACGGCATTTTTCCACCTTAGAAACATTGCTAAGCTACGTAACATGCTATCTATTCCTGATGCAGAAAAGTTAGTTCATGCATTCATGACCTCGAGATTAGATTACTGTAATGCTTTATTAGCTGGTTGTCCTGCATCCTCAATAAACAAACTACAGTTAGTCCAAAACGCAGCTGCTAGAGTTCTTACTAGGTCAAGAAAATATGATCATATAACACCAATTTTATCATCTCTACACTGGTTACCTATTAAGTTCCGTATCAATTACAAAGTATTGCTACTGACCTATAAAGCCCTAAATGGTTTAGCTCCAGTGTATCTAACGGATCTTCTATCGCCCTACAATCCATTGCGCTCTCTAAGGTCACTAAACTCTAGGCTTCTGGTCATTCCTAGGATATCTAAGTCCACTAAAGGAGGGAGGGCATTTTCACATTTAGCTCCTAAACTCTGGAACAGTCTTCCTGATATTGTTCGAGGTTCAGACTCGCTGTCCCAGTTTAAAACTAGATTAAAGACGCATCTCTTTAACCAAGCATTTACATTATAATTACCTTTTATACTACAGTTAAATCGGATCAAAAGCATTAATATAATATTCTGAACAGCAGCTACGCTAATTATTTCCCATCTGCTTTTGTTCTGCTGTTGTTATCTCGGGACACTAGTCCCGAGGTAAATAGTTCGTCAGCTCCAGTTTGTATCCAGCCTCTCATGGAGACTTCGGATGCCCCAACACCTGTGATGAGACGACTCCACGCCTGTGAAGAGACGACTCAACACCAGCGTTGTTATGGCCTAAATTAATACACGATTGATTAACTTTTCAGAAATTTTTTCTTTAACATTGTCTTTCTAACATTTTTTAATGTACATTTATGAAATGCACTTTCTGTAAAGCTGCTTTGAAACAATGTGTATTGTGAAAAGCGCTATACAAATAAATTTGAATTGAATTGAATTGAAATGTGCCCAGGATGTTGGAAATCATCATTTGCCTCCATATCATATTGAAGAGGCTGAATGTGCATCTCTTGAACTGGTGACTTTTTATCTTTAATTTGTTTTCCATATTGTGTTTTTTGTCTAACAGAGATATTGTTTTAGAAATAAATCCCTCTCACTCTTTTCAGGACCTGTGGGAGACTAAGGCTGATAGTTCTTCAGACAGTGACTTGGCATCAAATTGTGCTACCACAAGTGAAAAGGTTAATGGTACTTTTTCCTATTAAATGTAACTAATATTCAAATCATTATACAATGACAAATGTAATTAAATAAATACTTTGACATGCCAGATCGAAGTTATTTATCCATTGCAGATTAAGTGTAATGTGAGAAATATAAAACAATTCACTTTCATGTTCCTGTCCCTTTTAAAAGTAATTTGCTAAATGAAAAATATCTAAAGAACAGTAATAATCATTATAAAGATAAATGGTATTTTAGAAAAATAATTATTTGGTGATTCCCAGGGGAATGTTTTTGCGTTTTTAACATGGTGAAATGTTTATTAATTTTCTAAATTGATTATAAATTTCCACACATGAACTTAAGTTGTTTGTCATGTAAACATATTTGTCAGCTAGTGAAGAAGTAAGCTTAATATATTAAAAGTATATTTACCATTTTGTAACCTCTTTTTAATGAATTTTCCTGTATTACAGATCTGTGAGGGATCAGACAGATCACTTCGTATCTCTACTAACAGCAGTGAGGAAGATGCGTACTTCACATGTTCTTTGCCATGTCAGCCTTGTTTCTTTTTTATTGAACAAAAAGAGTGGCAAAAATTAAGACAAGACCAGAAAGGCAGACGTTTTCAAGGTCTTCAGTGGACTAACGTCATTGCCAAGGGCATCAAGTCTGTTCATCCCGACTGCAGCTTTGGTTTTAAGAGACACAGTGTGAAAACCCTGCGGTCACAGACACTGGCACCAGCTTTTACATGAATGGCCTACTGTCGATTCAAAGATTGCACAGTCACTGTACATGTGGAAGTTGCAGATGAAAACACCCTAAAAGCAGTAGTGGTTTTGTGTACGCACTGGAGGTGATGTGTACCATAACACCAAGGAACTGCGCAGAAGACCAGTGCGTGCAGGTGCACGACAGTCAGCAGCAGAAGTCCTTGCAACCAAGTTACCTCGGAGTTTGTATTTGGAGTCGATACAAAAAATCCCACCAATGGTCATTGATTCAGGCTGCAGGGATGATGCTCCATCCAAAGAAGTCCTTAATAACATTGCGTGGAGTGAAAGAAAAAACCCCCGACGTCATTCTGATGAGCTCACAAGCTTAAAAAACATTATTGATGAACAACATGGCACAGACAATGATGTGTTGCAGAGGGTAATGATGCACCCAAAAGGAATAATGCTCTGGTCAAAGAAGACCCACTCTGTCTTCTACAAAAGATGCAAGGAGTATATAGTGTACCTAGACGCCACAGGGAGAATAATTCCAAAAGAAAGAGCACAAAGTCTCCCCCACTATGTGTATGAACTGGTGGTAAGAAATCCCTCCAAGGGTGCATCACCGTTACCTGTGGCCACCTATGTCACATGTGTCCACACAACATCATCTGTGACCTACTTCCTGCAGGCTTTTCAGACAGATCTTGTCAGAATGTATGGAAATGGGGCAAACAAAAGGCCGGCTATGATCACATGTGATGGCTCCCTTGTGCTCATGCAGTCCATTTCCATTGCATTCTGCAGAACAGGTCTAGGGGATCTGTTGCAAAGGTACTTTCTGCTCATCAGTGGGCAATATCCTGCAGACACATTTGACCTCCCCATTCTTCATAGATGTTTAAGTCACATAATGAAGAATGCCAAGGATCTTTGCAAGAAACAGTACATATATATATTTTTTTTAGTATGATTACTTTATATTCAGTTTGAATTTAAATGTATGATTATAGTAATCTTTGTTTTTGATTGCTTTCTTTGTAGAAGTCCCCAACACTACAAGCTGGCAATGCATATATTTGGCCTTCTTGCGTGTTGTTCAACGCTGAAAGAGATGGATGAGGTGCTTCAAAGTTCAGCAGTCCTCTTTCGCAGTCCCTGCAATGGACCAAATGTTGCAAAGCACTACAAACATCTGCAGTTGCTTTTGCAGCAAAGGCAGACATTTGATCTGGATGAGGAAAACATTATTGCTGAAGACTACAAGGTATTAAATGTTAATATTAGAAATAAATCAGCACATGGCCTCACATTTGTAAATAATTTTATAATAATTTTAAGTCACGCTGCCTCGCTGCCCCACCCGGGGTACGTCTGTGGTTCGAGTGACCCCGCTGGTTCTTGGTATGGATATCGACTCGGTCGCCATGTGCACGCAGCTTACGAGCGAGTGCGCGCAGTCTCTGCTGAATTGCCTCCGTCAAATCGAGAGCAAGAGCACGGTTCCACTGAAACTATTTCAGAGGTTCCTGGGGCATATGGCATCTGCAGCCGCGGTGACGCCGCTCGGATTGCTTCATATGAGACCGCTTCAGCATTGGCTTTACGATCGAGTCCCGTTATGGGCATGGTGGTCTGGCACGCTCCGGGTCCTAGTCACTCGGGCCTGCCTTCAGACGCTCACCCCGTGGTCGAACCTCAGCTTTCTACGGGCAGGTGTGCCCTTAGAACGAGTTTCCAGGCATGTTGTTGTATCAACAGATGCCTCTGCCAACGGGTTGGGGTGCCATGTGCAATGTACATGCTGCCGCGGGCTCCTGGACAGGAGCCCAGCGCCGCCTGCATGTTAATTGCCTCGAGTTGCTGGCAGTACGGTTCGCCCTGCACCACTTCCGAGCATTGCTGAAGGGTCAACACGTACTAGTCCGGTCAGACAACACGGCCACAGTAACGTACATCAACCACCAGGGCGATCTACGCTCCCGCCGTATGTCTCAACTCGCCCGCCATCTCGTTCTATGGAGTCAGAAGCACCTGAGGTCCCTTCGTGCTGTCCATATCCCGGGAGAACTGAACCGTGCAGCCGACGAGCTCTCACGGTCTCAGCCACTTCCTGGAGAATGGAGACTCCATCCCCAGACGGTCCAGCTGATTTGGGAACAGTTCGGCGACGCACAGGTAGATCTGTTTGCCTCCCTCGACTCCCATTGCAGCCTATTCTATTCCCTGACCGAGGGCACGCTCGGCACGGATGCACTGGCACACAGCTGGCCGCGGGGCCTACACAAATATGCATTCCCCCAGTGAGCCTTCTCGCACGAGTCCTGTGCAAGATCAGGGAGGACAAGGAGCAGGTCATGTTGGTCGCCCTGTATTGGCACGGCCAGACCTGGTTCTCAGAACTGCTACTCCTTGCGGCTGCCCCTTGAAGGCTGTCTCCCTCCACCCTTAAAGTTTATGTGGCCGCAATATCTGCCCACCACGATCTCTTGGGGTACAAAAAGGTAAGTCAGCACGACCTGGTCATCAGGTTCCTGAGGGGAGCCAGGAGACTACATCCTCCTCGCTCTCCCCTCGTACCCTCTTGGGACCTCTCAGTAGTCTTAGATGCTCTGCAGAGGTCCCCCTTTGAGCCGTTGCGGTCAGTAGATCTTAAGTTCTTGTCTATGAAGCTCTCCTGACCGCATTGGCCTCCATCAAGAGGGTAGGGGACCTGCAGGCATTTTCGGTTGAAGAAGCGTGCCTGGAGTTCGGGCCGGCCAACTCTCACGTGATCGGATATGTGCCCAAGGTTCTCACCACTCGGTTCAGAGACCAGGTGGTGAACCTGCAAGCGCTGCCCGTGGAGGGGGCAGACCCAGCCTTGGCACTGCTCTGTCCAGTACGCGCTCTCCGTGCGTACCTAGACAGGTCGCAGTGTTTCAGGACCTCAGACCAGCTCTTTGTATGTTATGGTGGAGAGCAGAAGGGAAGAGCTCTCTCAAAGCAGAGGTTGTCACACTGGATAGTGGACACCATTGTTTTGGCTTACCAGCAGCAAGGTCGACCATGTCCCTTTGGGGTTAGGGCCCACTCCACACGGAGTGTGGCCCCCTCTTGGGCTCTAGCGCATGGCGCCTCGCTAACAGACATCTGCAGGCTGGGCGATACCGAACACATTCACCAGATTCTACAATCTCCGAGTGGAGCCAGTGTCCGACTATGTACTCGCCTCTACTAGTGACCGGTAATGGACCAGGCTCAGGTGTCTTCGCTTGCTTGCCATTCCACTCCACGGACTGGATACGTACGATATTCTCCTCAGGTGAGCTTTCCCGAGAGCCCTGAGTTCCTCCAGCACTGTCGACGCCAACATCAGTAAGTCTGCCCTTTCGAGCCCAGACCCTCATGTCCGGCCAGGTGCCCTGTGTGCATGGTTCCCCTCCGGCGACCCCTACACGTGTATTTCTGCCGTAAGCCTCCTCAGTGAGCAGGTGTCGTTCCCTTGGCAAGTCCCTGCCACCCCTGGGGTTAAAAATCCACCTTCGGCTGGTACCCCAGAGTTCTCCATATGCAGCCCTTAGCGGGTCATATGTGTTCTCTCTGAGTCAAGTCAGTCAAGTCAAGTCAACCTTATTTATATAGTGCTTTTAACAATGTAGATTGTCAAAGCAGCTTTACAGTGTTAAACAGGAAAATAATGCAGCATAATTTTATTAAGCTGTATAGCCATTTGATGTCATCAGTTCATTTCAATTTCCAAACGGTGACAGTGTGGGCTTTAGATCAATAATTAGATCAGTAATTTAGTTTATATGGTTAATTTAGTTTATTAATTAGATTTATTTCGATGTTTAGTGGAAAAATGTTAGTGTCCCCAACTGAGCACGCCAAGCCAGAGGCAACAGTGGCAAGGAAACAAAAACCCCATTAGGTGACCTAATGGAGAAAAATAAACCTTGGGAGAAACCAGGCCCAGTCGGGGTTGCCAGTTCTCCTCTGGCCAATTAACAAACAGTGTATTATTATTATTAATATTCTGGCAGCTTTACAGGTCAGCGGTCATAATAGATCGGAATATTCTAAGGACTGGAGGCAACACGCTGGAGACGGGTTTATGGAGGATGACGTTGATTAAATCATTATTAAAGTGCAATATTCGAATGATCGGAGGCAACACACTGGAGACGGGTTTATTGCGGATGACATCAATTTAAGTATTATTTAATTGTAATATTCGAACAATCGGAGTCAACACGCTGAAGACAGGTTTATTGCGGATGACATATCGATTTAAGTATTATTTAATTGTAATATTCGAACAATCGGAGTCATCATGCTGGAGATGGGTTTATTGAGATGCCGTGTCGATGAGGCAGTTGCAGGGGGAGACTTATTGACACAGTCTCTGCGGACACTTTGGGTCCTGTGTTGGTCTTCTCTGGGCGCAGGTCCATCATCTGATCTGGATACGGCCCGGATCTGGCTGACTGCAGTAAACCTCGGGATAAAACAGAGAGACTATCATTAGCGTAGATGCCATTCTTCTGATGATGTAACGAGTACATCAGGTGTTATGGGAAGTGTTCCCGGTTCCGGCTGACCTAGTTAATGCAGCCTAACAATAATTTCATTGAAAAAGTGTTTGATGTGTATGCCACAGAAAAGAGATGTGTTTTTAATCTAGATTTAAACTGACAGAGTGTGTCTGCTTCCCGAACAATGCTAGGAAGACTGATCCAGAGTTTAGGAGCTAAATAGGAAAAGGATTGACCGCCTGCAGTTGATTTGGATATTCTCGGTATGATCAACTGGCCAGAATTTTGAGACCGCAGTAGACGTGATGGAGTATAATGTGTTAAGAACTCGCTCAAGTATTGGGGAGCTAAACCATTTAGTGCTTTGTAAGTAATAAGCAAGATTTTAAAATGTATGCAATGTTTAATAGGCAATGTTGTAATGTTGACAAAACTGGTTCTAGAATACTTCCTGGGTAGGCTTTTTGGCATATCTCCACTGGAATATGCTTCCCAGTGTACCTTGGTATTCCTGTGATAAGTGGGAGTCCTTCGTCCGAACTAGTCTTAGGACAGGGTACTCACACTTACGCAGGGCACTGGAAGACAGCCGAGTGGCGTCACTGTATTGGGACCCCCATTCGTTAGTCACTAACGTTATGTCGTAGTGACTGAACGAAAGGGAACATCTTGGTTACATATGAAACCCTCGTTCCCTGAGGAGGGAGCGGAGACGTAACGTCCCTTTGCCACTTCCGCTGTGCTGCTGGAACGCGGAGTTCAGTCTTGGCTCCAAAGCAGAAACATAATGCGATCTTGCCAGCGTACTTCCTTATATACCCACGATGTGGGGCGGAGTTACGCATGCAAATTCCGCATGCCCATGGCATTGGCACTGCCATTGGGCACTGTTAAATTCCTTGAAGGTAATTGGCTTCTAAGTGAAACCCCCATTCATTAGTCACTAACGTTACGTCTCTGTTCCCTCCTCAGGGAATGAGGGTTACATACGTAACCAAGACGTTCTTTATCATCTGTGTCACCTGTGCCCCTCGTTATTTCAGTCGTCTGTGTTTGTATATAAGTTCCTCTTGTTCACTCTGTCTTTGTCCGGTCACCGTTATGTCCGTATGTAGTACCCACTATACAATCCCTGTGTGTGTTTTTGAACCTTCTCTCAGTAAACTACGTTTGAGATACTCCTCTGCCTCTCCTTGTCTTCCTGCCTGAGCCAGACCATAACATATGGGAGGTGATTTCAATACTGTTCTTGACTTTGTCAAATTAATGGGGCAGACAGAAAACATGTGTGACCTAACTCTTGGTTTGGAAGAAGTCACTGAAGCCATTAATTGCAGGGATGGAAATTAGCACCCGCCACCAGCCAAATGCGGGTGATTTTGTGTTTTGGCGGGTAAACGCGCTTCACCTACCGGCCACCGTGGCGGGTAAATAAAAATAGCATAGCGTACGGTTTCACCTGAATGGCGGACACTTTTAGAGGACGCACGCCTTCAAAAAAAAAAAAAGTGGCGTTACATCGCAGGCGTTAAGAGGTCTGCAGAGAAAACATCTCAGGAGGAGCCAGTGGACAAAGAGGCGAGGGTCAAAAAACGTTTTTTTAAAGAACGATGGAGAAAAGCAGACAATGGGGAGTCCCGCGATTAGTTAGTTTACGACAATAGCCACGTTTACATGCACACTTTTTTGTCATTCCGATTAAAATCATTCCGATTGAAAGATTCGGTGGACTGTTTACATGAGACGTTATCTAAACCGATCTGGGGTTTACATGTGCTGACTTTCAGTCGGAATCATTTGTTGACATGTGCACACAGTTTGTCTGCCGCATAGATTCATAATGTTGCCAATTATAATAACTGCGTCGTTCGTGGATCAATAGTTCTGTGTTGGTCATTTTTATATTTATTTATTTTTCTGTGGGCGGACATGCAGTAAACTAATTTATGTCCAATACAATGGCTATTTCAACAGCTGTGAATGATGAATGCGGACTCAAAATTAATTAAATTCATTTATTTTGAAAAACACAAAATGAACAATAAAATGCAACCAAATTATTAATAAAAACATAGGATGTACGGCGAAACATGAATGAAAGCATTCAAGACGTGCTCAGCATCATTACTAATGTTAGGCTAGACGCATAAATATTTCAGATGATTAAGGAAAGATACCATCACAGAGGTATAAATATTAACAAAAGTAATTAAAGACTGTGGGTAATTACTTAACCAATTTGAAGCAGTTGTTGAACTTTTTTTATAGGCCTATAAAGCCTAACTTACGAGAAACAGAGAGAAATGTCGACACGTCCTCTTCAGCAGCTTGAATGTTCCCGTTGCACTGGCAACTTTCAACGGTCACCAGGACTTATACAGTTTTATAAAAGCTATTTATTATTTGTTGTAAAGTGTAAGAATCAACTCAGAAAAATAAATTCTTCTGTCAGGCGCAGTTGAAGCCTAGGACAAACGCTGTCAAGATGAGATGGTGTAATCAGGCTGTCTGTGTCATTATTCCAACATTATGTTCATAACTTATGAACTAAAAAGTTATGAAATAAAAAAATGTAATACTTCAGAAAAATGAACTTTCCTCTCAGTCAACATTAGCCTGGTATGAGCGCGGCACGCGCTCTTCAGTTGTGGAGGCGCGCGGGCAGAAAGACGTGCACTCACAGTAATCGGATCAGGTCGTTTACATGGTGGAATTTTTCGTTTGATCGGTTCATGAAAAGGTTTATCCCACCCCTCTCAAACCGATTACAATTTCATTCGGTTTGGCCATTTTTATTCCGATTGAGGGGTTTATATGGAGCATTTTCATTCGGATTGGACTTTTAAACCGATTACAGTGCTCCATGTAAACGCACTGTTCCGCTCGGTATGTCGTCAATACGCTTCAGAAGATGCCAAAACGAATAGTTTCATTAGCCACGTTTAGATGGGCACATTTTTTGTCATTCCGATTAAAATCATTCCGATTGAAAGATTCGGTGGACTGTTTACATGAGACGTTATCTAAACCGATCTGGTGTTTAAAAGTGCTGACTTTCAGTAGGAATCATTTTGTGACATGCGCACACGTTTGTCTGCCGCCTCAGATTCGTTACGTATCGTGGATCAATAGTTCTGTGTTGGTAATTTTTATATTTATTTATTTTTCTGTGGGCGGACATGCAGTAGTTTAACCTAATTTATGTCCTATACAATGGCTATTTCAACAGCTGTGAATGATGAATGAGGAATCAAAAATGAATTCAATTCATTTATTTTGAAAAACACAAAATTAACAATAAAATGCACTCAAATTATTAATAAAAACACAGGATATACGGTGAAACATGAATGAAGCATTCAAGACGTGCTCAGCATCATTACTAGTAGTAGGCCTACTAAACATATATATTTCAGATGATTAAGGAAAGATACCATAATCACAAAGGTATAAATAATAACAAAAGTAATTAAAGTAGACTGTGGGTTATGTTACTTAACCAATTTGAAGCAGTTGTTGAATTTTTTTTTTTTTTTATAGCTAACTTAACTAACGAGAAACAGAGAGCAGCTTGAATGTTCCCCGTTGAAATGGCAGCTCTCAACGGCCAACCGGACTTGTAGCCTACAGTTTTAGAAAAGCTATTTATTATTTGCCGTAAAGTGTAAGAATCACCTCAGAAAAATTAATTATTCTGTCAGGCGCAGTTGAAGCCTAGGACAAACGCTGTCAAGATGAGATGGTGTAGCCAGACTATGTCTGTGTCATTATTCCAACATCATGTTCATAACATGTTACGAAATAAAAAGTTTAATACCTCAGAAAAACTTTCCCCGCTTGTCAACATTAGCCTGGTGTGAGCGCGGCGCGCGCTCTTCAGTTGTGGAGGTGCGCGCTGTATATCACGTCACAGAAAGACGTGCACTCGCAGTAATCGGATCAGGTCGTTTACATGGTGGAATTTTTCGTTTGATCGGTTCATGAAAAGGTTTATCCCACCCCTCTCAAACCGATTACAATTTCATTCGGTTTGGCCGTTTTTATTCTGATTGAGGGGTTTATATGGAGCATTTTTATTCGGATTGGACTTTTAAACCGATTACAGTGCTTCATGTAAACGCACCTATTGTTGGGACTAAAAACCTAAAACTGGAAGCTATAAAGGTATATCAGTTCACGGTTTGTGTGTGTATAAGAGAGAAAGAGAAAATGTCAGTATTTAATTGAGACTTGAGATTAAATAAACTGCTTAAGTATTCCAGAGCTTGTAGTATTAATTTTCACATGCAGTTACACATTGTCGGTTAAAAACAAGAAAGTGGCTGGTAAAAACACTGAGTGGCTGGTAGATTTTGAAATCCACCAGCCACAGTGGCCGGTGGACAAAAAAGTTAATTTCCATCCCTGATTAATTGTCTTAAACTTAACAAATCTCCAGGAGTGGATGGCTTGTCTTCAGAGACCTACAAATTATTTGCAAAACAATGAGCTCCTTTTCTTTTGCAAGTTTTCAGAGAAAAGTATTTTAAAAGGCTCTCTCCCCCCTACACTAACACAAGGCCTTATTACTTTACTCCCAAAACCCAAAAAAGATGTTCTTTGACTTGATGATTGGTGCCAAATATGTCTTCTTAGTAACGATTACAAAATGTTATCCTTAATTTTTGCTAAACGTCTTAAAAAAGTAATTTATTATGTTATAGATGAATCCCAGTCTGTTTTTTATCGGGGAGGCATATTTCAAATAATATTAGGTTAGTATTGGATCTTATTGATTACTTTGATTTAATTGTTAGTTTAGTTTCTTTTTCTTGCCTTAGAAAAGTTTGGTTTTGGGCCTTTTTTATCCCAGCTGTTCAAACACTTTATGCAAATGCAAACTGTTCTATCAAATTGAAGATGGGCTCATCTACCAGATTTAATTTGCTATGAGGAATTAGACAAGGCTGCCCGATCTCACCGTATTTATTTTTATTAGCTGGTCAACTACTTTCTGTTTATCTTAGGGCAAGCGCTATACAGGGCATTAATATTGCAGATAGAGAGATCATATGGAGTCAACTCGCAGATGATACTACACTGTTTTTACACAACTCTGCTCAGGTTTCTTTAGCTATTAATATTATCAGTTTATTCTCTCTGGCATCAGGCTTACACTTAAATATCCATAAATGTGAGCTATTTTCAATTACAAATGATTGTTTGACAAACATAGATGGATAAAGTTTCTTATTTGGGTATAGTCGTTTCTAAGGATATGAAGAATAGATGTGTTGATAACTTTTCTCAGATTGTGGAACAAATCTAAAATAAAATAAATATCTGGTTACTAAGAGATTTGTCTCTCAAGGGTAGAACTTTCCTCTCAAATTAATTGGATTCAAAATTAAAAAATTCCACCTTTTTATGGAGCTTCACCCAATTTAGAGAAAATAAAATTTGGCATAGCCAAAAAGTTTTGCTCTTATGTAATTATAATCCTGACAAAGTTCCTTCCAAATGATCTTACTTTCACAAATAATGTCTCTCATCATAGTCTTTGATTTACAAGCATAATTTTCCACACACAATATATAATTTGGCACAACAGAGATTTGCTGCACAAGAATACATCAATTTATTATTAAAAATAATATTATTTTGGTAAGTCAGTTATATAATGTCCAAGGAATTCCTTTAAAATATGAGGAGTTTTTGTCACATTATTAAATCCCAATTACAGCAAAAGAATATGCTATTGTTAATTGGAGCTATCCCTTCTGGGATTATTATGTTTATGAAGGGATTTAATAACTAGCTCTCTCAGATTGTGCCATATCTCAATGTATTTGATACATATTAGGAGTAGGAGTATTCATGCTCTGTTCTAGAATGAGGTTGTCTCTTGTCCGAATCGCATCTTTTATTGGAACAGACATGTGGGTGAAATTAACTGGGCTAGAGTGTGGAATTTGCCCCCAAAATGATTTTGTACAATAAGATAAAAGAAGTGTCTTATAAAATGATACATCGGTGCTATCCCACAAAAGGTTTTTTTTAATTTTTTTACAAAGGTTTATTAATGAATCGCTGAGGTCCAGAAAAATCCACCAGTTTGACAAGTCAAACCCTCTTTTCAAGGAGACTTTAAAGGAAATGGATATATGGAAAACAATCAGTCAAACCCTGTGAATAAATGATGAGAAGTATTAATGGAGATGAGATCCTTATGCCAGGCTAGCAAACAGTGTAGCATAAAATGACCTCAGGTATTCACGCTTGTTTCCACAACATCGTCTTGCTTCATTTGAAGTTGCAGTGAAAACGACTGGTTTCACAGGCGGGGCTTAGATTAAGCCAGGATTAGGCCTTAGCAACATTTATAAAAGCTACTTAAATGTCCTAATTGAACTGAGAAAAAAACATTACTGATGTGCATCTTGAGACAAAACAATGGCACTGACATATTTTAAGATCCGCTTTGAGTTAAAACAGCTCAAACACGCATTTTAGTCTGAGACTAGACTTAAGCCTCGTCTGTGAAACTGAGGGAAGGTGTTTTTATTCCACTATATTGACTCTGTCAGCTAAACTCACTGTTAGATCACGAGCTAGATTCACTCCAAACACAGCGTGCTGAGGACATCTGCTGGTTAAAGCCGTGGACACACTCACTCAAACACAGAACCAGGAAGCAGAAATCACATGACTTCAGGGAAAGTGAAACTGAAGTGTAGTCGAGCTGGTGTGTGTTTGTGTCTCTGTGTTCATTCAGTAAAATGGCAGAAGCCAGATTTGCTCAGGATGAGTTGATGTGTTCAGTGTGTCTGGATCTCCTGAAGGATCCAGTGACCATCTCGTGTGGACACAGTTACTGTAAGAGCTGTATTACAGGCTGCTGGGATCAGGAGGATCAGATGAGAGTCTACAGCTGCCCTCAGTGCAGACAGACCTTCAGTCCAAGACCTGCTTTAGCTAAAAACACCATGATGGCTGAACTGGTGGAGAAACTGAAGAAGACTAAACTTCCTGCTGACTGTTACGCTGGAGCTGGAGATGTGCAGTGTGACGTCTGTACTGGAAGAAAACACAAAGCCGTCAAGTCCTGTCTGGTGTGTCTGGAGTCTTACTGTCAAACTCATTTTGACCGTCATGAGGACTATCACTCCCGTAAGCCACATAAAGTGACCGATGCCACTGGACGACTGCAGGAGATGATCTGCCAAACTCATGATAAACTCCTCGAGGTTTTCTGCCGCACTGACCAGAAGTGTATATGTCTGCTGTGTTTGATGGACGAACATAAAAACCACGACACTGTATCAGCCGCAGCACAGAGGACAGAGAAACAGGTATGAAATCACACACTGATCAAATAATGCTGACACTATTTATACTGGCACCATATGATCAGGAAACATCATTCACACTGCAGACGCCAGCAGAAGTCAACAGGAGCTGAAGTGGACTTTCACCGCTGAGCGTACAGATGTTAAGAGAAGACTTTGTGTCACTTTAAGCAGTAAAAGACTCATAAGATGTAGTTTGAGACTGTGCAGATCTGAAGGAAACAATGTCAAGATATGAGACTTGAGAAAGTTAAAGATATGAAACTATGGGATATATAATCTATTATAACTTAAGTGGATAAAATCATCTTCATTGTGTGTCATAAATCATCATAATCTTAATAGTTATAACCACACATAGGTAAGTATTATTACTGTTGTTCTGATTATTCATGAGATGACACAACACATCATAAGGTTGTTTATAAGGCATTATGCATGTGTTATAATGCACTAAGAATATCCTTATAATGGATTATAAACACAGGCTTCATAGAAAGTGTTCCCAAACAAAAGCTCCCATGATGCTCTAGTGTGCGCAGTATAAAGTGGCGTCTCTGTCATTGGTTTGTGCTGCAGAAGCGGCTGAAGGAGACGCAGAGGTCGTTCCAGCAGAGAATCCAGCAGAGAGAGAAAGATCTTCAGCAGCTGAGAGAGGCTGTGGAGGCTCATAAGGTGAGTCTGGAGAAGAAGAGAAGTTTGAGAAGTCTCAGTCAGGACTCACTGAAGCCACTGTGTGATTGTGATGTGTGTCCTAACAGCGCTCTGCACAGACAGCAGTGGAGGACAGTGAGAGGATCTTCACTGAGCTCATCCGCTCCATTGAGAGAAGCCGCTCTGAGGCCACACAGCGGATCAGAGATCAGGAAAAGACTGCAGTGAGTCGAGCTGAAGGACGACTGGAGCGACTGGAGCAGGAGATCAATGATCTGAGGAGGAGAGACGCTGAGCTGGAGCAGCTTTCACACACACAGGATCACGTCCATTTCCTGCAGGTAACAGAGATCTAGAAGAACAAGAGACTCACAGAGAAACATTTCATGAGAGCAGAATGAGCCGTTGATCTGTGTGTTGGGTTATTATAGAATCATCAGTCAGACGCTCATCTGATCGTCTTCTTCTGAAAGAGACGAACTTACAGATGCAGTTCAGCTCTGGAAATCTCTTAACCGCTGAACTGTCACACCCTTCTTGAGAATAGACGTGAAAATGCACCATCCAAACTTCAATGCTGTAATTCACTTCAAAAAATTAAAGTATTTGACTGTAAATTTAATATACTGTACTAATGTTATTTTATATAAAATATAAATTTTATAAAATAATTTTTTTCTCCAAAATTGTTAAAAATCGAAGCCTTATGAGTTGTTCCAAAATTGAAGTTGGTATCACAAAAATGTGACCCAGATAGCAGACCAACACTGAATCATCGCTGAATCAATGTTGAAATTTAACATTGATTTTTCGTCAGGTTTGCACCCTGAAATAATGTTATTTCAACGATGAAAAATAGATCAAGATGGCCATAAAATCTATATTTCTTTTTCAACTTTAATTAAATCACTTATTTAACACTGAATCAACGCTTTATGTACAGCAGGATTCTATGCCAGTTCATTTTCATGTTCGGCTGCAATTGATATGATTTTGTATCAAAAAGTCACTCAAAGTAAACAACATCCTTCAGTTTACATGCAAATGTATTTATTTATGCCCCCACAGTTTCAACAGGAAATCTCACATTGACTTAAAACAATTACATCAGAATTTATAACACAAGTGAAAAACATGACAACCTGCATCTGCAAAATGAAGTAAATACAAATGGAAACTTGTCAATAAAGACAGATATGAGACAGCAGTACTGAAAGAAAAAAGGTAGAAGAAAGAATGAAATACTCTAAACTCAGGGGTTTCCACCACGAGCAGTGCCCCCAAGCCTTTCAGGGGCGGAACGGAGCCATTTTTACACCGTCCCAGCAAAGATACACTCTGAGCCTCCTTTTTATCAGCAGTAATGCACCTAAAACAACAAGATGTTTAACAAAATATTTGGAAATGTGACTAATTATACATCACAAATGTACTACAAAATGAAGTGAAACTTGAAATGTGATCAAAATCTTTACATTCCAGTTAAAACACGCTGAATTTAAATTCAAGACTATTTCATGAATGTGACTTTCCCCTTTAGCTCCTGCAGACACAGGAGGAATGAATGGAAAGGTGAAAATATCTTAAAATATCTATCTTGTTTTATCTAATATTAATACTGTATTTAATAGTAAATAAACAAATAAAGTGTGGAAGTGAAACAAGTAAATGAATAATCCAGTAGCTAAATGAATAAAAGAGGAGCTGAACAGCGGTTTGGAAGAGATTATCCATTTTACAACACAAACTGGAGGCGCAGCAGTTTTCTACATTTCTGTAGTTTGATATAACATTAGCTCCTACAGAACTTAAAGATCTCACTCTTCTTTCTTGCTGCATTAAAGATTCAATTGTAATGGTGTAATTGTGGTCGGACTGTGTGAGCTAATCGCACAGCTGAAGCAGAGCTACCAACTGATGGTCCCATTTCCCCTCACACGCCAACAGGGCAATCAGCTCATAGCTCTGCTTCAGCTGTGCCATAGCAGAAATTCATCCGACCGCCTCTCGTTTCTCCCTGTACACTGGACAAATATGGGATGACTTTACTATCAAACTGATTAATAAATAAACACACAGTTATCCATGAACTTGATACATTTTGTGGATATTTTCACTGTCCACAAACAAATGCCTTTCAACGTGTGTGTGCTAAATACAGAATTACATGAATGTGCAGCATTTTGTACAAATAGAGACATAATTGTGAATGCAAAACTTCGATTTTGTATTAATGTTGGTCAGAATCTGTCCGTACAGTGAGTAAGATGTGCATTTGTGGATCTGGTGCCACGCATGCATTCATTGACTGGTTTGTGAGTCGATCCTATTGTCTCAAAATCCAAATGAATCAAATAGGATCAACTCACAAACGAGGCGATGAATGCAATGCATGCGCAGCACCGGATCCACAAATGCACATCTTACTCGCTGCACGCACACATGAATCATTTTGACTCTAAAATCATGCGAACACCTCACAACAAACGACGCACGACAAAGATGAAAATCGGCCCGACCCAAATAAGAGTTGCACGAGTCAGAATTCGGCTCGAAATCGGACGAAAATCCCACTGTGTATGCCCAGCTTAAGAAATAAAGATGACAAAAAAAATATGATAGGGTTTGGTGAAAAACAAACTGAAATTCAATGAATGAAAGAATATCCTGGCCGCTGGTTGTGTACGGAGGACGTTCACGTGACTTTATTAACGGCGCAGTTCACTCTGACTCGCTCAGGAGAAGCACACAAGTTGTAAGAAAGAAAGATAAATAAAAACACGTAATGAAAATTGAGATAAATTGTATTAATCTTTTTGTACTTACCTATTAAAAACACTGCTGCTGTCCTGTCTCTGTGTTTGTCGTGCTTGAAGTCTGTTAAGCCGCTTTGATCTGAAGGCGCATTACCGCCACACACTGGATTGGATTGTGAAAAAAAATCTTTTCAACACTGAAAAGCATCGAATTATCAACATTGATCCGATATTACCTAGCATTGACATTTCAACCACAACCAAACTGATGATTCTGATTTTCAACATTGACTCAATGTCACAATGCTATCTGGGAAGCTCCCATGAGATTTTGTTTAGGCGTTGTAGCAGAAATAGCCACCGGGTGTCGTCCACATTCTCCTGTAACAAATGAACACATTTCTGTCCAAATATCACTTCTATCACAAAACAGTCACCAAATATGAACCTTTGAGACTCAGACCTTTCCGACGACATGTGTTTTGTCAAGATTAGAAAATGGTTTTGATTTATAAAGTAGTTGAAATAAATTGTGTAATATGAAACCTGATACCGCCCACTAGGGGAGGAGCCTAGAAGAATTTAAAGTACCGTTTCCATGGTAACACCATCCAATTTCACAGGATGGATTGTGAGTTTGTAAGCTTTGAAATTATACATTTATGATCATTACTAAGATATGTAATATGAAAAAAAGGCTAGCGCCAATCAAGGGGTTGAGAAAACATGTTCAGCACTCTTTCGTGTGTGTGTGTGTGTGTGTGTGTGTGTGTTTTGCTGTCAAAAGCTGCATTTCCACCGCAGGAACTTTGGGCTGGTAAATATTTCCCCCTCCAAAAGTCCCTGCTCGTGAGGTAGTACTTTATTAAAGTTCAGGAACTTTTGTGGGCGGGACTTGGCCTCTGAACATGCTGATTGGTTGAGCTCACGCTGCATTTTATTTCAACCGGCATTTTTAAAAGTCTTTTGTGAGGTTGGCGTTCGTTCTGCGTTCAGTAAATATCAGTCTTGCTCTTTCTGTCTGATGGCACGCGTTTGTCTCAGCATCTCATGCTCAATGTCCGTAATAGCTGATAATAACATGCGTTGTCTTATTTTAAATCTAGCTTTACAAGCTTTCAGATACGCTTTAGTATCAGTGCTCGTCTCTTTTCCGCCGTTTTGTTAATGACCTCTTTAGTAAACCAATACTAAAGGTTTATTTTGAAGGCCTAGTCTCTATTTTAACCTGAAATACTGCAATAATTAAAATAAAATAACAAAAAAAAATTTGTATAATTTTCAATGGCAAAAATAGATCATAATTATTGCATAAATATTACAAAATACCATCAAATCATCTCAAAATACAAAATTAAAAAGAAAACATATTATTGAAGAAATATAAATTGCACTGGTTTAACTGGGGTGGAGGAAGTTTAATTTGTAGGTGTCCAGTCACTTCTGAGCGGGAAGACGACCAATGCAACCCCTAAACAAAGAGCAACAGAGGGTTAAATAATGACCATCTCTAGACACGCCACGCATTCAACCAACAATACATGGACAATGATTACAATAACATGAGACATGTTATAATATTTCCTTTAATAATACAGCAGTATTGCTCCTTCACTTTCAATAATGCAACAGTAGCTGATTATTATTAATAAACTTACAGTGCTTTATTAAAAGTGAAAGATGAGAAGAATGAAGCTGATGCTGTGAAAGTGCTGGATTGAGGAGAGTCACTAAAGATCAACAAGAGCCCTCAAATCTGACAGTAGTGCAGGTTATTGGCTGAAGTGTGGAGGTGATGAGCTTTGATTTCTGTTTTCTGTAGAGTTTCCAGTCTCTCTCAGCTCCTCCTGAATCTACAGACGTCAATGACAATCCCTTCAGTTCTCTCTCCTCTTTTGATGGCGTGAGAGAATCTGTCCGTCAGCTGAAGGACAAACTGGAGGATTTCTGCAAAGAGGAGCTGAAGAAGAAGATCTCTGACAGAGGTAAAGTCCTGGAGATTCATCTGCTCTCAGAAATCATCCTCCATCATCTCATATCATGTAGAAGATCATATTAGAAATGTCTTAGGAACGGATGCAGGGATCATTTTCTCTTGACATGATAATCACACTCTTCATGTCTGTTGATTTCCACAGTCATTGTTCCCAGGACCAGGAACGACTTCCTACAATGTAAGTCACTGAGAAAACAAGCAGAAAAACTCACTGAGTGTGTTCATGTTCTTCCTGGAGAAGGAGAAAGAAAACATGACAGAAGAGTTTTAGAGTTGATCATGTGATCTCTGGTAAACTGTACTGAGACACTGCTGATATATTGAACATGAAGAGTTCAGCTCCATTAAAAGATCAGACAGATTCATCATCCCTGATTCTGATGTGTTTTATCTCCGTCAGATTCCCGTCCGCTGACTCTGGATATGAACACAGCGAATAAACGCCTCCGTCTGTCTGAGAGGAACAGAAAGATTACTAACACTGGCTCAGACCAGCCGTATCCTGATCATCCAGACAGATTTGATGTGTGGTCTCAGGTGTTGTGTAGAGAGAGTGTGTGTGGACGCTGTTACTGGGAGATTGAGTGGAGTGGTGAACGTGTGTGTATATCAGTGTCATATAAGAGCATCAGCAGGAAGGGATCGGGTAATGAGTGTTGGTTTAGATGTAATGATCAGTCCTGGAGTTTGATCTGCTATTCCTCCAGTTACTCATTCACACACAATAACACACACACTGAACTCCCTGTAAAGCCCATCAGTGGTAGAATAGGAGTGTATGTGGATCACAGTGCAGGAACTCTGTCCTTCTACAGCGTCTCTCACACAATGAGCCTCATACACACACTCCAGACCACATTCACACACACACTCTATCCTGGGTTTAGTGTTTCTATTGGATCATCAGTGAAACTGTGTTGATGAATCAGAATCGACTGTAGAGAGATTCTACCCATAATGCTTTGAGCTGCATGATAATCATAAACACTGAGATGTCTCTCACTTTCTCTTCATGACATTAATAGCTCACACTTTATTTGAAGGTGTCGTTGTTACAGTGTAATTATATATATTTATGATTCATTAACAACATGTTCTTACTATAGGGTTCGGGTAGGATTAGGGTTTGGTTGAGGGTTAGTTCCATGTAATTATGCATCCTAAACTGTTGTTATTATTATGGTAAATATAAAATATGTAAAATATATAACAAGGACACTGTAAAATAAAGTGTTATCCATTAATACTATAGCTGAGCTTCTGTTAGAGCTGGTGTGGTTGAGTAAGAGATGAGCTTGAAGCTGATATAATATACTCACTAAACTCAATAACTATATTGTTCTGTCTCATTATCTCTGTTCAGTGATAGTAGAAATCACTCACACAATGTCAGGACTGTCTGATGGAGAATTCATAAATAAAAGCCCTCCAAAAACTGTTTACAAAAATATAACTTTGTCTATAAATCCCATATCCTGTTGTCACACTATTCTTAGTTGTGTAAATATAAATGTTGTTGCTACTGTATGCAATATTTCTAAATACATTTATGAATTGTGTCTGAGAAGAAAAGACAGATTGTGTCTTTATCAGGGCTGTGCACAGACATTTTGAGGGGCAGTGGCCCGAACCAAATAAAGGGGCAGTGGGGTGGGGGGGCATTGGTGGCGAGGATTGGGTGCTTGTCCGTACAAATTATCCATCTTACTCTTACTAGTCATTCAAAACAGTTTTGATCTAATTCTGTGTCTATCGAGAATAGTGATATATGACATTGTATTATGTTGAATATCAAGTTTTTGTCTATTTGTTAATGAGGGATTTGTGGACACAATGTTTTTGGCTTTGTGGAGTAAATGTTATAGCTTTTATTTTGAAGTTAAAAGATCAAATTAGACTCTTGGGGTAAGATGACCCAGCCATATTTGGCACAGAAGGCCCCAAGTGGCATGTTGTTACTGGTGTTATTGTTTTTAAATGTAATACTTATTGTAATTAACGGGGCAATTATTTAATATTTTCATGAATTAGATGTACATTTCAGGCATCTTCACTTTCATTAAAACCTATAGGTTAATTGAGTGAATTATATTAAGACAAAATCTATTATGCTTTTTTTTTATTATTATGAAATATCTTCAGTTAAAATATGGGCAATTAAATAAGTAAATATTGATATGCTTGCACATAAGTCATTAAAAATGTACCTTTCAGATGATTATCTTTTAATGGGATTCAGATTTTTTTGTTATCAGTTATTCAATTATTTACTACTAAATTGTCAAAATAAAATGTTAAGCAGAATATTTTTAGTATTTTACATTAATGACACTTTAAAATATATATAAATAGTAATATGAATTGTATCAAAAGTAATTTATACATTCTGTAACAGTTTATGGGTTATTATATGAAATTAGGCCTATATATATAATTTTCAAGATGGCGGCGGTGTGAGTGAACGTGTGTCAAGCTCTACTCAAGCATGCTAATTGCTATCATAGTAGCTTTGTAAGATCTCCTCTTTTTTCATTTGTGACTGCTTTTCAATACATTGGTGTACTAAACTGAGGTCCAGTCATTTACATATACATTCATTTATATGTGCAATAGTTCATTCGTTGTTATTATTTAGTCAGGCATCAGTCACTCGCCTATTGTTAGGACCCAGAAGGTGGGAAGGACCCGGTCGCTGACGCAGTTTAGTTTCAGTTATGATAGCTATCATTATTACTAGCGCGAGACGAGATGATAATGCCTGTGCATCCGCGATGCTGCAATACTAATTAATCATGTGTGCGTGCAGCAAAGAAACCACACTTAATTAAACTGTTCAATTTGGAATGCATAGTCTATGAGTGGTCTATGAGTGGTCTATGAGTGGTGTGTGCATCTAACTCCTCCTAAACGGACATCATTTAATTGTTCTGATCGGACAATCTTTGGTGGTTGCCACCGGGTATTTATTAGCACCTAATAGCTTAATAACAATTCTTTTCATGGTCCTTCGAGCCGGATCTGGCAACTTCTGAATTAACAATGTCCATACATAGTGAGGAGAATAGTGATGCTACAGTTCGCTCCCGTCGCCGAACGCAGATGCCAAGATACCTCGACGACTATGAGGTGGATTATGTGCCAGAGCAGCGATCGGTGCACACACACTTAGACCACTCCAACGAGGGAGAACAGATAACAGGGGCTACAGGAGGTCCATTACCACTAAACAACACCCTGGTTGCTGGTATTGACCACTTTCCTGCCTATGAGGGGAATCCAAACTTCTCTCCTGAAGTACTGCAGAGGCGCCTGGAGGATCTGGAAAAGGAGAACCATCAGCTCAGACATGACCTCAGAGAACACTCTGCAGCTCACTCTCCAAGACCACTGTCTCCATCTCAACCTTTTCTGTCACCTAGACACTCAACGCGCAATATGGAGGATCGAGTCTCTATCTCACCATCACACCACAGAGTAACGTCAACAAGCGATCAAAGAGATCCACGTTATGAAAGAGAAAGGTCAGTGAAACACAGTGAGAATAAATTGCACGCAGAACGTCAACGTGACAGAATAGATGAGATTATCCATGAGCTTCAGAGGATAAAGGCGAGTTCCCGATCAATTTCGTCAACCCCAGAGCGAGCAGCGACTACTCAGAGGGCTGAGCAGGCTGATGAAGGCTACCAGCATCCAAGGCAGCCATCCACACACTATAACGGGCCTACTTCCAGGCAACAGAGACCATTCATGCCTTATCGTTCCTCATCCCCACCCAGGCAAGAGAACATTTATCGTGGTCCAACCCCTACCATTCCTAACTTCACCAAAGAGGATCCACGTGAGTTCGCCAGGTTGAAGGTAGCTCTTGACAACCTCCTTCCCGCCGACGCTACAGAGCGCTTTAAGTTCCAGATATTGATGGATCACTTGAAACTTGAAGAAGCATTGCTCATTGCTGACTCCTACTGTAACAGCAGGTACCCTTACAGTCATACCATGCAAGCTCTAACAGAACTCTATGGTCAACCCCATCAACTTGCACTCAACGCATTGCCGTCCTGATGGATGGGCCCAGCATAAAAAGTGGTGACACTAGAGCATTCAGGCTTTTCGCACTGAAGGTAAGGGCCCTGGTCGGAATGCTGGAGCAGCTAGGAAGTCCAGGACAAACAGAACTGATTTGTGGGTCTCACGTTTCCCGACTCCTAGCTAAATTGCCTCACGATCTCCGAGCTAACTTTAAGAGGTATGTCAATCCACTTAAGACACCTATCCCTACATTGCTTGAATTTGCAGAATGGCTGGAGTATGAGGTGAGGGTGCAAGAGGATGGTACTCAGTTCGGTATTGACACCAGTAGAGAGAGACAGAGTTTCCGCAAGGACCAGCAAAGAGTGCCTAAAGTCCCCCACAGATCTACTGCCATCTTCCATGGAAGCGAGCAAAGACCAGTTTTCAACGCTGAATCTGTTCACCGAAATGCAGTTTCTGAGGTGAGATCACTAGAGAAACTAAAGAAATACTGCCCTTTTTGTAATACAACTCAGCACTATCTCAATCAGTGTTCAAACTTCAAGCTGCTGACCAAAGAGCAGATTGTGACCTGGATCAGATCCAATCAGAGATGCTGGAAATGTGGGCGTGATCACCAAGCAGGTCAGTGTACTCTTAAGGCAAAATGTAAGAAGTGTCAAAGGAGACATCTAGAAATTCTTCATGAGGCCAATAGTGAAATGAGTGCTAATGCTACCAAAGACACAGTTGAGATCTTACAGTCTACCAACACCACCGTAGAAACTCTGTACGTCGACCGACCAACAGGCAGCAGTAGAGTGTTACTGAAATTGTGCAGAGTCATTATACGCAACGGAGACTTTTCACTGGATACATATGCACTGCTAGATGACGGTTCTGAGCGTACTATACTTCTCCATGAGGCAGCTCAGCAACTCAACCTCTATGGTAAGTCAGAAGACCTGTCACTTCGAACAGTGCGCCAAGACATCCTCCTCATCCATGGCTCCACAGTATCATTCTCGGTGAGTCCCGCCACGCAACCAGATTGCAATTTTGCAATAAAAGGAGCCTTCACAGCTGTGGAGCTTGGACTAGCACCTCATTCCTACCCAATTGAAACACTCCAAAAGAGATATCGACATCTCAGTGGCCTACCTCTGCAGTCAATCGACCACGCAAGGCCACTACTGCTTATTGGGTCGGATTACCCACAACTGATCACCCCCCTTGAGCCAGTTAGGTTGGGACCACCTGGAGGTCCAGCAGCTGTGAAGACTCGTTTAGGCTGGACACTCCAAGGTCCATCAAAGTTCCCTGGACACATTCCACACACTCAACGGTGCTTGTTCACATCTGTAAGTTTTGCGTCTAATGATCTATTCAGTCAGGTCGAGAGGTTGTGGCAGATGGACGTCTTGCCCTATCAAAATGAACGGCTTGTTACCAGGTCGAAGCAAGATGCAGAAGCTTTACGTACACTGGAGGAGAAAACAATGAGGGTTGAAGTTGAAGGTGTACAAAGGTACGCTACCCCCCTCCTGTGGAAAACCAGTCTTCCCCCTCTAGCAGCTCCAAAGGAAGCAGTACTGCCTCAGTTGCGTAGAATGGAAAATCAGCTGAAACGGAGCTCTGAAAAATCCCAGGTATACAAGTCTGAGATAAACAAGCTTTTAGAATCAGGCTATGTGAAGAAAATTCCCCAATCCACAGCTGTACAGACTCAAGGGTGGTACATTCCACACCACATGGTCCACCACAATGGAAAGAACAGAATTGTATTCAATTGTTCCTTCAACTTCCAAGGGCTGAGCCTGAATGAATATCTTCTTCCTGGGCCAACTCTGGGTGCGACTTTGCTGGGAGTACTTCTTCGTTTCCGAGAGTATGCAGTAGCCATTAGCAGCGTCATAAAGGGGATGTTTCATCAGGTGCGTCTCCTACCAGAAGACCAAGCATTCTTGCGGTTCCTGTGGCGAGACCTGAACTCAACCAATCCCCCTGATGTCTACCAATGGTCAGTGTTACCCTTTGGCACCACGTGCAGCCCGTGCTGTGCAATCTTTGCTCTTCGGAAACATGTTACCGATCACAGCCAACCAGACAGCGAAGTACGAGCATCTGTAGAAAGTTGTTTCTATGTTGACAATTGGTTGCAAAGTGTTCCCTCTCTTGAGACTGCCAGACAATTGGTTGATGACATGCAACATCTGCTGGCCGAGGGTGGATTTGAACTGCGCCAATGGGCTAGTAACACTCCCCAACTCCTGCAACACCTGCCGCAGCAAATCAGGTCAGATAACCATGAGGTTTGGTTTGGTTTAGTTCAGACAGAGAAGATCCCCAGGAGCGCACACTGGGACTTCGGTGGCAGTGCAGAGCCGACACACTTGGTTATAAACGTGGCCATGTCGTAAAAACTGAGCCTACTATGCGCCACATATATAGCATCCTTTCCAGTCAATACGATCCATTGGGATTCATCAACCCATTTACCACTAGAGCTAAGATCATTGTTCAAAGGCTCTGGGATAAAAAAAGAGAATGGGATGACCCTGAACTGCCCACAGACCTCAGAAATGCCTGGCTCACATGGGAGGATGAGCTTCCACAACTTTCCAGTGTCACACTGCCCAGATGCTACACTACGAAGGTAGATCCCTTGACCAGCTCAAGAAGTGTGCACACATTCTGTGATGCCTCAGAGCGAGCGTACGGCGCCGTAGCCTATCTCCGCACTGAAGATGACAAAGGACAAATAGAGGTGTCATTCTTGGCAGCTAGATCACGAGTAGCTCCAAAGAAGCAGCAAACAATTCCCCGACTTGAGCTATGCGCAGCTCTAACCGGCGCACAACTGGCAGCAGTTCTGAAAAGAGAGCTCACACTAGAAATCAGCAGTTTCAAATACTGGACTGATTCTACAACCGTTCTCAACTGGCTTCAATCAGACTCATGCCACTTCAAAGTGTTTGTAGGAACTAGAGTTGCGGAGATTCAAGAGCTAACTGATTCACAATCATGGTCATACGTCCAATCACACGACAACCCTGCAGACGATATTACTCGTGGCCTGTCACTGGCTCAGTTAGCCAAACCTTCCCGCTGGAAGAATGGCCCAGAATTTCTGCAGAAACCTCCATCGTATTGGCCCAAATTGCCCAACCTGGAGCCAGCTGACGCATCAACAGAACTGCGTAAACCAATATCCTTCCATCTTCTAATAACTCAGGATGACCAGCTTTCAATTGACACATCTCAATACGACAACTTTCAAGAGCTGGTAGATGCTACAGCCAGATCCCTTCACGGGGCGGCCAGTCCCACAGACAGCATCACGGCTGATGCATATAAGAAGGCAGAGCTCAGAGTCATCCAACAGTCTCAAATGGAGAGTTTTCCTGACGAATATGCTCAGCTGCAAGCAGGGAAACTCATCTCCCCAAACAGTCGTCTAAAGACATTAGCTCCTGAATTTGATTCTGACACGCAGCTGATTAGAGTGGGTGGACGACTCCGAAGATGTCATCTGCTAAGTCCTGACATTATTCACCCAATTGTCCTAGACCCAGTCCATCCAGTGACTAAGCTACTAATTCAGAAGTACGATGCACAGCTTCATCACCCTGGTACTGAAAGGGTCTTTGCTGAAATCAGAAGATGCTTCTGGATCTTGAGAGGTCGTCAAACTGTTCGATCAATTCAGCATCACTGTACGGAGTGTCAACGGTGGCGTGGCAAGCCCAATATCCCTAAAATGGCTGACTTACCCCCTTCCAGTTTGAGACTCTTCAAACCAGCCTTTTACTCTACAGGCATGGACTGTTTCGGCCCATTTACTATCAAAATTGGGCGCCGGAATGAAAAACGCTGGGGTATCATTTATAAATGTTTGACCACAAGGGCAGTGTACATTGACCTTCTCCCTCAAGCCGACACAGATTCTTTCCTCATGTCTCTACGTCGATTCATCGCCCGTAGGGGAACACCTCATGAGTTGCGCTCTGATCAGGGTACCAATTTCAAAGGTGGAGATCGCGAGCTTAAGGAAGCCTTCAACAATATTCACCCTCAATTGCAAAGAGAACTTGCCAAGCAACAGATCGACTTTCAGTACAATCCACCAAACTCCCCACATTTCGGAGGATCCTGGGAGAGAGAAATCAGATCTGTAAAAGCTACACTTTACACCACCATTGGTGCTCAAACCGTCACAGAGGAGGTGCTCAGAACTGTCCTAATTGAAATTGAGGGGATTTTGAATTCAAAGCCATTGGGATATGTATCCTCGGATGTAGCTGACCCGGATCCAATTACCCCTAACTCACTCTTAATGGGCCGGCCAGACTCTGCATTGCCTCAGGTAATTTACCCTGCATCTGAACTGCTCAGCCGCAAACGCTGGAGACACAGCCAGATATTGGCAGACCAGTTCTGGGGTTGTTATCTGCGCAACTACCTGCCCGGACTCCAGTCTCGCCAGAAGTGGCAACAAGAGGAAGACAACCTGACAGTAGGGACTGTGATTATGATCGCGGATCCACAATTCCCCAGAGCACTCTGGCCCATTGGGACTGTGAAAACTGTCATGGCCGGAGCTGATAATAAAGTAAGAGCCGCAGAAATCCAGGTCAAAGACAGAACCTATATCAGACCCGTTGTCAGATTGATTGAGCTCCCTTCACTCCCTGAATGACTGGGAGTACTGGCCCGAGATGCAAATCTGCAAGCACATTTGGGGGCGGCTGTACTAAACTGAGGTCCAGTCATTTACATATACATTCATTTATATGTGCAATAGTTCATTCGTTGTTATTATTTAGTCAGGCATCAGTCACTCGCCTATTGTTAGGACCCAGAAGGTGGGAAAGACCCGGTCGCTGACGCAGTTTAGTTTCAGTTATGATCGCTATCATTATTACTAGCGCGAGACGAGATGATAATGCCTGTGCATCCACGATGCTGCAATACTAATTAATAATGTGTGCGTGCAGCAAAGAAACCACACTTAATTAAACTGTTCAATTTGGAATGCATAGTCTATGAGTGGTCTATGAGTGGTCTATGAGTGGTGTGTGCATCTAACTCCTCCTAAACGGACATCATTTAATTGTTCTGATCGGACAATCTTTGGTGGTTGCCACCGGGTATTTATTAGCACCTAATAGCTTAATAACAATTATTTTCAATTGGCGTTAAAGTTTTTCATATAGCTGCACGTTTTCTGTTGTTTGGATTTAGGGTTGCCACCCGTCCCGTAAAATACGGAATCGTCCCGTATTTACAAGCAAAATGACTCGTCCCGTATCAAACCAATACGGGACGCAATTTGTTCTGTATTTTACATATAGGTCCACACATAGTGGAGTGTGGAGAATAGCCTACTGGTAGCAAATATAAAGAAATCAATTTCACAATAAGTACAGGAGCTCATTTGTGCGTGATTGCGTTTTAGCGGCTTTGTTGTCATAGCGGCGGAGTCTCGAGAACTTGCGCCGTGCCAGTGTGCCTGTATACTTGTGCGGTTTTTTAAAAACATGTCGAGCTCGCGTCACGTCCACCGTTTGAACGCAAGAGGATCTCCAGATATAGAGCTGAATATCAAAAAGGTATCAATGGGTCTGTCCAGTAACTCATGATGAACCTCAGGCCAAATGCACACTTTATGAGAAGCAGCGGGGACAGACCGATCTATGTGACAGACACATCCGTGCTATAGTTTTTTTAAAAATGGATAATATATTAATATAATATTCCATACATGCTTTGCAGACAGAATTATTATTTTTTAGACAGGTTAATTAATAGATTATAGCCTAATAAATGTTATTATTAATTTATAATTTAGCTAGGCTATATTAATCATACATAAATAATCCTGTCATATAAAGTTTGACATTTAAAAAAATATTTAGATAAAATTGGGACAAATAATTACATGTAAATATAGTCATAATTTAAGTGTAAAATGTATTTAATTTTTTTTTACATTTTTGAAATAAAAAAAAAAAGTGATTACTGGTTCAGAATGACTGCTTAAAGGGACAGTTCACCAAAAATGAAAATTCTGTCATCATTTACTCACCCTCAAGTTGTTCCAAACATGTATACATTTCTTTGTTATGTTGAACACATAGGAAGATTACTGTGGAAGTCAATGGTGCCCTCAAAGCAGCCTGGTTACAAACTTTCTTCAAAATATCTTCTTTTGTGTTCAGCAGAACAAAGAAAATGACATAATTTTCATTTTGGGAGAACTATCCCTTTAAAGTGCACCAAATAGGCTACTAAAGAGTTATAAAATAATCAAATGTAACTTAATATAAAATGTGTTCTGTTGCAAGTTCACATCCTTGATCTCATGTTTTCTTATGGTTTATTATTGAGCTGTCATGTTGTCAATGTTGAAATAATAATTTCATAACGTATTCTTTATTTCTGTCCTTTATGCAATTTTTTGAAAAACCCATTCAAGTTTTTTATGGGTCGTGAATGGGTGTCCCTTATTTTGCCACACTGAAGGTGGCAACCCTATTTGGATTACACGATTGGCACAATGGATGAGTCACATATCTCACTCCAAACTTTGTGGAACGCCATTACACAGAGTAAGACTGATATGCTGGAGCGTTTTGATGTAAAAATGGACGTCATTCATAGCAGACTGACTAGTATTCAGAATTCATTAAGTACTTTGGGAGATCAAGTTCATTTGTTAGAGCAGCGTGTTGGGGCTAAAGAGGACAACGTGCAAGTATGTGTCACTCGGATTCATCAACTGGAGAAACCCTTACAAAAAAATACTGCAGTTTTTTTGAAGTAATACTGCAGTTTTTGTTCATGTAGAAAAATGCAGTTTTTTGGACACGAAAAAACTGCAGTATACTGCAATAATACGGCAATATAACTGCAATAATACTGCAGTAATACTGCAATAATACTGCAATATAACTGCAGTAATACTGCAGTATAACTGCAGTAATACTGCAGTATAACTGCAGTAATACTGCAATATAACTGCAGTAATACTGCAATATAACTGCAGTAATACTGCAATATAACTGCAGTAATACTGCAATATAACTGCAGTAATACTGCAATATAACTGCAATAATACTGCAATAATACTGCAATATAACTGCAGTAATACTGCAATATAACTGCAGTAATACTGCAATATAACTGCAGTAATACTGCAATATAACTGCAGTAATACTGCAATATAACTGCAATAATACTGCAATATAACTGCAGTAATACTGCAATATAACTGCAGTAATACTGCAATATAACTGCAATAATACTGCAATATAACTGCAGTAATACTGCAATATAACTGCAGTAATACTGCAATATAACTGCAATAATACTGCAATATAACTGCAGTAATACTGCAATATAACTGCAATAATACTGCAATATAACTGCAGTAATACTGCAATATAACTGCAGTAATACTGCAATATAACTGCAATAATACTGCAATATAACTGCAGTAATACTGCAATATAACTGCAGTAATACTGCAATATAACTGCAATAATACTGCAATATAACTGCAGTAATACTGCAATATAACTGCAATACTACTGCAATAATACTGCAATAATACTACAATATAACTCTGGTAGTACTGCAATACATACCATAACTAAAGCACAATTACAATACTACCAAAGTGCAATACAAATAAAATGCTGTACCATTACCATTAAAATACAACCAGAATAAGTTTTATTTTCACACATCTGCAATAGAAAAAAATTACGGTACAAAACAGTGAATGTCTCAAACAGCAATGCAAAAATAAATGTGATTTTCACTTTTTTTTATTTTTAAACTTCAAATAACAGACTTAGAGTTAGACATTGTATTTAAAGTGTTTATTTACAAATCATACGATCATGCATATATCTTATATTATTCAGGGAGCGTGCTTTTTTTAAGAGTTTATCCTCATCATTATCCCACATGGTTCTTATAACTGCCTGCATCTCAGATGTGGAAACACTATTTAGGATGTAGTCTGGAAAAACAAAGAAACAAATTTATTAGATAAACTCAAGTTTCAGTTACACTTCACCACAGGCATATAGTGTGTTTAATATTAATCTTGAATTGTGCAAAGTATTCATAATATTTCCAATGAATTTCTAACGCTATATTGGTGAGCATTATCAAATCACAAATATGCTTTGAACACTCCAGGCAAAGAAGTTAAAGGGTTAGTTCTCCAAAAAATAGAATTCAGTCATCAATTCCTCACCCTTGTGTCGTTCCAAACCCGTAAGACTTTCGTTCATCTTTGGAACATAAATGAAGATCTATTTGATGAAATCTGAGCGTTTCTGTCACTCCACTGACAGTCTGTGTAATTTGCACAATGACACGCATTTCTGGAAAAATAAAAAGCAGAGAGACACAATCATGTTTAAATACTGTACAGCGCCCTCCACAAATATTGGCTGTTTTTATCCTCTCTGACTTTTAATTCACAAATCTAACCTTAAATAAAAATGTAATATTATTGGAATAAAGTATATGGAATATATGTTCCACAGTTATTGTGCCCCTTCATTTATTACTTTGTGTAACTTATAACCTTTCACATAAGTAAGGGCTAATCCATGGCTAGATGTGCATTACATTTATTGAACAAGATGGAGGTGAAGAACCACCTGACATGAAGTGGGTTGCCTCTGTGAAGTGCACTAAAACTGTGCAATAGACACCCAGCTGTTAAAGATAGGTAAAAAAGTTATATTAAAGCTGTCCTTAATGTTTGTGGAGCACAATTTGACTGGAAGGGTAAACCTAACAGTTAATTTTCTTTTTTTGGCTATTGGGCCATTAGATCTAGCATTCTGCACACTTTAAATCAGGCACAGAGATACATCAGCATCATGGTTGGATTACATTTATTTGAATGAATAAACGAAGGAGAAAGAGATAGTGCATATGTGAATGATCTGCATCTGTGCAGCAGCACTCTGGTGAAGCTGAATTTACAGTTGAATCACTTCAGAAACAGCAAAAAAGGAATAGTTCACCCAAAAATGAAAATTACCCCATGATTTACTCTTCCTGAACTCATCCTAGGTGTATGACATTCTTCTTTCAGACGAATAATCAGTTATATTAAAACATGTCCTGGCTCTTCCCAGCTTTATAATGGCATTGACTTTTTAGACGTCCATAAAAGTGCATCTATCCATCATAAAAGTGCATCTATCCATCATAAAAGTGCATCCATCCATCATAAAACTGCTCCACATGGCTCAGGGGGTTAATAAAGGCCTTTTGAAGCAAAATGGCGTGTTTTTGTAAGAAAAAAAAAATCCATATTTAAAACTTTATAGACTAAAATAACTAACTTCCAGCGGTACGCAAGTGGACTTGCGCTAAAAGAGTGACCCCTGACGCGATTTACAGGAGCATCGCAAGCTATTACGCCTCTCACAGATAGTACTGGGCAACAAACTTAAAATCCCTCTTCTCTTATATCCAAATCCTCCACCATTTCCCTTTAAAATTCTCGTTTTAGACTAATGCCGCATTCACGTGCTATCGGAAATTTGATAATTCACACTTCTGAAGTCGTGATTACGAGCTCATCTCATTCAAATTTTGAAATGGGAGGGTGTTCATGTGCAATTTATACATAGGACACTCGTATTTACGATAATTCCAAGAGCACGTGAAGGCAGCATAATTCATGACCTGTGTTTTGTTTTGCTCTATCCTTTGCGTGTGTTCATCAATACGCATGCGTCAAGGATTACTCTTTCGCTGTAAGTTGACTTGCGTACCGCTGACCGCCGGAAGCTTGTTATTTTAGTCTATAAAGTTTTAAATATGGATATTTTTCTTACACAAACCACTTTGCTTCAGAAGGCCTTTATTAACCCCCTGAGCAGTGTGGAGCAGTTATATGATGGATATATGCACTTATGCCAATGCCATTATAAAGCTTGGAAGAGCCAGGACTTTTTTTTTTATATAACTCTGATTGTATTCGTCTGAAAGAAGAATGTCATACACACCTAGGATGAGCTAAGGAAATCATGGGCTAATTTAATTTTTTGGGTAAACTAACCCTTTAAGACTTTGTTGCTTAGAAATATGTTTCTGTGTGTGTGTGTGTGTGTGTGTGTGTGTGTGTGTGTGTGTGTGTGTGTGTGTGTGTGTGTGTGTGTGTGTGTGTGTGTGTGTGTGTGTGTGTGTGTGTGTGTGTGTGTGTGTGTGTGTGTGTGTGTGTGTGTGTTACAGGAAAGGCAGCACATTGATTTAGAATGGAGATTAAACTGACTGTAACTATCTGTGCATTCATTGTTTTAATGCACACCTTTCAGTCAATCAGAATCCAGTATACAAACAGACTATGGTATAATATACCCATGAAGAAGAGAGTCCACGAGCAAACTGTTGAGAACTGATGTCAAGTACTGAGAATAATTGTTGTGGTATAACTAGATTTCTTTACCTTTCCAGCAGCACTAATATTGTAAATCTTCTTTTAGCTCTTTGATTTCATTTTTTAAATCCTCCATCTCTTCTAACATGGCTTCGGAGACAGAAGACTTTGTACACTTGATTCCTCCAGCATTCCCACAGGTCTTGGTTCCTGAAGTACAATATTAGTTATTATGCATTCAAAACTATAAAGATAATAGTTTATAAAAGATAAAATAAATGAAGTTGCCTACAGCTCTCACAATTATTTGAGTGCAGCTTTGTTTCACAGCAGCCATGATCTTCTGTTGAACTACATTTGGTCTTTTTGTTGTTGTTGTTACCAGTGCATTTTTCTGAAAATAGCAATCACACAATAAATAGTATTCCTGTAAAACATCCATTTCTGCACATTAATGTCAAACTATTTAACATAAATGCTTGTGTACAGTGCTGCGAAAAGAAGTCCTAATTTAGTCTATTTTTGTGTATATACAATATTATCAGATATTACAAAGATATTTCACATAAAAGGCAACCCTTACGAAAATGAACCAAATAGGAAAAAAAAAAAAAAAAACATGGTTATAATAGTTAAACCATGGTAACCACAAATTAACCTTGGCTTTACTACTCCAACCATAGAATTTGCGGTAAAACTGTGGTTATATAAATGGTAATCAATTAGCCCAAAAACCATGGTTACTACACTTTTACTATAAACCAAGGTTAATTTTTCCGTGTTTAAGAACATTTTAAAGGACAACGCCAGTAACTTTGTTTTGGTAAGTCTCTACAGTGAAAAATTAGCCTCTCTCCTCTTCTGACTTAGGAAGAGGATCTTATATTACCGCCCTCTGCACAGTTTTTCAGAAAACAAGAACCTTGTGTGTATTTGACAGTTAAAACCCAGCAAAAAATGTAAAAGAGAAGTTACTCACGAGACTTGTTATCTGACAGCAAGTTCTTGTGCGTGCTCAGAAAACAGTCCATTATCCGTGAGAGTGATCGCTAATGATGATAATCACGAGCAGGTGGGGCCGCGTGCACGCAGCAGTTCATTTGCATTTAAAGGCACATGCCCGAAAAAAAGCCTGTTCTTCACTGTAGTCTGAAATGAGTATGACATGGATTTATAAATTATCTGTGAGGTCTTTTAAGCTGAAATAAGCAGCTGAAATAAGCAAAATAGGTCCCTTTTAAGTCAAGTCACTATTATTTATAGCACATGAAACAATACATATTGTTACTTTACAGTGATAAAAATGAGAATAATGATGCCAACAGAATTGTTGTGAAGCAGCTCCAACTTGCCTGATGAACGTTTCTTCCAGAAAACGTTTCTCCGTCCTGCTTGCGAATCAGGGTTGGCAGGTTACAAAACTCGTCCAATTGCTACTCAAAACTAGCCCAATTGTGTTTTGCGTTCCGGGAGATACATTTTTTAATTATTTTTTGGTGGGGAAGATCCAGTCACGTGAAGGCTATTTATCTATGTGGTTGAAATGTCCCATAGGTGACAAAAGTGGCTACATGTTGCACAATACAGCATAACTGCAGTACAGTGTAGTATGAGTTGGAAGGCCTATGAAGACTTCAGATGCAAAAACCTTATTGCATTATACTGCAAATCTACAGTTGTACTTCATTGTACTCCAGTTTTACTGCTGCTGAACTTCAATACTGCAGTTTTACTACTTTGTACTGCAGTTGTACTTCAATGTACTGCAGTTATACTACTTTGTACTGCAGTTGTACTTCATTGTACTGCAGTTATACTATTTTGTACTGCAGTTTTACTGCAGTTGTACTTCATTGTACTGCAGTTACTACTTTGTACTGCAATATTACTGCAGTTTTACTTCAATATACTGCAGTTTTACTTCAATGTACTGCAGTTATTTTTTGTAAGGGAAGACAACTCCTACCTGCTGGACAAAGTTGACGATTTGGAGAATCGAAGTCGACGTTCTAATCTCCGCTTTGTAGGAGTTCAAGAGTCATCGGAAGGCAGTGATATAGCTGGCTTTATGTCCCGTTTGATTCCACAGCTTTTGGGACAAGACAACTTTTCCACGCCGTTGATCATTGAATGGGCTCAACGCTCTCCGACAGTTCGTCAAAGCGATAGAGCCAGTCCTAGACCTATTATGTTCAAGCTCCTTAATTTCCAGGACAAAGTAAAATTATTCGCATTGCGAGGGAGAAAAAGAAGCTCGAGTACAACGGGACACGCGTATATATCTATCCGGATTTCAGCGCTGACCTGATGAAGAAGCGCAGGAGCTTTGATCCTGTTAAGCGTAAGCTTCGCGAACTTAATATGAAATACTATCTTAGATATCCTTGCACGTTGTGTGTTTTTGTTGATGGCAAACAGCAGCGTTTTAGCTGCCACAAAGATGCTGAAGCTGTCTACATGTCACCTCAGACTTCACCAGAATGATTCATGTCTGTCTGAAGAGAGGCTTATTTTTCGGATAACCGAAGTTGTTAGTAGCATAATTATTATTATTGTGTGGAGGTAGTTTTGTGATGTGAAATACTATTTTGGAGCGTTGGATTCTGTATAACCTCACACAGAGCTACTGTTTGGCATATAGCCTATATTTTTCTCTCTTTTTTTTCTATTTCTGATTTAATTTTCATTAAGCTACATTCTTTTTTTTCTTTTTCTTTTTATTATTGCTGTTTGAGTTGAGTTGATGAGACGGTTTTTGACTTATATTATTTGGTTTACTCACTGGAATGCCCTGGAACATGGTCTCTGGGGCAGCTGGGTTAGTCTTGAAGGGTGTCATGTTTTTATGTTTATATGTTTTGTATTTAAATGTCCTGTCTGTTTGTTCTGTTGTGATCAGTTTATTTGATAGTTTTTGCACCCTTGTAATGAATTTTTGGATTCAGTTATTTTTGTTCTTATATTTGACCAGTGACAGTATCATTGTTAGTTATTTTTCAAGCTGGATAAAGTTAAGGGATTAAAAATCATTCACTTGAATATTAGAAGTCTGGTGTGTAAAATTGATTTACTTCGTGTGTGGGTTGATTTAAATAAGCCTGATATTATCACTCTTTCCGAAACATGGCTCAATAGCAATGTTTCGGATAATGAAATTAACTTAACAGATTATGTTGTTTACAGATCGGATAGGTGCTCCAGGGGTGGAGGTGTGGCTGTATATGTTTCTACAGGTCTTGTTTCTGAACGAATTATACCTTCGATTGATCCTTTATATTTTGAATGTATTTTTGTTAAGGTGGTTTTCCATTTAAATAAATGTATAACCATCGGGAGCATATACAGGCCACCCTCTTCACCAGTGGAGTCCTTTAACTGCCTGATATCCACTATTAATTCAGTTTTTGGTAAAAATGAGCTAATCTTATTAGGCGATTTCAATAAGAATTGATTGGATATGTCATGTAATAAAGAGAAAAATATATTTCATAATTTAAATCTTACCCAATTAATTACTGAGCCTACTAGAATTACTTCTCGCACACAATCTCTTCTTGATTGGATACTTGTCTCACACCCAAACAGATTTTTAAGGTCCGGTGTGTTGTCTGACTGCTTCAGTGATCATTCGATTATATTCTGTGTATGGAAAATTAAAGCACCTAAATTGCCACCAAAATGAATTAAAATCAGACAATATAAAAAACTGAATTTAGATTTATTTATTCATGATCTGATTTCTATTAATTGGAATAGATATCATTTAATTCTAATGTACAAGACGCTTGGGATGTTTTCTATACTGAGTTTATAAATGTTGTAGACAAGCATGCACCTTGGAAAATGGTTAGGGTTAACGGTCCGTGTATATTTTGGCCATTTGATTTTCCTTATAGAAACGGATATTAAAAAACAAAAAACGGCTCCTTTTTCGTTTTTTAAAATAAACGAAAAACAAGAATTCAGCTCGATTTTTCGTTTTTCATTAAAAAGGAGGAAAATTAATAAACGGCTTGAATATTCGATTTCTAGACGTGGCGGGAATTATACGCCCCTTTCTGCTGATTGGTCAGCCGAAGATCAAACTGTTCCCATCAGTACTTCCTCAGTTACGCACAGCAGAATAAAAGTCCTGCGCTCCTACAGCTGTACGGATTACCGCGTTTATTGCAGCTACATTTAATCTTTTATTCATCAAACAACCAAATTAATGAATGGCTCGACACAACACGTACCGGGGCAGAGCCTATACAGGGCTTTCTTCTGTGTAGATAGAAATTCACATTCGTCTATGTGACGGCTGTCATAACCTACCCTGGTTGCCCAGTAAAAATAAATTAATTAATAAATTAATTAATTAGTTGTAAATTAAATATTTTAAACACTAATAAAAATAAATAGATTAAGATATAAATTAATTCGTTGTAAATTAAATATTTAATCACTAATACAAATAAATAGATTAAGATATAAATTAATTAGTTGTAAATTAAATATTTTAAACACTAATACAAAAAGGAAAGAATAATGCATTGATGTAGACTATGGCCTATAACATTCACGCAAGAACTGTCATTCTGACTAACTGACAACCATAGAACAACAGACATGTTAAAAAAACAAAAATGTATTAGCATTTATTATAATTGATATCTTAAAGAATGTGCTTGTGCGTGGAGCGAGCTGCTGCACACACACACAGGACTGCAACACAAGATTTCACTTGCCATTTTGGTTTGTTTCTCACCAGAAAACCCTATAGAAGCTATAGCCTACCTTCAGAACGCTTGGAATTTAACCTACGACACGAGTTGCATAGGATTATTTTACAAATTTGCATCCGCTTGAAAAAAATTGATGGGCAAATGCGAGTAAATGTGTATTCTTGACGCGTTTATTGCAACTTGAATTTCATCTCTTTCTCATTAAACCACCAGACTAACGAATGGCTCGAGACAACACGTCCCGGGCAGAGCCTATACAGGAGTTTATTCTGTTTAGACCAGCGGCTTTAGACCAGCAAAGTGCCAGGGGGTCAGCGAATTTGCTATAGCCTATCATACCGTATTTTTCACATTTTTTATTATCATGAAACATGCTGTGATTTATTCCAAAGTGACTAAATAATGCATTTAACCTCAAATAATCTAAATGTTGACTTTTAAAAGTAGACTCGTTCGCTGTAGGCTATTTTGTTTCATGTTTGTGGCGTGAGCCAGATGTTCAAGGAGACCGAGGCTCACGCAGCGCGTCCTGTTTTATTTATTTTTCAAAGGCATGACTTTGTAGTCGTTTTAAATGTGCCCAAATAAAATATACATTTTACTGTTTCAATGATGATTATGATGCCCTACTCATCTGTAGCCTATGATGATGACAGTATTAGGCTAAGTTATTTCCAAACTAGAAAAAATCTAATTTGGAGCCAGCGCCTCACATTATTATCAAAATAAAACACAGACAGCCAAACATTTAAAAATATTCTGCTTTATTTCTTTTGTACAATGGTCAATGGTTACAATTGGTCTGTTTGGAAAGTAGAATGCGCATAGCCTGTGGTGTTGTTGTAGCTATTTTATTTACCGGTAGCCTATTCTATACTAATTCTGAATTGTAGGCTAATAATAAAGTGCAGTTTTAACAACGATGCAACGCGCGCGTCTCTCTCAACATGACCAGGTGTGACACTCAGGTGCGACTTATTTTCTGGCAAATAGCGACAGTCGATTATAAAAGTTGCAGGCTATTAATACAAAAATCATAGGATGGAGGCCATTTACACACACACACACACACACACACACACACACACACACACACACACACACACACACACACACACACACAAACATATTGTGTTCATTGCCCCACCCACATTAATTTTGGGCTGAATCATTGTTATAATTAAGCTATGGGGTCCTTGTAAATTTAAAATCCCCTTATGGCTATATGCAGGTAAAAGAGACATAGGCTAGGCTATTGTAAGTGTTTATTTCATAAATTAATGTAGGCTACCTTGCATCTCCCATACACTTCTTTGTAGGGTTGCCACCTTCAGTGTGGCAAAATAAGGGACACCCATTCACGACCCATAAAAAACTTGAATGGGTTTTTCAAAAAATTGCATAAAGGACAGAAATAAAGAATACGTCATGAAATTATTATTTCAACATTGACAACATGACAGCTCAATAATAAACCATAAGAAAACATGAGATCAAGGATGTGAACTTGCAACAGAACACATTTTATATTAAGTTACATTTGATTATTTTATAACTCTTTAGTAGCCTATTTGGTGCACTTTAAAGGGATAGTTCACCCAAAATGAAAATTATGTCATTTTCTTTGTTCTGCTGAACACAAAAGAAGATATTTTGAAGAAAGTTTGTAACCAGGCTGCTTTGAGGGCACCATTGACTTCCACAGTAATCTTCCTATGTGTTCAACATAACAAAGAAATGTATACATGTTTGGAACAACTTGAGGGTGAGTAAATGATGACAGAATTTTCATTTTTGGTGAACTGTCCCTTTAAGCAGTCATTCTGAACCAGTAATCACTTTTTTTTTTTATTTCAAAAATGTAAAAAAAAATTAAATACATTTTACACTTAAATTATGACTATATTTACATGTAATTATTTGTCCCAATTTTATCTAAATATTTTTTTAAATGTCAAACTTTATATGACAGGATTATTTATGTATGATTAATATAGCCTAGCTAAATTATAAATTAATAATAACATTTATTAGGCTATAATCTATTAATTAACCTGTCTAAAAAATAATAATTCTGTCTGCAAAGCATGTATGGAATATTATATTAATATATTATCCATTTTAAAAAAAACTATAGCACGGATGTGTCTGTCACATAGATCGGTCTGTCCCCGCTGCTTCTCATAAAGTGTGCATTTGGCCTGAGGTTCATCATGAGTTACTGGACAGACCCATTGATACCTTTTTGATATTCAGCTCTATATCTGGAGATCCTCTTGCGTTCAAACGGTGGACGTGACGCGAGCTCGACATGTTTTTAAAAAACCGCACAAGTATACAGGCACACTGGCACGGCGCAAGTTCTCGAGACTCCGCCGCTATGACAACAAAGCCGCTAAAACGCAATCACGCACAAATGAGCTCCTGTACTTATTGTGAAATTGATTTCTTTATATTTGCTACCAGTAGGCTATTCTCCACACTCCACTATGTGTGGACCTATATGTAAAATACGGAACAAATTGCGTCCCGTATTGGTTTGATACGGGACGAGTCATTTTGCTTGTCAATACGGGACGATTCCGTATTTTACGGGACGGGTGGCAACCCTACTTCTTTGGCCTGTTTTGTTTGGATGGCCAACTCTCACAATCTGTGTGAAAGCTGCAGGACACACAGGACAACGTGGAGAGAACACACTTGATGTGCTTTGGAAATTTAATTGGCAGAGAAAATAACACACCGTTTTGCTTGACATCAATTAACACTCACTATTAACAAGATAAACTCAAAAACAAAAGGTTATAACAGCTGTGTATTTCAGGAACACTTCAATAGGCCTACTGGTCTGCGCTTGACTGTTGGCGTGTTCATCTGCTTTAGTTTATTTAGCTCATCGCAATTTAGGCTACTGGAACTGTGTGAACTGTTGTTCTCCGGTTGTCAGTCAGAATGACAGTTCTTGTGTGAACGTTATAGGCCCAACATACCCAAGTCAATGCATTATTTTTTTCCTTTTTGTATAGTGTTTAAAATATTTAATTTAAAACTAATTATATTCATTTATATTTTAATTATTATTATTTTTTAAACACTGGGCAACCGGAGTGGACAGCCGTCACATAGACCTATCCTGCCATACCCAGCTGATGCGAAGTGTAGGACAGGGGCGTCGCACCCGTGGGGGATGTGGGTGTTTTAACACCCACACTTTTCCCAGTGAGAGGGTTCAACACCCACACTTTTTCTGCAGTTTTGCACAAACACCTTACAGCAGTCGCTCCTCCGTTTCTATGGCCGCTCTGTGTCTGCGGCTCTGCGCTTGCAGCGGCTGCCTCCTCTCTCCTCCCTCTCAAACATGACACCGGCTTTGAGTGTGACCGGCTGATGATTGGCTGTTCTGCCTTAAGTCCCGCCTCTCTTGGTGTGTTACTGAACGCACCAATGCACCAATAGATTTATCTGTCAGCTCGTGTTGAGGAGGCGGGAACTTATGGTTTTGGTTATTTACATCTCCCTTTTCTAGGTACTTTGAATGAGTGTTTATGCTTTCAAGGTTTTAACACTCGATGGCACCGTGTCGAATGTGAAGAGGCCTTACACTAGTGATGTCGTACAATATACAGAATAACGATAGCACTGATAAAAGTTACTTTACTAAGATTAGCTTGCATTCGTCTGGGAACCTGATAGCTGATGTTAGCAATGAAATGGTAAATAAATAAAATGGAAAACGTAAAACTATTATTCATTTTACATAGATGTCATAACCTACATGTTAACTGACAAATTAAATAACTGAAAATTATAATAGTTTTCTAAAGTAACCTCATCACTTGAAGGAACACTAGCCTAATGGACGAGGTCGAACTGGAAGCCATGTTAATCTTGGACTAAATCGGCCATCGTAGGAGTTAAAACGAAATCGGAATTGGGAGGAACAGAAACTAATATTTACTGGATGGTCATATACCTTTTCACCGCTAGATGGGGGAAAATATCACACAGTGTAGCTTTAAATAAGCTTGATATGTGTTTGGGAAGATGTTCTGTTTATGTTTTGTTGACATGTTGAGTGTTTTCGGTATTATATTTCGTTTTTTAGACTAATGCTAATTGGGATATTGTTCAGCAGCTAGCTAAATTTGGTTATGTATGTGGCATGCAATGTATAAAGTAACGGATGGCCGAATTGTAGTGTCAAAAAAGACAGAAGCCTCTGATGCAGGGAATATAAGGGATATAAAGACAGAGGTAAAGTGATGTAATGAATGAACAGTTTATCTGATTGCATAGTAGTAAAATACTAATGTTCGCTAATTAATTCCAGCAATTTTTTACCTTAAACTTTATGCAATCAACTGTTCTGAGTTCTCCAGAGGCCACAGACAGTTTGATTTTGATTTAAAAATCATATCCGTTTTTTAAATGCATGTAATATCACTTTTTTAATAGCCTAATGTTTTTACTCTGCAGTTGTGCAGTTTTAAGGGGACAAATGGCAATTTTAAAATGTATTTGCCAAAATTATTAATGATATTTATATACAGGTTTATTTAAAATAGCAACATTTTATGTAAAATTCACATTAAATATCTCTGTTTAATTCATGGTGAAAACATGAATGTGCATATAGTGGAAGATTGCTGCCATCTACTGGAAAACAAACACTTTTGCTAGTTCTCAATAGTTTGTGCATGAATGCTAGATGCAGTTACTCCTGTTCTTTGTGTTTTGGCTGTATTGTGGTGTTGGTGCTATTTTTGTATAGCTTAACTATCATCAGCCTTTTAAAAAATAACAAATTTAATTATATTATGAACATAATGACGGGGTAGAATGGGACTGAACATCATATGAAACAAAATATTAAAAATAAATAAATTATAAATAAATAAAAAAAACATCAATGCATTACAAAAATAAAACATTACCAGTGTTTCCACGACTTAGACATTGTTTTCGTCGTTTTTATTGTTAACAAACAAACCACATCCATCCCCCGCACTTTTGAAAAGCTTTCTACGCCCCTGGTGTAGGACTATGTGAATTTCTATCTACACAGAAGAAAGCCCTGTATAGGCTCTGCCCCGGTATGTGTTGTGTCGAGCCATTCATTAATTTGGTTGTTTGATGAATAAAAGATTAATTGTAGCTGCAATAAACGCGGTAATCCGTACAGCTGTAGGAGCGCAGGACTTTTATTCTGCTGTGCGGAACTGAGGAAGTACTGATGGGAACAGTTTGATCTTCGGCTGACCAATCAGCAGAAAGGGGCGTATAATTCCCGCCCACGTCTAGAAATCGAATATTCAAGCCGTTTATTAATTTTCCTCCTTTTTAATGAAAAACGAAAAATCGAGCTGAATTCTTGTTTTTCGTTTATTTTAAAAAACGAAAAAGGAGCCGTTTTTTGTTTTTTAATATCCGTTTCTATAAGGAAAATCAAATGGCCAAAATATACACGGACCGTTAAGGGCAATCATCTTCCTTGGATTCATTCGGAACTTATTAGTCTCTTTAGGCAAATGGACAAAGCATGGACAACAATTCGTCAGACAAGAAGTAATGCTGATTGGGCAGTCTATAGGCATTTAAGAAATTTGAGCAAAACAAAAACTCGAAATGCAAAGTCTAATTATTATAAAGAATGTCTTTCTTTTCATTATAAAAATCCTTAACAATTCTGGGATAAAATTAAAAACATTATTAATACATCAAATAAACATTCAGTTAATCAAATTAGAGTTAATAATAATATAATACTTCATGACTCCTTATCTATTGCGCAAGAATTTAATCAGCATTTTTCTTCAGTTTGGTCTACTTTAGTATCTGCCTCTTACTTGAACACTGATATTTGTAATGAGACTGCATCATGTAATAGTTCATTTTCATTTGAGAAGATTGCTCCAACTGATGTTCAGAGTGCTATTGATGAATTAAAAGTGACTAGTGGTGAAGGATTAGATGGAATTGAAAATAGGTATCTTAAATTAACTTCACATATTCTTATGTATCCACTAGCTGATTTATTTCATCTTTCTTTGTCTACATGTGAGTTGCCGGTGATCTGGAAATGTGCACGCATTACTCCGCTTTATAAGGGAGGTGATGTACTTGATATTAATAATTATAGACCAATATCTATTATATGTTCTATATCTAAAGTTTTTGAAAAATTCATTTATAAACAACTTTCAAATTATTTATCTATCAATAATATTCTATCATCATCTCAATCTGGTTTTAGGTCCAATCATTCCACAACTACTGCATTACTTAAGTTCACAAATGATGTGTTTTCAGCCTCAGATAATGGAAAGCTCACAGGTGCTATTTTTCTTGATTTGACTAAAGCTTTTGATTTGGTTGATCGGTACTTGCTTTTAGATAAACTTCATGCTATTGGTTGTTCAAAAAATACAATTTTGTGGTTTAATTCATATTTGCACAATAGGAAACAATGCGTTGTCCTAAATGGGAATACATCTGATTTTCTGATTCAGCAAAGAGGTGTGCCTCAAGGTTCAGTTCTGGGACCACTTCTTTTTTCTATTTATGTAAATAATCTACCATTACTTCTTAAAAACTGTCAGCTTCAACTTTATGCGGATGATACTGTCATATATACATGTAATTCTGATCCTATACAAATTCAATTATCTCTTCAATCGGATTTTAATAGTTTACAAGACTGGCTTTTGGCTAATAAATTAGTGCTTAATAAAACCAAGTCATAAACTATGATTTTTGGCTCTAGACATAAACTTAATTCTAAAACCTGTTCTTGTGTTATATCATGTAAAGACGGTACTCCCCTGCATAGAGTTGACACTATTAAATATCTTGGTTTATGGCTTGATTCTAAACTCTCCTTCAAACCACACATTAATCATGTTTTATGAAAAGTCAATGTTGGAATGAGTATTTTGCATCAATCTAGAAATTGCTTCTCTTATAGTGTTCGTAAGAAACTAGTTGTTCAATTAATATTTCCGTTTTTTGATTACTGTGATGTGGTTTATCAGACGGCATTAAAATCTGATCTTGTTTTACTTAATTCGGCATAAAATAGAATTTGTAGATTCGTTTTAGGATGTTCTTTTTCCACTCACCACTGTACAATGTATGATGCACTCCAGTGGCCATCTTTGAATGTGAGAAGGCAGACTCACTGGCTCCAATTTATATTTAAATGTATTTACTTTGATTATCTAGTTATCTACAACAATTCTTTGTACTCTTTTCTTCAAACTACCAAGTCAGGCATTCTGTCCAGACCTACTTTCTTGTTCCTCGTGTTAAAAAAACAATTGGTAAGAGAGCATTTATGTTTAAAGCTGTACTAGACTGGAATAATTTGCCTGTAGATATTAGATTACTTCTTTCCGGTTGTTCAAACAATCTTTATTATCTTATTTTAAAGTAGATTGCACATGCTATCATTGAAACTGTCGTTGTTATGTGTACTGTTGCTTTGTTTGTTTTTTTTTCTGTTTGTTGATGTATTGTTAATTGTAATCTTATGTTCTTTAAGTTGTAATTGTGTTTCATTGCAAGGACCCCCTCGAAAACGAGATGATACATCTCAAGGGGTTAATCCTAATAAATTCTAATAATAATAATAATATTAATAATAATAATAATAATATATATATATATATATATATTTTTTTTTGTACAAGTTGTTAGCACTATTAGAAGATCAGGAGCAAAATAATACAGACAGAAATACAAAAACATACCTACCAAATTACTAAATCCGCAGATTGTAACGCATACTGTTAATGCGACGACATTCTGGAATTGTTGTCTCCGCTTTCCAGATTTCCGCGCACAGACTCTGAGTGACGCTGGAGAGCGAGCAGGAAAACACGGGAGCGGATTCGCGGAATCAGTGGATCTTTAGCGGAGGGAAAACAGAGCACTTTTAGCGGATGGGTAGCGACCATAGAGAGTGGCTGATGAGGGCAGAGGGGCTCTAGCCACCGGGCCACCCCCTGTGCACGGCCCTGCTCTTTATAATGTTCGGAGCTGTCAATCACACGTCTCTAGTGTATCTGCACATCAACACATTCACGATTCCTTCATCTTGACAGCTGTAATACTAAAAAAAGTAGTAAAAGTATTTGAGAGGTTCCACATGTAATACGCATTTCAAATGCTAAGATGTCTGCCAATCACAGCAGTGGGCGTTTACACTGAAGTCTCACAGCAGCCAATCACAGCAGTGGGCGTTTACACTGAAGTCTCACAGCAGCCAATCACAGCAGTGGGCGTTTACACTGGAGTCTCACAGCAGCCAATCACAGCAGTGGGCGTTTACACTGAAGTCTCACAGCAGCCAATCACAGCAGTGGGCGTTTACACTGGAGTCTCACAGCAGCCAATCACAGCAGTGGGCGTTTACACTGAAGTCTCACAGCAGCCAATCACAGCAGTGGGCATTTACACTGGAGTCTCACAGCAGCCAATCACAGCAGTGGGCGTTTACACTGAAATCTCACAGCAGCCAATCACAGCAGTGGGCGTTTACACTGGAGTCTCACAGCAGCCAATCACAGCAGTGGGTGTTTACAGTGGAGTCTCACAGCAGCCAATCACAGCAATGGGCGTTTACACTGAAGTCTCACAGCAGCCAATCACAGCAGTGGGCGTTTACACTGAAGTCTCACAGCAGCCAATCACAGCAGTGGGTGTTTACAGTGGAGTCTCACAGCAGCCAATCACAGCAATGGGCGTTTACACTTCAATCTGGCTTGCATGGAAGGCTAGCGTGATGTCTTTCATCTATGAGCTAGAGTTTGTGTGAAAGCTTATCAAAAATATATATAATCACAAGCAATCCAGCATTCATGTTATTTCCCATGAATGAAGCATCACAGGTGTGACCCTGCCGAAGCGTGAGATGATGCCAGCATGCAGGTGTGCAAAACAAAAATAATGCCCATCAGTGACATACCCGCGTTCAGGCCCGTCGCCACAAGGCAGGCAAACCAAGCAATTGCTTGGGGCCCCGAGCTGGCCTGGGGCCCCAAGACAACGACAGGTTAAGAATAAAATGCAACGACAAACTGCGTGAGCGCCCCTTTGATAGTCAATGCAGTAAAGTGCAATGACACTGTTATCGGGATCCCCCTCAATGGGCCCCTCTCAGTAGTCGCTGACAGCAGCCAATCACGCGATCTCTGCAGCGGCAAAATACAAAACATCCTCGGCACTCGGCAGGCATCATGAAGCGGAATTATGCTTCAGGAAGCCAAAAAAGAAAAAAAAGAAAAAGAGAAAAGAAGAGGAGGATAAGAAGAAACAAGATAGTGGTAAGTGATAAATTACACTGGATAAAATAGCTCTACTTGTCTTCTACAAAAATTGTGTAATTTTGCAGCAGGTAGGCTAGCAAAAATATGTTTATGTTAGCTAACTTACCTGCCTGACGGCAAATGCTGCTTGTAACGAACAGTTAGTGCAACTTTTTTTTTCCGAACGGACGGAATATGATTAACTGTAATATGTTTTTTAACGGGATAAGGAAGACGCAGATCTGTTCCAGAATCACTGTTTATCATATTTAATGACATGACATTGCTATAGCATTGTAATAGGTTTTGATTAAAGTGGCATAACATGCTATAGGCTACTAACCATTGTTTATGCTATGCATAAATAACCTGGAATAGTTAATATAGCATGCTATATTAACTATTAGGTATTATAAACATTATTTAACCAGAAAGAGGCAGAGGAACATGATTTTACAGTTTATGCAAATATATGACATTATTTTAATAAGTTACCAATGGACCTTGAACAGTTACTTTATTCTGTGTGGCAATATTTACACTGTTACATTTTGAAGTACAGTATTCAGGACAACCCACATGTTTTACTGGTATTGTTTATTAACTATTTAACAAGGTATTATTTATAGTCATCTGTTGCAACTTTATAATAACCATCCAGATAATGTTTATAGACAGTTTACAAACCAACTAGTAACCCTTAACTAAGTGTTAGGAATATCTGGTCCATCTATCTATGTATATGCAACAACAGTATTTGCACTACAATTTTTTTTTATTTATGCACAGTATATGCAACAAAAGTATTTGCACTGTAAAAACTTTTTTATTTATATAAAGTATGCGTGAACTTAAACTGTATGGCTATGCTGTGGTTCCTGTACGCTTTGCGTGCGTGCGTGCAGGGGTGGGGGGGGGGCCTCCATGTCCATTTTGCTTGGGGCCCCCAAAGTCCTTCAAACGGCCCTGCCCGCGTTACCCTCGGTTTCAGGTTTTATTTTGTAGAAACCATGAAAACACCAAAGACGCTTTAATATTGTAATGGAAGTCCAGGCAAGTGCAGATGAACCCAAGGGCAGTTTTATTGCATCCTAACATGAACAGAAATCCTATAAACACAGACTTGACTTGCCTCAGCATAAACAAGAGACATGGAACTCACCAACAATGGTACAGAGGATAATACTCGATCAACTGACAAGGCAAACATGAGGACTATATATACAGAGACTAGGGCAGGGATAGTCAATCCTCTTTATCCAGCCCTCCTAAACATATTTATAAAAAAAAACTTTTATTTTTATTTTATTGTAACCACTTACAAACAGATCAACAAACAAGGTACAGAATAAAATCACTGAATAAAACATATGATCCCTAAACATTTCAAATCAGTGTGGTTACTTTAAGATCGAGCCGCCACGCATTCGTGTTCAGCCAATCTGATTTGTTCCCTGCCGGAAGACGTTTAAAAATTACAGCAACCAATTTACAATCACCGTCAACGTATTTTTTTTTTGCCAGATGAATGAGAAAAAATCAAGACGGAAAAAATGTCGCTCTCTACCTTGAAGAAAAGAAAAATTGACAGTGCAAACAGACAGTTTTGTGGAGAATGGACAGAAAAATACCTGTTTCTACCTGTTTTACCAAAACCCGTATGTTTGATATGCAGTGAGTGTATCGCTGTTACAAAGGAGTACAACTTGAGAAGACACTTCAAAACCAAACATGCAAACTTTGACACTCAATATCCGTCTGGCTCTGATGCTCGTCGATGTAAAGTGCAAAGTCTTACTGCTGACTATGAGCAAAGACAAACCATCCTGTTTCGATCGTGTACCGAGCAAGAGAAGGCCACAGCAGCATCTCTCCGTGTAGCATGGATCCTCGGGAAAAAGAAAAAAAACCTTTACTGATTCGGAGACTGTGAAAGATTGCATGCTAGCACTTCTACAGGAGATTGTGACTGAGGATAAAACCAGAAAAAACCTCATTGCCTCTATTCAGAAAAGTCCAATGTCCGACACTTCAACCAAACGGAGAGTGGAAGTGCTGTCAAAGGAAGTTTTTGAAACTCTTTTAGAACAATTTAAAAAGGCAGATGCAATGTCATTAGCTGTGGATGAATCTACCGATGGTAGGGATGTGGGACAGCTGTGTCTCTGTGAGATTTTTTGATGGGGTGTGCTTTCGTGAAGAATTGCTGGTATTAATTCCATTGGAGGGACATGCAAGTGGTGAAATAGATGGATATAGATAATAGATTTGAAACGAGTAAATATGCTTTAACAGATGGCGCTCCTTCCATGGTGGGTAGGGTGCAGGGGTTGTGTGCGCGCCTGGCCGAAGTTGTGCCAAAAATGAGATCGCTGCACTGCTCGATTCACCAGAGCGTTCTTTGCGCTAAACTAAGTGGGGAATTTAAAAGACACAACGGATAGTGTTATGTCTATAATAAATTTCATCCGATCAACTTCAAGCCTACAGCACCGCCTGTTTGGCCAACTCTTATCAGACATGTCTGCTGATCACACTGATTTGCTCCTGCATAATGATGTATGGTGGCTAAGTAAAGGGAATGCACGAAGACGGTTCTGTGAATTTAGGCAAGAGATTGTTGCTTTCCTTCAAGAAAGTAACCACAAGAAAGCCGACAAATTTCTCTCTCAGATGCTTGACGAGACTTTCAGGGCAGACGTGTGTTTTCTGAACAATATTTTTCTTAATCTGGAGTTGCAGGGAAAGGATAAAACCGTGAGCGATATTGTGGAAAAACTTGATGCATTTAAACGCGAGATGGACTTGTTTGTAACTGATTTGAATAGTGCGAAAATGCTGCATTTCCCAACACTGCAGGACTTCAGCAAAAACTTCTCAGCAAAAACTACCAGAGGTATGACAGATTTTCTGGAAAAACTGCATTGAAATTTTGCTGCGAGGTTTGACGACTTCAAGATCCCCCCGAGGTGATGCAGTGTGTCAAGGACCCGTTTCATGTTGACGCGGGAGGAGCGTTCGCATCTAAAGCCAAAGAGCTGCTCATCTCACTCGATGAAGGATTGCTGCAATTACAGCTCATAGACATCCAGACGTCATCTGATGCAAAGAGTTCATTTCTGTCTGGAGGATGTGTACAGTTCTGGGTTGAACTGAACCAGGACCAGTTCCCAAACACCAGAAGTTTGGCCATTTTCATTTTGACTATGTTTGGTACAACTTACACATGTGAGTCGAGCTTTTCACATATGAGTGTAATAAAAAACAACACTCGTTCCTCCCTTTCAAGTGAACACCTCCATCAGTGCTTGCGGATCGCGCTGACTTCTTATGAACCCAATTTTGTGGCTCTTTCAAGATCAATCAAATGCAATTTTAGTCATTAGCAAGAGACTGGCATAGGTTGTGAATACATTTTGTTAACATTTGTAACAACATACCAAAGTTAAACACTTATAAACAAAATAAGTTTAAGAGCTCTGCATTACAGTTACAGTGCTGTACTTCAAATATGTTGATCATTGTTAGTAATTATTTACACTTGCTTTGAATTTTTTGTACAATTTTCATAGTTGAACTATTAACATTAAGCTCTTGCAATGTTAAACTGCTTTTTAAAATATGACGTAATAAGAAAAGTTACATATTAAAAGGCAAAATTCTGGATACAAGATGTGTGTGCATGTTTTTTAATATATGACCTATAAGTAACAAAAAAAGCATAGAAAGTTATAACACAATAATATATAATAGGTTATATAAGAGAATGGTAAAAGTTTGGCCCGCATCATATTTACATTTTTAAAATCTGGCCCTCAAAGAAGAGTGGTTGAAGACCCCTGGACTAGGGAAACACATGACTGTGACAATCAATGTACAACCAGAACTCAACCACATGACAAGACAATGAGAACATCCCGAGGCCATTTTGAAGTGCGTTCCACTTCGTGAAGTGGACAAGGGAAGTTTATATGGACAGACCCTCGCTACCTTGATTTTGACCAAGGGAGCGAGTCTACTTCATATGTACACTTCAGGCAGCTTCATATACCACAATGCAACATGATTGTGATGTCACAGCATATCGTGTCTAAGTTACCCCAACACAAACAACTTTATGATATTTAAAAAAAACATTTAAAACAACCCAAACACACCTATATACATATAGAATGCTGCATTAAACAATTTCGTAAAAGAAAACAATAAATAATAAATCAACTCCATAGTGGATTCAAGTGATCAAGGGCTTAGGATGTTCCAGTTCAGTCCATAGCAAAGGTTCCTCCACTAGTGGGCACTCATGCAACATAAGCAATGACGCACATCCGAATGAACGAGACGAGGGAAGTTAGCAAGTGAAGGGCATGATAAAAACAAACTGGAACGCAGCAATGATCACATAAGGGCAATGAGGTTACATGACAAGAACCAGGAAACATGACTGAGGCAAAATAACAAAATAAAAGACATGAAAACATAAACGTCAACCAAATCCCAAAACCAAACGTGACAAATATATGATGTGTTTTATTAGACAGGTGAGCAACTGGAGATGCATACGCTTGAGCGGAAGAAGCGGAAGTGCTCGTCTGCGGCAGAATAAAAGCTCCGCCAAATCAAGACGTCATCAAGATACGCCTTTGTTTAGAACATCTAGTTCCTCTAGTGGCGAACAATTACATATTGTGGCTTTAAGCACTATTCGAAATGAAATAACAGTCAACTATTTTGGGGAATTATTCAAACATTAACATTTCTTATATTCAATATATCACATATGATCTCAACTTAATCACATGTATGTTATGCATCTTATGCACTTTATTCCTTTATCATTCATTGTATTCATTTAGTAGTTGTGTTAGTTATTCTTGTTTTATCTTTTGTTAATCTTTTTTTTAATTACAATTGTGTCCCTTGCTGATAATACAGAAGAGGCTCTACAAGTTAGAAATCTCACCAATCTTTCAGATAAATCAGCTGACCAACTCTCCCACTTTACATTCAATCTAAATGATTGAACTTCCTCCTCTGTGGAGTGTTCTCATACAGCCAAGGTAAGAGACCTTGACTAGTGTCCCAAACTAAGAGAGGGGGAAGGTGGTCATCTGATGTACTCACAACCACACCTTAAGTGACGTTAGTGACGCCAGTAGTGACGTGAGTACCAATCACTGCCTTACTCAGCGTCCTTGGATGGACAAAAGTAAAAATCACTACATAAATGAGCAGATCATAGCAACCAACATGACACTGCTCATCATACACTCGACCTGAGAAAAGAGCTGAGCAACACTGCGATTATATTCAACTAATGGGACCAAACGCTGATCTTTCTCGTGTCACAATGCTATACATTGCCTCCCTTTAAGGTGAGTAAACGAAAGCAGAATTGGACACAGAATTAACAACTTTACACAGAAATGTTTGATGCTCTTTAGTGTCAAAGATCGCGACGGCCCGAACGGTCATTGAATATTCACTGCTGGTTAAAACATCACACTCTAACTTCATCTGGACAAACTCAGTATCATTAGACAGATTAAAGACTCAAGCTTTGATATCTGTTTATGATAAACTGGGTTGCAGTGACATTAATTTCTTAATTTATGTCAGGAGTTCAAAATAATCGATCTGTAATTGACGATATTTGTAATTGAAAATCACACGCAAATGAATTCTCTCTCATCTGCAGCGGTTCAGTTGTGTCCACACAGCTGCAATGAACAGCGTTTGCTATATCTCTTAGTTAAAAAGTGTGCATATTTGGAGAAATATTGATTTATCACGTTTGCTAAATATTTCATCATATAGAATACCATTTCTATTAATTTCCCACTGAATTATCCAATCTGAAGAGCGATCACAGCTCTCTCTCTCTCTCTCTCTCTCTCTCTCTCTCTCTCTCTCTCTCTCTCTCTCTCTCTCTCTCCCTCTCTCTCTCTCTCTCTCTCTCTCTCTCTCTCTCTCTCTCTCTCCTGATTTGCGTCAGATATGATTCATCACGTGCTCATTCGATATCTGGAGCTGTCAATCATCTTCCGTGGCTCAATCCTGCCCTCCTGCAGGACGCTGTGCTCTGTTCCTCTTCATCGTCCTGTGCTCAGTGAAGAACGAACCAATTCTACACATGAACTAAGAAGCTAATAAACACATGATAACTATGGCATAAGGTTGTGTGATTTTAAAGTGATTTCGGCTATTTTTATATCAATAATCAGGGCTGCCAACTTTTCAAAAAATCTTGGAGTGAGATTTGGTGGGGCCAACCAAAATTTTTTTTTGTCTCATTCAGCATCATTACCGTACACAGAAAAACACAGTGCTGTTGTTGTTGTTTTTGCCTTTGATTGAGGATGAATTATCAATCTATACTTATCTATTAAGACAAAATGCATCTACAGTATATGACGCTCTGGTAACACTTTATAATAACTACACGCTATGAAGCATTGGTTAAGCATTAGTAAATAGTTAATTCATCATTTATAAAGCATTGATAGACATTAATAGGCAGTTTATAAATACAGCTATAAATGCTTTATTCTTGATTTATAAGCATATCTATACTGTGTTTAATAATTGTACTTTCATACTTTATAAATTATCAATATATAATTTCTAAATCAAGCATTACATTATTAACAAACCAGTTATTTAGGAGTTGTCAGTGGTTCATCAGATCATTTAGAAAGTAGAAAAGTAGTAGTAGAAAGGATTAATAAACTATTTACATGTACATTTATACATCTCTTTATTTAGACATATAGTAATAGTTACTCAGTGTGTTAATAAATGCTTTATTAACATGTATTCCTACTGTAATTCATGATTAATTCAGGTAGTTATAAAACAAACTTGTGAACGCCATTTTTGAAATAGCAGCTAATCGAGCTAATAGCGGCTCGATTGTAATCTCCGTCTATAGCACCCGGTTCATTCTGGTGGGAAAGGGGTATGATAGTCCAGATCTAAATCCTAGAGCAATTGTCTTTTGTTCTATGATTGCAGCCATGATAGCGGCTCATTTGGTCTGGCTGTGTACAATATCAAAATCTACACCCTCCTGCAGTTAGAGGATGATGCTGGCGTCTCTCCATCACCAGCGTTTCCTGCAGTGCTGATGTAGGAGGTGTGGACATTCAGTTCCATGGAGGTGCTAGGTAAGACCAGTGTTAACAAAGCATGAAGGACTGAGATGTGAAGAGACATGCAACAATAGTGAATGTCTCTTATGACTAACACAAATGGAGCTGCTAATGATAGTCACAGTGATATATTTTTGAATGGCCCTTAAAATGAAATGAATGTATTAAAAGAACACTGTATACAGAAAGGCTCACTGGCCCCTTCAACTTCAAGAAGTATAATTTATGTGTTTTGCTGCAGCTTTATTTTCCAGCCATTTGTAAGCCATTTCAGAGGACAAATATCAGGCATGATACGTGAGCAGGTTTGTCATTTATTCAACCAACACAATTATCTGCTGCTTGTTATCATTATGTCTTGTATTGTCGTTATTATTATAATTCATTTTGATTCCCTTTTTAAAGATTTGCCCTGGAATTCAACAAGCAATCAGTGAATTGGAGAGAAATCTACAGGAAATACCTGGTACTGGCACAAAAAACTATATATTATATGTAGATCACATACAGTAGATTAATATATAGATAAAAGAAGACATTAGTTGTGGGCCGTTATCGGCGTTAACGTGCTGCGTTAACGTGAGACTCTTATCGGGCGATAAAAAAAATATCGCCGTTAATCTATTCTCAAAGTTGTGTTGGGAGCTGGGTCTATACTACGCAAGCTATGATGACTTTCCCCTTGATATTTTAGCGCGGATGTACACCTAGCCGAATTGCACTGTAGGGGGCGAGAGAACGAGTCTTCGAACCTGTGTGTATGCCTACTAGTGTTGTCAAAAATATCCATATTTCGCTATGTATCGATACTGAAATATCTGAAACGATACGATACTCATTTTCTACAGTATGGATATCAGCTGCGCTCTCCTCTCCTCTCCAGCGAGTGACCCGCACCGCCTCCTCTCATCAGTCGGTTAATCCTCTGAACATGGTGAACGCGTGTTCTGCTGGACTATTGGTGTGACCGGTCTGGATTTCGCGCGGGGTTGCTCAGTCGTAACCAGCACTAAATGGTAACCAGCTCACAGGAACAGTGTTTGGGATCCATGCGTGTGTCAGGTCTTAAAGGGACAGAAGTTATTTATTATTCAAACTACAAAAAGACAAAGGATCACTTACGAGCACACATATTCTGAATGCCTTCGGCAGAATTCAAATGAGCCATTTTAATCTAGATTGAAAAAATTAATCTCTGCCCACCACTAGAAGACATATAAAGAAAACTACAACAATTTGCATTCCACCTCATTAGATGACTACAGTAATCAAATGATTTCTTTCTAGTGAACATACCTGTGGATCAGTTTATATATCTGAGCGTCCCTCTGACTTCCTCCCCGGCTGTGACAGACCAAAGCTTTGAATTAGATATCAAGGTAAGGATTTTTAATTCAGCGTTTATAATAATGCATAAAAAACGGACATACACTTTGCGATTTCACCAATGTTTTTGATAAATACTGTACGAGTAAATCGCATGTGATTCCCAAAGCTCATGATCTATACGGTTCGGTCTTCGAGCTGTGACTTGATCGCTATTTATAGATATCTCTGTTTTCGGGCAGGTGCAGTGAGGCGGAAAACACTGAGTTTAGGGCAATCGGTTAGCAGCTCTGCGTGACAAACCATGCAAGATAAAGCTGAGATTCGACCTGGCTGAAACAAAAGAGTTGTACGGCTTAAATTCAGATGAAAATTGCACAGTGTATGCCCGTCTTAACATTTCATTGCCATAAATCAAATTCAAAGTGGCCCTCCAGGAGCAGGATTGGACACCCCTGACTTTCCCTTTCTGAATATATTTGTGTCCAAATCGAGAAATCAATTTGAATGCTAGTGTTAAAGATTTTATTTAATAGATTAGTAATTTTTACTGTAACCTGCCAATGACGTTTGGTTGCTGTTCCTGTGCCAGGGTGAGTTTTACAGCCGCAGTTCTCCGTCTGAACCGCCGTTCTCTGCGAGCGCGTTTGAGGTGCAGTACGCACACAACTACATGCTTTCAGTGGCTGCCTCTGAGTTCTTCATGAATTCAGCAGCTTATGCATTCCTCCATCAGGAACTCAAGCTCCATCAGGAACTCAAGCTCCATCAGGAACTCAAACTCCATCAGGAACTCAAACTCCATCAGGAACTCAAGCTCCATCAGGAACTCAAACTCCATCAGGAACTCAAGCTCCATCAGGAACTCAAACTCCATCAGGAACTCAAACTCCATCAGGAACTCAAGCTCCATCAGGAACTCAAGCTCCATCAGGAACTCAAACTCCATCAGGAACTCAAACTCCATCAGGAACTCAAACTCCATCAGGAACTCAAGCTCCATCAGGAACTCAAACTCCATCAGGAACTCAAACTCCATCAGGAACTCAAACTCCATCAGGAACTCAAACTCCATCAGGAACTCAAGCTCCATCAGGAACTCAAACTCCATCAGGAACTCAAACTCCATCAGGAACTCAAACTCCATCAGGAACTCAAACTCCATCAGGAACTCAAGCTCCATCAGGAACTCAAACTCCATCAGGAACTCAAACTCCATCAGGAACTCAAACTCCATCAGGAACTCAAGCTCCATCAGGAACTCAAACTCCATCAGGAACTCAAACTCCATCAGGAACTCAAACTCCATCAGGAACTCAAACTCCATCAGGAACTCAAACTCCATCAGGAACTCAAACTCCATCAGGAACTCAAGCTCCATCAGGAACTCAAACTCCATCAGGAACTCAAACTCCATCAGGAACTCAAACTCCATCAGGAACTCAAACTCCATCAGGAACTCAAGCTCCATCAGGAACTCAAACTCCATCAGGAACTCAAACTCCATCAGGAACTCAAACTCCATCAGGAACTCAAACTCCATCAGTGACAGAATGGAGAAAATAACCTCATGAGAAACCAGGCTCAGTCGGGTGCCAGTTCTCCTCTGGCCAATGAACAAACAGTGTATGATTGTGACTCAGGCAACATTACAGGTCAGAGGTCAGATTAGATATATTCAGAATATTTGTCCAGCTCCATCTGATTGAAGATCAGAGTCATCACGCCAGAGACGTGGACACTAAGGACACAATGGACCCTTTACACAGACTGTGACGACGCATTTCCACAGTTATCAACATCACAATTACACATATTTCACATCATTCTCTCTTCTGACTGCTGTAATCAATCTCTCAATATTTTTGGATCATGGATTTTTATCTTTTGCTATTGGTGAAAATGGGAATACCAAAATGATATTTGCTGTCATCTCCCGTTCAGCACTATTAAAGTTGACCAAACTATATCATGGCTTCTGAGAACCCCTGAAATGTGAAAAGGGTCCATTAAAAAAGTTAGGATGATGAGGGATGACATCCTCGACGCTAAGAATGATGCAGTATATTTTACCATGGAAACTGGATATCCTTTATTTCTATTTTTTCCTTTCAGTTACAACACTAGACATTTAATAAAAATTAGCATGAGTATTATTACAGCTGCCATGATAAAATAATCTGCGTTGATCAGCAGTCTTGCACTGGTGTGTTCATCTCTGATACATAATAAAGAGGAGCTTTAAAGCCGCTTGCCTTCAGTAAAAGCTCTTATTTCTTTATGCATGAATCTTTTTCAAGTATGCACAAGTTTTCTGAAACTCTACATGTTCTTTTGCCCTGAATGCTTTAACACAGTTTAACGCTGACTCTCGGATCATCTGAGATTGGGGATTTCAAGGTGAGACACAGACAGCGATTCATGAAATATTGACTTTGCTTGATCAGCATTATGAGATGTTTTATCTCTGTGTAATCTTTCAATGTACAGACTGACTCACTCAAGCAAATGTTAGTGTTGGCAGGGAAGATGTTTGTACTTCCTAAACTAAATGGTAAAAATCTTTTAATGATATTCCATGTATTATATTTTGTCCATTATTTAAAGTATTCATGAATTCAAACTGTTTTTAGAAAGTCTGCTGATAATGAACACCTCATTGTACTTTGTATTTCAGCTGCGCTGAAGATTGGCTTTCTCTTACCCGCACTGCCGGGCTTTAGTTTGATCAATTCTCAATTGCTTGTAAAGAATGTGAGTATTATTAATGAATATTAGTGTTCTGTAATGTATGGGGTTTGGATTTAGTTTGATTATTGCAAAACTGTTGGGAAAGTGGAATAGTCTGAATTTGTTTGTGACTTTTTTTCAGGGTTTTGTGGCCATTTTTACTGATGTCGAGGACACCCTGACAGGCCTCTAAGATCCATCAACACGAACTGCACACAATAACTCATAACCGTCTAACTGATTTTTCTTATAATTTACATTGTGGCAGTATTTGTTTTCACTTTCTGTCTGTTTCTTTAAAACCTGCCTTGCCTAATAAAAGTAAAATCATAAGCAGTTTGTTCAATAACAGGGGTTATGAGAAGAGCTCTTTAAATTAAAGAGTAAAAACAAATTGATAAAGAAAGTTCAAAACTGAAAATTGCTGTTTTTAAAGTCATATTTAAGAACTCACGTGTCCAGCTGTTGATTCCGATAATTGCACATATTAAAAGGTATGTCAGTGCAGTCAGGAACATGAAATATTGTTGAAAATAGTGATCGCATGCACTTTCAACAATTGCTGAAAGAGAACTAATTCAACCAGTCAATGGCCAAGTGCCCAACTAAATGGAACATCGATCCCCATAATGGTGACTTCAAACAGACTTCAACAACTTTTGTACATGTACCGTATGAAAGATACAAAGCCAAATGGGTTTGTAATAAGTAAATATGGTAATGCTGTTTTTGAAGTTCTTACATCATCCTTTGGTAAAATATTGAATTTATTTGCAGTTGATTTCTTCTAAAGCTGTGTGGCTGTAAGTCAGATGTTTCTGCTATCTCTTCTCTTTTTTCTGTTCTTGTTGTTCCTCTTATCTTCAGTGATTCTGCTTGTTAACCGTAGGTGTCATCACTAATGCTCAATCATCACCTGTAGAGTGAATCTACTTTATTTCACTAACTGCAACATTGCTTTAGTGTTAATTTTACTCTCTATAGATTGGGACCATATGAAAACTGAGCAGTGTTTGTTTAACACAGGGGATTTTACTGTGTAAACATGTAACCAGCAACATATGATTTTTTTATTTTTATAATTCTTTAAATATTTATTTAAAAAAGTAATTTAGATAGCATTTACTGCTATCTACTTGGATAGCAGTATCGAGACTTTTTCTGTAAGCCTCCTTGTTAAGCTGTCCTGAGCTTTGGACGTTGTTAGGCCTCCTCTCGCTTTAGAGAGTTGTGCTGAGGTCTCCGTCCTCAGAGCTCAGCTAGGCAGTACGCTAGGTTGTTAGGCTCTCTGTGAGCCTCCTTGGCTTCTGCATTTACAATAGTGGAGAGTTGTCAGGCCTCCTCTTGTTATAGAGAGTCACTCTTTTCACCTCTGCTCCCTAGAGCTCTGCCTGAATAGCTGGTCCGAGTTGGGCTTTGCAAAGCCTCCTTGGTAAGCTGTTTTGATTGTAGGACCCCGATAGACCTCCTCTCACTTTAGAGAATCACCATATTCAGGCCTCCATCCCCAGAGCTCGGCGAGCAGTAGTGCTGAGTTTGGGCACTTTGCGAGCCTTCTTGGCCACTGCTTTCAGGAGGAAGCTGGTTGTGAGTGCGTGTCTGACGCCAGATAGCTTACTAAGTAGTAGGCTCTCAGTGAGCCTCCTAAGTTACTGCTTTTTACCATTGTTTCTTTGCTCCCCTGTGCTCCATCTGTTATATTAGTGAAAGTTGCTAGGCCTTATTTAGGCCTTTCTGACAGATGTAGGATGTAGCTAAGCCGCTCGCTCTCTCGTAAGAGTTGTTATCTTAAGGCCTCCGTCCTCTGAGCTCAGCTTGGGTCTAAGTTGTTAGGCTCTTTGTGAGCCTCCTTGGTCACTGCACTTGAACTAGAGCATTTTTAGGCCTCCTCTAACTATAGAGAGTTGTTCCATTAGAGGCCTCCGCTCCTCTGAGCCCCACCCATTATTGTATCAAGCTGCTTGCCCTGTTATGTCGCTTCCTTGACAGGTGTAGGACTTGGTATATTCAGCCATAGGCGTTGCTAGGTATCCAGAGCTCTGCTAGGATAGCAATTGTGAGTGATCGGCTCCCTGTGAGCCTCCTTGTAAGATGTCCTGAGTGTGGGGCATTGTTAGGTCTCCTCTTGATTTAGAGAATTGTCATGTTGAGGCCTCAGCTCCTAGAGCTCAGCTAGGCAGTTTGATAAGTTGTTAGGCTTTTTGTGAGTCTCCTTGGCTGCTGTGAGCATTGCTAGGCCTCCTCTCACTAGAGAGTTTTCTTATTGAGGCCTCCGCTCCCTAGCGCTCCGCTAGATAGCAATTGTGAGTTGTAGGCTCTCTAAGCCTCCTTGCAAGATGTCCTGAGTGTGGGGTGTTGTTAGGTCTCCTCTCTATTTAGAGAGTCATCCTGTTGAGGGCTCCATTCTTGAGAAGATCCTGTCTATGCGCACCTTAGGGATGGCTTTGAGTCTTTTGACATAGCTCTGCAAAGGTTTTCTCTCGAACAATTTTTTACCGGTCCAATCAGCGAACAGAGGGAGTGGCTGAGAGCGATGACGTTGATGTCGTGCGCTAGTTTGAGTTGTAGTTCAGTAATGGCGGCGGTGAAAGATGCAAGTGTGTGGCACCACTGACGAATGTCCAGAAGTTAAAGCCGGAGTGTGGCAAGGTGGACGAGCGAGCGAGATCGGTGTGCGTGATTGAGAATGAGACACACCGGTCTCGAGTCCTCTCATGAGGGAGCACGGAGGCATATAAGGACGAGCGACACCGGTGAAGGATGAGAGAGGACCAGGCCTGGATTTTAAATTGTGTTTTGTTTACGGTTTGTTATGTATGTGCGCGGCAGTCGATCGTGAGGGGCTGCCGCTTTTACTTTCATTTTGTGTTTATTATTTGATTAAAAGTTGTTAAATGTTTGCCGGTTCCCGCCTCCTTCTTCCCTGAACAAACGAACTCCGTTACACGGAGCAAGAACAATCACTGCTGAGTTTTGTTGGTGGCCATAATGTTGTGGTCCGGGAAAAGTATTTTTCAGCTCGCTCCGTTAGTGGTGAAGGAGTTGCTGAAGCCGTCTGTCTCCCACCACCGCAAGAAAAACCCAGGCTGAATTACCGACTGCTTTTGACAAACACCAAGGTCGTGTGGTAATGTAATTGCTCTCCGAATCCACATCTCTGAGTTTTCAAGAATATATCACTTCAAAATTCACTGTTTATATCCTTTTCAGAAGTGTTTACAAGAGCAAAATATTTCATCACCGCTCAAAAATAAAAGAAGAAAAGCACATAAACATTTGAATTGGGCTGTTATTTATGGCAGAATTTATTCTTATCATACCAAGCATATGACATTTTATTTACAGCATACAATCTATGATATAATGCTATAATTGCACAAGATATGCACCACAAGAGCAGCGCGTTACGATCTCAAAACTCTCCTCTCCACCGTGAATAAATCACAATCCGAATGCACAAGGTTTTATCACTGACACTGAGCTGGTGTGCACAGTTAATGTGAGAATCAAAGGCGAACGGCGCGTGACATACGTCACGACCAAACGTTAGCGATTGGTTATGGCAGATCCAGAGTGACTCTTGGCAGATCCAATAGATTTAAACTTCAACAGAGTACCCGCCTTCAAAGAAGTAAACGCTTGTCAATGGAGAGTGGCCAGACTCTCTGTACAAATGAAATGTACGAGAGTCTGGTAAGACCAGGCTAGTATTTCACAGCTGTGCTTTTATACTCACGGTCGCACCAGTGCTGGCGTTATAGGCTGCCGTCTGCCAATGTCAAATTCATTGTCATGTGACATCTTCTTCACTTTACAATAATGGTCCAGGTCACTAACGTTCGCTAGATTCTATAGCCTACGTGTAGAGTCGGTTTCCTCCTGTGTTCTCACCTCAAATGGGTAGAAACACTGAGGGGCCCCGGCTCTTGTCGGCTTGCTGCGCTACGGCGTTATTTCTCCAGAAGCAAACTCTGTGAGTCCTCCATCACCCTCGGTGCCGGACGTGGCGGAGCGTCTGGCATCAGGCCCCTTGCCGCTGAATCCTTGAGAACCGGTATTGGGCTTGGGTTATATGAGTGACCCTACGGGGATCCCATATATCTGTCCACGGTCGCTCCTACGGGAAGCCCGTGTCTTTCCCTTGGGAGAGCCTTCCCTTCAATGGGATTGAGCCCCCTCTCTCTCTGTCGCGGCCTACGGCTCAGCCTGTACTCCTACATAACTCCTTTGGGGTACGATGTGGGCTCCGCAGCGTTCCCCTTCACTAGGGCACGCTTTCCCAGTGTTATCCAATAATCACTGAGCGGGTCATGCGGAACAGCAGTGATGGTCTTCCCGGTGTGAGCCCCGTCTCATCAGGTAAGAGCTCAGGCGGTTCACACAGGGCACTGGAGGGGGGCAGAGGCCATGGCGCTTTGGTAGGGATTCCTATTCGTCGGTACTCCGACGTGGCGTCGAGAGTGACCGACTGAATGGGAATGTCTTGGTTACGTATGTAACCCTCGTTCCCTGAAGGAGGGAACGGAGACGCCACGTCCCGTCGCCATGTCCTCTGTACCCTGCTGGGGTGCCGGCTACCTACTCGGCTCCTCAGCAAAAGGCTGATTTGATGCAAGCACCTGTGTCTCATTTATACCCGCGGTGCGTGGCATGAACACCTGGTGCAATCATTGCATGCCAATGTGCATTGGCTCGTTTAGTTTCACTCGAAGTAGATTGGCTCTCGCGAGCGAGATTCCTATTCGTCGGTACTCCGACGTGGCGTCTCCGTTCCCTCCTTCAGGGAACGAGGGTTATATACGTAACCGAGACGTTTTCTTATTATTTCTCTCTTTAGTGTATTAAATGTTATTAATTTGAACACATTTAACAAATGGCTTTTACTGGGGTCAAAGCAGATGGGAAAAGGTAACAATGCCCAATAATAGGTTATAATATGCCCTTATAGGTTTATTAGGCAATGTGGGGAAATTATTCACCTTTAGATTGTATTGTTTTGTATCTGACAAATTATATTAATCAGACATCATTAAATAACGTGACAAGACTAAAAGAGGAGGTATATACACATCCAAATAAAAATAAATAAAACCAGACTTTTCTGGACCAAAATTCAAAAAGTGTCAGGTAAGTTTTCAATCACATTTTCGTCTTTTCAACTTGTGGCTGCTGGTTCAAATATAAATCATAACTATAACCTTAAAATAATATTAATGAATATATATGGCACATAATCAATTGTTTTTTTAAACCTTTTTTGTTTTTTTTTGCCAACTATACCCCCATGAAAAAAATACAGGACCAATAGAAAAGTGAGTTCTAATTCAAATGCATTTGTGGTAAGTACATTTGTAAAAAAATAAAATAAAAATGGATAAACATCTATATATTAATTATTTGACTATGAGTCCATGTCACACTAAGCAGTGTTGATTTGTTTTTCTTATCAAGTCACGTTTGATCTCATCTCACTGTGTAAATGTTACTACAATCAACAGGTGTGGAAAAATGGCTGGAGAAAGACGAGTTCTCGTGGCGGTCGAAGCTGGTGCCTGGAAATGCAAGACTGCCCCGTTTGGAGATTTATTTGTTAACCATCATTTCATTCCGTGTGTAATGCATCTCACATTCACAGAACGTGTATTGTTATGATAGCAGACTCAGAGAGGAAGATGGAAGTTAACAGGAAGTTTATCGACAACAGTGAGCTATATAGAATAAAGCAGGTAAGTGAGATGCACAATGATGAATTGGAGAACTGGATGCTGGCAGTGAATGGATGTTTCCACTTACAGGTGAGAGGACTGATGGATGATACGGTGGGTGACAAGGCAGATAAACACAGGTGGGAATGGAGACACGGTGGAACGACAATACACTGGAGAAGGAATGAGGAGAAAGCTGGGAGATTGTTGGAGGTGTGTGTATTTATGGTGGAGGTGATGAGTGTGATGGTGTGAGTAATCTGTATTTGGGAGAGGGAGTTCACTGATTGGCTGGTGTGAGAACCTGGCAGATCTATAACCAATAGAAATTGAATTTGAATCTAAAATTGTGTTCTGTATTGTTAATATATTTTGAATTATTGAATCATCCCATCCGAAAATTCTGTCAGTAATTACTCACCCTCATGTTTTTCCAACCTTTCGCTCATCTTCGGAACACAAATGAAGATATTTTTTACGAAATCCAAAAATACGCCACAACGCGCGAGAACTGAGAAGATGACGCTCACGATCATTTGATGGGAAACTGTGAACAGTAAGCCATTCATTCATTTTGCAGCATTGGTAAGGCACTTTTACGTTTTCTCGTTGGTTTCTCACGATTCTGACATCCAGGAAATGCCCACATCAGAACCATTTTAAACATTACATCGAGACCCATCTGCATCATCTTCTCAGTTCTTGTGTATTCGCCGTGGCGTTCTCGGGAACTCACGCCGGAGGTCCACACAGAAGAAAATTCATATAAAGTCGTCATTTTTGTTTATTTTTTTGCACACAAAAAGTATTCTTCTCATCGCTTGATAAACTTATGCTTGAGCCACTGTAGTCACTTAGACTACTTTAACAATGTCTTTACTCCCTTTCTGGGCCGGCAAGTTGAAATGACCTAGAAGCCCAATGAGGAGTGAGACCGCTCTCAAATTGAATCAAAAATATCTTAATTTGTGTTCTGAAGATGAACAAAAGACTCACAGGGTTGGAACAACATGAGGGTGAGTATTTAATGACAGGATTTTCATTTCTGGGTGAACTAACCCTTTAAGCATTACATTGAATGACTTTGGACAACTTGTGACTAGCAAAAATGTGATTTCTAATGATCATCTTCTTTAATACAGACAAGAGAGAGTGTGAAAACATCAGCTGTTTGCCAGGTAAATAGTGAATGCCATTAATAAACATATAATGATTATATGGTATATACAGTATATCTCAATTTTTTGCCTTTAAAATTGTTTTTTTTACAGTCTGCCAAAAAGACCTGTCCAGTCTATACCAACATGAAAAAAAAAGAATTCTTGGACTGGAAGAAAGTGAGTTCTATTGGCAATTCAAGTGTATTAGTGGTAAGTACATTTACAAAACCAATGATTTTTTGTCTAACAAATGTCAGTATAACTCCCCAAATTAAATATGATAAACATTAAAGGGATAATTAACTTACCAAAAATATTTTATATCTGTCATCTACGTTTTTTCTAGTGTTACTAGGTACTAGAAAAGTATCGCTATACCCTGCTAAAATAATACATTTTATTAGTAGAGGTACTTTAAGATTGACAGCACTCTAATAAGTTACACTCACAGTCAAGATACTTGCGATTGCATTTTCATTATATGTCCCGCAATGAATGTAGCAAAATTCAATGTGGAATTGAAAAAGCAAGTCTCCGCCCCGCCCTGTCAATCACTGCATCAAGACGGGCCAGGTGTTGGAAACATGGCGCAGGCAGAGCTATTAGAGCGAGGCATTACTGGCAGATGAAGTGGAGCAAGAACACAGAAATGACGATCTAACGAGATGTGGTGGTGCACATGTGGCAAATGCCAACCAGAGGAAGAATCTCAATGCTGCCATGACTTGACCATTTCAATCCCGCCATTAGAATCCGTCATTGAGTCAGCTGGTGAGACCCTGTTTATGTCGTTGCATTACCCAACAAAATGGATTTCCACCATTACTGAGCAACAGCGTTTTAGAGGTGGTTTTTAGTTTGATGCTTGAGAGGTTCTTCCTCTGTGTATTCCGCTTCAAAAAGGTGGGAAGGGCAAAAACTTAATCTCTTCTTCTCCTCGAAGTTCAAAATCGTCTGACATTGTTGGTTTACCTTTTAACACCCTTTTTTGTAAACACCGTTTGACTTAGGGTGAACTCACTCTAGGCACTCAAGTGTATTTCGTGCCCAAACGCGTTTCACCCCCAAAGCCCAGTTCGTTTAACTAGTGGGAGCGCTCCGGTCCGTGCCCTGGCCTGCTTGGAAGCGGTGGGCCAGAGTGCGGTTTGGTTAGGCTCGAGCGTGGTTCACATGCAGTGTGAGTGCTAAACGTGCCAGAGCACGGAACAGTTGTGTGCTACTATCATCATTATTTACATTTACGCATTTGGCAGACGCTTTTATCCAATATTACAGGGACAATCCCCCTGGAGCAACATGGAGTAAAGTGCCTTGCTCAAGGACACACTGGCGGTCGGGACCGCTGGGATTGAACCAGCAACCTTCTGCATATCAGTTCCATGGTTTAACCCACTGGACCACCATCTCACGTTATGACAGCAAACACCAAACTATTACTACTTGGATTCACTTTCAGTTAAATCAAGTAAATCTAGGTTTATAACGGTCCTGGTTCTCACCTTATTGATGAACATGAATTGTAGTTTGTGAATAAAGGCTGCAAATTCCTCCCTCAAAGTCAACTGCCTCCGTAATCTTCTGTATCTTCTGATACGTGCAGTACAGTCCTGTGAAAATCGCTGCGCAGCCTGAACGATAAATCTATTAGGCAGTCTATTAGTGAAAGCGCTTTTCTTCCTGTCTTCTTCAAAACAAAAAGTTGCATCGTGAAAGACACAAGCGTGCTCCAGCCCGGTGTGTTAAGTGCAATGTGAGTGCAGGCCAGCGGGGGAGTGGGGTAACGGGACAATCGTGCTCGGGCACGGCTAGGGGTGTCGCAATATACCGGTATTGACGATAACCGTGATATGCAAAGCACAAATATCGACATTGTGTTAATTAGGGTGTGGCAATATACCGGTATTGATGATAACTGTGATATTCAAAGCACAAATATCGACATTGTGTTAATTAGGGTGTGGCAATATACCGGTATTGATGATAACTGTGATATTCAAAGCACAAATATCGACATTGTGTTAATTAGGGTGTGGCAATATACCGGTATTGACGATAACTGTGATATTCAAAGCACAAATATCAACATTGTGTTAATTAGGGTGTGGCAATATACCGGTATTGATGATAACTGTGATATTCAAAGCACAAATATCGACATTGTGTTAATTAGGGTGTGGCAATATACCGGTATTGGCGATAACCACAATATTTAAAATGAATAGGACTCTTAGATAGCAAGACACGTAAATACTCCAGTGTCCTGAGTCCCGTTTGTAATGTCAAATTAGTTATATTTCGTTTCGTTTCTTTACTAAGTTAATTTAGAAAAAAAAATCTCTTCACAATATGATAAATATCTGATCAGAGAAAAGGAATGAAGTGAGCAGGTGTAAAAAGGCCATAATTCTTGCGGCTGCGCTGAAGGAACGCGGACTCTGAACACCAGTCAGAGCCGGTCGATGGTCGCGGTCTCATAGTTTCTTTTCATTAATCAATGTCTATTTACATAATGTCTATTCTTGTATTTGTATTTGCAATCTAGTCATGGCCAATAACATTTATGTTAATATTTATTCATCATCATACTGTTGAACTTGACAGTGTTTTCTCTCTTGTTATAATCATAGGGAGCTTCACAGAAGATAACAGAGTATTACCCTGTGTTTACTAGTTTCCACATTTGTTTGTTGGGTAAAAAATAAAAACTAAATAAACAAAGTAAAAATGTATTGGTAACACTTTATAATAAGGTTCATTAATTAACATTAGTTATATTAGTTAACATGAACTAGCATTTATTCATCTTTGTTGATGTTAATTTCAACATTTACTAATGCATTATTAAAATCTTGCTAACATTAGTTAATGCACTGTGAACTAACATGAACAAACCATGAACAGCTGGATTTATATTAACTAATGTTAACAAAGATTAACTAATGCTGAACAGAGGTGTTGTTCATGGTTAGTTCGTTAACTAATGCATTAACTAATGTTAACTAATACAACCTTATTGTAAAGTGTTACCAATTAATTTGATAACTTTTTCCCCCAAGGTTTCTATAGATATTTTTTTGGCCACAATAACCGTGGAGTGAAAAATCTAATATTGTGCCAGCCCTAGGCACGGCACAAGCCAACAGTGTGAGTACACCTGCACCTTCAACTTGTAAACACTGACTCGGTACGGAATTGCATATTATCACAGAACAGAGCAAGGTGAACATTTGTGCTTATAAAACTTAAACTTTTTTAATAATTTTTTAAAAATGACTAATCGTTCCGCTAGATAAGACTCTTATTCATCGTCTGGTATCGTTTAAAGCCCTTTGGACCTTGAACCGTTTGGGGCCCATTGAAGTCCATTATGGAGAAAAATCCTGGAATGTTTTCATCAAAAACCTTCATTTCTTTTCGACTGAAGAAAGAAAGACATGGACATCTTGGATGACATGGGGGCAGGGCCTGAAATTGGCAGGTAGCCAATGAGAATTGTGATTCATTGGGCAGTATGAGAGGATGACTACTGTTTCGCAACGCATGGTATCGAAAAGAAGATGAGGCCCTTCTCTGACTATGTTTGGATGTGCGAGTATTAAACTGTTGGTGAGATGGGACGAGATAATGCAACGCTGACATAGGCTACAGTACAATGACAGTTGCACAGATGTGTGTGTGCGCCGTGTGCGTGTTGGGAGTTGGGAAGCGGTGAGAAAATGTCCGGTACGCGGTAACTTTACCAGTTATAATAATATTAATTTTAAGTAGCGATCGATAGTGGATAATAATATATAGCCTAATGTAATGTATAATAAACTGACAGTAACAATGTTGCACTTTTGACGCTTGTGCAGCCGATCGAGGAGAAATCACAACAAATGAGCAGCGCTATAACGCATCTCTCTCACAGCAACAGTGTGTTACTGAACCATTCAGCGCTTTGAATTAATCGTTTGTATCGTATTACCGTTTACCGGCACATGTCTATTTACAACACACACACACACAAAAATCTGGACAAGCACGTGAACATGCTTAATGTCGAGGAGAACAAAAAAAGTGGCTGGTAAAAAGTCACTGTGGTAGGGGGTCAGAAAAGTTAAGTTCAGGCCCTGCATGGGGGAGAGCAAATGATCAGCAAAAGTTGATTTAAAAGTGAACGAATCCTTTAACATCTCAGCACCTTGACACCTTAACATGCGTGGTCGAGTGTCTGCTGAAGTGCTGAAACAGTGAGCGGTGCTTTAGGTTATTTTACCCTCAAATAAAGCCGTCCAAAACGATCTTTTTACCAGCTCCACTTGACTCATGCACTGTTTTCCAGGTTGAAAGTTAGCTTTTGGGTGAGAAAACCCCTTTCTTAATGATCTGTCTGGGTATTTCTCAATGATTTATTATTTATGCATTTCAGACTGAATTAAGTGTCTAGAGCTCTGTCCCTTTGTTGGTTACAGACGTCTCCATTCAAACTAATACTTTCTCTTTTGTCCTTTATTCCAACCCATTTTCTCTTTCGTGAAATGATGTATATATGAGACTAGTACTTTTTGTTTTGTTGAACCGTTCAAGAGTATAAGTAAAGGAGAATAGACTCAGCTGATCATATAATGTACATTCTTTCTGCTTGGCTTTTGGAGCCCTAATAATTTATGGGTTATGAAAACACTGACTGAATGGACATCATTGCACTTGGACATTATTACATGGCTGCTCGATAGTACAGTTGAGTATTCCAGCAAGCCGTGTGTTAATGTGGTGTGTATTCTTCTCATTTTAGTTCCTATGTCCATTTGGGCTGAAGGTGAAGACAGAACCAAACCAAAGCGGGACTGTAACCTACTGGCCTGTGTGACAGACTTCATCCTGACAACTTCTGGCATGGATGAGGCATCACATGTTTTTGAGAAAAAACTTCTTCACCTAGAATGTAAAGTGTGGAGTATTCATCCCCCACGAGGAGACTCCGTGTCTTTATCTCTTGTGAGTGGATATCATTTTAAAGAACTGCTCATTTCTTCTGAATTTATTTTGTAGTATATGTAAGAATTTCCCATGAAAATAAACTTTTAGTAATGTTTTAAGTAATGTTGTAATCCTGTTAATGTATGTCCAGTATAAATTGCAAACGTATGCTTGTTTTGGGCATGTATTTACAGGTTATGGACAGGAGGTAGATGCTGTGTATTTAAAGGTGCTCTAATGTTTTTTATTTGTAGGCCTATAATATGTTATTTTTTGTATATAAATCATTATTACAGTGGAACAAATTGCTATTTTCTATTAGCAACTGAATTCAACCATTGCACATCACCACTTTATCACCAATCATTTTTTACAACTTTGTAGTTTATTGTTTTATGTCAAATGTGAGAACAAATGCAAGTTTATTTTTTCTTTCAGATTATGTAATTTCAGTAATAAAGTCTGTATCATAGAATGGTAACTTCTTTCTGTTGTTATTTTGTTGATGTTTGTTTTAACTAAATGGCTTTAATGTAATTCAAGATAATTTAGTTACTGCAATATAACTGTAGTAAAACCATGATTCACACCAAAATACCACGGTTACTACAGTCATAGTTAACTACAGTTTTACTATAGTAAAACCATGGTTCATTTTCCTAAGGGATGTGGTGTTTTCTTTTCTTTTGTGTTGCTGTTCTGTTACGCTTTTTCAGCTCCTCTAGGTTAAACAGTATTTATATTGTTTATTTTGAAACTGCTTGGATTAATTTAGTTTTTTGTTGCAGGAGCCGAGGCTTCAGGTCAGGCCGCTAGTAGGCCCTTGTGTGCGGTGGTGGGATTTTGTCACAGAGTGCAGTGTGTTTTGTGTCTGAACCGATGTGTGTGTGTGTGTGGTGTGATGAGATCTGTGCACAAGGTGGTAAGGTTTTGATACTAAACTAGCTCACCTGCCATTGGTAAGCCTCGGTCTCCTGGCCCTGTTCCAGTCTCTTCTATGTGTCTATGCTAATCCGGCCCTCTAGTATTTTAATGTTTTTTACAATCACTGCTGAATATTGTATAAATCAATTTTTGTATTTTTTGGTATTCACGTCTCAGGCCCTCTTCTTTTGAAACACGAATTGTGTGCTTTTGGGTATGTGATTATCTCATAAGTGCTAATATTTCCCTGGTCATCAGGGTGGTGTAGTCAACTACATCTTAGAGTGTCTTTCCCAGGAGCCTCTAGTTCCCGCCACATATGCATGAATCTTTTAAGTAAGCACAAGATGTATATATACACAAAAAAGTGAAGTAAGTTTTCTGAAACTCTACATGTTCTTTTGCCCTGAATGCTTTAACACAGTTTAACGCTGACTCTCGGATCATCTGAGATTGGGGATTTCAAGGTGAGACACAGACAGCGATTCATGAAATATTGACTTTGCTTGATCAGCATTATGAGATGTTTTATCTCTGTGTAATCTTTCAATGTACAGACTGACTCACTCAAGCAAATGTTAGTGTTGGCAGGGAAGATGTTTGTACTTCCTAAACTAAATGGTAAAAATCTTTTAATGATATTCCATGTATTATATATTGTCCATTATTTAAAGTATTCATGAATTCAAACTGTTTTTAGAAAGTCTGCTGATAATGAACACCTCATTGTACTTTGTATTTCAGCTGCGCTGAAGATTGGCTTTCTCTTACCCGCACTGCCGGGCTTTAGTTTGATCAATTCTCAACTGCTTGTAAAGAATGTGAGTACTATTAATGAATATTAGTGTTCTGTAATGTATGGGGTTTGGATTTAGTTTGATTATTGCAAAACTGTTGGGAAACACTTTTTTTCAGGGCTTTGTGGCCATTTTTACTGATGTCGAGGACTCCCTGACGGGCCTCTAAAATCCATCAACACGAACTGCACACAATAACTCATAACCGTCTAACTTCTAACTTCAGAAATGTTTTCAGTGTAAGAATTATATAATCACTTGAAATGTACAAGTTGACCAATTTTGACAATAAATCTTATGTACAAGTAATTTTTGCCACTCATCCACACAGAATATACCCCCCCCCCCCCCCCCCACACACACACACACACACACATCTGATGTGCCGGGTATCCACAATAAATGAGCAGACCATAATAACCAACATGAGACTGTTTATTGAGAAAAGAGCTGAGCAACACTAATCAAATCAATCCAAATTTTATTGATGTAGCACAATAAAATCAACAATAGTTGATAGGGATGTAACGATACATCGTATATCGCGATATACAAATGTGACGATATATATTGTTGATGTGAAACGAAATAATATCCAATCCGAAAGCGCTGAGAGATGAAATAGTCATGAACTGTAAGAAACTCCGACTATAAAAACAATTATTTAAAGTTTATTTAATAAGGCAATTTCAAAGAGAATAATATCTATTTTCCAAGAGACACCTGAGAACAACAATTATTAAAAAAACATAGCAGTGTGATTTTTTTGTTTGTTTACCAGTACTCGCCTCTAGCTCACTCTGTATAACATCAGAGTTCTATATTTTAGTTTAATAATATTTATTGAATATTTTGAGGATATCTTTTGGTACTAAATAGGCCTACTATTTGTGCAAAAATGATGGTCAATTAATGACCACTTAAAATATATTTTTTATTATTTATATTACAATTAGTGTATTAATTGAGGTTAAAATAGAGAATTCCAATGCAAAGAGGCAAATTAGAGCCATTTTGTGGCTGGAAAAATAATAATGTTTATTTGTAATGCCATTACCCATCAGGTGCCTGAATGGCTCTTTAATACATATACATCTAGTCTGCTTACGCATCATAACGGCTTACTTATTTTTAGGTTTTGCATTTAAATACATATCTTTGATCAAACACTAGATTTCTTTAAATGTGAAATGTTAAAACGTTAACAACTTACATCCTAATATTTTAATGATACTTATATAAGCACACACAAGTGAATATTAATGAATGCAAGCAAATATAATTTAACCCAAGAAAAGTTTTAAATAGTGCTAAAAAGTCAAACTTTCCTTATATGTACAGTAGGCTATATGAATATACAATATTTGTGCCAATCACCGCCATGCTTATTCTGAAGTCTCGTGAGATTTTGCGGGACTCTGGATGAAAATCTGTTCGTGTGTGGTGTGCTGTCTTTGTCACATCATGGCACACCACACACTATAGGAGCAAAACGGTTAAATCTAGGATTATTTGTCCTCATGTTTGTGGTCTATCACATTTTGAAAATCTTATAAGATGTAAAAAATCTTTTGGTGTGTACCCAGCATTAAGCCTCGTCTGTGAAACTGAGGGAAGGTGTTTTTATTCCACTATATTGTGGAATCATCGGAGTGATGCGTGATGACTCCGATTGTTCGAATATTACAATTAAATAATACTTAAATCGATACGTCATCCTCAATAAACCCGTCTCCAGTGTGATGCCTCCGATCCTTCGAATATTCCGATCTATTATGACCTCTGACCTGTAAAGCGGCCAGAATAATAATAATAATAATACGCTGTTTGTTAATTGGCCAGAGGAGAACTGCCCCCCCGACTGAGCCTGGTTTCTCCCAAGGTTTATTTTTCTCCATTAGGTCACCTGATGGGGTTTTGGTTTCCTTGCCACTGTTGCCTCTGGCTTGGCGTGCTCAGTTGGGGACACTATATTTTTCAACTAAACATCGAAATAAATCTAATTAATAAACTAAATTAACCATATAAACTAAATTACTGATCTAATTATTGATCTAAAGCCCACACTGTCACCGTATGGAAATTGAAATGAACTGATGACATCAAATGGCTATACAGCTTAATAAAATGATGCTGCATTATTTTCCTGTTTAACACTGTAAAGCTGCTTTGAAACAATCTACATTGTTAAAAGCGCTATATAAATAAAGTTGACATATATTGACTCTGTCAGCTAAACTCACTGTTAGATCACGAGCTAGATTCACTCCAAACACAGCGTGCTGAGGACATCTGCTGGTTAAAGCCGTGGACACACTCACTCAAACACAGAACCAGGAAGCAGAAATCACATGACTTCAGGGAAAGTGAAACTGAAGTGTAGTCGAGCTGGTGTGTGTTTGTGTCTCTGTGTTCATTCAGTAAAATGGCAGAAGCCAGATTTGCTCAGGATGAGTTGATGTGTTCAGTGTGTCTGGATCTCCTGAAGGATCCAGTGACCATCTCGTGTGGACACAGTTACTGTAAGAGCTGTATTACAGGCTGCTGGGATCAGGAGGATCAGATGAGAGTCTACAGCTGCCCTCAGTGCAGACAGACCTTCAGTCCAAGACCTGCTTTAGCTAAAAACACCATGATGGCTGAACTGGTGGAGAAACTGAAGAAGACTAAACTTCCTGCTGACTGTTACGCTGGAGCTGGAGATGTGCAGTGTGACGTCTGTACTGGAAGAAAACACAAAGCCGTCAAGTCCTGTCTGGTGTGTCTGAACTCTTACTGTCAGATTCACCTTCAACAACATGAGAGTTTGTTTAAAGGAAAGAGACACAATCTGACCGATGCCACTGGACGACTGCAGGAGATGATCTGCCAAACTCATGATAAACTCCTCGAGGTTTTCTGCCGCACTGACCAGAAGTTTATATGTGTGCTGTGTACGATGGACGAACATAAAAACCACGACACTGTATCAGCCGCAGCACAGAGGACAGAGAAACAGGTATGAAATCACACACTGATCAAATAATGCTGACACTATTTATACTGGCACCATATGATCAGGAAACATCATTCACACTGCAGACGCCAGCAGAAGTCAACAGGAGCTGAAGTGGACTTTCACCGCTGAGCGTACAGATGTTAAGAGAAGACTTTGTGTCACTTTAAGCAGTAAAAGACTCATAAGATGTAGTTTGAGACTGTGCAGATCTGAAGGAAACAATGTCAAGATATGAGACTTGAGAAAGTTAAAGATATGAAACTATGGGATATATAATGTATTATAACTATAAAATCATCTTCATTGTGTGTCATAAATCATCATAATCTTAATAGTTATAACCACACATAGGTAAGTATTATTACTGTTGTTCTGATTATTCATGAGATGACACAACACATCATACGGTTGTTTATAAGGCATTATGCATGTGTTATAATGCGCTAAGAATATCCTTATAATGGATTATAAACACAGGCTTCATAGAAAGTGTTCCCAAACAAAAGCTCCCATGATGCTCTAGTGTGCGCAGTATAAAGTGGCGTCTCTGTCATTGGTTTGTGCTGCAGAAGCGGCTGAAGGAGACGCAGAGGTCGTTCCAGCAGAGAATCCAGCAGAGAGAGAAAGATCTTCAGCAGCTGAGAGAGGCTGTGGAGGCTCATAAGGTGAGTCTGGAGAAGAAGAGAAGTTTGAGAAGTCTCAGTCAGGACTCACTGAAGCCACTGTGTGATTGTGATGTGTGTCCTAACAGCGCTCTGCACAGACAGCAGTGGAGGACAGTGAGAGGATCTTCACTGAGCTCATCCGCTCCATTGAGAGAAGCCGCTCTGAGGCCACACAGCGGATCAGAGATCAGGAAAAGACTGCAGTGAGTCGAGCTGAAGGACGACTGGAGCGACTGGAGCAGGAGATCAATGATCTGAGGAGGAGAGACGCTGAGCTGGAGCAGCTTTCACACACACAGGATCACGTCCATTTCCTGCAGGTAACAGAGATCTAGAAGAACAAGAGACTCACAGAGAAACATTTCATGAGAGCAGAATGAGCCGTTGATCTGTGTGTTGGGTTATTATAGAATCATCAGTCAGACGCTCATCTGATCGTCTTCTTCTGAAAGAGACGCACTTACAGATGCAGTTCAGCTCTGGAAATCTCTGAACCGCTGAACTGTCACACCCTTCTTGAGAATAGACGTGAAAATGCACCATCCAAACTTCAATGCTGTAATTCACTTCAAAAAATTAAAGTATGAAAAAGTTGAATTTGACTGTAAATTTAATATACTGTACTAATGTTATTTTATATAAAATATATATTTTATCAAATAATTTTTACTCCAAAATGGTTAAAAATCGAAGCCTTATGAGTTGTTCCAAATTTGAAGTTGGTATCACAAAAATTGAAGCTCCCATGAGATTTTGTTTAGGCGTTGTAGCAGAAATAGCCACCGGGTGTCGTCCACATTCTCCTGTAACAAATGAACACATTTCTGTCCAAATATCACTTCTATCACAAAACAGTCACCAAATATGAACCTTTGTGACTCAGACCTTTCCGACGACATGTGTTTGGTCAAGATTAGAAAATGGTTTTGATTTATAAAGTAGTTGAAATAAATTGTGTAATATGAAACCTGATACCGCCCACTAGGGGAGGAGCCTAGAAGAATTTAAAGTACCGTTTCCATGGTAACAACATCCAATTTCACAGGATGAATTTTGAGTTTGTAAGCTTTGAAATTATACATTTATGATCATTACTAAAGCCGCGTTTCCACCGAAATTACCCGGAACTATTTGTACCAGGAACTTTTTTCCCAGGAACTTTTTTCCCCCCAGACCTGCTGCTGTCTGCGTTTCCACTGCGGTCTAAAGTACCGGGAAGATTAGGCAAATTAGTCCGGTGATGTAGGACTGCGCGCGGCGCGACTGCTCCTCCTAGTCAGCGACGGACAGTAATAATTTTTGTGCGACACTGTCTGCAACAATAACAAGTGGAGGAGATGCAAGCAGCGCTGCTTTTGCTGGTTATGTATCGGTTTACTAAAGAGGTCATTAACAAAACGGCGGAAAAGAGACGAGCACTGATACTAAAGCGTATTCGTAAAGCTAGATTTAAAATATGACAAAGTATGTTATCATCAGCTATTACGGACATTGACCGTGAGATGGCTGAGACGAACGCGCGCCATCGGACAGAAAGAGTAAGACTGATATTTACTGAACGCTGTTCGATCCTCGCAAAAGACTTTTAAAAATGCCGGTTGAAATAAAATGCTGCGTGAGCTCAACCAATCAGCATGTTCAGCACCCAAGTCCCACCCCCGAAAGTTCGGGAACTTTTCAAAAGTACCACCTCGCAAGCAGGGCCGTTTGGAGGGGGAAATATTTACCCGGAACTTCATTTAGACCCTGGTTCCTGCGGTCGAAACACACCGAGTTCCCCCCCAAAGTTCCTGGTTCCGGGGTAAAGTTCCTGCGGTGGAAACGCGGCTTAAGATATGTAATATGAAAAAAAGGCTAGCGGGCAATCAACGGGTTGAGAAAACATGTTCAGCACTCTTTCTTCTGGAAGGTGTGTGTGTGTGTGTGTGTGTGTGTGTGTGTGTGTGTGTGTGTGTGTGTGTGTGTTTGGGCTTTGGGCTGGTAAATATTTCCCCCTCCAAAAGTCCCTGCTCGCGAGGTAGTCCTTTATTAAAGTTCAGGAACTTTTGTGGGCGGGACTTGGCCGCTGAACATGCTGATTGGTTGAGCTCACGCAGCATTTTATTTCAACCGGCATTTTTAAAAGTCTTTTGCGAGGTTGGCGTTCGTTCTGCGTTCAGTAAATATCAGTCTTGCTCTTTCTGTCTGATGGCACGCGTTTGTCTCAGCATCTCATGCTCAATGTCCGTAATAGCTGATAATAACATGCGTTGTCTTATTTTAAATCTAGCTTTACAAGCTTTCAGATACGCTTTAGTATCAGTGCTCGTCTCTTTTCTGCCGTTTTGTTAATGACCTCTTTAGTAAACCAATACTAAAGGTTTATTTTGAAGGCCTAGTCTCTATTTTAACCTGAAATACTGCAATAATTAAAATAAAATAACAAAAAAAAAAATTGTGTATAATTTTCAATGGCAAAAATAGAGCATAATTATTGCATAAATATTCAAAAATACCATCAAATCATCTCAAAATACAAAATTAAAAAGAAAACATATTATTGAAGAAATATAAATTGCACTGGTTTTACTGGGGTGGAGGAAGTTTAATTTTTAGGTGTCCAGTCACTTCTGAGCGGGAAGACGACCAATGCAAGCCCTAAACAAAGAGCAACAGAGGGTTAAATAATGACCATCTCTAGACACGCCACGCATTCAACCAACAATACATGGACAATGATTACAATAACATGAGACATGTTATAATATTTCCTTTAATAATACAGCAGTATTGCTCCTTCACTTTCAATAATGCAACAGTAGCTGATTATTATTAATACACTTACAGTGCTTTATTATTAAACAGTCCTTCCAGAAAAATGCGGCTTTTTTTTGTGATTGTTGCAGAAAAAATCCTTGATTATGCGGCACGTTTTCTATAAAAATGCGGTGGAAAATGCGGGATATTTATGAGATAAAATTGCGGGAACTTGCAAAAACTGCGGTTTGATGAAAAAGAGAAAAAAAGCACTACATCATAGAAAGTGCTGGAATATTTAAGTTCTCATCTTGTTTTATTGAAGACCTTAATAAACACACGGCTCAAATTTACAAAACATTGAGTCAAACAAGTTCTGTAGCTTTACAAAAGGAATATGCTACAACTTCTGAAAAAATGAATAAATAACTTCCTGTTTTACAGACATTTGAGTGCTTCCAATGCACAAAGTGCAATCTCTTAAAGGGTTAGTTCACCCAATGATGTAAATTGTGTCATTAATGACGTCCCCTCATGTCTCTGGACACCCGTCAGACCTCCGTTCATCTTCAGACACAAATGAAGATATTTTAGTGTAAATCCGATGGCTCAGAAAGGCCTCCATTGGCTCAATGCACTGCACACTCTCAAGACCCATAAAAGCACTAAAGACTAAAGATACAGAGTCCATCTCACTACAGCGGCTCTACAATAACTTTATGAAGCGACCAGAATAGTTTTTGTGCTAAAACCTAAATAACGAATTATATAGTGATGACCGATTTCAAAACAAACAGCATCATGAAGCTTCGGAGCGTTTTGAATCAGTGAGTCGATTCAGTGGTTCGGAGCGTTATGAATCAGTGAGTCGATTCAGCGGTTCAGAGCGTTATGAATCAGTGAGTCGATTCAGCGGTTCTGAGCGTTCAGTGGCTCGGAAATTCATGATTCGGATTGGGTATCAAACTGCTGAAATACGTGACTTTGGCAATCCGAACCACTGAATCGACTCACTGATTCATAACGCTCCGAACCACTAAATCGACTCACTGATTCATAACGCTCCGAACCACTAAATCGACTCACTGATTCATAACGCTCTGAACCGCTGAATCGACTCATTGATTCATAACGCTCCGAACCACTGAATCGACTCACTGATTCATAACGCTCCGAACCACTAAATCGACTCACTGATTCATAACGCTCCGAACCACTGAATCGACTCACTGATTCATAACGCTCCGAACCACTAAATCGACTCACTGATTCATAACGCTCTGAACCGCTGAATCGACTCATTGATTCATAACGCTCCAAACCGCTGAATCGACTCATTGATTCATAACGCTCCAAACCGCTGAATCGACTCATTGATTCATAACGCTCCAAACCGCTGAATCGACTCACTGATTCATAACGCTCCAAACCACTGAATCGACTCACTGATTCATAACACTCCGAACCACTGAATCGACTCATTGATTCATAACGCTCCAAACCGCTGAATCGACTCATTGGTTCATAACGCTCCGAACCGCTGAATCGACTCACTGATTCATAATGCTCCAAACCACTGAATCGACTCACTGATTCATAACGCTCCGAACCACTGAATCGACTCACTGATTCATAACGCTCCGAACTGCTGAATCGACTCACTGATTCATAACGCTCCGAAGCTTCATGATGCTGTGTTTTGAAATCGGTCAACACAGCTGGGGTCCGTTCTTTGTACCTCGCTTAATACATCTGAGATGATTTGACAGATCCCAGATCTTCTAATCATGATAACTGATGTCTGGCTAATTTGGTTCTTCAAACGAATTTACGGATTGGATTTAAATATCTGGATTAAATGATCTAAGATCACTGCGCGTTCTTGTGTTTCCTGAAGAGGCAAGAAGCATCGATACTCGAAACCATGATCAGCAGTGCAGCGATTGGCTGGCGTCAAGACAGCAACGTAATGACATCATATAATTAAAAAAGCATCATAAAATTAAGAAATTCATTAAATCATGCGATCGCATAATCACGTTTTTCTGGAGGGACTGATTAAAAGTGAAAGATGAGAAGAATGAAGCTGATGCTGTGAAAGTGCTGGATTGAGGAGAGTCACTAAAGATCAACAAGAGCCCTCAAATCTGACAGTAGTGCAGGTTATTGGCTGAAGTGTGGAGGTGATGAGCTTTGATTTCTGTTTTCTGTAGAGTTTCCAGTCTCTCTCAGCTCCTCCTGAATCTACAGACGTCAATGACAATTCCTTCAGTTCTCTCTCCTCTTTTGATGGCGTGAGAGAATCTGTCCGTCAGCTGAAGGACAAACTGGAGGATTTCTGCAAAGAGGAGCTGAAGAAGAAGATCTCTGACAGAGGTAAAGTCCTGGAGATTCATCTGCTCTCAGAAATCATCCTCCATCATCTCATATCATGTAGAAGATCATATTAGAAATGTCTTAGGAACGGATGCAGGGATCATTTTCTCTTGACATGATAATCACACTCTTCATGTCTGTTGATTTCCACAGTCATTGTTCCCAGGACCAGGAACGACTTCCTACAATGTAAGTCACTGAGAAAACAAGCAGAAAAACTCACTGAGTGTGTTCATGTTCTTCCTGGAGAAGGAGAAAGAAAACATGACAGAAGAGTTTTAGAGTTGATCATGTGATCTCTGGTAAACTGTACTGAGACACTGCTGATATATTGAACATGAAGAGTTCAGCTCCATTAAAAGATCAGACAGATTCATCATCCCTGATTCTGATGTGTTTTATCTCCGTCAGATTCCCGTCCGCTGACTCTGGATATGAACACAGCGAATAAACGCCTCCGTCTGTCTGAGAGGAACAGAGAGATTACTAACACTGGCTCAGACCAGCCGTATCCTGATCATCCAGACAGATTTGATGTGTGGCAGGTGTTGTGTAGAGAGAGTGTGTGTGGACGCTGTTACTGGGAGATTGAGTGGAGTGGTGATGGTGTGGATATATCAGTGTCATATAAGAGCATCAGCAGGAAGGGACGGGGTAATGAGTGTTGGTTTGGATATAATGATCAGTCCTGGAGTTTGATCTGCTCTTCCTCCAGTTACTCATTCATACACAATAACACACCGACTGAACTCCCTGTAAAGCCCATCAGTGGTAGAATAGGAGTGTATGTGGATCACAGTGCAGGAACTCTGTCCTTCTACAGCGTCTCTGACACAATGAGCCTCATACACACAGTCCAGACCACATTCACACACACACTCTATCCTGGGTTTGGGGTTTGGTCTGGAGCATCAGTGAAACTGTGTTGATGAATCAGAATCGACTGTAGAGAGATTCTACCCATAATGCTTTGAGCTGCATGATAAATCATAAACACTGAGATGTCTCTCACTTTCTCTTCATGACATTAATAGCTCACACTTTATTTGAAGGTGTCGTTGTTACAGTGTAATTATATATATTTATGATTCATTAACAACATGTTCTTATAGGGTTCGGGTAGGATTAGGGTTTGGTTGAGGGTTAGTTCCATGTAATTATGCATCCTAAACTGTTGTTATTATTATGGTAAAAATAAAATATGTAAAATATATAACAAGGACACTGTAAAATAAAGTGTTATCCATTAATACTATAGCTGAGCTTCTGTTAGAGCTGGTGTGGTTGAGTAAGAGATGAGCTTGAAGCTGATATAATATACTCACTAAACTCAATAACTATATTGTTCTGTCTCATTATCTCTGGTGTGTGTGTGTGTGTGTGTGTGTGTGTGTGTGTGTGTGTGTGTGTGTGTGTGTGTGTGTGTGTGTGTGTGTGTGTGTGTGTGTGTGTGTGTGTGTGTGTGTGTGTGTGTGTGCGTATGGATATATGAGAGATCTTTGCTCTTCTGTTCGTAAAAGCAAAATCAAATGTTGTATAAAAGGAAACTCCCTGTTTCCACACATCAAGTTCACTTCAGAATGAAAGTTCAGTGATAGTAGAAATCACTCACACAATGTCAGGACTGTCTGATGGAGAATTCATAAATACACAAATATAACTTCACACTATTCTTAGTTGTGTAAATATAAATGTTGTTGCTACTGTATGCAATATTTCTAAATACATTTATGAATTGTGTCTGAGAAGAAAAGACAGATTGTGTTTTAAATTCTAAGTTGTAAGGGAAAGTTGTTTTATGAATATTGGTGAACTTACAAACACACTTCCGGATACATACACACACGCACATAGGAGACAAGACCCTAGACTAGAGGGAAGAAAAGGACGGAAAAATGCCAAGGCATGGAAAAAACTGCAGAAGCCAACGTTGTCTGTCGAGGGGTGATGGTCAGACTATGCTATCAACAGACTTGAGTTCCTTTTTTGGACAAACCTCAGTTCCTCTCTGGCAAACTCAAACTGCTTACAACACAAAACGATGCTGTATAAATACGACTGGATGTTGTTTCTCGCTGTGCATTCTTTTTTGATTTTTGTTTGATTGATGTACCATCATAGGAGAATTCTGTTCTCTATGAATATTTTGCTCTAACTGCTCTGCTGTATTATTTTAACTTGAATTGCTCGGACGAGAACAAGTTATTTCTTACATCTATTGCTTTGAACTGCATACAAGGTGAAGCATACAAGATGAAGTATTATAATCTGTAACCTTTTGATATTTTGCTAATCAATTTTTTTATCATTGTATAACCAGTACTATTATCTTTTGTAGAAATAAATTTTCATTTTATAAAGACAAAGTATTGTTTCAGTTTTTTACTTCAGCTTATAAAGACAGTTCTATAAAGAATAGAAAGAGCATTTTAATACATCTTACAAAGCCCAAAGTCAACCAACCGTCGATGAGAAAATCTGCTGGAGGGTAAGCATGATTTTATTCAAATAGTTATTGACTGTTTATTGATTTTATATTGTTCATTAAAGGATAATGGGTTCATATCACTAGATTGCTGGTATAAGGAAACAAGCTAGTGTAGGTGTAGGCCTAATTCTGACCTGACAGCAAAAGACAACTTACTTGCAATGGTTAACATTGTATTTTGAGGGTTAATCAGGAACTGGGATATATACCGGATCCCTTACAAAGTAGCCACAGTCGAACAAATGGCCCTATACTATATTTCTGCAAATGAATAATCATATTAGTTAAAACTATAGGTTAAAAAAATTTCAAACAAAATATATTAAATATCTGGTCCAAATAACCATCAGGTATTATCTGCTCTGAAATGATAGAAAACAGTGTGTACATGACATTTTATAAGGCTTTTATTTTGAAATTATCCACAACACACCTCGCCATAAACACACCAGCTCATTCTGCACAGAGACATTTAACACCACTTACTAACATAAAGATATCACACAATACAGAAATATAAATGCTATTTACATTTTCATTTAAAAATGCTTATCATTGACATTAATGAATGACTGGCGTATTTTACATTATCATTTGTCCTTCCTGGTGTCCATGGCAAATAGTAAATATGAATAATTTGTACACAGCTCTTTTACACAGAGGGACAGTTTAATATCACACACGTTCAGTACATCAGTCCATAACACACAATGCTCTGGTCTAGACTCAGACTGTAGAGCAGAATATGGACTGGTTGTTCTGGTGGTTATAGGATTTGTCCTCTCAGGAGTTGGACATCTGTCATTTTAAAGGAGGGGTAAGTGTTATTTAAAACATGCTTTATTAAAGTGTCTCGCGCCCTGGACCAAAACAAACTTGTAGCCAATCAGCAGTAAGAGGCGTGTCCACTAATGACGGGAGAAGAGAGCGCTCAGTGCACGTCATTATTCAAAAGACACGACACAGGACGGACATTAGCCGAGCCACGAGAGATGGCAGATTAAAAACACCTGTGGAAGATGTGTGTGGAGCAAAAGACGGCTCACGATCAGGCAAGAAGTGTCAGCTTTCCAGCGCTGGAGAGAACTCGAGGAGCGCTAAGGCCTGCAATCGGACGCCGAGGTTGCTTTATTTCTTCTCCATAGGCGAGGAACATTGGTTTTGTTTTGTTTCACAGAACTAATATATGCTGGCTTTTGCTTGAATATGCTCGTGTGTCATGTTCGCTTGTTTGTCCATTTGCGATCGTATCGTCGTTCACTTCAGCGATGATAAAGACCCGTTCATTTCCACATCCCATAACGTTAAACCACTGTCTGTTTCAAGCGCCAGCTCACAGTGTGTCCGAAGAGGAAGACAATAAACTCCTAATATATGTTTGTTTCCTTTGGTTCCTCTTTTAGTGATCGATATAACCCTCTAATCTTGTCATAATTGTAATAATGTTGGTTAGTTGGTCTGTCGTGCTCGTGCTGTCGAGTTGTTCATGAGAACTGGGTTTGAAAACTATTCAAAAGTCTGAGGTAGGAAATGACTTTTTTCAGCAGGGATGCATTCAGTTGATTTAAGTGACAGTAAAGACATTTATAATTATTACAAATGATTTATGTTTCAAATGTTTTCAGTGTAAGAAGTATATAATCATTACTTGCAATGTTCAAGTTGATCAAATCTGACCATGTTATTTCTCCACAGGGTCATGGAACAGAAGAATGCAGACAAAGCTGAAGTCCAAACACAGTTTATTAAGAGAGGAGAGAGGGATGCACACAGGTGAGGAACTGGAGTGAAGATGGGTAACGTGATACTGGCTGTGAAGTGACAGATCTGATCTTTTGCAGGCAGAGTGGAGAGAAGATTGGAGAACAGAACGACTGAAGATCTCAGCCCGACTGAAGACCGGCCCGTCTGGCACCAACAACCATGCCACGTTCAGAATTGCTTAAATCACCTTTCTTTCCCATTCTGACATTCAGTTTGGAGTTCAGGAGATTGTCTTGACCAGGACCACACCCCTAAATGCATTGAAGCAACTGCCATGTGATTGGTTGATTAGATAATTGCATTAATGAGAAATTGAACAGGTGTTCCTAATAATCCTTTAGGTGAGTGTATACAGAGACTAGGGGAACACATGACTGTGACAATCAATGTACAACCAGAACTCAACCACATGACAAGACAATGAGAACATCCCGAGGCCATTTTGAAGTGCGTTCCACTTCGTGAAGTGGACAAGGGAAGTTTATATGGACAGACCCTCGCTACCTTGATTTTGACCGAGGGAGCGAGTCTACTTCATATCTACACTTCAGGCAGCTTCACAATGCAACCACAATGCAACATGGTTGTGATGTCACAGCATATCGTGTCTAAGTTACCCCAACACAAACAACTCTATGATATTTTAAAAACATTTAAAATAACCCAAACACACCTATATACATATAGAATGCTGCATTAAACAATTTCGTAAAGGAAAACAATAAATAACTAGATGAGTAAAGTTTGTAAACAAACTTTGAAGTTGGCTTGAAAAAGCATAGACCAGGATACCCCGCTCTAGTTTGATTTACCCCAGTTTACCCCACTGTAGTATGATTTACCCCAGTTTACCCCACTGTAGTATGATTTACCCCAGTTTACCCCATTCTAGTATGATTTACCCCAGTTTACCCCACTGTAGTATGATTTACCCCAGTTTACCCCACTGTAGTATGATTTACCCAGTTTACCCCACTGTAGTATGATTTACCCCAGTTTACCCCACTGTAGTATGATTTACCCAGTTTACCCCACTGTAGTATGATTTACCCCAGTTTACCCCATTATAGTATGATTTACCCCAGTTTACCCCGCTCTAGTATGATTTACCCCAGTTTACCCCGCTCAAGTATGATTTGCCCCAGTTTACCCCGCTCTAGTATTATTTACCCCAGTTTACCCCGCTCTAGTATGATTTGCCCCAGTTTACCCCGCTCTAGTATGATTTGCCCCAGTTTACCCCGCTCTAGTATGATTTACCCCAGTTTACCCCGCTCTAGTATGATTTACCCCAGTTTACCCCATTATAGTATGATTTACCCCAGTTTACCCCGCTCTAGTATGATTTACCCCAGTTTACCCCGCTCTAGTATGATTTACCCCAGTTTACCCCGCTCTAGTATGATTTACCCCAGTTTACCCCATTATAGTATGATTTACCCCAGTTTACCCCGCTCTAGTATGATTTACCCCAGTTTACCCCGCTCAAGTATGATTTGCCCCAGTTTACCCCGCTCTAGTATGATTTACCCCGCTCTAGTATGATTTACCCCAGTTTACCCCGCTCTAGTATGATTTACCCCAGTTTACCTCGTGCTAGTATGATTTGCCCGAGATAGATAGATAGATAGATAGATAGATAGAGTGATAGAGTGATAGATAGATAGATAGATAGATAGAGTGATAGATAGAGTTATAGATGAGTGTAATGAGTCTCTATGGCTCAGTTGTAGTTCAAAGAATGTCAGTTTGAGTGAGTCTGGGCTTCAGTGTGTAGATTTGAATTGTTGACAGTTGGACAGTTTGAAAATCTGAACATTCCGTCAATGTTAAGTCTATGGGAGTTTTTCCGAGTTTTGATCGTCATTTTTAGGAAAACCGTGAGTCGGATCAGTTAGAAAAGATATAGCATACCGAGTCAGACTAGTCTGGAGGTCTGAGCCGAGTTTGGAGTGTGTGGAGTTAAAGCTCTAGGAGGAGATAGAGTTGTAAATTTGAGTAAGAAAAATAATAATAACTAGAGGTGTAAAGTTTGTAAACAAACTTTGAAGTTGGCTTGAGAAGTGAGTGAGTAGACAGACAGACAGACACACACTAAATTACATAAACCCCAGTTTACCCCGCTCTAGTATGATTTGCCCCAGTTTACCCCGCTCTAGCATGATTTGCCCCAGTTTACCCCGCTCTAGTATGATTTGCCCCAGTTTACCCCGCTCTAGCATGATTTGCCCCAGTTTACCCCGCTCTAGTATGATTTGCCCCAGTTTACCCCGCTCTAGCATGATTTGCCCCAGTTTACCCCGCTCTAGTATGATTTACCCCAGTTTACCCCGCTCTAGTATGATTTACCCCAGTTTACCCCGCTCTAGTATGATTTACCCCAGTTTACCCCGCTCTAGTATGATTTACCCCAGTTTACCCCGTGCTAGTTTGATTTACCCCAGTTTACCCCGCTCTAGTATGATTTACCCCAGTTTACCCCGCTCTAGTATGATTTACCCCAGTTTACCCCGCTCTAGTATGATTTACCCCAGTTTACCCCGCTCTAGTATGATTTACCCCAGTTTACCCCGTGCTAGTTTGATTTACCCCAGTTTACCCCGCTCTAGTATGATTTACCCCAGTTTACCCCGCTCTAGTATGATTTACCCCAGTTTACCCCGCTCTAGTATGATTTACCCCAGTTTACCCCGCTCTAGTATGATTTACCCCAGTTTACCCCGCTCTAGTATGATTTACCCCAGTTTACCCCGCTCTAGTATGATTTACCCCAGTTTACCCCGCTCTAGTATGATTTGCCCCAGTTTACCCCGCTCTAGTATGATTTACCCCAGTTTACCCCGCTCAAGTATGATTTACCCCAGTTTACCCCGCTCTAGTATGATTTACCCCAGTTTACCCCGCTCTAGTATGATTTACCCCAGTTTACCCCGCTCTAGTATGATTTGCCCCAGTTTACCCCGCTCTAGTATGATTTACCCCAGTTTACCCCGCTCTAGTATGATTTGCCCCAGTTTACCCCCTTCTAGTATGATTGATAGATAGATAGATAGATAGATAGATAGATAGATAGATAGATAGATAGATAGATAGATAGATAGATAGATAGATAGATAAATAGATAGATAGATAGATAGATAGATAGATAGATAGATAGATAGATAGATAGATAGATAGATAGATAGATAAATAGATAGAGTGATAGATAGAGTGATAGATGAGTGTAATGAGTCTCTATGGCTCAGATGTATTTCAGAGAATGTCAGTTTGAGTGAGTCTGGGCTTCAGTGTGTAGATTTGAATTGTTGACAGTTGGACAGTTTGAAAATCTGAACATTCCGTCAATGTTAAGTCTATGGGAGTTTTTCCGAGGTTTGATCGTCATTTTTAGGAAAACCGTGAGTCGGATCAGTTAGAAAAGATATAGCAACGCGAGTCAGACTAGTCTGAAGGTCTGAGCCGAGTTTTGAGTGTGTGGAGTTAACGCTCTAGGAGGAGTAGCGTTTGGAAATTTAGCGCTCAGAAGAAGAATAATAATAACTAGAGGTGTAAAGTTTGTAAACAAACTTTGAAGTTGGCTTGAGAAGTGAGTGAGTAGACAGACAGACAGACACACACTAAATTACATAAACCCCAGTTTACCCCGCTCTAGTATGATTTGCCCCAGTTTACCCCGCTCTAGTATGATTTGCCCCAGTTTACCCCGCTCTAGTATGATTTGCCCCAGTTTATCCCGCTCTAGTATGATTTGCCCCAGTTTACCCCGCTCTAGTATGATTTGCCCCAGTTTACCCCGCTCTAGTATGATTTGCCCCAGTTTACCCCGCTCTAGTATGATTTGCCCCAGTTTACCCCGCTCTAAAATGATTTGCCCCAGTTTACCCCGCGCTAGTATGATTTGCCCCAGTTTACCCCGCGCTAGTATGATTTGCCCCAGTTTACCCCGCGCTAGTATGATTTGCCCCAGTTTACCCCGCGCTAGTATGATTTGCCCCAGTTTACCCCGCGCTAGTATGATTTGCCCCAGTTTAGCCCGCGCTAGTATGATTTGCCCCAGTTTACCCCGCTCTAGTATGATTTGCCCCAGTTTACCCCGCTCTAGTATGATTTGCCCCAGTTTACCCCGCTCTAGTATGATTTGCCCCAGTTTACCCCGCTCTAGTATGATTTGCCCCAGTTTACCCCGCTCTAGTATGATTTGCCCCAGTTTACCCCGCTCTAGTATGATTTGCCCCAGTTTACCCCGCTCTAGTATGATTTGCCCCAGTTTACCCCGCTCTAGTATGATTTGCCCCAGTGTACCCCGCTCTAGTATGATTTGCCCCAGTTTACCCCGCTCTAGTATGATTTGCCCCAGTTTACCCCGCTCTAGTATGATTTGCCCCAGTTTACCCCGCTCTAGTATGATTTGCCCCAGTTTACCCCGCTCTAGTATGATTTGCCCCAGTTTACCCCGCTCTAGTATGATTTGCCCCAGTTTACCCCGCTCTAGTATGATTTGCCCCAGTGTACCCCGCTCTAGTATGATTTACCCCAGTTTACCCCGCTCTAGTATGATTTGCCCCAGTTTACCCCGCTCTAGTATGATTTGCCCCAGTTTACCCCGCTCTAGTATGATTTGCCCCAGTTTACCCCGCTCTAGTATGATTTGCCCCAGTTTACCCCGCTCTAGTATGATTTGCCCCAGTTTACCCCGCTCTAGTATGATTTGCCCCAGTTTACCCCTCTCTAGTATGATTTGCCCCAGTTTACCCCTTCTAGTATGATTGATAGATAGATAGATAGATAGATAGATAGATAGATAGATAGATAGATAGATAGATAGATAGATAGATAGATAGATAGATAGATAGATAGATAGATAGATAGATAGATGAGTGTAATGAGTCTCTATGGCTCAGTTGTAGTTCACAGAATGTCAGTTGGAGTGAGTCTGGGCTTCAGTGTGTAGATTTGAATTGTTGACAGTTGGACAGTTTGAAAATCTGAACATTCCGTCAATGTTAAGTCTATGGGAGTTTTTCCGAGGTTTGATCGTCATTTTTAGGAAAACCGTGAGTCGGATCAGTTAGAAAAGATATAGCAACGCGAGTCAGACTAGTCTGGAGGTCTGAGCCGAGTTTGGAGTGTGTGGAGGTAACGCTCTAGGAGGAGTAGCGTTTGGAAATTTAGCGCTCAGAAGAAGAATAATAACTAGACAAGTAAAGTTTGTAAACAAACTTTGAAGTTGGCTTGAGAAGTGAGTGAGTAGACAGACAGACAGACACACACTAAATTACATAAACCCCAGTTTACCCCGCTCTAGTATGATTTACCATGATTTACCCCAGTTTACCCCGCTCTAGTATGATTTACCCCAGTTTACCCCATGCTAGTATGATTTGCCCCAGTTTACCCCGCTCTGGTATGATTTGCCCCAGTTTACCCCATGCTAGTATGATTTACCCCAGTTTACCCCGCTCTAGTATGATTTACCCCAGTTTACCCCGTTCTAGTATGATTTGCCCCAGTTTACCCCGCTCTAGTATGATTTGCCCCAGTTTACCCCGCTCTAGTATGATTTGCCCCAGTTTACCACGCTCTAGTATGATTTGCCCCAGTTTACCCCGCTCTAGTATGATTTGCCCCAGTTTACCCCGCTCTGGTATGATTTGCCCCAGTTTACCCCGCTCTAGTATGATTTGCCCCAGTTTACCCCGCTCTAGTATGATTTGCCCCAGTTTACCCCGCTCTAGTATGATTTGCCCCAGTTTACCCCGCTCTAGTATGATTTGCCCCAGTTTACCCCGCTCTAGTATGATTTACCCCAGTTTACCCCGCTCTAGTATGATTTACCCCAGTTTACCCCGCTCTAGTATGATTTACCCCAGTTTACCCAGCTCTAGTATGATTTACCCCAGTTTACCCCGCTCTAGTATGATTTGCCCCAGTTTACCCCGCTCTAGTATGATTTAACCCAGTTTACCCCGGGCTAGTATGATTTACCCCAGTTTACCCCGCTCTAGTATGATTTGCCCCAGTTTACCACGCTCTAGTATGATTTGCCCCAGTTTACCCCGCTCTAGTATGATTTGCCCCAGTTTACCCCGCTCTGGTATGATTTGCCCCAGTTTACCCCGCTCTGGTATGATTTGCCCCAGTTTACCCCGCTCTAGTATGATTTGCCCCAGTTTACCCCGCTCTGGTATGATTTGCCCCAGTTTACCCCGCTCTGGTATGATTTGCCCCAGTTTACCCCGCTCTAGCATGATTTGCCCCAGTTTACCCCGCTCTAGTATGATTTGCCCCAGTTTACCCCGCTCTGGTATGATTTGCCCCAGTTTACCCCGCTCTAGTATGATTTGCCCCAGTTTACCCCGCTCTAGTATGATTTGCCCCAGTTTACCCCGCTCTAGTATGATTTGCCCCAGTTTACCCCGCTCTAGTATGATTTGCCCCAGTTTACCCCGCTCTAGTATGATTTGCCCCAGTTTACCCCGCTCTAGTATGATTTGCCCCAGTTTACCCCGCTCTAGTATGATTTGCCCCAGTTTACCCCGCTCTAGTATGATTTGCCCCAGTTTACCCCGTGTTTAATGAGTCTCTATGGCTCAGTTGTATTTCACAGAATGTCAGTTGGAGTGAGTCTGGGCTTCAGTGTGTAGATTTGAATTGTTGACAGTTGGACAGTTTGAAAATCTGAACATTCCGTCAATGTTAAGTCTATGGGAGTTTTTCCGAGTTTTGATCGTCATTTTTAGGAAAACCGTGAGTCGGATCAGTTAGAAAAGATATAGCAACGCGAGTCAGACTAGTCTGAAGGTCTGAGCCGAGTTTTGAGTATGTGGAGTTAACGCTCTAGGAGGAGTAGCGTTTGGAAATTTAGCGCTCAGAAGAAGAATAATAATAAGTTTAATAGCAATATCAGTAAGTTGGCTCTCTCAAGCCAACTTAACTAGAATGTACATTTCCTGAAGAAAATGTGAGTGGTGCTTGCCGTGGCAAAAAAATCCTCCCGGATGCTACTGGGATGCAAAAAAGTCAAGCAACATGTCTGTAAGATGTTCTGGGGCTGAGATATGGCTTATTAATGTGTTTGTACTGTTGCTAGGGTACTGTACAGGGTTGCTAGGATGTGTCTATACAGTTAATGGGGTGATATTGAAAGACTATTGGCCAGTCTGAGACAAAAGAGCCCACCCTCATGACTGTACGATGTTCTGGGGCTGAGATATGACTTCTTTATGTTGCAAAAACATGATTAGCATGATGTTAGCATGATGCTAACATGATTAGCATGATGTTAGCATGATGCTAACATGATTAGCATGACAATGCTAACATGATTAGCATGTTGTTAGCATGATGCTAACATGATTAGCATGATGTTAGCATGATGCTAACATGATTAGCATGTTGTTAGCATGATGCTAACATGATTAGCATGATGTTAGCATGATGCTAACATGATTAGCATGATGTTAGCATTATGCTAACATGTTAGCATGTCAATGCTAACATGATTAGCATGATGTTAGCATAATGCTAACATGATTAGCATGATGCTAGCATGATGCTAACATGATTAGCATGATGTTAGCATGATGCTAGCATGATTAGCATGATGTTAGCATGATGCTAACATGATTAACATGATGTTAGCATTATGCTAACATGATTAGCATGTCAATGCTAACATGATTAGCATGTTGTTAGCATGATGCTAACATGATTAGCATGATGTTAGCATAATGCTAACATGATTAGCATGATGCTAGCATGATGCTAACATGATTAGCATGATGCTAGCATGATGCTAACATGATTAGCATGATGTTAGCATGATGCTAACATGATTAGCATGATGTTAGCATGATGCTAACATGATTAGCATGATGCTAGCATGATGCTAACATGATTAGCATGATGTTAGCATGATGCTAACATGATTAGCATGACAATGCTAACATGATTAGCAAGTTGTTAGCATGATGCTAACATGATTAGCAAGTTGTTAGCATGATGCTAACATGATTAGCATGATTTTAGCATGATGCTAACATGATTAGCATGTTGCTGGCATGTTCTAATCCTTAGCTAATCACTATTAGCATGTAGCTAATCACTATTAGCATGTAGCTATTCACTGCTAGCATGTGTAGCATGTTGAAAGTCCAGTTTGCTAGCATGAGCCAAAAGACCCAACCGCCATGTCTCTATGATGTTCTGAGGCAGAGATATAGGTCTTGGTAAACGGTTGCTAGGGTACTCTGTTTGGTTGCTATGGAGTGGCTTGGCAGCATCCAATGGTGATACTGCTTGTCTGTATGAATGATATAAACCAACCCCCATGTCTCTATGATGTTCTGATGCAGAGATATAGGTCTTGCTAAACGGTTGCTAGGCTGCTTGATATTGGTTGCTAGGGCGTGGCTAGGAAGTGTTGACGGTGATTTGTGATTGGCTGTTGATGTCCCGAGTCAAACAAACCCCACCCCCATGTTTCTATGACACTTCTATCCAAAGATATCCCTTTGATCTCTTTCAATGGAAGTCTATGGGTTCAGTTGCTAGGGAGCTCTAAATGGTTGCTAGGGCGTGGCTTCATAGGTTGACAATCATCCTGAGATAGTGATTGGCTGTCTGAGTAAATTGAGCCCACCCCCTTGTCTCTGAGACACTGTGAGCCAGAGCTGTGGTCAATACAATATCCCTATGCAATTTCCCATAGTAGGATAAACGCATGAGTTTATGGGACATCCCTCCCCATAATAAGTCAATGGGGCAATTTGAGTTGCTAGGCTGCTTGATAATGGTTGCTAGGGCGTGGCTACGAAGTGTTGACGGTGATTTGTGATTGGCTGTTGATGCCCCGAGTCAAACAAACCCACCCCCATGTTTCTATGACACTTCTATCCAAAGATATCCCTTTGATCTCTTTCAATGGAAGTCTATGGGATCAGTTGCTAGGGAGCTCTAAATGGTTGCTAGGGCGTGGCTTGAAAGAGTCAGAGTGATCCTGAGATAGTGATTGGTTGTCTGAGTAAATTGAGCCCACCCCCTTGTCTCTGAGACACTGTGAGCCAGAGCTGTGGTCAATACAAAATCCCTATGCAAGTTCCCATAGTAGGATAAACGCATGAGTTTTAAATCCCTCCCCATAGTAAGTCTATGGGATTTTTTTCGGCACTTTTTTGCCCCTGGGGCAAACATCTTACCCCCGACCCCTTAGAAAAGATATAGCACACCATTCCCGATTAAGCCGCACGTTTTGACACCTCATTCGTGGGTCTGTGACAAACGGTGTGGGAGGAGTAGCGCGCCGAAATGTTGTCCGGAATAATAATAATAAGAACTAGAATGTACATTTCCTGAAGAAAATGTGAGTGGTGCTTGCCGTGGCAAAACTCGCCACCCGGATCATGCAAAAAAGCCAAGCAACAGATGTTCTGGGGCTGAGATATGGCTTATTCATGTGTTTGTACTGTTGCTAGGGTACTGTACATGGTTGCTAGGATGTGTCTATACAGTTAATGGGGTGATATTGAAAGACTACTGGCCAGTCTGAGTCAAAAGAGCCCACCCTCATGACTGTACGATGTTATGGGGCTGAGATATGGCTTGTTAATGTTGATATATGGTTGCTAGGGTGCTGTAACTGGTTGCTAGGGCGTGGCTATGAAGTTTGAATGTCACTATTTATTAGCTGCTTGATAGGCTGATTCAAATGAGACCAGCCCCAAGTCTCTGTGATGTTATGATGCGGAGATATGATCACTCAAACCTCTTCTCAATGTTAAGTCAATGGGGACTCAATTGGGACGATTTTTTTCCCGCCAAAAACAAACATCGTACACCCGATCGCTTAGAAAAGATATAGCACACCTCTCCTCAATAAGCCGCATGATTTGACACCTCATTCATGGGTCTGCGACAAACGGTGCCGGAGGAGTAGCGCGCCGAAGTTTTGAAAAAGTGAATAGTAATCACAACACTAGAATGTACATTTCCTGAAGAAAATGTGAGTGGTGCTTGCCGTGGCAAAAAAATCCTCCCGGATAATGCAAAAAAGCCAAGCAACATGTCTGTAGGATGTTCTGAGGCTGAGATATGGCTTATTAATGTGTTTGTACTGTTGCTAGGGTACTGTACAGGGTTGCTAGGATGTGTCTATACAGTTAATGGGGTAATATTGAAAGACTATTGGCCAGTCTGAGTCAAAAGAGCCCACCCTCATGACTGTACGATGATCTGGGGCTGAGATATGACTTCTTTATGTTGCAAAAACATGATTAGCATGATGTTAGCATGATGCTAACATGATTAGCATGACAATGCTAACATGATTAGCATGTTGTTAGCATGATGCTAACATGATTAGCATGATGTTAGCATGATGCTAACATGATTAGCATGATGTTAGCATTATGCTAACATGATTAGCATGTCAATGCTAACATGATTAGCATGTTGTTAGCATGATGCTAACATGATTAGCATGATGTTAGCATAATGCTAACATGATTAGCATGATGCTAGCATAATGCTAACATGATTAGCATGATGTTAGCATAATGCTAACATGATTAGCATGATGTTAGCATGATGCTAACATGATTAGCATGTCAATGCTAACATGATTAGCATGTTGTTAGCATGATGCTAACATGATTAGCATGATGTTAGCATAATGCTAACATGATTAGCATGATGCTAGCATGATGCTAACATGATTAGCATGATGCTAGCATGATGCTAACATGATTAGCATGATGTTAGCATGATGCTAACATGATTAGCATGTTGCTGTCTGTTCTAATCCTTAGCTAATCACTATTAGCATGTAGCTATTCACTGCTAGCATGTGTAGCATGTTGAAAGTCCAGTTTGCTAGCATGAGCCAATAGACCCAACCCCCATGTCTCTAGGATGTTCTGATGCAGAGATATAGGTCTTGGTAAACGGTTGCTAGGGTACTCTGTTTGGTTGCTATGGAGTGGCTTGGCAGCATCCAATGATGATACTGCTTGTCTGTATGAATGATATAAACCAACCGCCATGTCTTTATGATGTTCTGATGCAGAGATATAGGTCTTGCTAAACGGTTGCTAGGCTGCTTGATAATGGTTGCTAGGGCGTGGCTAGGAAGCGTTGAAGGTGATATGTGATTGGCTGTTGATGCCCCGAGTCAAATAAACCCACCCTCGTGTTTCTATGACACTTCTATCCAAAGATATCCCTTTGATGTTTTTCAATGGAAGTCTATGGGATCAGTTGCTAGGGAGTTCTAAATGGTTGCTAGGGCGTGGCTTCATAGGTTGACAATCATCCTGAGATAGTGATTGGCTGTCTGAGTAAATTGAGCCCACCCCCTTGTCTCTGAGACACTGTGAGCCAGAGCTGTGGTCAATAGAAAATCCCTATGCAATTTCCCATAGTAGGATAAACGCATGAGTTTATGGGACATCCCTCCCCATAATAAGTCAATGGGGCAATTTGAGTTGCTAGGCTGCTTGATAATGGTTGCTAGGGCGTGGCTAGGAAGTGTTGACGGTGATTTGTGATTGGCTGTTGATGCCCTGAGTCAAACAAACCCACCCTCATGTATCTGTGACACTTCTATCCAAAGATATCCCTTTGATCTCTTTCAATGGAAGTCTATGGGATCAGTTGCTAGGGAGCTCTAAATGGTTGCTAGGGCGTGGCTTGAAAGAGTCACAGTGATCCTGAGATAGTGATTGGTTGTCTGAGTAAATTGAGCCCACCCCCTTGTCTCTGAGACACTGTGAGCCAGAGCTGTGGTCAATACAAAATCCCTATGCAATTTCCCATAGTAGGATAAACGCATGAGTTTTAAATCCCTCCCCATAGTAAGTCAATGGGGCAAATTTGGGCAGCTCTAATGCCCCAGGGGTAAAACTTATACCCCATTGCGATGTGTCATCTGACAGGGCCTATCAGCGTCTTCAAATGTGGTGAACCACGAGTTTCTCCGAAATCCTCGCTTGGAGCTACGAGGGGTCAAAGTTGGTCGCAATGCAAAGTGCATGGGATTTTTTCGGCTAGTTTTTTGCCCCTGGGGCAAACACCGTACCCCCGATCCCTTATAAAAGTCATAGCACACCATTCCCGAATAAGCCGGTCGATTTGACACCTCATTCATGGGTCTGTGACAAACGGTGCGGGAGGAGTTACGCGCCGAAATTCACGCGGAAGAATAAAATATATATAATAATAATAATAAACCGAGGATTTTCGTTAAAATTGATGCTACGCAAGCACCAATAATAATATTTAGTATGTTTAATAACAATATTGATGCCTTGCTTGGCAAGCACCACTAATAAGTTTGTTTGAGAGTGATGGTGATGCCTTGCTTCGCAAGGCATCACTAAAACCGTTTTTTGGCTAGATAGTAATAGTGTGCTTCGCCTTTACAGGCAAGCACCACTAATAAGAACCGTTCCTTGTTTTTCTTTCGTAAAATTGATGCTACGCAAGCACCATAATAATAATAAGTATGGAGAATAGCAATATTGATGCATTGCTTCCCAAGGCACACTAATATGTATGTTTGAGAGTGATGGTGATGCCTTGCTACGCAAGGCATCACTAAAACCCGTTCTCGAGCTAGATAGTAATAGTGTGCCTTGCTAAAGCAAGCCCCACTAACTAGAATGTACATTTCCTGAAGAAAATGTGAGTGGTGCTTGCCGTGGCAAAAAAATCCTCCCGGATAATGCAAAAAAGCCAAGCAACATGTCTGTAGGATGTTCTGGGGCTTATTAATGTGTTTGTACTGTTGCTAGGGTACTGTACATGGTTGCTAGGATGTGTCTATACAGTTTATGGGGTGATATTGAAAGACTATTGGCCAGTCTGAGTCAAAAGAGCCCACCCTCATGACTGTACGATGCTCTGGTACTGAGATATGGCTTCTTTATGTTGCAAAAACATGATTAGCATGATGTTAACATGATGCTAACATGATTAGCATGACAATGCTAACATGATTAGCATGTTGTTAGCATGATGCTAACATGATTAGCATGATGTTAGCATGATGCTAACATGATTAACATGATGTTAGCATGATGCTAACATGATTAGCATGATGTTAGCATGATGCTAACATGATTAGCATGATGTTAGCATGATGCTAACATGATTAGCATGACAATGCTAACATGATTAGCATGTTGTTAGCATGATGCTAACATGATTAGCATGATGCTAGCATTATGCTAACATGATTAGCATGTTGTTAGCATGATGCTAACATGATTAGCATGATGCTAGCATTATGCTAACATGATTAGCATGATGTTAGCATGATGCTAACATGATTAGCATGATGTTAGCATGATGCTAACATGATTAGCATAATGTTAGCATGATGCTAACATGATTAGCATGATGTTAGCATGATGCTAACATGATTAGCATGACAATGCTAACATGATTAGCATGTTGTTAGCATAATGCTAGCATGATTAGCATGATGCTAGCATTATGCTAACATGATTAGCATGTTGTTAGCATGATGCTAACATGATTAGCATGATGCTAGCATTATGCTAACATGATTAGCATGATGTTAGCATGATGCTAACATGATTAGCATGTTGCTGGCATGTTCTAATCCTTAGCTAATCACTATTAGCATGTAGCTATTCACTGCTAGCATGTGTAGCATGTTGAAAGTCCAGTTTGCTAGCATGAGCCAAAAGACCCAACCGCCATGTCTCTATGATGTTCTGAGGCAAAGATATAGGTCTTGGTAAACGGTTGCTAGGGTACTCTGTTTGGTTGCTATGGAGTGACTTGGCAGCATCCAATGATGATACTGCTTGTCTGTATGAATGATATAAACCAACCCCCATGTCTCTAGGATGTTCTGAGGCAGAGATATAGGTCTTGGTAAACAGTTGCTAGGCTGCTTGATAATGGTTGCTAGGGCGTGGCTAGGAAGTGTTGACAGTGATTTGTGATTGGCTGTTGATGCCCCGAGTCAAAGAAACCCACCCTCGTGTTTCTATGATACTTCTATCCAAAGATATCCCTTTGATCTCTTTCAATGGAAGTCTATGGGTTCAGTTGCTAGGGAGCTGTAAATGGTTGCTAGGGCGTGGCTTCATAGGTTGACAATCATCCTGAGATAGTGATTGGCTGTCTGAGTAAATTGAGCCCACCCCCTTGTCTCTGAGACACTGTGAGCCAGAGCTGTGGTCAATACAAAATCCCTATGCAATTTCCCATAGTAGGAGAAACACATGAGTTTATGGGACATCCCTCCCCATAATAAGTCAATGGGGCAATTTGAGTTGCTAGGCTGCTTGATAATGGTTGCTAGGGCGTGGCTAGGAAGTGTTGACGGTGATTTGTGATTGGCTGTTGATGCCCCGAGTCAAACAAACCCACCCTCGTGTTTCTATGACACTTCTATCCAAAGATATCCCTTTGATCTCTTTCAATGGAAGTCTATGGGATCAGTTGCTAGGGAGCTCTAAATGGTTGCTAGGGCGTGGCTTGATGGGTTTACAGTGATCCTGAGATAGTGATTGGTTGTCTGAGTAAATTGAGCCCACCCCCTTGTCTCTGAGACACTGTGAGCCAGAGCTGTGGTCAATACAAAATCCCTATGCAATTTCCCATAGTAGGATAAACGCATGAGTTTACGGGGATTTTTTTTTTTATCTTCCCCATAGTAAGTCAATGGGGCAATTTCAGGAAATTTGGGCAGCTCTAATACCCCAGGGGTAAAACTTATACCCCATTGTGATGTGTCATCTGACAGGGCCAATCAGCCTCTTCAGATGTGGTGACACACGAGTTTCTACGAAATCCTCGCTCAGAGTTATGAGTCGTTAAAATTTTTGGCAATGTTAAGTCTATGGGATTTTTTTTGCCCCTTTTTTGCCCCTGGGGCAAACATCGTACCCCCGACCCCTTAGAAAAGATATAGCACACCATTCCCGATTAAGCCGCACGTTTTGACACCTCATTCGTGGGTCTGTGACAAACGGTGTGGGAGGAGTAGCGCGCCGAAATGTTGTCCGGAATAATAATAAGAATAAGAATAATAAGTATGGTGGATAACAATAGTGATGCCTTGCTACGCAAGCACCACTAATAATAAGTTTATTAGGATTTCAGTAAGTTGGCTCTCTCAAGCCAACTTAATAAGTTTATTAGGATTTCAGTAAGTTGGCTTCTCCCAAGCCAACTTAATAATAAGTTTAAATAGGATTTCAGTAAGTTGGCTCTCCCAAGCCAACTTAATAAATCAACTCCATAGTGGATTCAAGTGATCAAGGGCTTAGGATGTTCCAGTTCAGTCCATAGCAAAGGTTCCTCCACTAGTGGGCACTCATGCAACATAAGCAATGACGCACATCCGAGTGAACGAGACGGAGGGAAGTTAGCAAGTGAAGGGCATGATAAAAACAAACTGGAACGCAGCAATGATCACATAAGGGCAATGAGGTTACATGACAAGAACCAGGAAACATGACTGAGGCAAAATTACAAAATAAAAGACATGAAAACATAAACGTCAACCAAATCCCAAAACCAAACGTGACAAATATATGATGTGTTTTATTAGACACGTGAGCAACTGGAGATGCATACGCTTGAGCGGAAGAAGCGGAAGTGCTCGTCTGCGGCAGAATAAAAGCTCCGCCAAATCAAGACGTCATCAAGATACGCCTTTGTTTAGAACATCTAGTTCCTCTAGTGGCGAACAATTACATATTGTGGCTTTAAGCACTATTCGAAATGAAATAACAGTCAACTATTTTGGGGAATTATTCAAACATTAACATTTCTTATATTCAATATATCACATATGATCTCAACTTAATCACATGTATGTTATGCATCTTATGCACTTTATTCTTTTATCATTCATTGTATTCATTTAGTAGTTGTGTTAGTTATTCTTGTTTTATCTTTTGTTAATATTTTTTTTAATTACAATTGTGTCCCTTGCTGATAATACAGAAGAGGCTCTACAAGTTAGAAATCTCTCCAATCTTTCAGATAAATCAGCTGACCAACTCTCCCCACTTTACATTCAATCTAAATGATTGAACTTCCTCCTGTGTGGAGTGTTCTCATACAGCCAAGGTAAGAGACCTTGACTAGTGTCCCAAACTAAGAGAGGGGGAAGGGGGTCATCTGATGTACTCACAACCACACCTTAAGTGTCGTTATGTGACGCCAGTAGTGACGTGAGTACCAATCACTGCCTTACTCAGCGTCCTTGGATGGACAAAAGTAAAAATCACTACATAAATGAGCAGATCATAGCAACCAACATGACACTGCTCATCATACACTCGACCTGAGAAAAGAGCTGAGCAACACTGCGATTATATTCAACTAATGGGACCAAACGCTGATCTTTCTCGTGTCACAATGCTATACATTGCCTCCCTTTAAGGTGAGTAAACGAAAGCAGAATTGGACACAGAATTAACAACTTTACACAGAAATGTTTGATGCTCTTTAGTGTCAAAGATCGCGACGGCCCGAACGGTCGTTCAACATTCACTGCTGGTTAAAACATCACACTCTAACTTCATCTGGACAAACTCAGTATCATTAGACAGATTAATGACTCCAGCTTTGATATCTGTTTATGATAAACTGGGTTGCAGTGACATTAATTTCTTAATTTATGTCAGGAGTTCAAAATAATCGATCTGTAATTGTAAATCACACGCAAATGAATTCTCTCTCATCTGCAGCGGTTCAGTTGTGTCCACACAGCTGCAATGAACAGCGTTTGCTATATCTCTTAGTTAAAAAGTGTGCATATTTGGAGAAATATTGATTTATTATCACGTTTGCAAAATATTTCATCATATAGAAAACTATTTCTATTAATTTCCCACTGAATTATCCGATCTGAAGAGCGATCACAGCTCTCTCTCTCTCTCTCTCTCTCTCTCTCTCTCTCTCTCTCTCTCTCCCTCTCTCTCTCTCTCTCTCCTGATTTGCGTCAGATATGATTCATCACGTGCTCATTCGATATCTGGAGCTGTCAATCATCTTCCGTGGCTCAATCCTGCCCTCCTGCAGGACGCTGTGCTCTGTTCCTCTTCATCGTCCTGTGCTCAGTGAAGAACGAACCAATTCTACACATGAACTAAGAAGCTAATAAACACATGATAACTATGGCATAAGGTTGTGTGATTTTAAAGTGATTTCGGCTATTTTTATATCAATAATCAGGGCTGCCAACTTTTCAAAAAATCTTGGAGTGAGATTTGGTGGGGCCAACCAAAATTTTTTTTTGTCTCATTCAGCATCATTACCGTACACAGAAAAACACAGTGCTGTTGTTGTTGTTTTTGCCTTTGATTGAGGATGAATTATCAATCTATACTTATCTATTAAGACAAAATGCATCTACAGTATATGACGCTCTTGTAACACTTTATAATAACTACACGCTATGAAGCATTGGTTAAGCATTAGTAAATAGTTAATTCATCATTTATAAAGCATTGATAGACATTAATAGGCAGTTTATAAATACAGCTATAAATGCTTTATTCTTGATTTATAAGCATATCTATACTGTGTTTAATAATTGTACTTTCATACTTTATAAATTATCAATATATAATTTCTAAATCAAGCATTACATTATTAACAAACCAGTTATTTAGGAGTTGTCAGTGGTTCATCAGATCATTTAGAAAGTAGAAAAGTAGTAGTAGAAAGGATTAATAAACTATTTACATGTACATTTATACATCTCTTTATTTAGACATATAGTAATAGTTACTCAGTGTGTTAATAAATGCTTTATTAACATGTATTCCTACTGTAATTCATGATTAATTCAGGTAGTTATAAAACAAACTTGTGAACGCCATTTTTGAAATAGCAGCTAATCGAGCTAATAGCGGCTCGATTGTAATCTCCGTCTATAGCACCCGGTTCATTCTGGTGGGAAAGGGGTATGATAGTCCAGATCTAAATCCTAGAGCAATTGTCTTTTGTTCTATGATTGCAGCCATGATAGCGGCTCATTTGGTCTGGCTGTGTACAATATCAAAATCTACACCCTCCTGCAGTTAGAGGATGATGCTGGCGTCTCTCCATCACCAGCGTTTCCTGCAGTGCTGATGTAGGAGGTGTGGACATTCAGTTCCATGGAGGTGCTAGGTAAGACCAGTGTTAACAAAGCATGAAGGACTGAGATGTGAAGAGACATGCAACAATAGTGAATGTCTCTTATGACTAACACAAATGGAGCTGCTAATGATAGTCACAGTGATATATTTTTGAATGGCCCTTAAAATGAAATGAATGTATTAAAAGAACACTGTATACAGAAAGGCTCACTGGCCCCTTCAACTTCAAGAAGTATAATTTATGTGTTTTGCTGCAGCTTTATTTTCCAGCCATTTGTAAGCCATTTTACCAGCAGCCATATCACCCTGCAGCCCAAGACTGGTTTCCCACTGAAGCTAAGCAGGGCTGAGCCTGGTTAGTACCTGGATGGGAGACCAACTGGGAAAACCAGGTAGCTGCTGGTAGAGGTGTTAGTGAGGCCAGCAGGGGGTGCTCACCCTGTGGTCTGTGTGGGTCCTAACGCCCCAGTATAGTGATGCGGACACTATGCTGTAACAAGCACCGTCCTTCGGATGAGACGTTAAACCGAGGTCCTGACTCTCTGTGGTCATTAAAAATCCCAGGATGTCCTTCGATAAAGAGTAGGGGTGTAACCCCCGCATCCTGGCCAAATTTGCCCATTGGCCCTCTCAATCATGGCCTCCTAATCATCCCCATATACAGATTGGCTTCATCACTCTGTCTCCTCTCCACCAATCAGCTGGTGTGTGGTGGGCGTTCTGGCGCAATATGGCTGCCGTCGCATCATCCAGGTGGATGCTGCACATTGGTGGTGGTTGAGGAGATTCCCCCTTCTATATGTAAAGCGCTTTGAGTGCCTAGAAAAGCGCTATATAAATGTAACAAATTATTTCAGAGGACAAATATCAGGCATGATACGTGAGCAGGCTTGTCATTTATTCAACCAACACAATTATCTGCTGCTTGTTATCATTATGTCTTGTATTGTCGTTATTATTATAATTCATTTTGATTCCCTTTTTAAAGATTTGCCCTGGAATTCAACAAGCAATCAGTGAATTGGAGAGAAATCTACAGGAAATACCTGGTACTGGCACAAAAAACTATATATTATATGTAGATCACATACAGTAGATTAATATATAGATAAAAGAAGACATTAGTTGTGGGCCGTTATCGGCGTTAACGTGCTGCGTTAACGTGAGACTCTTATCGGGCGATAAAAAAAATATCGCCGTTAATCTATTCTCAAAGTTGTGTTGGGAGCTGGGTCTATACTACGCAAGCTATGATGACTTTCCCCTTGATATTTTAGCGTGGATGTACACCTAGCCGAATTGCACTGTAGGGGGCGAGAGAACGAGTCTTCGAACCGGTGTGTATGCCTACTAGTGTTGTCAAAAATATCCATATTTCGCTATGTATCGATACTGAAATATCTGAAACGATACGATACTCATTTTCTACAGTATGGATATCAGCTGCGCTCTCCTCTCCTCTCCAGCGAGTGACCCGCACCGCCTCCTCTCATCAGTCCAGTTAATCCTCTGAACATGGTGAACGCGTGTTCTGCTGGACTATTGGTGTGACCGGTCTGGATTTCGCGCGGGGTTGCTCAGTCGTAACCAGCACTAAAATGTAACCAGCTCACAGGAACAGTGTTTGGGATCCATGCGTGTGTCAGGTCTTAAAGGGACAGAAGTTATTTATTATTCAAACTACAAAAAGACAAAGGATCACTTACGAGCACACATATTCTGAATGCCTTCGGCAGAATTCAAATGAGCCATTTTAATCTAGATTGAAAAAATTAATCTCTGCCCACCACTAGAAGACATATAAAGAAAACTACAACAATTTGCATTCCACCTCATTAGATGACTACAGTAATCAAATGATTTCTTTCTAGTGAACATACCTGTGGATCAGTTTATATATCTGAGCGTCCCTCTGACTTCCTCCCCGGCTGTGACAGACCAAAGCTTTGAATTAGATATCAAGGTAAGGATTTTTAATTCAGCGTTTATAATAATGCATAAAAAACGGACATACACTTTGCGATTTCACCAATGTTTTTGATAAATACTGTACGAGTAAATCGCATGTGATTCCCAAAGCTCATGATCTATACGGTTCGGTCTTCGAGCTGTGACTTGATCGCTATTTATAGATATCTCTGTTTTCGGGCAGGTGCAGTGAGGCGGAAAACACTGAGTTTAGGGCAATCGGTTAGCAGCTCTGCGTGACAAACCATGCAAGATAAAGCTGAGATTCGACCTGGCTGAAACAAAAGAGTTGTACGGCTTAAATTCAGATGAAAATTGCACAGTGTATGCCCGTCTTAACATTTCATTGCCATAAATCAAATTCAAAGTGGCCCTCCAGGAGCAGGATTGGACACCCCTGACTTTCCCTTTCTGAATATATTTGTGTCCAAATCGAGAAATCAATTTGAATGCTAGTGTTAAAGATTTTATTTAATAGATTAGTAATTTTTACTGTAACCTGCCAATGACGTTTGGTTGCTGTTCCTGTGCCAGGGTGAGTTTTACAGCCGCAGTTCTCCGTCTGAACCGCCGTTCTCTGCGAGCGCGTTTGAGGTGCAGTACGCACACAACTACATGCTTTCAGTGGCTGCCTCTGAGTTCTTCATGAATTCAGCAGCTTATGCATTCCTCCATCAGGAACTCAAGCTCCATCAGGAACTCAAGCTCCATCAGGAACTCAAACTCCATCAGGAACTCAAACTCCATCAGGAACTCAAGCTCCATCAGGAACTCAAACTCCATCAGGAACTCAAGCTCCATCAGGAACTCAAACTCCATCAGGAACTCAAACTCCATCAGGAACTCAAGCTCCATCAGGAACTCAAGCTCCATCAGGAACTCAAACTCCATCAGGAACTCAAACTCCATCAGGAACTCAAACTCCATCAGGAACTCAAACTCCATCAGGAACTCAAACTCCATCAGGAACTCAAGCTCCATCAGGAACTCAAACTCCATCAGGAACTCAAACTCCATCAGGAACTCAAACTCCATCAGGAACTCAAACTCCATCAGGAACTCAAGCTCCATCAGGAACTCAAACTCCATCAGGAACTCAAACTCCATCAGGAACTCAAACTCCATCAGGAACTCAAGCTCCATCAGGAACTCAAACTCCATCAGGAACTCAAACTCCATCAGGAACTCAAACTCCATCAGGAACTCAAACTCCATCAGGAACTCAAACTCCATCAGGAACTCAAGCTCCATCAGGAACTCAAGCTCCATCAGGAACTCAAACTCCATCAGGAACTCAAACTCCATCAGGAACTCAAACTCCATCAGGAACTCAAACTCCATCAGGAACTCAAACTCCATCAGGAACTCAAACTCCATCAGGAACTCAAGCTCCATCAGGAACTCAAACTCCATCAGGAACTCAAACTCCATCAGGAACTCAAACTCCATCAGGAACTCAAACTCCATCAGTGACAGAATGGAGAAAATAACCTCATGAGAAACCAGGCTCAGTCGGGTGCCAGTTCTCCTCTGGCCAATGAACAAACAGTGTATGATTGTGACTCAGGCAACATTACAGGTCAGAGGTCAGATTAGATATATTCAGAATATTTGTCCAGCTCCATCTGATTGAAGATCAGAGTCATCACGCCAGAGACGTGGACACTAAGGACACAATGGACCCTTTACACAGACTGTGACGACGCATTTCCACAGTTATCAACATCACAATTACACATATTTCACATCATTCTCTCTTCTGACTGCTGTAATCAATCTCTCAATATTTTTGGATCATGGATTTTTATCTTTTGCTATTGGTGAAAATGGGAATACCAAAATGATATTCGCTGTCATCTCCCGTTCAGCACTATTAAAGTTGACCAAACTATATCATGGCTTCTGAGAACCCCTGAAATGTGAAAAGGGTCCATTAAAAAAGTTAGGATGATGAGGGATGACATCCTCGACGCTAAGAATGATGCAGTATATTTTACCATGGAAACTGGATATCCTTTATTTCTATTTTTTCCTTTCAGTTACAACACTAGACATTTAATAAAAATTAGCATGAGTATTATTACAGCTGCCATGATAAAATAATCTGCGTTGATCAGCAGTCTTGCACTGGTGTGTTCATCTCTGATACATAATAAAGAGGAGCTTTAAAGCCGCTTGCCTTCAGTAAAAGCTCTTATTTCTTTATGCATGAATCTTTTTCAAGTATGCACAAGTTTTCTGAAACTCTACATGTTCTTTTGCCCTGAATGCTTTAACACAGTTTAACGCTGACTCTCGGAGATTGGGGATTTCAAGGTGAGACACAGACAGCGATTCATGAAATATTGACTTTGCTTGATCAGCATTATGAGATGTTTTATCTCTGTGTAATCTTTCAATGTACAGACTGACTCACTCAAGCAAATGTTAGTGTTGGCAGGGAAGATGTTTGTACTTCCTAAACTAAATGGTAAAAATCTTTTAATGATATTCCATGTATTATATTTTGTCCATTATTTAAAGTATTCATGAATTCAAACTGTTTTTAGAAAGTCTGCTGATAATGAACACCTCATTGTACTTTGTATTTCAGCTGCGCTGAAGATTGGCTTTCTCTTACCCGCACTGCCGGGCTTTAGTTTGATCAATTCTCAATTGCTTGTAAAGAATGTGAGTATTATTAATGAATATTAGTGTTCTGTAATGTATGGGGTTTGGATTTAGTTTGATTATTGCAAAACTATTGGGAAAGTGGAATAGTCTGAATTTGTTTGTGACTTTTTTTCAGGGTTTTGTGGCCATTTTTACTGATGTCGAGGACACCCTGACGGGCCTCTAAGATCCATCAACACGAACTGCGCACAATAACTCATAACCGTCTAACTTATTTTTCTTATAATTTACATTGTGGCAGTATTTGTTTTCACTTTCTGTCTGTTTCTTTAAAACCTGCCTTGCCTAATAAAAGTATAATCATAAGCAGTTTGTTCAATAACAGGGGTTATGAGAAGAGCTCTTTAAATTGAAGAGTAAAAACAAATTGATAAAGAAAGTTCAAAACTGAAAATTGCTGTTTTTAAAGACTGTCATACATATTTAGGAACTCACATGTGTCCAGCTGTCGATTCCAATAATTGCACATATTAAAAGGTATGTCAGTGCAGTCAGGAACATGAAATATTGTTGAAAATAGTGATCGCATGCACTTTCAACAATTGCTGAAAGAGAACTAATTCAACCAGTCAATGGCCAAGTGCCCAACTTAAGGGAACATTGATCCCCATAATGGTGACAAACAGACTGCAACAACTTTTGTTCATGTACCGTATGAAAGATATAAAGACAAATGGGTTTGTAATAAGTAAATATGGTAATGCTGTTTTTGGAGTTGTTAAATCATCCTTTGGTAAAATATTGAATTTATTTGCAGTTAATTTATTCTAAAGCTGTGTGGCTGTAAGTCAGATGTTTCTGCTATCTCTTCTCTTTTTTCTGTTCTTGTTGTTCCTCTTATCTTCAGTGATTCTGCTTGTTAATCGCAGGTGTCATCACTAATGCTCAATCATCACCTGTAGAGTGAATCTACTTTATTTCACTAACTGCAACATTGCTTTAGTGTTAATTTTACTCTCTATAGATTGGGACCATATGAAAACTGAGCAGTGTTTGTTTAAGACTGGGGATTTTACTGTGTAAACATGTAACCAGCAACATATGATTTTTTTATTTTTATAATTCTTTAAATATTTATTTAAAAAAGTAATTTAGATAGCATTTACTGCTATCTACTTGGATAGCAGTATCGAGACTTTTTTCTGTAAGCCTCCTTGTTAAGCTGTCCTGAGCTTTGGACGTTGTTAGGCCTCCTCTCGCTTTAGAGAGTTGTGCTGAGGTCTCCGTCCTCAGAGCTCAGCTAGGCAGTACGCTAGGTTGTTAGGCTCTCTGTAAGCCTCCTTGGCTTCTGCATTTACAATAGTGGAGAGTTGTCAGGCCTCCTCTCGTTATAGAGAGTCACTCTTTTCACCTCTGCTCCCTAGAGCTCTGCCTGAATAGCTGGTCCGAGTTGGGCTTTGCAAAGCCTCCTTGGTAAGCTGTTTTGATTGTAGGTCCCCGATAGACCTCTCACTTTAGAGAATCACCATATTCAGGCCTCCATCCCCAGAGCTCGGCGAGCAGTAGTGCTGAGTTTGGGCACTTTGCGAGCCTTCTTGGCCACTGCTTTCAGGAGGAAGCTGGTTGTGAGTGCATGTCTGACACCAGATAGCTTACTAAGTAGTAGGCTCTCAGTGAGCCTCCTAAGTTACTGCTTTTTACCATTGTTTCTTTGCTCCCGTGTGCTCCATCTGTTATATTAGTGAAAGTTGCTAGGCCTTCTTTAGGCCTTTCTGACAGATGTAGGATGCAGCTAGGCCGCTCGCTCTCTCATAAGAGTTGTTATCTTAAGGCCTCCGTCCTCTGAGCTCAGCCTGGGTCTAAGTTGTTAGGCTCTTTGTGAGCCTCCTTGGTCACTGCACTTGAACTAGAGCGTTGTTAGGCCTCCTCTAACCATAGAGAGTTGTTCCATTAGAGGCCTCCGCTCCTCTGAGCCCAACCCATTATTGTATCAAGCTGCTTGCCCTGTTATGTTGCTTCCTTGACAGGTGTAGGACTTGGTGTATTCAGCCATAGGCGTTGCTAGATATCCAGAGCTCTGCTAGGATAGCAATTGTGAGTGATCGGCTCCCTGTGAGTCTCCTTGTAAGATGTCCTGAGTGTGGGGCATTGTTAGGTCTCCGCTCAATTTAGAGAGGCCTCCTAGAGCTCCTAGAGCTTGGCTAATGTCTGCTAAGGTGTTAGGCTCTTTGTGAGTCTCCTTGGCTGCTGTGAGAGTCGCTAGGCTCTTTCCAGAGCTCCGCTAGATAGCAATTGTGAGTGATCGGCTCCCTGTGAGCCTCCTTGTAAGATGTCCTGAGTGTGGGGCATTGTTAGGTCTCCTCTTGATTTAGAGAATTGTCATGTTGAGGCCTCAGCTCCTAGAGCTCGGCTAGGCAGTTTGATAAGTTGTTAGGCTTTTTGTGAGCCTCCTTGGCTGCTGTGAGCATTGCTAGGCCTCCTCTCACTAGAGAGTTTTCTTATTGAGGCCTCCGCTCCCCAGCGCTCCGCTAGATAGCAATTGTGAGTTGTAGGCTCTCTGAGCCTCCTTGCAAGATGTCCTGAGAGTGGGGTGTTGTTAGGTCTCCTCTCTATTTAGAGAGTCATCCTGTTGAGGCCTCCATTCTTGAGAAGATCCTGTCTATGCGCACCTTAGGGATGGCTTTGAGTCTTTTAACGTAGCTCAGCTAAAGGGCATGGCAATGTGGGCATTCTGTTCCCCATAGTGACCCCTAGGGGACGCAACAAGAGTTCTCTTTCAAAAGGGAATGTCTCAGGTTACGTATATAACCATGGTTCCCTGAGAATAGGAAATGAGACGCTGCGTCCCTTTGCCATGCTTTCGTTATTTCTACACGTCTCCTTCAGACAAGAAGTGGATGACGTATTTCACTAGCCTGGCTCCGCCCTCCTACGTACTTCCGCTCAATTTTCATTTTCCTTCAGTACTCCGTCTGGTACTGCTGTATATGCTTAGGTTTTCGCCCGAACAATTTTTTACCGGTCCAATCAGCGAACAGAGGGAGTGGCTGAGAGCGATGACGTTGATGTCGTGCGCTAGTTTGAGTTGTAGTTCAGTAATGGCGGCGGTGTAAGATGCGAGTGTGTGGCACCGCTGACGAATGTCCAGAAGTTAAAGCCGGAGTGTGGCGAGGTGGACGAGCGAGCGAGATCGGTGTGTGTGATTGAGAATGAGACACACCGGTCTCGAGTCCTCTCATGAGGGAGCACGGAGGCATATAAGGACGAGCGACACCGGTGAAGGACGAGAGAGGACCAGGCCTGGATTTTAAATTGTGTTTTGTTTACGTTTTGTTATGTATGTGCGCAGCAGTCGATCGTGAGGGGCTGCAGCTTTTACTTTCATTTTGTGTTTATTATTTGATTAAAAGTTGTTAAACGTTCGCCGGTTCCCGCCTCCTTCTTCCCTGAACAAACGAACTCTGTTACACGGAGCAAGAACAATCACTGCTGAGTTTTGTTGGTGGCCATAATGTTGTGGTCCGGGAAAAGTATTTTTCTGCTCGCTCCGTTAGTGGTGAAGGAGTTGCTGAAGCTGTCCGTCTCCCACCACCCGCGAGAAAAACCCAGGCTGAATTACCGACTGCTTTTGACAAACACCAAGGTCGTGTGGTAATGTAATTTCTCTCCGAATCCACATCTCTGAGTTTTCAAGAATATATCACTTCTAAATTCACTGTTGATATCCTTTTTTGACCCCTGCAGAGCACCGTACGGTTGCGTGCGCAATAGTTTGGATGCATTTCTAGACTTGTATTTCTTTAAATGCTGGCAAGTGTTTACAAGAGCAAAATATTTCATCACCGCTCAAAAAATAAAAGAAGAAAAGCACGTAAACATTTGAATTGGGCTGTTATTTATGGCAGCATTTATTCTTATCATACCAAGCATATGACATTGTATTTACATCATATACAATCATGTTATGATTGCACGAGATATGCACCACGAGAGCAGCGCGTTACGATCTCAAAACTCTCCTCTCCACCGTGAATAAATCACAATCCGAATGCACAAGGTTTTATCACTGACACTGAGCTGGTGTGCACAGTTAATGTGAGAATCAAAGGCGAACGGCGCGTGACATACGTCACGACCAAACGTTAGCGATTGGTTATGGCAGATCCAGAGTGACTCTTGGCAGATCCAATAGATTTAAACTTCAACAGAGTACCCGCCTTCAAAGAAGTAAACGCTTGTCAATGGAGAGTGGCCAGACTCTATGTGCAAATGAAATGTACGAGAGTCTGGTAAGACCAGGCTAGTATTTCACAGCTGTGCTTTTATACTCACGGTCGCACCAGTGCTGGCGTTATAGGCTGCCGTCTGCCAATGTCAAATTCATTGTCATGTGACATCTTCTTCACTTTACAATAATGGTCCAGGTCACTAGTAGTTCCTGCAGAGTGACTCAGTAACACTTGTAATTAGTGACGCATTTTATGACTTTGAGAGTAAAAAAAGAACAATTTCTCACATCTCAGACACGTCAATGTTGTGATTAGTCATTCTTTATAATTTGTTATAGTTATCTATTAGTTTTTAGTGATGCCAATCCCATTCAGTAATTATTGATTACCTAATAATGAACTATCTTAGTCCTAAATTTGATACTTACTGATTAGTTAGTATAGTAGTAGCTGAAGTGTTGATGTAGTTCTACTCATTAGTCTGCATTACTTCCTGCATAGTTAACTATTAATGTCGGACCATTAATCTAAAGCTTTAATGCTTGTTGTTGTCTACAAATCCATCTTGAAAGTAGCAATTATCAAAAAATTCAGCATCAAATACAATACATATACAGTTTAAAGTCTACAGTGGATAGTTGCTGGAGCTCATGCTGTAGTTTATCAGGGTTTCTGTAAGAAATAATGATGTTAATAAAACATCACCTTTACAATCAGAGATTAGACACTAGATGAGATCAGTGAATCAGATCACTAAATGATGTTTATGTTACAAATGAACCTTTCAACAAAACATACATATACAATTTAAATATGGAAAACTGAAGCTCAAGGGCCAATCAAGTCCATTGGCCTTTATTTCTATAGCGCTTTATACAATACAGATTCAACAATTCAACACAGCTTTACAATGATAAAACAGTCAAATAATGATCAATGATGCAAACAAATCATTGTGCGGTAAAGCTGCTCTATAAAAAAAAAAATAGTGTCATTGTTCAGCTGAAGTCAGTTCAGTGTTCATTCAGTTCAGTAACTGTGTCTATAAAGCATATCTGGTTCAGTACAAGTTTACTTCTGATCCAATACTGTCAGTGCAGTCAGATCAATAATAATGCTGAATATTAAGTGTCCTCAACTAAGCAAACCAGACAGAGGCAGGGAATGAACCGATGCAGCATTGAAGCTTCTGCAAGAGCCATGAGGTTTGTTCAACAGAGTTTAGTTCCAGCTGAAACTGAACACCTCAATCAACTAATAAAGGCTTTTACTATTGTAGACTCTGAGCTCAGCAGGAATGAGGCTTTGTGACGCTTTATAGACTTGCAGATAAACCGGTTCTGCACACGTCACTCAAACACAGAACCAGGAAGCAGAAATCACATGACTTCAGGGAAAGAGAAACTGAGGTGTAGTCGAGCTGGTGTGTGTTTGTGTCTCTGTGTTCATTCAGTAAAATGGCAGAAGCCAGATTTGCTCAGGATGAGTTGATGTGTTCAGTGTGTCTGGATCTCCTGAAGGATCCAGTGACCATCTCGTGTGGACACAGTTACTGTAAGAGCTGTATTACAGGCTGCTGGGATCAGGAGGATCAGATGAGCGTCTACAGCTGCCCTCAGTGCAGACAGACCTTCAGTCCAAGACCTGCTTTAGCTAAAAACACCCTGATCTCTGAACTGGTGGAGAAACTGAAGAAGACTAAACTTCCTGCTGACTGTGACGCTGGAGCTGGAGATGTGCAGTGTGACGTCTGTACTGGAAGAAAACACAAAGCCGTCAAGTCCTGTCTCGTGTGTCTGGAGTCTTACTGTCAAACTCATTTTGACCGTCATGAGGACTATCACTCCCGTAAGCCACATAAAGTGACCGATGCCACTGGACGACTGCAGGAGATGATCTGCCAAACTCATGATAAACTCCTCGAGGTTTTCTGCCGCACTGACCAGAAGTTTATATGTGTGCTGTGTACGATGGACGAACATAAAAACCATGACACTGTATCAGCCGCAGCACAGAGGACAGAGAAACAGGTATGAAATCACACACTGATCAAATAATGCTGACACTATTTATACTGGCACCATATGATCAGGAAACATCATTCACACTGCAGACGCCAGCAGAAGTCAACAGGAGCTGGAAGTGGACTTTCACCGCTGAGCGTACAGATGTTAAGAGAAGACTTTGTGTCACTTTAAGCAGTAAAAGACTCATAAGATGTAGTTTGAGACTGTGCAGATCTGAAGGAAACAATGTCAAGATATGAGACTTGAGAAAGTTAAAGATATGAAACTATGGGATATATAATGTATTATAACTTAAGTGCCATCCATCCATCTTCTTCCGCTTATCCGGGGCCGGGTCGCGGGGGCAGCAGTCTAAGCAGAGATGCCCAGACTTCCCTCTCCCTAGACACTTCTTCCAGCTCTTCCGGGGGGACACCGAGGCGTTCCAAGGCCAGCCGGGAGACATAGTCCCTCCAGCGTGTCCTTGGTCTTCCCCGGGGCCTCCTCCCGGTTGGACATGCCCGAAACACCTTCCCGGGAAGGCGTTCAGGAGGCATCCGGAACAGATGCCCGAGCCACCTCAGCTGTCCCCTCTCGATGTGGAGGAGCAGCGGCTCTACTCCGAGTTCCTCCCGAGTGACTGAGCTTCTCACCCTATCTCTAAGGGAGCGCCCAGCCACCCTGCGGAGAAAGCTCATTTCGGCCGCCTGTATCCGGGATCTTGTCCTTTCGGTCATGACCCAAAGCTCATGACCATAGGTGAGAGTAGGAACGTAGATTGACCGGTAAATCGAGAGCTTCGCCTTACGGCTTAGCTCTTTCTTCACCACGACAGACCGGTACATCGACCGCATTACTGCAGAAGCTGCACCGATCCGTCTGTCAATCTCCCGTTCCATCCTCCCCTCACTCGTGAACAAGACCCCTAGATACTTGAACTCCTCCACTTGGGGCAGGAACTCTCCACCAACCTGAAGTGGGCAAGCCACCCTTTTCCGACTGAGGACCATGGCCTCGGATTTGGAGGTGCTGATCCACATCCCAGCCGCTTCACACTCGGCTGCAAACCGTCCCAGTGCATGCTGAAGGTCCTGGTTAGAAGGGGCCAACACGACAACGTCATCCGCAAAGAGCAGAGACGAAACCGTGTGGTCCCCAAACCTGACACCCTCCGGCCCTTGGCTGCGCCGAGAAATTCTGTCCATAAAAATTATGAACAGAACCGGCGACAAAGGGCAGCCCTGCCGGAGTCCAACATGCACCGGGAACAAGTCTGACTTACTGCCGGCAATGCGGACCAAACTCCTGCTTCGGTCATACAGGGACCGGACAGCCCTCAGCAAAGGACCCCGGACCCCATATTCCCCCAGCACCCTCCACAGGACGCCGCGAGGGACACAGTCGAATGCCTTCTCCAAATCCACAAAACAAATGTGGACTGGTTGGGCAAACTCCCATGAACCCTCCAGCACCCTGTAGAGGGTATAGAGCTGGTCCAGTGTTCCACGACCAGGACGAAAACCACACTGTTCCTCCTGAATCCGAGGTTCCACTATCGGCCAAATTCTCCTCTCCAGTACCCTGGCATAGACTTTCCCGGGGAGGCTGAGAAGTGTGATCCCCCTATAGTTGGAACACACCCTCCGGTCCCCCTTTTTAAAAAGAGGAACCACCACCCCGGTCTGCCATCCCAGAGGCACTGTCCCCGACCGCCACGCGACGCTGCAGAGGCGTGTCAGCCAAGACAGCCCCACAACATCCAGAGACTTGAGGTACTCAGGGCGGATCTCATCCACCCCCGGTGCCTTGCCACCGAGGAGTTTCTTGACCACCTCGGTGACTTCAGCTTGGGTGATGGACGAGTCCTCCTCTGAGCCCCCAGCCTCTGCTTCCTCAATGGAAGACGTGACGGCGGGATTGAGGAGATCCTCGAAGTATTCCTTCCACCGTCCGACAACATCCCCAGTTGAGGTCAACAGCCGCCCATCGCCACTGTAAACAGCGTTGGTAGGGCACTGCTTCCCCCTCCTGAGGCGCCGGACGGTTTGCCAGAATCTCTTCGAGGCCAGCCGATAGTCCTTTTCCATGGCCTCACCGAAATCCTCCCAGGCCCTAGTTTTTGCCTCCACAACCACCCGGGCTGCAGTCCGTTTAGCCTGCCGGTACCTGTCAGCTGCCTCAGGAGTCCCACAAGCCAGCCAAGCCCGATAGGACTCCTTCTTCAGCTTGACGGCATCCCTTACTTCCGGTGTCCACCACCGGGTTCGGGGATTGCCGCCTCGACAGGCACCGGAGACCTTGCGTCCACAGCTCCGAGCAGCCGCTTTGACAATGGAGGTGGAGAACATGGTCCACTCGGACTCAATATCTCCAGCCTCCCTCGGGATCCGGTCGAAGCTCTGCCGGAGGCAGGAGTTGAAGATCTCTCTGACAGGAGACTCGGCCAAACGTTCCCAGCAGACCCTCACAGTACGTTTGGGTCTACCGAGTCTATCCAGCTTCCTCCGCCGCCATCGGATCCAACTCACCACCAGGTGGTGATCAGTTGACAGCTCCGCCCCTCTCTTCACCCGAGTGTCCAAGACATACGGCCGCAGGTCAGATGAAACGACCACGAAGTCGATCATTGACCTACGACCTAGGGTGTCCTGGTGCCATGTGCACTGATGGACACCCTTATGCTTGAACATGGTGTTCGTTATGGACAAACTGTAACTAGCACAGAAGTCCAATAACTGAACACCACTCGGGTTCAGATCAGGGGGGCCGTTCCTCCCAATCACGCCCCTCCAGGTTTCACTGTCATTGCCCACGTGGGCGTTGAAGTCCCCCAGTAGAACGACGGAGTCCCCAGTCGGAGCACTCTCCAGCACCCCTCCCAGGGACACCAAGAAGGTCGGGTACTCTGCACTGCTGTTTGGCAAGTAGGCACACACAACAGTGAGAGACCTATCCCCGAGCCGAAGCCGCACGGAAACGACCCTCTCGTTCACCGGGGTAAACTCCAACACATGGCGGCAGAGCTGGGGAGCTATAAGCAAACCCACACCAGCCCGCCGCCTCTCACCATGGGCAACTCCAGAGTGGTGAAGAGTCCATCCCCTCTCGAGAAGTGTGGTTCCAGAGCCCAAGCCGTGCGTAGAGGTGATTCCGACTATCTCTAGTCGGAACCTCTCAACCTCACGCACAAGCTCAGGCTCTTTCCCCGCCAGCGAGGTGACATTCCATGTCCCAAGAGCTAGTTTCCGTGTCCAGGGATCGGGTCGTCTAGGCCCCCGCCTTCGACTGCCGCCCGATTCGCTTTGCACCGGCCCCTTACGGTCCCTCCCGTGAGTGGTGGGCCCACGGGAAGGTGTCCCCACGTCGCTCCTTTGGGCTGAGCCCGGCCGGACCCCGTGGGGAAAGGCCCGGCCACCAGGCGCTCGCATACGAGCCCCAACCCCAGGCCTGGCTCCAGGGTGGGGCCCCGGCTGCGCCATACCGGGCGACGTCACGGTCCTCCTTTTTCTTGGCATCATAAGGGTTTTTGAACTGCTCTTAGTCTGACCCGTCACCTAGGACCTGTTTGCCTTGGGAGACCCTACCCTATAACTTAAGTGGATAAAATCATCTTCATTGTGTGTCATAAATCATCATAATCTTAATAGTTATAACCACACATAGGTAAGTATTATTACTGTTGTTCTGATTATTCATGAGATGACACAACACATCATAAGGTTGTTTATAAGGCATTATGCATGTGTTATAATGCACTAAGAATATCCTTATAATGGATTATAAACACAGGCTTCATAGAAAGTGTTCCCAAACAAAAGCTCCCATGATGCTCTAGTGTGCGCAGTATAAAGTGGCGTCTCTGTCATTGGTTTGTGCTGCAGAAGCGGCTGAAGGAGACGCAGAGGTTGTTCCAGCAGAGAATCCAGCAGAGAGAGAAAGATCTTCAGCAGCTGAGAGAGGCTGTGGAGGCTCATAAGGTGAGTCTGGAGAAGAAGAGAAGTTTGAGAAGTCTCAGTCAGGACTCACTGAAGCCACTGTGTGATTGTGATGTGTGTCCTAACAGCGCTCTGCACAGACAGCAGTGGAGGACAGTGAGAGGATCTTCACTGAGCTCATCCGCTCCATTGAGAGAAGCCGCTCTGAGGCCACACAGCGGATCAGAGATCAGGAAAAGACTGCAGTGAGTCGAGCTGAAGGACGACTGGAGCGACTGGAGCAGGAGATCAATGATCTGAGGAGGAGAGACGCTGAGCTGGAGCAGCTTTCACACACACAGGATCACGTCCATTTCCTGCAGGTAACAGAGATCTAGAAGAACAAGTGACTCACAGAGAAACATTTCATGAGAGCAGAATGAGCCGTTGATCTGTGTGTTGGGTTATTATAGAATCATCAGTCAGACGCTCATCTGATCGTCTTCTTCTGAAAGAGACGCACTTACAGATGCAGTTCAGCTCTGGAAATCTCTGAACCGCTGAACTGTCACACCCTTCTTGAGAATAGACGTGAAAATGCACCATCCAAACTTCAATGCTGTAATTCACTTCAAAACATTAAAGTATGAAAAAGTTGAATTTGACAGTAAATTAAATATACTGTACTAATGATATTTTTTTATAAAATATATATTTTATCAAATAATTTTTACTCCAAAATTGTTAAAAATTGAAGCCTTATGAGTTGTTCCAAATTTGAAGTTGGTATCACAAAAATGTAACCCAGATAGCAGACCAACACTGAATCATCGCTGAATCAATGTTAATGCATCAACTAAAATATCATTGAATCAATGTTGAAATTTAACATTGATTTTTCATCAGGTTTGCACCCTGAAATAATGTTATTTCAACGATGAAAAATAGATCAAGATGGGCTTATAATCAATATTTTTTCAACTTTAATTAAATCACTTATTTAACACTGAATCAACGCTTTATGTACAGCAGGATTCTATGCCAGTTCATTTTCATGTTCGGCTGCAATTGATATGATTTTGTATCAAAAAGTCACTCAAAGTAAACAACATCCTTCAGTTTACATGCAAATGTATTTATTTATGCCCCCACAGTTTCAACAGGAAATCTCACATTGACTTAAAACAATTACATCAGAATTTATAACACAAGTGAAAAACATGACAACCTGCATCTGCAAAATGGAAGTAAATACAAATGGAAACTTGTCAATAAAGACAGAAATGAGACAGCAGTACTGAAAGAAAAAAGGTAGAAGAAAGAATGAAATACTCTAAACTCAGGGGTTTCCACCCCGAGCAGTGCCCCCAAGCCTTTCAGGGGCGGAACGGAGCCATTTTTACACCGTCCCAGCAAAGATACACTCTGATGCCTCCTTTTTATCAGCAGTAATGCACCTAAAACAACAAGATGTTAGTAAATATTTGGAAATGTGACTAATTATACATCACAAATGTACTACAAAATGAAGTGAAACTTGAAATGTGATCAAAATCTTTACATTCCAGTTAAAACTGAATTTAAATTCAAGACTATTTCATGAATGTGACTTTCCCCTTTAGCACCTATACCTATATAGCGATAGTAGAATTACTGACATGTCAGAAATTCATCCGACCGCCTCTCGTTTCTCCCTGTACACTGGACAAATATGGGATGACTTTACTATCAAACTGATTAATAAATAAACGCACAGTTATCCATGAACTTGATACATTTTGTAGATATTTTCACTGTCCACAAACAAATGCCTTTCAACGTGTGTGTGCTAAATACAGAATTACATGAATGTGCAGCATTTTGTACAAATAGAGACATAATTGTGAATGCAAAACTTCGATTTTGTATTAATGTTGGTCAGAATCTGTCCGTACAGTGAGTAAGATGTGCATTTGTGGATCTGGTGCCACGCATGCATTCATTGACTCGTTTGTGAGTCGATCCTATTGTCTCAAAATCCAAATGAATCAAATAGGATCAACTCACAAACGAGGCGATGAATGCAATGCATGCGCAGCACCAGATCCACAAATGCACATCTTACTCGCTGCACGCACACATGAATCATTTTGACTCTAAAATCATGTGAACACCTCACAACAAACGACAGTAGTTAATACACTACACCAAATGTCAAAATTTGATTGATTGACAGGTGGGCGGGGCTTCCGGTATAGGGGGCGGGACTTCCGGTGTAGGCGGGACTTCCGGTGTAGGCGGGACATCCGGTGTAGGCGGGACTTCCTGTATAGGCGGGACTTCCTGTATAGGCGGGGCATCCGGTGTAGGAGGGACTTCCTGTATAGGCGGGACTTCCTGTTTAATAAATCATGTGATTGACATTAGGTTTTGATGTTTTTGACAGTTGGTTTTTGACCTATTGTCATAATAAATCATATGATTGACAGTAAGTTTTTGATGTTTTGACAGTTGGTTTTGATGTCTTTGATGACTTTGACAGTTGGTTTTGATGGTTTTTGACATTAGGTTTTTTTGTTTTGATGAATTTGACAGTTGTTTTTTTGTTTTTGAATGCGGTATAATAAATCATGTTATTGACAGAAGGTTTTATCTTTTGAAGTCGCTGTTATCAGAAAATTCCCCCGCATCCCAGAGCAGCGTATATAAATGGGGCTATTGTTGTGAAGTTCGTCTCCCCCAAACATCTGTTTCTTTTAAAACAATATAAGCCCTACAAATGCAATCAGTTAAATGTTTAAACAATGAAATAAAAAAATAAAAAATCAGCTTACATGTACAATCAGTTACATGTTTATTAAAGAGTTAAAGAAAAAATAAAACAGGTTATGAATGTATAAAACAAAAAATCATCTCACGACCCTCTGCCTTCTTTTCATACCCAGAAGCGGTCACCTTGAGCGCGCCTCTCAAAAACAGGGAGGCGCGCATCTATGTATGTGCGTGTGTCTGTGTGTAACAGGCACGGTCTTTATTTTTTTTTCCAATTACAATCTTTTTCGATAGCAGCTCTCCCGCAGGGAGTCGTCCTGATTGTGACAGTTCGGCGTAAATTATTGTCCCGCACCGGCTCAGATGTTTTACAGGTCAGGGCCGTGTCATGTATGATTCAAAGTTTGAGTTTTTTGAAGACTCAGGGGTGTGTGTGTGTGTGTGTGTGTGTGTGTGTGTGTGTGTGTGTGTGTGTGTGTGTGTGTGTGTGTGTGTGTGTGTGTGTGTGTGTGTGTGTGTGTGTGTGTGTGTGTGTGTGTGTGTGTGTGTGTGTACGCGCCACCTCTGACATCTTCCCTCGCATTCCAGCGATTCCAGTGACAGGTTCTTCTCATGCGGAGAGATATAACACATGTAACCGTATATTGTATGCATTGAACCTATTTCTTCATTATATCCTATTTGTATGTAAAATTATAAAAAGCAAATATTTGAACCTGTATCAAACTAAACAACAAGAACAAAGTTAGCAAATGTCTTTCCAGAGCCAATGTTGTTCGTACTCATTTTATTTCCAAGCCTAATCTTGAAAGTTTAAATTAGATCTAAATTAAATATTTAAAGTTTTAATAAAATCGTATCTTCTTAATCTTCCCAGAAGACTGAAATATAAAGATAGCATCTGATGCCCGATGATTTTGTGCTTAAATCCATCATAAACCATAATTTTTACTAAACAGAGCCCGGTACATAATTTTAAATATTAAAGATTCAAGCCGGTCTTGAGTAATAACGCTTAACCATGTATGAACCCCATGCAATGAAACATGTTAACAAAGTTTGTCACAAATAAACAGAATTTGTTTCAATACATTTCATTTGTTTTAAAACAATCTTAATCTAAATCTTTAAGAAAATCCCCACACAATCATTAGTGATAGCTTCAGGGAAGGGTGAAGGGTGATGGGATGATTTGAAGACCAGCTGGTCCTCTGTGGTCAATGACACAGTAGAAGTAAAGTTTTACTCGTCTTATGTCTAAGCATGATCTTACTTTAAATTTTAACTGGTTATATTTTACACTACTAATATTACACTACTAATATTTGACATTTTGTGGAAGCCATGATCTAGGATTGCATGTACAAGTTGTATATGATTTTACTTTTCTTGTGTCTTCCAAACTGGCCTTTATCATTGCGGAAACATACCCTTTACTGAAAATATACTATCGGTTATCTACTCAAAATACGGTGAATTTTACAAATGTAGCCTTTTGTTGATGAGACAGTTTGTCTGTTGACCAGCATGAACAGACTACATGTTCTTTCTAGGAATTATGTGTGCACAAAAACTCTCTGTAAATTCAAGAGGCCTAGAGTAAGAAAACAGCGACATTGTTTAAGAAAAGATGTCATACTGCATACAGAAAATCCAATTTATTGAGATAGGTATTTTTCCCCCGCCATAGTCTTAGTTATATTATTATCAATATCACTGATCGCATTTGATTTGTCGGACTGTATATGGTTTTAGGTGAAGATTCCGATCTTGTTGTTGTCGGTGTAAGTGATCACTGGTGTGATGAATTCACTTTAAGCATATTTTTAATTGTATGACTAAACTTTTGTTGTTTTCTTTTGACAAACCTACATTTCAAACGATTGACCTCCTGTGTTTCACAGCCACAGGGAAAACATATTGTTTTGTAATACTCATTAAACCTAATCTTGGCAAATTTTTCTCACCTAGAACACAAAACTTGTACTGTTTTACACATTTTGACTATTTAACTATTTTTGTAGGTATCGTGTCATTTTAGAGGATTTACTAAAAGTTTAAATGCGCCAGAATCACAATGTTTGTAAATGATGTTTTTTTTTTACTCCACTAGAGTGATCATATTTAGTCAGATTTCAGATGACGGTTTTTTTCCAAGCATAATCTTTATACAACAATTATCCGTGCACAATTTAATTTAAGAAAAGAGACATTTAGCTATAATTAAAACATAATACAGAAATCATCTCTTCTGCTCTATTGTAAAAGTTTGCAAAGTTGATTTTTGCCACCGCCAGTAGATGACAGTTTTACATTTTGTTTCTTTGTACAGTTTTTAGATGACGACTACTCTTTGAGCACGGTCAAACAAAATACAACATATGAAAATTAAACTATGATGTTCTCTCAGATCGTCTTTCTGCTCTATCTAGGAAGTAGTCACAAGCCAAGACATTTACAACTACTGTGGTTAAAACACACCGTCTATTACAGTTAGTTACAACATTTGAGAATGATGTGGTTCCCCCTTTTTTTTATAATATGCAAACTTCAATAAAAAGTAGCCTTGATAAGTAGTCATTCTAAGTAAAAAGATTCAGGCTGTTTTAGTTTCCCCACGCTCCAATAGGGATCTGCCTTTTTAGGTTTGATCCATGAAACGGGAACAAAAACAACATTACAATGTGTCTTCATGGCTGTCTCAATAATTATTCAATAACCGGTGGAATTGTTTAACATCTCTTAATTTTTTTACAATTTTTAATATATGTTCAACATAAATATTAGTTTTTAGTCATTTACAAAGGTGTCATGCGCACTCTCTTATATATATATAATTATGATATTGTTACATGTTCTGGGTTGTTGGCACCTCTAGGTGGTAAAACTTAGCAGTAAATGAGAGACGTGATTAGGTTGTTACTCAAGCGGTCCTCTGTGACGTCTTTTAATAAAACATTTCAGCGTCATCAAGGCAAACTCATTAACGGTATGCAGTGAAATAAATATAAACATACAAAACTTTATGGTAATGAATAGGCAAGAATGAATATCTAGAATGAATACTACCTCATGCGCTTATTATATTTTGCTTAAAGTTTATTTGTTCAAGTTTTTTTTTTTCTGAAACAGTGTTTTACCACTTTATTTTTTAAACATCACCATTCTTCTTTGTCTGTAATTGTAATTATGTGCATGTTTGTTATCCCCTTTCCACTAAAACTACGTTTCCAACATTTAGCTGTAATGCTAGCGACCAAATTATGTTCTTCACATCTCTTGTTTCGTATAGAGCATTTGGTTGATTTAATCAGATGATGCATTAAACCAGCATATTCATCATTTACATAGTATTTATACTACCATAAATATATGTTTGGGTGTATAGAATGGTCAGACACAATCATGACATGAAGTTAAGTGATTCAGCATTTTATTTCAACAGTGTATTGTTGAATATACGAACATGAATTGAAGTATTGAAGAAAATGATAGAATGGCATTACGTACATAAAGTAAAACATTAATAATGACATTACAGATGATCTAGTGTAAGGTGGAAAATAATCAAAGATATTTGATATCATCTGTTCTGCTGTTAACTGCCATCGTCGTGATCAAGCTATTGAAATTGACCCAACCCCCTCCCCATCAGAAGGGCCAGGTTGAGTTAGAAAGACAAAAGAATGACTGGCCGGCTGGCCAAATGGTTAACACCTTTGATACAATGGGGGAAGTTTTGTCTGATTGGTTACTTTCAAATGTCTCACGGTTTAGTCTGATTGGTCTGTTTTACAAGAGTCCGATTTGAATTTGGTGACTTCAGGAGAGAGGATAAAAGAGAATTGATTCTGTAGCTCGCTCTTTTTTGGATTCTCTGGCTTGCTCTGGGGAGAGCTGTTCTTTAGCTCTCTCCCTCTTTCTCTCTCTCTCTCTCTCTCTTTCTCTCTCTATCTCACAGGTAACATTCTAGGCAGAGGCCTACAGAGCATAATTAATGGTTTATGTTTACATCTATTTGAAACTATTTAGAGTGTAACCATAACTAGAATTTGTGTTTCCTTTTAGAAGAGATTTATGTCTATGATGTAATTGACGTTTTACGTTTACTTGATTGTTAATAAATTGTTACATTTTGATCCTTTCTGAATTAATCTGTAATTATTAACTATCTCCAATGTGGAACGGTATAATTGCAACAAAGGGTTAAAACGGGATGATTAAGTGTATGATTAACTATCAAATATAGATGACCAAACAATCGGTTGGGATTCTCTTCTAAATGCGGAAACTATGATACATGGAGTCAGATAAAGAATATTATAATCAAATCCATTCTTCCCGCTGAGACACTGAACGCGTGCGGCCTTCACCGCGGTTCGCTACCGATCCTTGGAGCGAATTCATTGCGGGCTTTACAGTTGGTGACCCCGAACACATGATGTTGCGACTCAGACGAGCAACGTGTTTTTCAGCGAAGAATTGGATTTAAAATCAACAAGAGATTTGAGCTTCTCTTTTTCAGCTGTTCTGTTGATCTTGTGAATGGATTAAAGCTGACCCTCAGACCAGAGAATGAGTAAGTAAACCTTCTTTGCCTTTTAGAATTGTTGAGGGAAAGTTTTATTTGCAACTCACACATATAGACACATTTCTAGAACGGGTCGGTACACCCACTATAGATCGGAACCGTAGAAATCCGATATTGTGTAAGAATTAGACGTGAAACATGACTTTTCAGGGAAAGAACAGCTGCAGTGCAGATGAGGAAATTATGGCAATTTTAGGCGTACAATTACAAGATCTCCTCGTTCGATTAAGCGATAAAGGATTGAACCTGACATGGAGTAACAACGAAATTATATCCTGGTATTCTGCTAAGGGCGCACAACTAAAATCTGAATCAAAATACAAGAAAATCCCCGCTGCAATTGTTTATTTGCTTCGTCGTAACGATCTCAAGACAATGGTCGAAAACGAATGAACGATAGCAAATATCAAAGAAATTGAAAGATTGCGATCTGACGAATTACAAAAGTTAAGATCAAAAGTCGAATCAGTCTCATATGAGCAACTTGAGTGGGCTAGGCAGCGTGAAGAAATGGCAACAAAAATTGATCAGTTACAAGAAAAACTTCACACCGGCAATAATTACATATCTGCTCTCGAAGGCTGTTGCGATAATGCAGGATTTCCAGTGACCGCAGTGAAACAAGCAGCACTGGATGAAACTTTTGAGCTAGCAAAGCCAAATGATAGTGATGACGCTGCGTTAGGATACAGGCCACAGACTCGTAACCGAGCCCCTGTGTTAATGCCTGAACATCCAAAACAACGAAGCCTGATAAAGACTCGCACAAAAGCTAACGACACAGCTAAGAAATCTGTTAAGGTCGCCGTGCTTAAAACTATGACTAATGCGAACGACGAAATCACAACGATCAGCCGCCCATTAACCTGCGAAGAATGCTCTAGACACAAACAAGTCGTTGGAGTAATGCCAAGAAAAGGGCCGTTCCAACCCTACTGGGAAACATTGATGTTACAGGCCACTGTGTTTAAGCTAGAAGTTAGAGACGTGTGGCAAATAGCACTTCTCACTCTCCCTGAAGAGCTCAGACCAAAACTAACTGAAGGCATGAAATCTGGCAGCATAATAGACCGAATCCGTGACGAAACGGACGAAGCCATATATGAACGACTAAAACAGGCATTATTAGAAATGAGGGGACCGACACACGCAGATTGGAGCAAAATACTAGAAATCCAACAGGCGAGTGATGAAACATTTGAGACATACGCCGAGCGGTTATGGGTAACGTACAGAGAACACTCAGGATTAGAAAATGCAGATCGAGACCATGACGCGTTATTACAACTTGTGAAAAATAATGCTGGCATCCCAATCCAACGGGCTTTGTCAAATGGTGTCGATCCAGTCAAAAACACGTTCCAATCAATAGTAGACTGGGGCTCAAGAATAGAAAATAGATGGAAATCTAAACTAAATGCTGAAAAGTGCATGACTCCCATAATGCTTAACAGCAATGGGAATAAAAAGCATGTTCACTTCGTAGATGAAAATGCACAAGAAAGTGTGTCTATCTCAGCTCTTAAGGAGATGCAGGATGATTTGCAAGCATCGAGTCATGAATATACTAAAACTCCAGGAGAACGTAGCAGACAACCCAATGGCAAAGAGAACAGGTTTTGCAGATACTGTCAGAAAATCGGTCATGCCGAGGGAAAATGCTGGTCATTGGGTAACGGGCGACCTCCGCCGTATTTTCAGAAAAATAGGAAATTACTTTCTAAAGGCAAAGATCAGCGCTCATTTGCAGGTAAAACTCTCAGTGAGCTAACTGCAGTATTCATGCAAGGCCTTCAGCTATTAACTTCACTTGCGAGCGGGCTAGCAGCCTCTTAGCAATGAGTTTAATAGGAAAACATCCAGATTGCAAGAATCCTGTTTGTATTTTCAAATTTGTAATTGTATAACACATTGTGCGCATTGAACACACATTATAGTTGTTTGTGCTACTAGATGCACATAGACTACTCAAGTTTATTCCTAAAAACACATGATTGCGTTACTGTAAGTGAGGAAACACTTAGGATAACGGCTGCAGATGCTGCGCATTTTAAGCCATGTATCTTGTGAAAATCGGAATAACTTTAATACTGGAATTGTACAGCAATTTCAAGTTGCATGTGTCGATGTTGAATTTGTTTGTCTCCTATAATGCAAGCTCTGCTATTTCCCATATAGCTGCAGTAAACCATAAACAGGAACATAGAATTGCCATCTGGCTACAGTGAATTACAATTGCATTAACCATGAAAATGTCTTCATCGCAACAGGACTCAATAACTCTGACCTTTGCAATTTCTAATTTGAGCAAGTTATAATACTTTTCATTGGTTCAATTCCCAGTGCCAAAAAGGAGGGGAATTGTGCTGTTAAATGTGGCTTGTGCAGTTAAATGTGGCACAGATAATAGAAAACCAATTCATAACCAATTCATCCTTCACTCAAAATGACTGTAATGAAGTCTCAGATTGTGAAGGCTCGACTGCCAGAACAGTCTTAAGCGTTAATACACAGAAACAACAGCAGCAATTAACTGTGTTTCTCTCTCAATTTGTTTCTCTTTAAATTTGTAATTTGTTCCTATCTCAGGAGGACAATTGCAATTCCTTGGAGGACGGACGGCCAAAAGGCCCCCCTCCCCCTGCATCTCAAAACTTGAGATGTGAGAGATGGGTGCGAATATCTTTATATATATTTGATGGGGTCAATCACACCTCACAATATGTCTACATGACCTCCCAGTGAAAAAACTGGAATTAAATTATGCAACACAGATTGATATTGATTAGATTCCACCCATCTCCAAAACATTAATACAGAACACACCCTACACTCAAGACAACATCACCTGGAATAGACCAAATCTATTCAGGCTGAACACTACACATCATAAACGACAAAGATGACATAGAGTCTAAAAGTGTTACTTCACCAAAGATCTATTGTTCATCTTTTCACACTAACAGATCCAGATAGCCACACACACACACACACACACACACACACACACACACACACACACACACACTGTTACCAGGAATACCCATTATTGTATGACTACACATATTTAGATCTACATTAATTACATTGGAAGACTCCTGAACAAATACAGTGGTTATTATATATATGCCTTCATAAATGTGATTGATTTGTTGTTTTTCTTTTATGGTTTATTGATGCGTACCATCTTTTTTAATGTATCAACTGCACTGACTTTTGCTACATTTCCTTTGAGAAATTCAGACCAAAATGCTTAAATTCCACTACCACCAAAATAGTGGAAAGTTAGATGAACTTTGAGTTTTGATTTCCGAGTCTTGGTTACACTGAATATTTTGCTAATAGTCCTCATGAAAAGGGGGACTTAAAATCAACAATGATTTTGTTTTGTTATAATGCATTTTATTTCAATGTTCCCAGAAACAATGTACGAGCTTGCAGAATCTTCTTTTATTCTCAAACCCTGACCACTTTATTAAGTATATTGATTTAAGGGCTTATTGCCAGAGACTATTTTGATATGACCACATCAGACTTCTGACCAATGAAAAATGCCATGTATGCTTTTGTTCTTTGTTGTGCTTGATCACAGAATACCTGCAGCAAAAGTTCGCTCCTGTGTCCTGCCTCAAAAAGAGTGACTGTTCTTGAGGTGTGAAGTATTCAATGGACGTTTTGCATATCAATGATGAAGTTCTCATGCAGGGCTACAAGAACAACAAAGGCTGAAAACTGATCAGCTGCTTTTGCAACAAGTCTGGACGAGAAGTCTGAAGAATAACATCTACACACAACAGAAAGCATATCTTTGTGGACAATGCCACCTTTGGACTCAATGGTTGTGGCCAATGGTGCCAAACGGGGAACTGTAAGGTGGAAAATAATCAAAGATATTTGATATCATCTGTTCTGCTGTTAACTGCCATCGTCGTGATCAAGCTATTGAAATTGACTCAACCCCCTCCCCATCAGAAGGGCCAGGTTGAGTTAGAAAGACAAAAGAATGACTGGCCGGCTGGCCAAATGGTTAACACCTTTGATACAATGGGGGAAGTTTTGTCTGATTGGTTACTTTCAAATGTCTCACGGTTTAGTCTGATTGGTCTGTTTTACAAGAGTCCGATTTGAATTGGGTGACTTCAGGAGAGAGGATAAAAGAGAATTGATTCTGTAGCTCGCTCTTTTTTGGATTCTCTGGCTTGCTCTGGGGAGAGCTGTTCTTTAGCTCTCTCCCTCTTTCTCTCTCTCTCTCTCTCTCTTTCTCTCTCTATCTCACAGGTAACATTCTAGGCAGAGGCCTACAGAGCATAATTAATGGTTTATGTTTACATCTATTTGGAACTATTTAGAGTGTAACCATAACTAGAATTTGTGTTTCCTTTTAGAAGAGATTTATGTCTATGATGTAATTGACGTTTTACGTTTACTTGATTGTTAATAAATTGTTACATTTTGATCCTTTCTGAATTAATCTGTAATTATTAACTATCTCCAATGTGGAACGGTATAATTGCAACAAAGGGTTAAAACGGGATGATTAAGTGTATGATTAACTATCAAATATAGATGACCAAACAATCGGTTGGGATTCTCTTCTAAATGCGGAAACTATGATACATGGAGTCAGATAAAGAATATTATAATCAAATCCATTCTTCCCGCTGAGACACTGAACGCGTGCGGCCTTCACCGCGGTTCGCTACCGATCCTTGGAGCGAATTCATTGCGGGCTTTACACTAGCCAGAAAAGAAAATCTCTGCAGACTATCATGTTTTTCTCTAGTATGTAGTTGACCAGCGTTTCAACTATTTCATTAATGTCAGTTTTTTCATTTTTTGACACCAGTGATATACATAGATCTGATACATATGTACACATACAGAGTACTTCGGTAACTCCTAACTCATCGCTACAATCATACATCACATCCAAAACCTTTCTGAGGATTACACAGATAGGTTGTTTACTCTTAAACAAGCTTGTCACATCAGGCAATGAATTTGTCAGGTCTCTTATGCCGTCCATTTCATTTTTGAGATTTGTTACACGTTTGGTACCCCCCGCACAATCATTATTTGAACCACATGCATCGTCAATGATTTTACGCATCAAGCCAACCATCTGACCTCGAAAATTATCTTTAAACATACCGCCTAACATGGCTTTAACATGGCACTCCTTCCCCACGGAGCATGTGCATGCCGGAGGGTACTTGCGCACATCATCACCAGAGCTCGACGGGCAGTCGCTCCCCATCAGCTTTTGCTTAGCCATTCCAGAAATCCGCACCGTTGAAGATGTCTTCTTCAGAACTGTATACGGTGCAGTTGATGCTGAAAGATTCGAATAGTCCCTGGAATCTCCGGTGTGTCCTTTGTCCACAATTGTCCAGGCCTTGTGGGTTAACGTTCTGAAGTTTGGGGTTTTTGGGGTCTGATCCCTCAAAATGCGAGTAAAAGAAGCGAGCTTTTCGGCAGGCTCAGACAAACAGGATGTTTTGATACTGAGATTATCTATGCATAGAACTGCTAATTTTAGAGTTCTAATATGTGTTTAATATTAAACGCGGATGTTTATCATTGCTCAAGTTGCTTAAACCTTTAAAGTGATTATAAGCATTATAGGTTTCTGTAAGTGCTGGTCATTATTTTAAATGTAAAATGTTACTCTTATAATGTGACAAAATAATACTGTGACAATATGCAGTTAATTCTCCTTAGCAGTTCTATGCATAGATAATCTCAGTATCAAAACATCTGAAAACCTTTTAAACGAGCAAAAATAAATTTGTAAGAAATGTGTGAATGTAAACATATTTTTCAAAACAGTTATAAAATGATGGCATCCTTCATTACCATCTATGTTGTTTTAATACAGCGTAAGAGATGCGCAAATGTAAGCGTAAAGGCTGCACGCAATGAGCCTTTTGGATGTCACAGGGTACAGGTTTTCTCAAGGTAAGAACGTACTTTAGGAGAAAGCTTAAGTCCATCAAGGGCCAGAAACAGTTTCTTGAAGAATAAAAGGGGCAATCACTTGTTATTATTTTACGAGCATGTCTGAGCCAGCTACAAACAGTATATTACACCGCTTGCTACCCTGATTCTTTAGGAGGTAAATATGGATTTTTTACGATTTTAAAAAGGCTTGTCAAAACACTACATACAATTCACACATCTACATACATAAGTAGCAGAACACCTCAGTTCTTTTACAAAATGAAACACTTCTTTCAAATTTTACAATAATTTAACAAAACCCAATTTTGACAGCGTAGGGCACACACACACGGTCCATACACTCTGATTCTGTTTGCATTTACACTCTGCTGTTCTCAATCTTAAACAATTGTTCCATTTCTAATTTTCTACGGATATAATTTGGGTTTGATTTTCGAAAGTTTTGTTAGAGTAAAGTATGTGAATATATTGAACAAACAGTAAACATAAGACCAGTACTGCAAGTAAAATGTATTTAAAGAGCAAATGATTTTGTGTAATTATATTAATTACATCAGATTTGTAAGTAAAAATTACTCTATATAATTGTAACAGGCCAAGTTATATTTACTTGTCCACTTTGTTAATTTTACTTCACATAGTTAAGTAGATTTATTTAATATCCATAATATTTTTTGAGAAAATCTAATCTAAACCATTTTTCATTGTTGTGAAGATATATAAAACAAAGACCGAAACAACTTAAGCATTTATGTAGCATATCTTTGAAATATTTTATCTTGTAAAACATGGTGTTAAAAATCATTGTTGAAGTTATTTCCATTACTTGAACTTACCGTAAAATAGCAAACTATTGCTTTAAATATTCAAGTACTTTAAAATAAAAATCTAGTGTAATTAATAAAAGTTGAAAATTGCTTAACTTATTCTGATTAGTTAACGCAATGTAAAAACATATGCTGTCATAACTTATCGATCATATAAGTTTTACAGTGTACAGAGGAATGGAGGGAGAGGAGTAGATGGAGGAGAGGAGTATTAGGATCAGGACAATGGGTGGAAGGAGAGATAGAGGAGAGAAGGAAAAATATGTGCATTCTTGGCAACATACTATCTAAAAGTGAACGAGTCAATACTTAATAGGACACATTCAACAAAATTGTAGAATGACTTACAGTAAAAGAAACGATATATATATATATATATATATATATATATATATATATATATATATATATATATATATATATATATATATATATATATATATATATATATATATATATAGCAATGGAATGCATATTGTCTGCAGGTAGAACTGAAATACAGGTTTCATAATACCATCAATTGTTAGTATTTGTCATTGTGCACTATGTTCTAGAGTTTGACAGAATGATTCAATTTTGAATCGGGTTTGTTCTGTTTTGATTACATTAGTTATATTTTGAAAGGTAGATTTTGTATTTAACAAAATATGGTTTTTGGCTGAAGTTTAACTATGATGTAGGTGTGGTAAATACTTGTTAGCGGTTTAAAAAGAGTGTAGTTTTTACTTAGCTTTTATGACTTCCTGACGACAACCCCCATACACCCCCTCACAACAGGGGCGGGGTTAAGGGAGTCTCCCAAAACGGCAGTCCTGATAAACTCTACACATAGTGCTCGGTTAACGCAAGCAATCTGGGTTCCTAACCGAAAGGGATCTAGCTACTAGCCTAGGTTTGACGACTACATCAGCACAGATTTCTGTGCTACTGCAGCATCAGAAGTTGAAGGAAGATTGTCTGGCTGTTATATTGACCTCAAAGTCAACATTCCTGTTTGTCTGAGCCTGCCGAAAAGCTCGCTTCTTTTACTCGCATTTTGAGGGATCAGACCCCAAAAACCCCAAACTTCAGAACGTTAACCCACAAGGCCTGGACAATTGTGGACAAAGGACACACCGGAGATTCCAGGAACTATTAGAATCTTTCAGCATCAACTGCACCGTATACAGTTCTGAAGAAGACATCTTCAACGGTGCGGATTTCTGGAATGGCTAAGCAAAAGCTGATGGGGAGCGACTGCCCGTCGAGCTCTGGTGATGATGTGCGCAAGTACCCTCCGGCATGCACATGCTCCGTGGGGAAGGAGTGCCATGTTAAAGCCATGTTAGGCGGTATGTTTAAAGATAATTTTCGAGGTCAGATGGTTGGCTTGATGCGGAAAATCATTGACGATGCATGTGGTTCAAATAATGATTGTGCGGGGGGTACCAAACGTGTAACAAATCTCAAAAATGAAATGGACGGCATAAGAGACCTGACAAATTCATTGCCTGATGTGACAAGCTTGTTTAAGAGTAAACAACCTATCTGTGTAATCCTCAGAAAGGTTTTGGATGTGATGTATGATTGTAGCGATGAGTTAGGAGTTACCGAAGTACTCTGTATGTGTACATATGTATCAGATCTATGTATATCACTGGTGTCAAAAAATGAAAAAACTGACATTAATGAAATAGTTGAAACGCTGGTCAACTACATACTAGAGAAAAACATGATAGTCTGCAGAGATTTTCTTTTCTGGCTAGATCATCTGTAATGTCATTATTAATGTTTTACTTTATGTACGTAATGCCATTCTATCATTTTCTTCAATACTTCAATTCATGTTCGTATATTCAACAATACACTGTTGAAATAAAATGCTGAATCACTTAACTTCATGTCATGATTGTGTCTGACCATTCTATACACCCAAACATATATTTATGGTAGTATAAATACTATGTAAATGATGAATATGCTGGTTTAATGCATCATCTGATTAAATCAACCAAATGCTCTATACGAAACAAGAGATGTGAAGAACATAATTTGGTCGCTAGCATTACAGCTAAATGTTGGAAACGTAGTTTTAGTGGAAAGGGGATAACAAACATGCACATAATTACAATTACAGACAAAGAAGAATGGTGATGTTTAAAAAATAAAGTGGTAAAACACTGTTTCAGAAAAAAAAAAACTTGAACAAATAAACTTTAAGCAAAATATAATAAGCGCATGAGGTAGTATTCATTCTAGATATTCATTCTTGCCTATTCATTACCATAAAGTTTTGTATGTTTATATTTATTTCACTGCATACCGTTAATGAGTTTGCCTTGATGACGCTGAAATGTTTTATTAAAAGACGTCACAGAGGACCGCTTGAGTAACAACCTAATCACGTCTCTCATTTACTGCTAAGTTTTACCGCCTAGAGGTGCCAACAACCCAGAACATGTAACAATATCATAATTATATATATATAAGAGAGTGCGCATGACACCTTTGTAAATGACTAAAAACTAATATTTATGTTGAACATATATTAAAAATTGTAAAAAAATTAAGAGATGTTAAACAATTCCACCGGTTATTGAATAATTATTGAGACAGCCATGAAGACACATTGTAATGTTGTTTTTGTTCCCGTTTCATGGATCAAACCTAAAAAGGCAGATCCCTATTGGAGCGTGGGGAAACTAAAACAGCCTGAATCTTTTTACTTAGAATGACTACTTATCAAGGCTACTTTTTATTGAAGTTTGCATATTATAAAAAAAAGGGGGAACCACATCATTCTCAAATGTTGTAACTAACTGTAATAGACGGTGTGTTTTAACCACAGTAGTTGTAAATGTCTTGGCTTGTGACTACTTCCTAGATAGAGCAGAAAGACGATCTGAGAGAACATCATAGTTTAATTTTCATATGTTGTATTTTGTTTGACCGTGCTCAAAGAGTAGTCGTCATCTAAAAACTGTACAAAGAAACAAAATGTAAAACTGTCATCTACTGGCGATGGCAAAAATCAACTTTGCAAACTTTTACAATAGAGCAGAAGAGATGATTTCTGTATTATGTTTTAATTATAGCTAAATGTCTCTTTTCTTAAATTAAATTGTGCACGGATAATTGTTGTATAAAGATTATGCTTGGAAAAAAACCGTCATCTGAAATCTGACTAAATATGATCACTCTAGTGGAGTAAAAAAAAAACAAAAAAAAAACATCATTTACAAACATTGTGATTCTGGCGCATTTAAACTTTTAGTAAATCCTCTAAAATGACACGATACCTACAAAAATAGTTATAATGTGTAAAACAGTACAAGTTTTGTGTTCTAGGTGAGAAAAATTTGCCAAGATTAGGTTTAATGAGTATTACAAAACAATATGTTTTCCCTGTGGCTGTGAAACACAGGAGGTCAATCGTTTGAAATGTAGGTTTGTCAAAAGAAAACAACAAAAGTTTAGTCATACAATTAAAAATATGCTTAAAGTGAATTCATCACACCAGTGATCACTTACACCGACAACAACAAGATCGGAATCTTCACCTAAAACCATATACAGTCCGACAAATAAAATGCGATCAGTGATATTGATAATAATATAACTAAGACTATGGCGGGGGAAAAATACCTATCACAATAAATTGGATTTTCTGTATGCAGTATGACATCTTTTCTTAAACAATGTCGCTGTTTTCTTACTCTAGGCCTCTTGAATTTACAGAGAGTTTTTGTGCACACATAATTCCTAGAAAGAACATGTAGTCTGTTCATGCTGGTCAACAGACAAACTGTCTCATCAACAAAAGGCTACATTTGTAAAATTCACCGTATTTTTGAGTAGATAACTGATAGTATATTTTCAGTAAAGGGTATGTTTCCGCAATGATAAAGGCCAGTTTGGAAGACACAAGAAAAGTAAAATCATATACAACTTGTACATGCAATCCTAGATCATGGCTTCCACAAAATGTCAAATATTAGTAGTGTAATATTAGTAGTGTAAAATATAACCAGTTAAAATTTAAAGTAAGATCATGCTTAGACATAAGACGAGTAAAACTTTACTTCTACTGTGTCATTGACCACAGAGGACCAGCTGGTCTTCAAATCATCCCATCACCCTTCACCCTTCCCTGAAGCTATCACTAATGATTGTGTGGGGATTTTCTTAAAGATTTAGATTAAGATTGTTTTAAAACAAATGAAATGTATTGAAACAAATTCTGTTTATTTGTGACAAACTTTGTTAACATGTTTCATTGCATGGGGTTCATACATGGTTAAGCGTTATTACTCAAGACCGGCTTGAATCTTTAATATTTAAAATTATGTACTGGGCTCTGTTTAGTAAAAATTATGGTTTATGATGGATTTAAGCACAAAATCATCGGGCATCAGATGCTATCTTTATATTTCAGTCTTCTGGGAAGATTAAGAAGATACGATTTTATTAAAACTTTAAATATTTAATTTAGATCTAATTTAAACTTTCAAGATTAGGCTTGGAAATAAAATGAGTACGAACAACATTGGCTCTGGAAAGACATTTGCTAACTTTGTTCTTGTTGTTTAGTTTGATACAGGTTCAAATATTTGCTTTTTATAATTTTACATACAAATAGGATATAATGAAGAAATAGGTTCAATGCATACAATATACGGTTACATGTGTTATATCTCTCCGCATGAGAAGAACCTGTCACTGGAATCGCTGGAATGCGAGGGAAGATGTCAGAGGTGGCGCGTACACACACACACACACACACACACACACACACACACACACACACACACACACACACACACACACACCCCTGAGTCTTCAAAAAACTCAAACTTTGAATCATACATGACACGGCCCTGACCTGTAAAACATCTGAGCCGGTGCGGGACAATAATTTACGCCGAACTGTCACAATCAGGACGACTCCCTGCGGGAGAGCTGCTATCGAAAAAGATTGTAATTGGAAAAAAAAATAAAGACCGTGCCTGTTACACACAGACACACGCACATACATAGATGCGCGCCTCCCTGTTTTTGAGAGGCGCGCTCAAGGTGACCGCTTCTGGGTATGAAAAGAAGGCAGAGGGTCGTGAGATGATTTTTTGTTTTATACATTCATAACCTGTTTTATTTTTTCTTTAACTCTTTAATAAACATGTAACTGATTGTACATGTAAGCTGATTTTTTTATTTTTTTTATTTCATTGTTTAAACATTTAACTGATTGCATTTGTAGGGCTTATATTGTTTTAAAAGAAACAGATGTTTGGGGGAGACGAACTTCACAACAATAGCCCCATTTATATACGCTGCTCTGGGATGCGGGGGAATTTTCTGATAACAGCGACTTCAAAAGATAAAACCTTCTGTCAATAACATGATTTATTATACCGCATTCAAAAACAAAAAACCAACTGTCAAATTCATCAAAACAAAAAAACCTAATGTCAAAAACCATCAAAACCAACTGTCAAAGTCATCAAAGACATCAAAACCAACTGTCAAAACATCAAAAACTTACTGTCAATCATATGATTTATTATGACAATAGGTCAAAAACCAACTGTCAAAAACATCAAAACCTAATGTCAATCACATGATTTATTAAACAGGAAGTCCCGCCTATACAGGAAGTCCCTCCTACACCGGATGCCCCGCCTATACAGGAAGTCCCGCCTATACAGGAAGTCCCGCCTACACCGGAAGTCCCGCCTACACTGATGTCCCGCCTACACCGGAAGTCCCGCCCCTATACCGGAAGCCCCGCCCACCTGTCAATCAATCAAATTTTGACATTTGGTGTAGTGTATTAACTACTAACGACGCACGACAAAGATGAAAATCGGGCCGACCCAAATAAGAGTTGCACGAGTCAGAATTCGGCTCGAAATCGGACGAAAATCCCACTGTGTATGCCCAGCTTAAGAAATAAAGATGACTAAAAAAATATGATAGGGTTTGGTGAAAAACAAACTGAAATTCAATGAATGAAAGAATATCCTGGCCGCTGGTTGTGTACGGAGGACGTTCACGTGACTTTATTAACGGCGCAGTTCACTCTGACTCGCTCAGGAGAAGCACACAAGTTGTAAGAAAGAAAGATAAATAAAAACACGTAATGAAAATTGAGATGAATTGTATTAATCTTTTTGTACTTACCTATTAAAAACACTGCTGCTGTCCTGTCTCTGTGTTTGTCGTGCTTGAAGTCTGTTAAGCCGCTTTGATCTGAAGGCGCATTACCGCCACACACTGGATTGGATTGTGAAAAAAAATCAACATTGATTCAAAGTTTGTCTTTTCAACACTGAAAAGCATCGAATTATCAACATTGATCCGATATTACCTAGCATTGACATTTCAACCACAACCAAATTGATGATTCTGATGGAATTTCAACATTGACTCAATGTCACAATGCTATCTGGGAAGCTCCCATGAGATTTTGTTTAGGCGTTGTAGCAGAAATAGCCACCGGGTGTCGTCCACATTCTCCTGTAACAAATGAACACATTTCTGTCCAAATATCACTTCTATCACAAAACAGTCACCAAATATGAACCTTTGAGACTCAGACCTTTCCGACGACATGTGTTTTGTCAAGATTAGAAAATGGTTTTGATTTATAAAGTAGTTTAAATAAATTGTGTAATATGAAACCTGATACCGCCCACTAGGGGAGGAGCCTAGAAGAATTTAAAGTACCGTTTCCATGGTAACACCATCCAATTTCACAGGATGAATTTTGAGTTTGTAAGCTTTGAAATTATACATTTATGATCATTACTAAGATATGTAATATGAAAAAAAGGCTAGCGGCAATCAACGGGTTGAGAAAACATGTTCAGCACTCTTTCTTCTGGAAGGTGTGTGTGTGTGTGTGTGTGTGTGTGTGTGTGTGTGTGTGTGTGTGTGTGTGTGTGTGTGTGTGTTTTGCTGTCAAAAGCTACGTTTCCACCGCAGGAACTTTGGGCTGGTAAATATTTCCCCCTCCAAAAGTCCCTGCTCGCGAGGTTGTACTTTTTCAAAGTTCAGGAACTTTTGTGGGCGGGACTTGGCCGCTGAACATGCTGATTGGTTGAGCTCATGCTGCATTTTATTTCAACCGGCATTTTTAAAAGTCTTTTGCGATGTTCGCGTTTGTTCTGCGTTCAGTAAATATCAGTCTTGCTCTTTCTGTCTGATGGCACGCGTTTGTCTCAGCATCTCATGCTCAATGTCCGTAATAGCTGATAATAACATGTGTTGTCTTATTTTAAATCTAGCTTTACAAGCTTTCAGATACGCTTTAGTATCAGTGCTCGTCTCTTTTCTGCCGTTTTGTTAATGACCTCTTTAGTAAACCAATACTAAAGGTTTATTTTGAAGGCCTAGTCTCTATTTTAACCTGAAATACTGCAATAATTAAAATAAAATAACAAAAAAAATTGTGTATAATTTTCAATGGCAAAAATAGAGCATAATTATTGCATAAATATTACAAAATACCATCAAATCATCTCAAAATACAAAATTAAAAAGAAAAAATATTATTGAAGAAATATAAATTGCATTGGTTTTACTGGGGTGGAGGAAGTTTAATTTTTAGGTGTCCAGTCACTTCTGAGCGGGAAGACGACCAATGCAAGCCCTAAACAAAGAGCAACAGAGGGTTAAATAATGACCATCTCTAGACACGCCACGCATTCAACCAACAATACATGGACAATGATTACAATAACATGAGAAATGTTATAATATTTCCTTTAATAATACAGCAGTATTGCTCCTTCACTTTCAATAATGCAACAGTAGCTGATTATTATTAATAAACTTACAGTGCTTTATTAAAAGTGAAAGATGAGAAGAATGAAGCTGATGCTGTGAAAGTGCTGGATTGAGGAGAGTCACTAAAGATCAACAAGAGCCCTCAAATCTGACAGTAGTGCAGGTTATTGGCTGAAGTGTGGAGGTGATGAGCTTTGATTTCTGTTTTCTGTAGAGTTTCCAGTCTCTCTCAGCTCCTCCTGAATCTACAGACGTCAATGACAATCCCTTCAGTTCTCTCTCCTCTTTTGATGGCGTGAGAGAATCTGTCCGTCAGCTGAAGGACAAACTGGAGGATTTCTGCAAAGAGGAGCTGAAGAAGAAGATCTCTGACAGAGGTAAAGTCCTGGAGATTCATCTGCTCTCAGAAATCATCCTCCATCATCTCATATCATGTAGAAGATCATATTAGAAATGTCTTAGGAACGGATGCAGGGATCATTTTCTCTTGACATGATAATCACACTCTTCCTGTCTGTTGATTTCCACAGTCATTGTTCCCAGGACCAGGAACGACTTCCTACAATGTAAGTCACTGAGAAAACAAGCAGAGAAACTCACTGAGTGTGTTCATGTTCTTCCTGGAGAAGGAGAAAGAAAACCTGACAGAAGAGTTTTAGAGTTGATCATGTGATCTCTGGTAAACTGTACTGAGACACTGCTGATATATTGAACATGAAGAGTTCAGCTCCATTAAAAGATCAGACAGATTCATCATCCCTGATTCTGATGTGTTTTATCTCCGTCAGATTCCCGTCCGCTGACTCTGGATATGAACACAGTGAATAAACGCCTCCGTCTGTCTGAGAGGAACAGAGAGATTACTTACACTTACACAGCCCAGCCGTATCCTGATCATCCAGACAGATTTGATCGTTATCAGCAGGTGTTGTGTAGAGAGAGTGTGTGTGGACGCTGTTACTGGGAGATTGAGTGGAGTGGTGATTGTGTGTTTATATCAGTGTCATATAAGAGCATCAGCAGGAAGGGACGGGGTAATGAGTGTCTGTTTGGATCTAATGATCAGTCCTGGAGTTTGTTCTGCTCTTCCTCCAGATACTCATTCAGACACAATAACACACCGACTGAACTCCCTGTAAAGCCCATCAGTGGTAGAATAGGAGTGTATGTGGATCACAGTGCAGGAACTCTGTCCTTCTACAGCGTCTCTGACACAATGAGCCTCATACACACACTCCAGACCACATTCACACACACACTCTATCCTGGGTTTTATGTTTCTATTGGATCATCAGTGAAACTGTGTTGATGAATCAGAATCGACTGTAGAGAGATTCTACCCATAATGCTTTGAGCTGCATGATAATCATAAACACTGAGATGTCTCTCACTTTCTCTTCATGACATTAATAGGTCACACTTTATTTGAAGGTGTCGTTGTTACAGTGTAATTATATATATTTATGATTCATTAACAACATGTTCTTACTATAGGGTTTGGGTAGGATTAGGGTTTGGTTGAGGGTTAGTTCCATGTAATTATGCATCCTAAACTATTGTTATTATTATGGTAAATATAAAATATGTCAAATATATAACAAGGACACTGTAAAATAAAGTGTTATCCATTAATACTATAGCTGAGCTTCTGTTAGAGCTGGTGTGGTTGAGTAAGAGATGAGCTTGAAGCTGATATAATATACTCACTAAACTCAATAACTATATTGTTCTGTCTCATTATCTCTGGTGTGTGTGTGTGTGTGTGTGTGTGTGTCACAATGAGTCTCGGAGCCAAATGCAAGTTCACACTGTTTAATTAGAAGGAGTAAAGAGAGGGTCAGATGAAGCACAAAAAGTCACAGTCCACTGAACAGAGACCACACGCGGCGATCTACGAGGTAATCCACTCTGGTCGGTGACCGGGAAAAAATCCTAACACGGCAGATGACTGACGATAAGCTCACCGGAACCTGGACAATACTGGATCTCGCCTAAAAACAAAGCGCACCAGTAATACCAGGAAAAACAGAGCACAGTTCACCCGAAGTCAAGTTCACGATATCCACAGGCGTGAGAACTCTGGGCTAAGACGAGCCTCCAGATGCCTGCGACCGAACCTGAGGAACTGGAGAGGAACAGCAAGGATCTACCGACTGGACTAGGACAGCATGACAGACCAACCAAGACAATGAGCACGCGACGAGAGACAGGACAGAGTGCTATATAAAGAGAACAGCTGATGAGACACGACAGGTGAACAATTAATGAAACGAGCGGGAGGAGCCAGTGAACCCGTGAGGAACCACCACCAACAGGTAAGACAACATACACACACGATCACCCAGGAGTCCTGACAGTATCCCCCCCCCATGACCGGCACCGGACGGGCATGGAGGAGACTCACCCTGTCGCCGACGGAGCTCCTCGATCAGACCAGGATCCAGTATATCCCGGGCCGGAACCTAGGACCTCTCCTCCGGACCGTAACCCTCCCAGTCCACTAAATACTGAAAACCTCTGCCCCTGCGACGAGAATCTAGTAATTTCCTAACAGTATAGGCAGGAGCACCATCCACTAGACGAGGGGCGGGGGGTTTAGGGGCAGAGACAGGGGGATTGTTCCGGGCAAAAATCACAGGTTTAACCCTGGATACATGAAAAACTGGGTGAACCCGACCAAGAATAGGAGGTAACTTAAGCTTGACCGCTACCAGATTAATGACCTTAGATATACTGTATGGCCCAATGAAACGAGGAGCCAGCTTGCGAGAAGGCTCACGGAGAGGCAGATCCTTGGTGGAAAGCCATACCTTTTGTCCACACACATAACGGGGTGGAGGTCGCCGGTGACGGTCAGCCGCAGCTTTGGTTCGTCTGGAGCTTTGTCATAAGAGTGATTTAGCTTTCCTCCAAGTGCGTGTGCACCTGCGCACGAAAGCTAAAGCAGACGGAACCGCTGCGTCGGGCTCCTGTGATGGGAAAAGAGGAGGTTGATATCCAACAAATAATTCGAACGGAGACAAATTAGTGGATGCGACGGGAAGAGAATTATGAGAATACTCGACCCAAGGAAGCTGTTGGCACCAAGAATTCGGATATTTAGACGACAGACAGCGAAGCGTTCGACCGAGATCCTGATTAGCCCGTTCGCATTGCCCATTGGTCTGCGGATGATAACCAGAAGGCTGGCAGTAGCGCCGATCTGTCTACAAAACTCCTGCCAAAAACGAGAGATGAACTGAGGACCCCTATCTGAAACAACATCAGTCGGAATACCGTGTAACCGAAAGACGTGATTAATCAAAACCTGAGCCATCTCCTTGGCAGAAGGAAGTTTAGGCAGGGGAATAAAATGAACCGCTTTAGAAAAACGATCCACCACAGTCAATACGACAGTGTTACCATTCGACGCCGGTAAGCCGGTGACAAAATCAAGGGCTATATGAGACCAGGGGCGGGAGGGGACGGGCAAAGATTTAAGCAGACCAGCGGGAGGTTGATTAGATGCTTTATTACAAGCACAGACTGAACAGGCTAATACGAACTGTCTGACGTCCGAAGTCATAGAAGACCACCAAAAACGTTGACGGATGGCAGCCAACGTTCTCCGAATTCCTGGATGGCCGACAAACTTGGATTCGTGACCCCACTGGATGACATCGGAACGCAAGCGCTCAGGAACCCATAGACGACCCGCCGGACACCCCTCTGGGACTTCCCCTTCTCGGCCGGCCTCTCTCACCCGCTGTTCGATTCCCCACACGAGGGCACCGACCACCCTCCCCTCCAGGAAAATGGTTTCGGTCCGCTCCGACCCGGAACCCTCGAACAGACGGGAGAGAGCGTCGGGTTTAGTGTTTTTAGACCCCGGCTGGTACGAGAGGGTGAAGTTAAAACGTTCGAAGAAAAGTGCCCAGCGAGCCTGTCTAGATGTTAATCTTCTGGCTGAACGGATATATTCCAAATTCTTATGATCCGTCCAGACCAGAAAGGGTTCCGAGGTTCCTTCCAACCAGTGACGCCACTCACCCAGAGCGAGTCTAACCGCCAGCAGCTCCCGATTACCTATGTCGTAATTTCGCTCCGCTGGGTTTAACCGATGAGAGAAAAAAGCACACGGATGCACTTTCCCGTCAACAGAGGATCGCTGAGATAAAACGGCGCCAACCCCGACATCAGATGCATCCACCTCCACTATAAATTGTTTCGCCGCATCGGGAATAGAAAGAACAGGTGCAGAGATGAAACGGGACTTTAATTCATCAAAGGCCTCCTGAGCTTCAGTATTCCAACGGAAACACACTTTAGAGGAAGTAAGAGCGGTAAGAGGTTTAGCGATCTGACCAAAGTTTCTGATGAAACGCCGATAGATGTTGGCGAAACCCAGAAATCGCTGAAGCTCTTTACGAGTGTCGGGCACTGGCCATTCGGCGACCGCTTTAACTTTAGCGGGATCGGGACGAATCTCTCCCTCGGCTATGACAAAACCCAGAAACGAAACCGACTCCTTGTGGAACTCACACTTCTCCGCCTTAACAAAGAGCTGATTCTCTAATAGCCGTTGTAAAACCTGGCGATTATGCTGGGTGTGTATCTGCATAGAGGGAGAAAAGATGAGAATGTCATCGAGATACACAAAGACAAACTTGTTAATCATGTCACCCAGCACTTCATTGACCATGGTTTGGAAGACAGCCGGTGCGTTACAAAGACCGAACGGAAGAACGCAGTATTCCCAGTGCCCTGATGGTGTATTAAAGGCTGTCTTCCACTCATCGCCCTCCTTGATACGTACCAAGTGATAAGCGTTGCGCAGATCTAACTTGGTAAACACGTGCGCTCCCTGTAGTAACTCGAACGCTGAAGACATTAAAGGCAAGGGGTATTTATTCTTAACAGTAATGTCATTCAGCCCTCTGTAATCAATGCACGGACGAAGGGACCCGTCCTTCTTCTTAAAGAAAAATCCAGCGCCAGCTGGAGACGAGGAGCGGCGAATGAGACCAGCATTAAGAGACTCATTAATGTACTTATCCATAGCCTCTCTCTCTGGTTTAGAAAGGGAAAATATGCGACCCTTAGGCGGAGAAGTGTCTGAGAGAAGTTTGATTTCACAATCATATGACCGGTGAGGAGGTAGGGAAGTAGCCCGGGCTCTACTGAACACTTGACACAGATCAGAGTACTCCGCCGGAACTCCCGAGAGATCAACATCCGGGACCTGAAAAGTAGAACACACAACAGGAGAAGGAGCAGGACCGAGACATGAAACATGACACGAAGACTTCCAAGATAACACAACACCGTTCTGCCAATCAACGTGAGGATTATGTTTGGTCAACCAATCATGCCCTAAGATGACCGGCGATTGGGAATGTTCTAATAAATTTAATTCGATCTCCTCACGATGATTGCCAGAAACAAACAAACTCACAGGGGGAGTGCGATGGGTGATAACAGCCATATGCTGTCCCTTTAAAGTCCAGGCGGAGAGGGAAGAAGACAGAGGAATAAAAGGAATATTCCATGATTTGGCCACACCGGCATCCAGAAAACTCGCCTCCGCACCAGAATCCAGCAACGCCTGTGAATGAAAAGACTGTTTATAGTTTATGATTACTGGGAGTGTAGTACAGCTCACGGGAGACTTCAATGACGACACGCCCACCGAAACTCTCAAAGTCATCGGCGGGCGCTCTCTCTTTACCGGACACGCAGCGGCAATATGCCCCGCCTTACCGCAATACAGACACAAACCACAGGCCAGACGACGATGTCTTTCGGTGGCGGTCAGACGGAGCTTGCCCAGTTCTATAGGCTCCTCCGTTTGGAGAGAAGATGCGGTGGATTCCTCCGGTTCAGAGACGGCGAGATGACGAAACAACCGGCGGATGTCACGTTGACGGTGGCGAGTCTCGATCCTCAACGCCAGGTCGATCGCGGTCTCTAGAGATGTCGGCGGATCCCGTGCAGCGATCTCATCTTGAATAGCAGGGTTGAGACCCTCGAGAAACTGAGCCCGTAATGCAGCGTCATTCCAGCCGCAGGTGATGGCTAGCGTCTTGAACGCGATGGCATAATCCGTGACGGAAGAGGTCCGTTGCAGTAGTCTCACTAGCTCAGCTGCTGCCAATTTCCCACGAACCGAGCGATCAAACAAACTCAACATCTCCGTTTCGAGAGCCTCAAACGAAGCCGTGCACGGAGCCCTGGCTCCCCATGCAGCCATTCCCCACTGTCTCGCCCTTCCGGTGAGTAGTGTCAAAACATACGCCACCTTAGATGATGAAGCGGCGAACCGCCGTGGCTGAAGGGCAAAGACAAGGGAACACTGCTGCAAGAAGACCCGGCATGAGTTGGAATCGCCGTCGAAGGATGGAGGTGTCGCCGCGTGTGGCTCACAGTCTGCAGGTGCATTATCAACAGGTGCAGATGGAAAACGCTCATCGACCTGGGAACCAATCTGGTCTACCCGGGTGCTGAGCTCCGTGAATCGTTCAGACAGGACACGAAAATCTCTGGAAGCTTTACTCAACAGAGATGAATGCTGTTCAATGGCTTCCTGCTGATGAAGTGTGGCGTACACCGAATCCGAACCCTCCGAACTCGCTGACTCCATTGTTGGCGTGCTCATTCTGTCACAATGAGTCTCGGAGCCAAATGCAAGTTCACACTGTTTAATTAGAAGGAGTAAAGAGAGGGTCAGATGAAGCACAAAAAGTCACAGTCCACTGAACAGAGACCACACGCGGCGATCCACGAGGTAATCCACTCTGGTCGGTGACCGGGAAGAAATCCTAACACGGCAGATGACTGACGATAAGCTCACCGGAACCTGGACAATACTGGATCTCGCCTAAAAACAAAGCGCACCAGTAATACCAGGAACCAGTGGAGGAGCCAGTGAACCCGTGAGGAACCACCACCAACAGGTAAGACAACATACACACACGATCACCCAGGAGTCCTGACAGAGTGTGTGTGTGTGTGTGTGTGTGTGTGTGTGTGTGTGTGTGTGTGTGTGTGTGTGTGTGTGTGTGTGTGTGTGTGTGTGTGTGTGTGTGTGTGTGTGTGTGTGTGTGTGTGTGTGTGTGTGTGTGTGTGTGCGCATATGGATATATGAGAGATCTTTGCTCTTCTGTTCGTAAAAGCAAAATAAAATGTTATATAAAAGGAAACTCCCTGTTTCCACACATCAAGTTCACTTCAGAATGAAAGTTCAGTGATAGTAGAAATCACTCACACAATGTCAGGACTGTCTGATGGAGAATTCATCAAAACAAAAATATAACTTCACACTATTCTTAGTTGTGTAAATATAAATGTTGTTGCTACTGTATGCAATATTTCTAAATACATTTATGAATTGTGTCTGAGAAGAAAAGACAGATTGTGTTTTAAATTCTAAGTAGCCGCAGTCGAACAAATGGCCCTATACTATATTTCTGCAAATTAATAATCATATAAGTTAAAACTATAGGTTAAAAAAAGTTCAAACAAAATATATCAAATATCTGGTCCAAATAACCATCAGGTATTATCTGCTCTGAAATGATAGAAAACAGTGTGAACATGACATTTTATAAGGCTTTTATTTTGAAATGATCCACAACACACCTCGCCATAAACACAGCAGCTCATTCTGCACAGAGACATTTAACACCACTTACTAACATAAAGATATAACACAATACAGAAATATAAATGCTATTTACATTTTCATTTAAAAATGCTTATCATTAACATTAATGAATGACTGGCGTATTTTACATTCTCATTTGTCCTTCCTGGTGTCCATGGCAAATAGTAAATATGAATAATTTGTACACAGCTCTTTTACACAGAGGGACAGTTTAATATCACACACGTTCAGTACATCAGTCCATAACACACAATGCTCTGGTCTAGACTACTGTAATGTGGCGTTCACACCGGACGCGATTCGCGCAAGTGATTTACATGTTAAGTCAATGCAGAGACGCGAAATGGCATTCTGCGGCGCAAATGATGCGAATTGAGCGTTTTGAACACGTGATTCACGCGAATCGCTCAAGTTAAAAAAGCTGAACTTTAGCGGATATTCGTGCCGCGTTAACTAGGGGTGTAACGATTCGTTTTAACAACGATTCGATTCGTATCACGATTTGAGGTTGTCGATACGATTCAAGGACGATTTTGGTTCATAGAACCATACGATCCAAAACGATTCAGTGACTTGAAATCGATTCAGTAACTTTTTAGCCAAAAATTGTGTGACTGAAATAAATATCTGGATACTGGTCAGTGCAGGTGAAGTTTCCTAGATTCCTGTTGTTTCTTGTAAGGGAATCAGGTATCAATTAATTATGGATATAAACAAACAAGTAAACAACAATTAATGGCAAATGCATTCAAATTGTATTTGAATAAAGTGCAACCAACAGTTTAGGTTGAATTAACAGGAAGTTAACCTTTTCTGCTCTCATTTTCAATAAAAGCACAGTAAGTGCAACCAACATTTCAACAGTAGGTTAACCTGCTTCTTCTGCTTTTGTTATCCAACATATTAATATTACAATATTAATATCAAAAATAAAGTGCAACTAACTTCTCTTCAGGTTTAATTAATAGTAGGTGTACCTGTTACTTTTGCTGTTGTTTTTCAACATTAAAATAATACAAATACAATATTAATATCAAAAATAAAGTGCAACCAACATTTCTTCAGGTTGAATAAACTGGCGAAACCTGCTACTACTCTCAGTTTAATAAACAAACAATATTTAACAAAAGATAAAATGTAACCAACTACTCTTCAATGACTCTACATATTTCTTTTTCAAAAATATCAACATGATCTGACCGCAGAACACTTCTCTGTACGTTCACTATGTCGCCAGCAGTACTACAAACTCGCTCTGCTGGCACACTGGTCCCAGGAATGCACAGGTAACATTTAGCAAGGGTTGAAAGTACAGGTAGCTGTTTCTCCTGGTGGCTTGATAATTTCTCGCTGGTTGGCTTCTCCTCTGCCATCCGCCATGCTATGTTTTGTTTTCTTAGCGCTGCTGCTGGTGCGTGCGTTGCGATGATGTCACAGATAGGCAGAATGAATCGAGTAACGTTTAACGCCGTTATCATTAAAAGTGCTAAGAAAAAACATCCATTTAAAGTCTGACGTGCTTAAATCCAATGCGTTATTTCCTATGATCGATACAATCGATTGATTACCTTTTAAAACGATGTTAGATCGATATATGTCGTCCGGAAGGCCAACTTGCCGAGCACAGATCGATGTAGTTAGATCGTAGGAAAATAAATCGATACATCGATGTAGTAGATGAATCGTTACACCCCTAGCGTTAACCTTTCAGGAGCTTGCTCTAGTAGTGACAACAATGAGGAGTAAATCTGTTTATACACAGAGTCATCAGAGCCAGCGGCAGACGTCAGAAGGACTGGCCGAGGAAAGGCTGCTCTCGCCGGGGTTGACGAGCGCTGAGCGCCGCTGATCCGCTGGAGCTCACAACTCCGAAAACGCCAGATAAAATGTTCAAATAGGCACTCTTTATATAAATAAACCACAGATTTGAGCTTTAAACAACTACATTATCGACTGAAAAAGTCTTAAAACTACGTTGTCACACATTAACAGTAGATTTTAACAAAAAAAGACGTGTAAACACAGCCCATGTCAGTCATTTCTCAACGAGACGAGCCGCTGGCAGAAGCCCCGCCCATGAGGCGAATTCACGTCTGTTGTGCAGTGGATGTAGGTATGTTGACATAGCAACCGCGCGGCGAACATTCTGTCTCAATAATTTGTTCTAAACCGCGCGGTACTGTTAATATGTGTGTCATGCAATATCCACTTCTCACCGCCTGGTGGGAGTATGTTTTTCCTGCATGCGACAGTTACCACGTCGAGTACAACCCTCAGAAGCATTAGACATTTCGTGCTTTCAGCCCTGAGGTGTTTTCAGTTCACCGCAACTCTCGGAAGATTTGAGTGGCTTTCAACTGGTCGGCGGACTTCATCTAAGCTCTGGACATGAATGAAAGGTAGGTGGACATGAATATATACCTTTTATCTTGTTACTGATGAAATTTCATTTAAATCCGTGGAGGAGAATGTATTTAACTAATTCACAGAAATTTGGTCGTCACCTTTGTGGTGGGTAGATTAGCGAAAGTCTGTCAGATGCATCATTGATGCGTCATTCAAAAACGTCACTCTTGATGCGTCATTCTAAAAAAAAAAAATTGTCTCGATTTTAACTCATTCTCACCGTGTTTTTCCTGAAATTATTACTGATGCTATGTAGTTTAATATATATCTCATGGTTTTCCTGACATATAATAATAACAACATAGTGTAACATTATATCACTTCGAATTACATTACTTACTGAGGTGAATAGGCTAAGGGGGAGGGGGGAAAGAACTTATGAATACATTTATTCAGCAAGGATGCATTAAATTGATCAAGTAACAGTATAGACGTTTATAATGTTGCAAAAGCTTTATATTTCAGATAAATGCTGTTTTTTAAGTTTATATTCATTAAATATTCCTGAAAAAAATTGTACACGACTGTTTTACAACACTGATAATAATCATAAATCTAAATGTGTGTTGAGCATCAAATCCTCATATGAGAGTGATTTCTGAAGGATCATGTGACACTGAAGACTGGCGTAATGATGATAAATTCAGCTTTGATCACAGGAATAAATTATATTTTAAAATATATTCAAATAGAAAAAAAGTTATTTTAAATTGTAAACATTTCACAATAATATTGTTTTTGCTTTATTTTGGATCAAATAAATGCAGTCTTGATGAGCAGAACTTCTTTAAAAACATTTTTAAAAATCGTACCGTTCTCAAACTTTTGACTGGTGAATGTGATCACAAAGTTATATTTGCTTGTTTTCTGTATTAATTTTGTTTACTATTTTAATAAAATCATCCTGCAACACAAGCCATGTTGATTAGTCCATTTATGTCCAATTTCCCTGAATTATGTAGACTACAATTTGATGTTTTGTCTTTACAGCTAATTATGAAAAGAAGAAAGGGGCCCAACACACAGCCAGGTCTAGCCAGACAGCACCTACTGGACAAGTACAGTGATCTACCATCTCCTCATTTGATCCAAAATGGACACATTCTCTTTTTTTATATCACAGCAGAATCCAGCAGAGCTGCAACTGCAAGAGAAATACTTAGATACATACCAGAAATGACTGAAGAGCAGGCAAAAAATAAAGTGAAGCTACTTGTTGAAAAAACATTGACAAAATACTGAAAGCTAACTAATGAGCGAGAATTCAGTCAGTTTGAAGGGGTATGTAGCCAAAGATTTTGTGGAATCTCCACTACCACCACAGTTCCCCGCGCAAAGTCTCCCGCTGAACAACAAGTTCCGAAACTTAGTCCTTTGAAGACAAGACAGGTTGCTAGAGGCAATTGTCCTTCTTGTACCAGATATAAGGAGTCTCTGAAAAACATGAGGCAGAAACATCTGCAGATGCAGAGAAGCAAATACCTGGCAATTAAGACACTCACAGCACTGCAGAAAAAGGAGGGAGCAATAAGGATACTTAATCAGAAACTGAAAAGGAAAGAAAAGCAAATATCCGACTTGAAAAATCAGTTGAAATCATGTGAGCCTGAAACCATCGCTAAATTAAAAAAACAGTACAAAGTGAAAGCAAGAAGTCATATGCGCCTGAAGAAATCCCTTACACACATGAGGCGAGAGGTCAAATCAAATTCTGTAGATGATATGGAACAAAGATGCTGCGAGTTCAAAGAAAGAATTAATTCAATGAACAGTGAGATTCATGATCTTCAGGTCGAAAACCTTCTTTTGAGAGAAAAAATCCAGGATTTGGAAAGAGAAAAAAAGCATACAAAAACAGACGTGAAGTCATACTCGAATGAAATGCGATTGATGGTGTTTGATGCGATATCCAATCAGGTGCCCACTGCCAACATCCACAATTTGATTAAAAAGTTTGGGCTGCGCTTCACCATTAGTTTAAGTGATGTTCCAAAAAGGGCTACTGTGGAAGCCATGACCAGAGAATTGGGAGCAATAAGTGACCTCCAGACTGCTGAAGCACTTTTAGCGAACACGCAGTCTACCCTGGGTTTTGATGCAACCACACAGGAGGGAATCCACTTGAACAGCATACATTTCACCACCAAAGAGAACTGTTATGTTGTTGCTGTAGATGAACTTCCAGGAGGCTCTGCTGAGGATTACCAGATCCATATTTGTGACTCCATCAGTAACCTTGCAAATGTCTACGGTCATTTTTTTGAGGCAGACTACGAGAACATTCTTCAAAAAATGATAGGGAATATATCAAACACGCTCACTGACCGCTGTGCTGCCAATCATGCGGCCATTCGTTTAGTCTGTGCGTCTTGGAACAAGGCCTTGAATGAGCTGAATTGCAACCTTCATCCTCTGGAAACAATCGCTTCAAAGACAAAGAGTGCTCTGAAGGAGATCGAGAAATCCATGGGGATTACTGGGAAAATAAAGGGGAAAGACTGCATTGGGGCCAACATTGTTGTTCAGATGAATAAAATGAGGTACATGGATGGCAAGGGTGACAAGCCAGACTGCACCCACCCCTAAACCCGGGACCACCTCGAGGAGCGTGCCAGAGAACAGACAGACAAGAGAATAAAGGTTGACAAGTTTTATTGATTAAAAATTAAGTTAAGTCTCAATGGGGCCTCTGGGTCCACCCAACAGGTGCAGGGACCGAACCTCTGACCAGAGGAGGGGGAAGTCGGTCACCGGCCCGACAAACAGATGAGGATCCTGGTAAGTAGACCCTTGGACAGGCAGGTGAGTATCCCGGTAAGTAAAACTTCTTAAAACATAGGGCAGGACAGGGTCTTGTGGTCGAGGAGGGCCTTCCTGTGGGCAGGCAGGTGAGTATCCCGGTAAGTAAAACTTCTTAAAACATAGGGCAGGACAGGGTCTCGTGATCGAGGAGGGCCTTCCCTTGGACAGGCAGGTGAGTATCCCGGTAAGTAAAACTTCTTAAAACATAGGGCAGGACAGGGTCTTGTGGTCGAGGAGGGCCTTCCTGTGGGCAGACAGGTGAGTATCCTGGTGAGTAGAACTTCTTAGAACATAGAGCAGAGCAGGTCAGGGTCCGTTATACCAATACATGCATGTGTTTCCTCAGTACAGGGACAAGGGCTTACAACTAGAGTATACTTCTATAAAGCAGGCGAAGGTAGGTTCAATGAGTGTCTCTCTTTCAGGCGGACATCACATAAGAGGCCGTTGGCAGAGGAATGCTCTGTTGAACAGACAGGGTGCATTATACAAGTGCATGCATGCTTTTCCACAGTACACTTCACAACTTCATATTCAGCTCAGTGCAGGTGCATACATTCAATGAAATCCGATACTCATGCTACTTATCTCCCTTCTGATGTTGATGGCGTTCTCCAGTCCGCACTCGATCTCTGTGACTCACTTCACTTCCAACCTTTGACTCCTTCCAAACGTGTCCACACAAACACCGCTTCACCCTTAATACAGCCGAGCCCTTACGCACTCTCCAGATGCCTCCGCGAATCAGCACACCCAAAGAAGGAGACTTCTCTCAGGGAAGAACGCCCAGCTGTCTCTTCACTTCCCTTTTTATCCACTCCATTTGCCTACGCGGCCTCGTCACAGATCCCCGCGTAAATCCCCCGCACCTGACGATCAGCTGTCATTAGCTGCCGTTGTTATCATGACAGATACACAACCGGAACCGGCCCGGTGTTACAGTGACATCGTTCCGGGGGGAACACAACTTCACGGAACTTAGTTCTGCCTCAACTTCGTCACCTTGTGACACATCCCTGCTTCTTCTGAAGGTAATTTGTCATTAGGTTGACTAGAATCAACCTGCTGAGCATTTCAGCATTATTATTGGTTCTTGTGAAGCATCACTATTGTCACATATTGGCGAGAGAACACTTTTCTATGTCCATTTTCTTTTCTTTCTTTTCTTTTTTTTATATTATACATTTAGGCCTACATATATGCCAGGTTGAAATATGAGTATTTAGATGAACAGTTTACAATTGTACTGTTATTAAAACAGAAGTAATAGAATGCCATCAGATCACAACTCCACAAATCCATATTTAGCCATTCGTTTCAAAGACATTTTACTTTTTTTACATTTATGAAAAGTGATTACTTTGGAAATGTCAGATTAACTATAAAAAGTAATTTTTGTTTTGAAAATAATGGTTAATATTAAAAATGTTAGACGGGAGAGTGCAAGTTTACATGCTAACACCGATTGTAATTTTTGACTTATACTTATTTGCTGACACTCTGGTGTTGATTCATTTTCATTTATTTTCTCTTGAGTTTTGGTTTTAATAGCATTGTTTAACCTTGCAGTTGTTAATGGTATTGCCTGTGCATTTTTCAGTTTTTGGAAATGATAGATGTATTGATATATATCCTTTTCCCCCAAATATGTAGGGTGCCCAGGATGTTGAATTGCTGAAAGAAACATCTGAACATCTGAACATCTGAAATGTATATCAAAGCCATAGTTTTATTTTTGGAGTTATATTGTGAACAGATAAGGTGTACCTTACATTTTCAGAACTTCACTCAAGACAACCGTACACAAGGCATAATGGAGAAGAGTCAATGGGACCTGAAGAACATCCGTTTCCAGAGGAGGAGGTTAAAAAGACTGGATGACTTTTCTGTGAAAAGATGTGGAAAGATGCAGAAAGAAAGTATGCTACTTAACATTAGTTCAGGGAAAGCACTTCACTTTGCAGTTTACCCTGATCACAATTTAAAAACGATATGCTTGATTACAGATATAATGAAAATGTGCAATTATGTGGGTTTGTGTTTGGAAATGGAGGTGTGGAAGCGTAAAGGGGTGTACGTTTCACCATCAGTGATGGACCTGCCATTTAAGGTCATTATTAAAAGCTGTAATGATGCTGACATACACAAACACATTATGATTTTAGGCACCTCTACATTGTAATTTTGTCTTGCATTCTTTTTAGAATATAAAATGACTGAAGTAACGGTCAGACAACAATAGCGTCAACAGATGTTGTTACAAAGTGTTTAGTTTGCAGTCATGCTTTGTTCATTTCACCTCAAATCTTTTTTTGAACAGAAAAGAAGAGAGAGCTCACCACTCTCCACTCCATTACTTCATGGACAACCTGAAGATATCCAAACACAGGTTATTTTAGTTCAACTCTTTCATAAAATATCATATTAATATAAGTATTATATGCATGCTTTATTATGGTAAAATGAGATATAGTCATTATATTGTTATATACACTCTTAAATGGTTTCATTCTTCCGTATTTTACATTCAAGTTTTGCATTTAAGATCTATAGTACATTATTTTATCATTTATTTTTCTGTGATGTGAAAATATGCAATAGAAAGGGCAAATTAATCTTCCATTTTTATTAATAGAATTCACAAGACATAGTGGATGTGGATGGATCATCACACGTGACCATGACGGAACATCAGGAGGACACAAAGGGTCCCAACAATGATCCTCCATCACAGGTGAGCTTAATAAAATAAATGTATTGTCAGCTTCTAAAAGTTTGTAAACTTTTAAATAAGATTATTTAAACTGTAAACTTTTAGAAGAGACTTTTTACGTCAAATACATTATAGCAGGTTTGTGTGACAGTAAATCCAACATTACATCCCAGCACATTAGCTGTTTCTGTAACCGTAATTGTCAGATACATGCACACATCTAGAGTAAATCAATGTATTGTCTTCTTGACCTTCAGATAAAAGCCTTATGGAAAGAAAAGGACACGGAAGGGGTCATTTCTGTGATTCCCTCTCAAATAAGAGGGAACAGCTCTATAGTCCAGCACAGTGAGTTCCGCTCACTTAAACCTCACAGATGCTCACAGGCGAGGGATGTAGGCCAAACCGGACAGCAGCATTATCATTCAAATACACTTCAAATGGACAAATGTAGCTCCACTGAAAACAGTTGCAGTTATTTCTATTTAACTTAACACATTGATGTAATAGTGTGATATTGAATGAATCAATCAACAATACTATTGATCAGCATTACCAAACGTGGACGTTTTCCACTAGAAACAAACATTGATGTATTGTTTTAATTTAATACTGTGAAGCTGCTTTGATACAATCTGTATTGTGTAAAGCTCTATATAAATAAACTTGACTTCTGCTGCCCTAATATAAATCATTTAAATCATGAAATATTTGTAAACTGGGAAAGTTTGAATGCAAATGCCAACAATTATAAAATTGGTCTAAGCCAGAATGAGCCATTACAAAATAATGTCACTTGTTTGTCTTTGTACCTAACCCTGAACATAGAAGAGATCGACTTCTAAAGGAGAAATGTTTGCTTGCCATCCTTGGAGGAACTTGAGCATGAAAGGGTTGTGCTTGCAGCCCGACTCAAGCTCTCAGTCCAAGCTAAAACAAATGTTTTATTGAAAATAGGCTTATGGAATGAATTCTGATGTTTCTCTCTGATGTTAGATCATTGAATGTCTCATGCATCACGCTATTAATGAACTTGGTTTGGATGAATCCATATACATGATGAACCGCTACACAGCCGATGTGATCCTCACTGGGGATAGAACAGAAGGAAGACCACAGAGTTTGTCAAAGGGACGTCTTGTTTCTATTTGGGAGAGGTTCAAATGGGGAAGCGTTTCATAATCATTTAAATGTGAATAAATATTTCAGTCATTTCTGTGATATATTATTGAAGTCATTTTTATGTGCAACAGGTTAACTTTGATGATTCCAAGGCTGTTGTATCGTTTGTTAATGTTGGAGAATTGCACTGGAAGTTTCTGGTTTGTTTATTTAACAATTTATGTACATTCACATTGTTTCTGTTGCTGTGTATGTGTTAAATAATGTCATTGTTCTTGTGGTTACAGTACATCAATGCAGCAGAAAGCTGTGCTTTCTATTTTATTGATCCGATGCCAAACTCTGAACTTGCTGCCCATAAATTCTGGTACTTGTGCAATTTCAGCTATTATCCATAAACTGAGATGGAATGCACTGTATGATATAATAATGATAATGTATGATTGTCTAAATTCCAGTGCAGGCATTAAAGGACTGTAGAGAGATGGGCGGAGTGTGCAGTAAAAGTTGAACTATAGAGACAATGGTCAAAACAGAGTTACAATGATTGAAAACCAGCCCTAAACACTGGATAGATAATGGTAGCAGTGGTAGCGACTGCACATAAAGTTCAGGAGGAGTCATTTAATACAACCTATCACATCCCAACAGCAGATCAACTCTTTCAGCATCCCTCCTCTTCTACTCCTTGTGTAATATTTAGGACCAGCTAAAAAAAAATCTTCATTCTATTCAAGAAAATGTGTAATCCACATTTTAGGTTGATATCTCAAATAAGCTTTCATTAAGCTTTTGTTTGGGCACAGGACCAAACTTTCCACTAGAGAACATATCCAGGCTCCGTTGGGGACCATACAGACTCTTCCATTTCAAAATGCTCATCTGAACCATATCATTTTCATACAATTTATGAAATGGACATCCTTTCAGAAATGGTATGGGTAGTTGGCAGTATTTAAAAAAACGATACAATGTAGATTTATGAATAATTGTATAATTAACATTTATAATGTTACATCTTATTTTCACACAGTGAATACTTTCAAACCAGGACGATCCACCAGCGAACAAGAGACTGGGTGAATATTCAGTTCAAAGGAGCTGTTATGAAACACCCATTTCAACAGGATGGATTTAGCTGTGGTGTGATCGTCTTAATGGTACAATAATTATTTTAGTGAAATACTTGTAATGTGACAATGATATGAATCAATTAGCCTTTATATTTGGAGTCAGTATGTGCATGGCCTATCCCCATATTTGGTTAAGAGCTATTTACAGTCTTTAAATGATTAGCCAACATATTTATCCAGTCTTTATTTCCTTTTTTCCCTTTTTTTAGATGGCAAAGGCAGTCATGGAAGCATTTCCTCAATTGCCAAACATGGATTTTGGGACCTCTAAAAAAGACATGGTCCGGGAACGCAAGGCTTTGGCACTGCAGATACTTCCAGCATCAGGTAGCAGGTTTTTTCATATGTGTTCCCATTGCCATATTTAAACACTTAGTCTAAAATGTGCATTTCCATTTCCATTAGTGTTCAATGCACAGAGAAACTGCTCCATGTGTTCGGCGTCTAAAGCACCAAGTCCGGGGCCTTCCACGACTGACTGGGTAAGGTGTTTATAATTGGTTGTTTTGTATTTGCATATTGTGGCTTGAACAGAAAGTGGACATTACCTAGGAAACAAGGGTATAGAGAGATTGGTAATGATGTGCATATACAAACATAACAGCATAGTTCAGAGATTTCAGGGATCATGTTGATTTGCTAGAGTTGTCAATGGAGTTGGTGTTCAGAAATGTCATTGATTTTTATCAGTGCTTCACAGAACATTGCAGCCTTTGAAATCATTTACAAAAGCCAAAATGATGCATCTATCTCTACACCTCGCTCTTTCCCTTGCCCTTGCCCCCCTGGCAGCTGTCAAGCTCATTTTAAGAACTATTATATTGCAGATTGCCAAGTAATCTAAATAATAAATGGAAAACTGTGTGACAGTTGGTGAACTATTAGTAAACTTGGGAGAGTTGAAAATAGCTTTTGTGCAGAAAATCTGTTTGAATGAAAGTCTTTATTTTGCAAGTGAAGTCTATTTGTCGCTCTCCAGATTCAGTGTGACAGCTGTACAAGCTGCTGCAGATGAACACAGTACAACTAGAAGAAGCAAAAACACATCCTGGGATTGCTGTTTGTGGGACAATTAGTTGTTATTTTTTTCTAATAAACTTTCACAAGCACTTCTCATTTTTTTGACTATAACAAATTGTCCAACTATATTAAACAATGAAATCCGTTGAACATCATTACAATCACTGACCATAATAACCTCAACCATTTAAACTTTTCTTGTAACAACCTGTAGATATCAATATTGTAGACTGTTGTGTATTTAATTTTATGGTCTTTCTGTAATTCCCTCAAACTCTACAGTATATATTGATATGGACCGAAAATAAGTTTTTTATTTTTCTCTAAAAGTCCACAGTAAAACCCTTTGAAAATTGATGTGGACAGAGTGATGGTCATCCAGAAAAAGAAAATATTGAAAATGGCATGTCAAAATTTGAAGGAAGAGTAGCGAAAAAAATTTTTCAATAAGTTTCAATATGGCGGATAGTCACATGTTTTGAAAATGACAAATGAGATATCATCGGAATTGGCATAAGCCAGGGAACAAAATGACACAAAGGACACAAAATTTGAACAATGTTTTCAAAAGTTACAAACGTTTTAGCTAAAAAACATATATCTCTGGAACACTAGGTGGCGCTGTTCGGAAACTTCTCAGGTACGTTCAAGACCGATCGCGCATACGAATTTTCGTGCAGATATGTCAAATATTTTAAAAGATATAGCAATTTATGACAAAATTCAAAATGGCGAACACGGGGTTCATCCAATATTGGCATATCCATGGATTCGACATGACACGAGGAATCCATAGACACCAAGATTATGATTTTCTCATACAGCGTTCAGAAGTTATGAGCAGAAATAGCCATTTTCCATATCTCATGACCTGTAGGGGGCTCTGTTCCCAACTTTGGCATGGACCCCCAGAACATGGGTCCGATGAAGCGTACCAATTTTCTTTTTGATTGATCAAAGTTTGGCCGAGATACAGCCTCAGAACCAATTTTGGGTCGACCTCATTAAGTTTGAGACAGGATAACTTTTGAATAAAGATAAATAAAAAAAAATCTGTTCAGTCATTTCTGTGCGGTTTTCTCTAAAGTTCATCTGAGGCAATTTTGGACAAAATTGGACAAATTTCAAAGGAGGAGTAGCAAAAAAACTGAATACTGTACTTTTCAAAATGGCTGCTACTGTAATGGGCGGAGTTTTAATGTAAGACGCTGAATGTGATCAACATGATGAGAGAAATCAGGTGTACTATGTTTCATTTTTCTACCTCAAAGGGTTCAAAAGTTATAATAGTTTCAATGTTGAATTTTTGAACTGGTGGTGGCGCTATGGAATCCTGTAGGTATTTTAATAATAGCAGTACAAAATACGAGAAATGAGCAATGTAATAATGTATTTTGACAGACTTTGCCTTTATTTTCTTTAAAACTCCACAGTAAAATATCTGCGAAAATAGTTCAACTGAAAATAGTTCAATAGGTTGCACTTGATGTTCGGTCAGTTCAGACAATAACCGCTGAAATACAGATCTATCTCAGCTTTTTGGCACCTCCATGTTTCCGTAATTCCACAAATAGACGAGCATCAATATCTAGGCCGCGGCTGGCTTGACCGAGCGTTTCCAGATGACGGCTCACTTGACCGCGGAAGTGATTTTCGTACCCAAATTTCTGATCTGATAACATCGACCATGCAATTAACATGAACGTACTGAACAAACGTAGCTTCACCACTGTTCTAATTACTCAAACTGTTTATGATATTACTTTGCAATATGATTCCATTGTGATAACGTTATATTTCTGTACAATTCTCAAATAATTATTAGATTGTACATTTAAAAATATTAGGCTAGCCATCTACAGACCCATCGAGTCCCTCTGCGAGTGCCATCCACATATTATTATCTTGATATAATTGAACATTACAGACCTTCTCCAGCGATGCTGTGTTGTTCGTGGGATGTCTTTGTTCTCCAAGAGATACTTCTTGTACTTCATCTCATCTCACTGTAACAAAAAGTGAACGGGCACGAATGTTGTCAATATATATTTCAAACAAATAATATAAGACAACAATAGCACTAATTCAGCATAGGCCTACAAATACTTAGCATAACTAAAGTAGCCTGCAAAAGGAGTATTGTGTTGAAATTACATTATTAGGAAAAGCATTGTATTGGTAATACATAACCCCATAATATCTGGAAGCCAAAGGATGCAGTGGGCCTTTACAAATAACTTTCTATTTTGTAATACAGTACTTTTCAAATGTCTACAATTGCTCTCCTTGTATCAGACACAACCCCAGACTGCTGATCAGCTTCTATACCACTGCACAATAAAAAGCATCATCATTTATTGCTGAGTGGCAAATCAAATCTGTGTGACATCTATTCAGACATCTTCTCACATGGGCCACTCACATCCTGGAAACCCCTTTGCACCCTCCGCTTAGGTAGAGCGCAGGAACACAGACTGATCGGTTACGGGACAGCTTTCCCCCAGAGCTATGGACAGGCTACAGAAGCCATGTTTAGCCTAATTCTATCAATCCAACTTCCCTCACACACACACACACACACACACACACACACATGCACACGCACACACACACACACACTACATGTGTGTAGATAATGCTGTAAACACATGGTTTCATGTAGGCTCAACAGAGTTTGTGCAATGATGATTTTTAATATATTGTAATGTAATGCATTTTAAAGTATTTGTTATGCACATTGGATTGCTTCCACAGAAATCCGTTGTGTAAACATATGCAATGAAAAAAGACCTAACCTACCTTTAAATCATTTTCATCAAATTACTTATTTCATAACTTTGTAGGGTTAAAAATAAGGTTATTTGACATTATTGTGACTTTAACCAAGACTTACATAAAGAACATAGTATGCTTAATGCTTACTGATTATTGAAAAGTGTTTAGATTTGAGCCAAAAATACAGAATAATAGAAGCACTTTCAGTCTGCATTTAGCATGCGTTCCCTGCACCCCAATGCGTTCTGTCATTGCCTAATGCCTCTCATCATATCATCATCACAATCTAAAAACCGCCAGATTACGCGGCACATTCAGAATAGAGGAACGGATGAAGGATGTTCGCCCTTGTCCAGTGGAAAGAAGAAACGGAAAAAGAAAGATGGAGCATTGTTCCAACAGCACAAATAAAAAACTTCAATATTAGCGATTTCTGAGACAGACTTGATGACAGTTCTGTGTATTTAATCGAGTGGAGAGGTGGAGTGAAGAAAAAACCCAAAGGCCTTTGGACGAGGCAACGGTGCATTAAGTTAATTTCTGAACTTTTATTATAATTAAATCCACACATTGATATTGCACAGAGAATACATCATTGAAATCATTGCTGAACTGCATGAGCTATTTATAAGCCGTGTTTAACTGTTCCGTTCTTTTTTTACTGCATTGAATTAGCCGAAGTTAACTGCTTTATTGTGTTGCATTTTCATGTTTAAGAGCTAACCACGAGTAGGCCCAGATTATTACTGTGCATCAGTCTAAGATCTTTAAATGTTTGTTATGTGAGAATAATATCTTTTTAAAAAGTAAGATTTCAGCTGTCAGACACATTTAGTGGGGGAAAAAATACAATATTTGCCTTTAGAGTCTAGAACTAATACAATAATACTCAAGTCAAGTAAAAATGTCTCACTTTTATGCCAATGTAAACTTGCAGGATATTAAATCAAATCCCTGTCAGAATGTGTGTAATATTTTGAACACTGTCCCCCATCATGACATCAATACTTATTGTGGGAGCATAAGCATGTGGTCACACTGTGTTTTTGTTATTGCCCTAGTTGTATATTTTGTTCTAGATTCTACAATTCCCCTTTTTCCCCCAGAGAGAGACAGTCCACCCTGGAGAAACCAATGAGGACACAACACCAGTCCAGTCCAACACTTCTGAGCAAAAGAAAAGGCCAAACCCCAAGTTTGCTGAAGAGGAGACCAGTAATGATGGACCATCTTGCCCCAAAAAGCTCACAAGATTATTAATTTGTTGACTAAGAACCAAAACTAGCATCTGCATTGCAAATGTAAAAATGCCCACTATAAAGTTGTTTCTTCAGTATAAAATAAAACAAAATTATTATTACTTATAACTTTGCAAATTAATTGCTAAATTTAGAAATTAAATACTTAAAATGAATTATCCAAAGTTAGGAGTACCTAATAATCTACAATTTTCCCTCTAGATCTTGACAGGATTAGTCATTTTTCACAGCCAAGCACAAGCTGCCCATAAGAGTTGTTTATTTTGCTCGGCCTGTTTTTACTGTAAAGCTTATATACTTAAAAAAAAATTTTAAAAGCCTTTCTGTATTTGTACACCATGAATACAAAAAGGTGCAGTGTATGTGTCACAGGTCGGGGCGGGCCAAATCAGGCTGCACCCACCCCTAAGACCCGTACCACCCTCGGACAGAGGCCAGGCAAGGACGACAGACAACAAGAATTTCAATAACAGTATTTTATTATATATAAAAGATGGGTAGGGGGATCTAAAGTGGTGAGTAGCTTCACTGTCTTCCGATGGGTGGGGCAAGTCGGGGCTTACGACTGGGGGAGGGAGGTTGCTGGAAGACCGTTCAGGTGCGTATTTCGGGTGACGTACTCCCTTCTTCTGGAGATGATCGACAGAGAACTTACGGCAGAAGGCTTCACTGCAAAGCAGACAGGTGAGTGTACAGGCAGGTAATCCTCCTTTTCCACAGGTGACAGACAGGGAACTTATGGCGGAAGGCTTCAGGTTGAAGGGACTTCACTGCAAAGCAGACAGGTGAGTATTCAGGTCTGAACTCCTCTTGACGGGCTGGCAGACACAGAGCCTACGACAGGGAGACGTTGCTGCAAAGCAGACAGGTGAGTATTCAGGTCTGAACTCCTCTTGAAGGGCTGACAGACACAGAGCTTATGACAGGAAGACGTTGCTGCAAAGCAGACAGGTGGACATACAGGCACGTAATCCTCTTCTTCAGTAATGACAGACAGAGAACTTACGGCTGGAGGAACTTCACTGCAAAGCAGTCAGATGAGTGTTCTTGGATGGACTCCTCTTGAAGGGCTGGCAGACACAGGGCTTACGACAGGGAGACGTTGCTGCAAAGCAGACAGGTGGATATACAGACACGTAATCCTCTTCTTCAGTAATGACAGACAGAGAACTTACGGCTGGAAGATTTCACTGCAAAGCAGTCAGTTAAACATTCACCTATGTGTCCCTCTTCACAATGGGCTATCAGATAATACACTCAAGTATCTGTGGAGTATAACAGTGTTAGCCTCTTCTTACGTCTTAGAACATGATGGAAACTCAGGTAAGAGATGGACATCCAGCGGGTTTAAGTTCACACTTCACACATCAAGACAGTGCATCACATCCTTCATCACTGCAATTCAACACTCAGTGGGAAATATATATATAAATGGCTGTCGCCCACTTTCTGACCTGGCATTCACATCAGGAGTCCCATAGATAAGAGAGAGAAGATGGAGATCGATTGGACTACTCACAGTCTCTCACAAACAATCTTACTGTCCAGCGATTTCCTCCTTCCGTTTGAGTCAATGTGCTCTTTCTCCCAAGCTCACAATGTCGTGCCCGTTTGCCAGCCCCACTTCCTCCTCTTCCCGCTCACGCTTCCTCTGCCCACTTTCACGCTTCCTCTGCCGCCCCTGCCTCCTCTTGTCCCCAAAAAACTACCTCCTTTTATCCTCCCCTAATGGCAACGTGTGCCAATTGCAGGGCTTCAATCCCCTCGTGCACAGCTGCCGGCGATTTTGGCTACTCACCCCATTCGCGGGGAATTTGCGCTAACCTGGGCCCTCATTTATCAACAGTGCGTAGAAAAGGTTCTATATTTTGTCCAACGAATGAAATTTAGAATGTGCCTAAGTACAAGAAAATCCGCATTTATCAAACGTGCGCACGCAGTTCTTACGCACATGAGTAAGCAATCATTGTTGATAAATACCACATGTGCGTAAGTACCATGCTCGTTCACATTCATGGTCATTAGCATTCGGAAACGCCTCCAATTAACCATATATGGTGACAAAACTTCCCTTTAAAAATTACGTGATTGTGTTTTTCCCTCACTGCAATAATGGCAAAGAGAGCAAAGAAGAGGAACTTCACAAACACAGAATTAGAGATACTTGTAAATGAAGTTGAATCCAACCAACAGATATTGTTTAGTTCATTCACTGCAGGAGGAATTACAAATAAAAGAAAAAATGCTGCATGGGAGAATATCACCAATGCAGTTAATTCCGTTGGGTCTGAGGAGAGAACTGTCCCAGAAATAAAAAAAAAATGGTTTGATATTAAAGTATTGGCTAAAAAACGTTTTGGGAAAGCGGTACCCTGCTCTCGCCAAGCAGATCAGCGCAATGTTGGAAAACGCGCTCTCTGCGGAGCGCATTGTTTGCCAAGTCTTCCAATAACGCAAGATAAGCCATTGCACTGAGACAAATATATTTCACATCTGTCTTTTATAGGGTTTGACACCAATTAAGCATCGTGTTTAAAACTAGGCAAATTATAAATTGAGTGTTTTAAAGGAAACACATGACATATGTGGATTGCTTAATGCTTACTGTGCCACTCTTAAATGCTTTTTATGTGTAGTGTCGCTATTCTACCACTAGATTATCTGCGTAAGCATGCTCAGAGGTGTGCTTATATTTACACACATTTCTACATATAAGTACAACTTGGTGAATCCCACACTTTGCGTGAAATTGTTCTTACGCACTCACTACGCACAAATCTGTCCGTACGCACCATTGATAAATGAGGGCCCTGGAACTAGCCCGGTGTCCCGTTGTTATGGGTCCGGCGGGAGGCAATCTCGGCGAACATTAGTTTTGCCTTACTGTGTTATTGGAAAAAAAAGTTGGAATTTCGTCACCCCGTGACATATGTTCTGGCTCTCAAACGTAAGACTGTTGTCTCTAATAATAGTCTAGGAGTTCCCCTTAGTTCTAAAATACTTATAGTAAATCATTTGTTATTTTCCTGGTCGTTACCCCTTTATTCTAGGGATGGGCATTTTTAAAAAAATATTTTATTTGAATATTCGGGTTCATAAAAATCGAATATTTGTTTATTTAAATGCCATTTAACGAGAAAGACGTTAAGTTTAAGTTTAATTTTTTTTTTTTACATTTTTGTCACCATTTCTGAACAAGCTTACATTAGGCAATATACACAACAAGCTTATTTATTTATTTATTTACTTATATATCTTAAGGTTTTCTTTTAGTTGAAAACATTTAACAATATGTGTAAACAAAAAATATAAAGAGCAAAAGCATTAAAAAGCAAAAGCTTAAGCAGCGCAGACGAAAAAAAAAACTTTAATAAAAGAGACTGTGCCAGTTATCTTACAGAATGGACATGAACTCGAGTTAGCATTATGAGATGTGGAGATAAACAATAATCTCATCATCTTGTGTTTACAATAATCTCAGTAAACAATAATCTCAACATGTTGAGATAAACAATAATATCCACGTTGGAGTGAGAACGCGCTGCGCTGACAAACGTTGCAGAGACACAGAGACGTTTCTAACAGCACTTCCGCTTCTGCTCTTAAACCTCTCCCTCAACGAAACTTAAAGGAAGTTTATGCCTCAAAATCATTTTGCTATCTGATAAGTTATCATCTCGGGGTTCAGATATGGCTGAAATATGGCTGGAACTGTCTTATTCCCTGTGTGCTGTCTGGCTCAGTCTGTAAATCCTCAAATAAAGGTCAATAATTAGACCGCTTGACATTGCCCGAGCTGTAGTTGGTACTTTGCCCCTGTTCATTTGGAGAAGAGGCCTAAGGAGTGATAGAGGGTCTTATTCTTGTTCTTGGTGGTGAAGAGCAGCTGATTCCATCGAGTTCTTGCTAATGGAGGCAGATCAATTCAGAGAGAGTGTGATAGCATCATTTCATTTTTTTCAGCTCTTTGTTTTTAATGTTTTGTTCTTCAGTTGTTCCGCCATCACCTGCCTCACCATCACCTGCCTCACCATCTTCTGCCTCACCTTCTTCCGCACCACCGGTTCCTAACTGCCCACCTGCACCACCCTCAGCTCCACCTTCACCTGCCTCACCATCTTCTGCCTCACCTTCTTCCGCACCACCGGTTCCTAACTGCCCACCTGCACCACCCTCAGCTCCACCTTCACCTGCCTCACCATCTTCTGCCTCACCTTCTTCCGCACCACCGGTTCCTAACTGCCCACCTGCACCACCCTCAGCTACCTTCACCTGCCTCATCATCGTCTGCTTCATCTACCTCACCTTCTCCTGATCCTCCTTTGCCAGACATCATAGCACAATTAAAGGCAGAAAATGAAGCTTTCAAAATGGAATTAGAGAACCTAAAAACAAATGTCAGTCGTAAGTGTTAATTAAAAAAATCCAAATATTTATGAATTAGTTAGCAATCCATATAAGTTTGCCTTACTGAAAATCAAATTTTTTTAAACTGTTTTGCTTCCTAGAAATGCCAAAACTCCTTAGTACAATGAGCAAGCTGGGGAAATGGCTGGAAGCGAAGGAGCAGAGCCCACAGGAACAACTGGCATCACCTTCCAGCTCACAGGAAACTGTGAGTGTGCTGTTTTCCAAACCACTACTGTAGTAACCGCTATAACAGCTAAGTATGACAGCAATGACTTATTATAAAACAATTAAAATACCAATAAAACATGAAGAAGAACCGCATACATACACAAAATGGCGGCTAGCACAGCACACAACCAATTTGAGTCATATACGGTTTTAGGGTTGGAACGATCCATAGTTGTATCCATCACACAATTCAAATCTCCCCCAAATATAAGGCGGTAAATGTTTAAATCCGGTAATAAGGAAAATATTTTTTTAACAAAGTTAACATCATCCCAATTGGGTGCGTAAACACTAACCAAGACTACCGGTGTATTAAAGAGATGACCCGATACAATAATATACCATCCTTGGGGATCTGAAATAGTGTCAGATGCAGTAAGTTGTATTTTTTTGTGAATAATTATCGCTGCGCCCCTAGCCCTATGGTTAAAACTGGAGTGGTACATCTGGCCAACCCAAGCTTTCCTCAGTCGATTATGATCTTCAGTACGTAAGTGCGTTTCCTGTAGGAAGGCTATTTCTGTATTTAATCTCTTCAAATGCGTAAATATGCAAGTTCTCTTCACTGGTCTGTTTAAACCTCTAACATTCCAACTAATAAAGCGCACGGCTGATCCTCCCGTACTTGCCCCTTTATTACTGGAGACTACCATTATTTATCAATAGTTGTATGTGTGCTAAAATACCATATCCACATATAGATGTATCTTCTGTTTGTGGCTGAAGCCCCAACATATAAAGGAAGGCAGAGAAGAAAAATAAAATAAATCATAATAAATAAATAATGTGGAATAAAAAAATAAATAAAAGTAAAAAAAGTAAAGCCCCCGAGCAGATGGTAAACCTTGACAAAACAAACAAACTATAATACATTCTAGCTTTGTCCGTTGAACAGAGACAAACTGCAGATCACGACTATCTGTCGACTCCCGATTGTTCAAGTCCATATCCGTTTCCGCTTTCTCCCCGAGCTCCTGACATAATGTAATCCGAAAAGCAAAACATCAAAATGTAAAATCAGGTATTCAAATAAGTGTATAAGCGGACCAAAAACACACTTACCAGATACAGTGCCGCATTAATTAACAAAAATGCAAATGTAAGGAAATCAGAAATCAGATATCAAACCTGATATCCAATGTATGATTTATAAACATACTAAATGATGAAAATAGCTGGGCCTTGTAATCGTTAACGCAGAGGAAAACAAACCCCTCTAAAACAAAAAGTGCACTTTAAAGGGTGTACTGTAATGTAAAATAGGTTTTACAATTACTGTACCTTAATCCTAACTAGCAGTCTATGTCTCTTCTGTAATTTACAATATTGCTGCCACGACAATATCACGGTTTATTCACGTGTGGCAATCCGCTGGTCGTAAAACTGCTGGGCTTCATCAGGCGTATTGAAAAGCAGTGTCTCGTCCTCAAAACGAACTCGTAGTCTTGCTGGATGAAGCAACTGAAATCGTACATCCTTCTGGTACAGCAGCTGTTTGACGATTTTAAAAGCGCTGCACTTTCTGGCGAGATCGGCGGAGATGTCAGGGTAGATCCTCAAAGTACAGTCCTTGTATTTTGTCTCGTGCTGTCTGGCCCATCTCTGCGCTTTTTCCTTCTCCTGGAATTTGTGAAAACACACAACCAGTGGGCGAGGAGGTCGACCTTCTTGTGGTTTTGGGCCCAAGGATCTGTGTGCTCGTTCCAATTCGGGAGGCTTTTCAAAAACTTCCATTAACTCTGCCGACACGTGTCCGCACCTCACATTGCCAATGTGTTTTCTTTACCTTAGTTGTTTTGGCCCTCCTAGCTCTGGTTGTTATCCGAGGCATTGGAAGCTTGTTAGTCAATTTTCTCTCTGCCATCACGCTTTGTACAATCCATCTGCGAACTTCAGGCGTGTGCATGTGATATTGTAAGTACGTGCGCGAGGGGGTGGGGGGGATATGTGGCGTGCACGACCTGTGATTTGATATCGCACATCCCTGCGCTGATTGGACCAGGAGAACCGTGAGCGGTGGATTTTTTGCCAAACAAATACAATTGTTTTTTCTAAAACCATCTGATTTATGTTGTTCTATCAGAGCATAGTTTCCGTTTCATTAGATATGTTTAAAGAAAATCATGCCGACGGCAGCTTTAACTTACTGCACACGTAGTGTATTTTTAGTGCATACTGAGTGTCAGGTTCCCACAATTTAACCATTCGTTCCAGCCTGTATCCACTTTTATGTGCTCGTTTTTTGGGGTCGACCGTTTATAAAAACGTATTTCTGGGTTTATTCGCTTGTTTGCTGTACACCTTGTCACATAGCAGCTTTTAGCCATTTTTTGTTTTCAAAAAAACATTTTTTTTTTTTTTTGCTTCTTGCAATCCAAAGTCAATGGAGACGGTTGGATCCCCAGCCTCTCGACTTTGGTGTTCTGCTCTTGACCCAGTGTTAAAACGAATGTGCAAAAACAAAATCAAACACCCTTTACAAAAATAAATGTAAAACATCGATGTCGGACAAGTTGGAGGAGAAAATGAGATGGAGTTTTTCAGCACTGGGTCGGTTCTTCCACCTACATCACAAGCGACGTGATGACGTAATATATCGTGCAGAAGCAGAACATCGAAGTCGAGCATTTGTGGTTAAAAAAGTATATACATTAAAAAAAAATTATAAAATGGCCGATGGTTTGGCTAAATAAGAGCATTATCCCTCTGCTGGGATCGTGTAGAGCCTTTGAAACGGCATTGATTTGGAACTTCAAATTGTCGTTCTAAAGGGTATTTTAAATGACAATGCACACTTTGACGATAATGTATAAACTGACGATGCGTGAAAATGTGGAGAATGTAAAAACAAAGATGCCTCTTAAATCTATAAATGTGTTGATTTTTTGCACGTTGCATCAATGCATCGTTACACCCCTAATAGAAAGTATGTAATGCAAAGCTAAATTGAATCAGGCCCCCTAAAAACTTTTTGTTCAAGCAATGTTTTATTTTGTAATATAACTCTAATATTAATGCATGTTTGTCCTCTCCCAACAGCTTGAAATTCACCCGGGCTCAGGAGTTTATGTACCAAAAAATGTGTTGTGGTCAGCTAGCCATGCTAACAGCCCAACTACCATGGCACGGATGCTTCTCCCTGGTGTATTTGATATTGAGACACTTCTAAAGAGCAATCTCAGAGGTATGTAATTGGTCATAGTGTGTCCAAGTGTCTGTATAATTGTTATAATTTTTTGGTAATTATGTAGATTGAACTTCATATCTGAAGTATTTGGGTAAGGGATCAAAGTCAAAAAATAATACTGCTCTATTATAGTAATTCTGCCATATTTACAGATATATGTACACTCATTTACAGTGAAAAATGATGCTTTATAAATAATTTGAGTTGGGCAATTTACATTATCCCCATTTTACTGAAGCAGGCTGAAAAATGTAATGTATGGTTGAGTAGTTTGATAGGAGTGGAGTTAATTCTGATTTCGTTCTAATATCTATTATGTTGCTCTTTCTTAGGTGGCAAGTCCAAAAATGCAAGCCCTGGGGAATCAAAAGAGCCATTGGACAGAATGAAAATTGATGCAATAATGAGTATGTATATAACTTGGTTAATGGGGCTTGAATTGTGTTAATTGTAAATGAGAGCTTTATTTTGTGTTTAGGCTTTTATAAAGCATTTGATTCTGTTGAGCATGAGTTTCTTTTTCTTGCCTTAGAAAAGTTTGGTTTTGGGCCTTTTTTATCCCAGCTGTTCAAACACTTTATGCAAATGCAAACTGTTCTATCAAACTGAAGATGGGCTCATCTACCAGATTTAATTTGCTATGAGGAATTAGACAAGGCTGCCCGATCTCACCGTATTTATTTTTATTAGCTGGTCAACTACTTTCTGTTTATCTTAGGGCAAGCGCTATACAGGGCATTAATATTGCAGATAGAGAGATCATATGGAGTCAACTCACAGATGATACTACACTGTTTTTACACAACTCTGCTCAGGTTTCTTTAGCTATTAATATTATCAGTTTATTCTCTCTGGCATCAGGCTTACACTTAAATATCCATAAATGTGAGCTATTTTCAATTAAAAATGATTGTTTGACAAACATAGATGGATAAAGTTTCTTATTTGGGTATAGTCGTTTCTAAGGATATTGTTACAAACAGAGGTGACACGGAGAACAGATGGCAGTTGACAGACTTTATTAGATAACCAGGAGTGAGCAGATGAGGTGAGTATCAGGGATGGCAGTTCAGGAGAATGGTATGGACAATGGGTGAAACGATACGTATTCTTGATTGCAGATCCGAGGGAGACGATGGAGTGAAGGATACAGGGAACCAGGACACAGGACAAGACGAGGAGACACTCAGGGAATGTAGGAGATCAGGTAGGGTATCAGGTGAGTCCTTAGTAGCTAGCAGTTGTGTGAGCATGTGCGAACGATACCGGACAGGGACTGAGTGTGAGCGTGGGGCTTAAGTGCAGGTGGTGATTGCAGTGCAGATGACGTGCAGGTGTGTGTGCTCAGTACTCGGGTGATTGGGAGTGTTGTGTCTGGGAAAGGGTGGAGCCTGGCGTGCTTGTAACAGATATGAAGAATAGATGTGTTGATAACTTTTCTCGGATTGTGGAAAACATCTCAAATAAAATAAATATCTGGTTACTAAGAGATTTGTCTCTCAAAGGTAGAACTTTCCTCTCAAATTAATTGGATAAAAAATTTAAAATTAAGCTTCACCCAATTTAGAGAAAATAAAATTTGGCATAGCCAAAACGTTTTGCTCTTATGTAATTATAATCCTGACAAAGTTCCTTCCAAATGATCTTACTTTCACAAATAATGTCTCTCATCATGGTCTTTGATTTACAAGCATAATTTTCCCCACACAGTTATATAATTTGGCACAACAGAGATTTGCTGCACAAGAATACATCAATTTATTATTAAAAATAATATTATTTTGGTAAGTCAGTTATATAATGTCCAAGGAATTCCTTTAAAATATGAGGAGTTTTTGTCACATTATTAAATCCCAATTACAGCAAAATAATATGCTATTGTTAATTGGAGCTATCCCTTCTGGGATTATTATGTTTATGAAGGGATTTAATAACTAGCTCTCTCAGATTGTGCCATATCTCAATGTATTTGATACATATTAGGAGTAGGAGTATTCATGCTCTGTTCTAGAATGAGGTTGTCTCTTGTCCGAATCGCATCTTTTATTGGAACAGACATGTGGGTGAAATTAACTGGGCTAGAGTGTGGAATTTGCCCCAAAAATTACAATAATTTGTACAATAAGATAAAAGAAGTGTCTTATAAAATGATACATCGGTGCTATCCCACAAAATGTTTTTTTTTTTTGGTTTTGTTTTTGTTTACAAAGGTTTATTAATGAATCGCTGAGGTCCAGAAAAATCCACCAGTTTGACCAGTCAAACCCTCTTTTCAAGGAGACTTTAAAGGAAATGGATATATGGAAAACAATCAGTCAAACCCTGTGAATAAATGATGAGAAGTATTAATGGAGATGAGATCCTTATGCCAGGCTAGCAAACAGTGTAGCATAAAATGACCTCAGGTATTCCCGCTCGTTTCCACAACATCGTCTTGCTTCATTTGAAGTGGCAGTGAAAACGACTGGTTTCACAGGCGGGGCTTAGATTAAGCCAGGATTAGGCCTTAGCAACATTTATAAAAGCTACTTAAATGTCCTAATTGAACTGAGAAAAAAACATTACTGATGTGCATCTTGAGACAAAACAATGGCACTGACATATTTTAAGATACGCTTTGAGTTAAAACAGCTCAAACACGCATTTTAGTCTGAGACTAGACTCAAGCCTCGTCTGTGAAACTGAGGGAAGGTGTTTTTATTCCACTATATTGACTCTGTCAGCTAAACTCACTGTTAGATCACGAGCTAGATTCACTCCAAACACAGCGTGCTGAGGACATCTGCTGGTTAAAGCCGTGGACACACTCACTCAAACACAGAACCAGGAAGCAGAAATCACATGACTTCAGGGAAAGTGAAACTGAAGTGTAGTCGAGCTGGTGTGTGTTTGTGTCTCTGTGTTCATTCAGTAAAATGGCAGAAGGGAGGATTTCAGTGGATCAGGAGTTGATGTGTTCAGTGTGTCTGGATCTCCTGAAGGATCCAGTGACCATCTCGTGTGGACACAGTTACTGTAAGAGCTGTATTACAGGCTGCTGGGATCAGGAGGATCAGATGAGAGTCTACAGCTGCCCTCAGTGCAGACAGACCTTCAGTCCAAGACCTGCTTTAGCTAAAAACACCCTGATCTCTGAACTGGTGGAGAAACTGAAGAAGACTAAACTTCCTGCTGACTGTGACGCTGGAGCTGGAGATGTGCAGTGTGACGTCTGTACTGGAAGAAAACACAAAGCCGTCAAGTCCTGTCTGGTGTGTCTGGAGTCTTACTGTCAAACTCATTTTGACCGTCATGAGGAATTTCACTCCCGTAAGCCACATAAAGTGACCGATGCCACTGGACGACTGCAGGAGATGATCTGCCAAACTCATGATAAACTCCTCGAGGTTTTCTGCCGCACTGACCAGAAGTTTATATGTCTGCTGTGTACGATGGACGAACATAAAAACCACGACACTGTATCAGCCGCAGCACAGAGGACAGAGAAACAGGTATGAAATCACACACTGATCAAATAATGATGACACTATTTATACTGGCACCATATGATCAGGAAACATCATTCACACTGCAGACGCCAGCAGAAGTCAACAGGAGCTGGAAGTGGACTTTCACCGCTGAGCGTACAGATGTTAAGAGAAGACTTTGTGTCACTTTAAGCAGTAAAAGACTCATAAGATGTAGTTTGAGACTGTGCAGATCTGAAGGAAACAATGTCAAGATATGAGACTTGAGAAAGTTAAAGATATGAAACTATGGGATATATAATGTATTATAACTATAAAATCATCTTCATTGTGTGTCATAAATCATCATAATCTTAATAGTTATAACCACACATAGGTAAGTATTATTACTGTTGTTCTGATTATTCATGAGATGACACAACACATCATAAGGTTGTTTATAAGGCATTATGCATGTGTTATAATGCGCTAAGAATATCCTTATAATGGATTATAAACACAGGCTTCATAGAAAGTGTTCACAAACAAAAGCTCCCATGATGCTCTAGTGTGCGCAGTATAAAGTGGCGTCTCTGTCATTGGTTTGTGCTGCAGAAGCGGCTGAAGGAGACGCAGAGGTCGTTCCAGCAGAGAATCCAGCAGAGAGAGAAAGATCTTCAGCAGCTGAGAGAGGCTGTGGAGGCTCATAAGGTGAGTCTGGAGAAGAAGAGAAGTTTGAGAAGTCTCAGTCAGGACTCACTGAAGCCACTGTGTGATTGTGATGTGTGTCCTAACAGCGCTCTGCACAGACAGCAGTGGAGGACAGTGAGAGGATCTTCACTGAGCTCATCCGCTCCATTGAGAGAAGCCGCTCTGAGGCCACACAGCGGATCAGAGATCAGGAAAAGACTGCAGTGAGTCGAGCTGAAGGACGACTGGAGCGACTGGAGCAGGAGATCAATGATCTGAGGAGGAGAGACGCTGAGCTGGAGCAGCTTTCACACACACAGGATCACGTCCATTTCCTGCAGGTAACAGAGATCTAGAAGAACAAGAGACTCACAGAGAAACATTTCATGAGAGCAGAATGAGCCGTTGATCTGTGTGTTGGGTTATTATAGAATCATCAGTCAGACGCTCATCTGATCGTCTTCTTCTGAAAGAGACGCACTTACAGATGCAGTTCAGCTCTGGAAATCTCTGAACCGCTGAACTGTCACACCCTTCTTGAGAATAGACGTGAAAATGCACCATCCAAACTTCAATGCTGTAATTCACTTCAAAAAATTAAAGTATGAAAAAGTTGAATTTGACTGTAAATTTAATATACTGTACTAATGATATTTTATATAAAATATATATTTTATAAAATAATTTTTACTCCAAAATTGTTAAAAATCGAAGCCTTATGAGTTGAAGTTGGTATCACAAAAATTGAAGCTCCCATGAGATTTTGTTTAGGCGTTGTAGCAGAAATAGCCACCGGGTGTCGTCCACATTCTCCTGTAACAAATGAACACATTTCTGTCCAAATATCACTTCTATCACAAAACAGTCACCAAATATGAACCTTTGAGACTCAGACCTTTCCGACGACATGTGTTTTGTCAAGATTAGAAAAAGGTTTTGATTTATAAAGTAGTTGAAATAAATTATGTAATATGCCTGATACCGCCCACTAGGGGAGGAGCCTAGAAGAATTTAAAGTACCGTTTCCATGGTAACAACATCCAATTTCACAGGATGAATTTTGAGTTTGTAAGCTTTGAAATTATACATTTATGATCATTACTAAAGCCGCGTTTCCACCGAAATTACCCGGAACTATTTGTACCAGGAACTTTTTTCCCAGGAACTTTTTCTCCCCCAGACCTGCTGCTGTCTGCGTTTCCACTGCGGTCTAAAGTACCGGGAAGATTAGGCAAATTAGTCCGGTGATGTAGGACTGCGCGCGGCGCGACTGCTCCTCCTAGTCAGCGACGGACAGTAATAATTTTTGTGCGACACTGTCTGCAACAATAACAAGTGGAGGAGATGCAAGCAGCGCTGCTTTTGCTGGTTATGTATCGGTTTACTAAAGAGGTCATTAACAAAACGGCGGAAAAGAGACGAGCACTGATACTAAAGTGTATTCTGAAAGCTCGTAAAGCTATATTTAAAATATGACAAAGTATGTTATCATCAGCTATTACGGACATTGACCGTGAGATGGCTGAGACGAACGCGCGCCATCGGACAGAAAGAGCAAGACTGATATTTACTGAACGCTGTTCGATCCTCGCAAAAGACTTTTAAAAATGCCGGTTGAAATAAAATGCTGCGTGAGCTCAACCAATCAGCATGTTCAGCGCCCAAGTCCCACCCCCGAAAGTTCCCGAACTTTTCAAAAGTACCACCTCGCAAGCAGGGCCGTTTGGAGGGGGAAATATTTACCCGGAACTTCATTTAGACCCTGGTTCCTGCGGTCGAAACACACCGAGTTCCCCCCCAAAGTTCCTGGTTCCGGGGTAAAGTTCCTGCGGTGGAAACGCGGCTTAAGATATGTAATATGAAAAAAAGGCTAGCGGGCAATCAACGGGTTGAGAAAACATGTTCAGCACTCTTTCTTCTGGAAGGTGTGTGTGTGTGTGTGTGTGTGTGTGTGTGTGTGTGTGTGTGTGTGTGTGTGTGTGTGTGTGTGTGTGTGTGTGTGTGTGTGTGTGTGTGTGTGTGTGTGTGTGTGTGTGTGTGTGTGTGTGTGTGTGTGTGTGTGTGTGTGTGTGTGTGTGTGTGTGTGTGTGTGTTTGGGCTTTGGGCTGGTAAATATTTCCCCCTCCAAAAGTCCCTGCTCGCGAGGTAGTCCTTTATTAAAGTTCAGGAACTTTTGTGGGCGGGACTTGGCCTCTTAACATGCTGATTGGTTGAGCTCACGCAGCATTTTATTTCAACCGGCATTTTTAAAAGTCTTTTGCGAGGTTGGCGTTCGTTCTGCGTTCAGTAAATATCAGTCTTGCTCTTTCTGTCTGATGGCTTGCGTTTGTCTCAGCATCTCATGCTCAATGTCCGTAATAGCTGATAATAACATGTGTTGTCTTATTTTAAATCTAGCTTTACAAGCTTTCAGATACGCTTTAGTATCAGTGCTCGACTCTTTTCTGCCGTTTTGTTAATGACCTCTTTAGTAAACCAATACTAAAGGTTTATTTTGAAGGCCTAGTCTCTATTTTAACCTGAAATACTACAATAATTAAAATAAAATAACAAAAAAAAAAATTGTGTATAATTTTCAATGGCATAAATAGAGCATAATTATTGCATAAATATTCAAAAATACCATCAAATCATCTCAAAATACAAAATTAAAAAGAAAACATATTATTGAAGAAATATAAATTGCACTGGTTTTACTGGGGTGGAGGAAGTTTAATTTTTAGGTGTCCAGTCACTTCTGAGCGGGAAGACGACCAATGCAAGCCCTAAACAAAGAGCAACAGAGGGTTAAATAATGACCATCTCTAGACACGCCACGCATTCAACCAACAATACATGGACAATGATTACAATAACATGAGAAATGTTATAATATTTCCTTTAATAATACAGCAGTATTGCTCCTTCACTTTCAATAATGCAACAGTAGCTGATTATTATTAATACACTTACAGTGCTTTATTATTAAACAGTCCTTCCAGAAAAATGCGGCTTTTTTTTGTGATTGTTGCAGAAAAAATCCTTGATTATGCGGCACGTTTTCTATAAAAATGCGGTGGAAAATGCGGGATATTTATGAGATAAAATTGCGGGAACTTGCAAAAACTGCGGTTTGATGAAAAAGAGAAAAAAAGCACTACATCACAGAAAGTGCTGGAATATTTAAGTTCTCATCTTGTTTAATTGAAGACCTTAATAAACACACGGCTCAAATTTACAAAACATTGAGTCAAACAAGTTCTGTAGCTTTACAAAAGGAATATGTTTTACAGACATTTGAGTGCTTCCAATGCACAAAGTGCAATCTCTTAAAGGGTTAGTTCACCCAATGATGTAAATTGTGTCATTAATGACGTCCCCTCATGTCTCTGGACACCCGTCAGACCTCCGTTCATCTTCAGACACAAATGAAGATATTTTAGTGTAAATCCGATGCTCAGAAAGGCCTCCATTGGCTCAATGCACTGCACACTCTCAAGAGCCATAAAAGCACTAAAGACTAAAGATACAGAGTCCATCTCACTACAGCGGCTCTACAATAACTTTATGAAGCGACCAGAATAGTTTTTGTGCTAAAACCTAAATAACGAATTATATAGTGATGACCGATTTCAAAACAAACAGCATCATGAAGCTTCGGAGCGTTTTGAATCAGTGAGTCGATTCAGTGGTTCGGAGCGTTATGAATCAGTGAGTCGATTCAGCGGTTCAGAGCGTTATGAATCAGTGAGTCGATTCAGCGGTTCTGAGCGTTCAGTGGCTCGGAAATTCATGATTCGGATTGGGTATCAAACTGCTGAAATACGTGACTTTGGCAATCCGAACCACTGAATCGACTCACTGATTCATAACGCTCCGAACCACTAAATCGACTCACTGATTCATAACGCTCCGAACCACTAAATCGACTCACTGATTCATAACGCTCTGAACCGCTGAATCGACTCATTGATTCATAACGCTCCGAACCACTGAATCGACTCACTGATTCATAACGCTCCGAACCACTAAATCGACTCACTGATTCATAATGCTCCGAACCACTGAATCGACTCACTGATTCATAACGCTCCGAACCACTAAATCGACTCACTGATTCATAACGCTCTGAACCGCTGAATCGACTCATTGATTCATAACGCTCCAAACCGCTGAATCGACTCATTGATTCATAACGCTCCAAACCGCTGAATCGACTCATTGATTCATAACGCTCCGAACCGCTGAATCGACTCACTGATTCATAACGCTCCAAACCACTGAATCGACTCACTGATTCATAACACTCCGAACCACTGAATCGACTCATTGATTCATAACGCTCCAAACCGCTGAATCGACTCATTGGTTCATAACGCTCCGAACCGCTGAATCGACTCACTGATTCATAATGCTCCAAACCACTGAATCGACTCACTGATTCATAACGCTCCGAACCACTGAATCGACTCACTGATTCATAACGCTCCGAACTGCTGAATCGACTCACTGATTCATAACGCTCCGAAGCTTCATGATGCTGTGTTTTGAAATCGGTCAACACAGCTGGGGTCCGTTCTTTGTACCTCGCTTAATACATCTGAGATGATTTGACAGATCCCAGATCTGTTAATCCTGATAACTGATGTCTGGCTAATTTGGTTCTTCAAACGAATTTACGGATTGGATTTAAATATCTGGATTAAATGATCTAAGATCACTGCGCGTTCTTGTGTTCCCTGAAGAGGCAAGAAGCATCGATACTCGAAACCATGATCAGCAATGCAGCGATTGGCTGGCGTCAAGACAGCAACGTAATGACATCATATAATTAAAAAAGCATCATAAAATTAAGAAATTCATTAAATCATGCGATCGCATAATCACGTTTTTCTGGAGGGACTGATTAAAAGTGAAAGATGAGAAGAATGAAGCTGATGCTGTGAAAGTGCTGGATTGAGGAGAGTCACTAAAGATCAACAAGAGCCCTCAAATCTGACAGTAGTGCAGGTTATTGGCTGAAGTGTGGAGGTGATGAGCTTTGATTTCTGTTTTCTGTAGAGTTTCCAGTCTCTCTCAGCTCCTCCTGAATCTACAGACGTCAATGACAATCCCTTCAGTTCTCTCTCCTCTTTTGATGGCGTGAGAGAATCTGTCCGTCAGCTGAAGGACAAACTGGAGGATTTCTGCAAAGAGGAGCTGAAGAAGAAGATCTCTGACAGAGGTAAAGTCCTGGAGATTCATCTGCTCTCAGAAATCATCCTCCATCATCTCATATCATGTAGAAGATCATATTAGAAATGTCTTAGGAACGGATGCAGGGATCATTTTCTCTTGACATGATAATCACACTCTTCATGTCTGTTGATTTCCACAGTCATTGTTCCCAGGACCAGGAACGACTTCCTACAATGTAAGTCATTGAGAAAACAAGCAGAAAAACTCCCTGAGTGTGTTCATGTTCTTCCTGGAGAAGGAGAAAGAAAACATGACAGAAGAGTTTTAGAGTTGATCATGTGATCTCTGGTAAACTGTACTGAGACACTGCTGATATATTGAACATGAAGAGTTCAGCTCCATTAAAAGATCAGACAGATTCATCATCCCTGATTCTGATGTGTTTTATCTCCGTCAGATTCCCGTCCGCTGACTCTGGATATGAACACAGCGAATAAACGCCTCCGTCTGTCTGAGAGGAACAGAAAGATTACTAACACTGGCTCAGACCAGCCGTATCCTGATCATCCAGACAGATTTGATGTGTATCGTCAGGTGTTGTGTAGAGAGAGTGTGTGTGGACGCTGTTACTGGGAGATTGAGTGGAGTGGTGAATGTGTGGATATATCAGTGTCATATAAGAGCATCAGCAGGAAGGGATCGGGTCATGAGTGTTGGTTTGGATTTAATGATCAGTCCTGGAGTTTGTGCTGCTATTCCTCCAGTTACTCATTCAGACACAATAACACACAGACTGAACTCCCTGTAAAGCCCATCAGTGGTAGAATAGGAGTGTATGTGGATCACAGTGCAGGAACTCTGTCCTTCTACAGCGTCTCTCACACAATGAGCCTCATACACACACTCCAGACCACATTCACACACACACTCTATCCTGGGTTTGGGCTTTATTCTCCTGGATCATCAGTGAAACTGTGTTGATGAATCAGAATCGACTGTAGAGAGATTCTACCCATAATGCTTTGAGCTGCATGATAATCATAAACACTGAGATGTCTCTCACTTTCTCTTCATGACATTAATAGCTCACACTTTATTTGAAGGTGTCGTTGTTACAGTGTAATTATATATATTTATGATTCATTAACAACATGTTCTTACTATAGGGTTCGGGTAGGATTAGGGTTTGGTTGAGGGTTAGTTCCATGTAATTATGCATCCTAAACTGTTGTTATTATTATGGTAAATATAAAATATGTAAAATATATAACAAGGACACTGTAAAATAAAGTGTTATCCATTAATACTATAGCTGAGCTTCTGTTAGAGCTGGTGTGGTTGAGTAAGAGATGAGCTTGAAGCTGATATAATATACTCACTAAACTCAAGAACTATATTGTTCTGTCTCATTATCTCTGATGTGTGTGTGTGTGTGTGTGTGTGTGTGTGTGTGTGTGTGTGTGTGTGTGTGTGTGTGTGTGTGTGTGTGTGTGTGTGTGTGTGTGTGTGTGTGTGTGTGTGTGTGTGTGTGTGTGTGTGTGTGTGTGTGTGTGTGTGTGTGTGTGTGTGTGTGTGTGTGTGTGTGTGTGTGTGTGTGTGTGTAGATGTATATGCACATATGGATATATGAGAGATCTTTGCTCTTCTGTTCGTAAAAGCAAAATCAAATGTTGTATAAAAGGAAACTCCCTGTTTCCACACATCAAGTTCACTTCAGAATGAAAGTTCAGTGATAGTAGAAATCACTCACACAATGTCAGGACTGTCTGATGGAGAATTCATAAATACACAAATATAACTTCACACTATTCTTAGTTGTGTAAATATAAATGTTGTTGCTACTGTATGCAATATTTCTAAATACATTTATGAATTGTGTCTGAGAAGAAAAGACAGATTGTGTTTTAAATTCTAAGTTGTAAGGGAAAGTTGTTTTATGAATATTGGTGAACTTACAAACACACTTCCGGATACATACACACACGCACATAGGAGACAAGACCCTAGACTAGAGGGAAGAAAAGGACGGAAAAATGCCAAGGCATGGAAAAAACTGCAGAAGCCAACGTTGTCTGTCGAGGGGTGATGGTCAGACTATGCTATCAACAGACTTGAGTTCCTTTTTTGGACAAACCTCAGTTCCTCTCTGGAAAAGTCAAACTGCTTACAACACAAAACGATGCTGTATAAATACGACTGGATGTTGTTTCTCGCTGTGCATTCTTTTTTGATTTTTGTTTGATTGATGTACCATCATAGGAGAATTCTGTTCTCTATGAATATTTTGCTCTAACTGCTCTGCTGTATTATTTTAACTTGAATTGCTCGGACGAGAACAAGTTATTTCTTACATCTATTGCTTTGAACTGCATACAAGGTGAAGCATACAAGATGAAGTATTATAATCTGTAACCTTTTGATATTTTGCTAATCAATTTTTTTATCATTGTATAACCAGTACTATTATCTTTTGTAGAAATAAATTTTCATTTTATAAAGACAAAGTATTGTTTCAGTTTTTTACTTCAGCTTATAAAGACAGTTCTATAAAGAATAGAAAGAGCATTTTAATACATCTTACAAAGCCCAAAGTCAACCAACCGTCGATGAGAAAATCTGCTGGAGGGTAAGCATGATTTTATTCAAATAGTTATTGACTGTTTATTGATTTTATATTGTTCATTAAAGGATAATGGGTTCATATCACTAGATTGCTGGTATAAGGAAACAAGCTAGTGTAGGTGTAGGCCTAATTCTGACCTGACAGCAAAAGACTACTTACTTGCAATGGTTAACATTGTATTTTGAGGGTTAATCAGGAACTGGGATCCCTTACAAAGTAGCCACAGTCGAACAAATGGCCCTATACTATATTTCTGCAAATTAATAATCATATAAGTTAAAACTATAGGTTAAAAAAATTTCAAACAAAATATATTAAATATCTGGTCCAAATAACCATCAGGTATTATCTGCTCTGAAATGATAGAAAACAGTGTGTACATGACATTTTATAAGGCTTTTATTTTGAAATTATCCACAACACACCTCGCCATAAACACACCAGCTCATTCTGCACAGAGACATTTAACACCACTTACTAACATAAAGATATCACACAATACAGAAATATAAATGCTATTTACATTTTCATTTAAAAATGCTTATCATTGACATTAATGAATGACTGGCGTATTTTACATTATCATTTGTCCTTCCTGATGTCCATGGCAAATATTAAATATGAATAATTTGTACACAGCTCTTTTACACAGAGGGACAGTTTAATATCACACACGTTCAGTACATCAGTCCATAACACACAATGCTCTGGTCTGGACTCAGACTGTAGAGCAGAATATGGACTGTTTGTTCTGGTGGTTATAGGATTTGTCCTCTCAGGAGTTGGACATCTGTCATTTTAAAGGAAGGGTAAGTGTTATTTAAAACATGCTTTATTAAAGTGTCTCGCGCCGTGGACCAAAACAAACTTGTAGCCAATCAGCAGTAAGAGGCGTGTCCACTAATGACGGGGAGAAGAGAGCGCTCAGTGCACGTCATTATTCAAAAGACACGACACAGGACGGACATTAGCCGAGCCACGAGAGATGGCAGATTAAAAACACCTGTGGAAGATGTGTGTGGAGCAAAAGACGGCTCACGATCAGGCAAGAAGTGTCAGCTCTCCAGCGCTGGAGAGAACTCGAGGAGCGCTAAGGCCTGCAATCGGACGCCGAGGTTGCTTTATTTCTTCTCCATAGGCCAGTAATATTGGTTTTGTTTTGTTTCACAGAACTAATATATGCTGGCTTTTGCTTGAATATGCTCGTGTGTCATGTTCGCTTGTTTGTCCATTTGCGATCGTATCGTCGTTCACTTCAGCGATGATAAAGACCCGTTCATTTCCACATCCCATAACGTTAAACCACTGTCTGTTTCAAGCGTCAGCTCGCAGTGTGTCCGAAGAGGAAGACAATAAACTCCTAATATATGTTTGTTTCCTTTGGTTCCTCTTTTAGTGATCGATATAACCCTCTAATCTTGTCATAATTGTAATAATGTTGGTTAGTTGGTCTGTCGTGCTCGTGCTGTCGAGTTGTTCATGAGAACTGGGTTTGAAAACTATTCAAAAGTCTGAGGTAGGAAATGACTTTTTTCAGCAGGGATGCATTCAGTTGATTTAAGTGACAGTAAAGACATTTATAATTATTACAAATGATTTATGTTTCAAATGTTTTCAGTGTAAGAAGTATATAATCATTACTTGCAATGTTCAAGTTGATCAAATCTGACCATGTTATTTCTCCACAGGGTCATGGAACAGAAGAATGCAGACAAAGGTGAAGTCCAAACACAGTTTATTAAGAGAGGAGAGAGGGATGCACACAGGAGAGGAACTGGAGTGAAGATGGGTAACGTGATACTGGCTGTGAAGTGACAGATCTGGGGTCTCATTTATAACCGTTGCATACGCCTGAAAACAGGCCCTGAAAGAGGCGTGCGCCACTCTCGACGCACAAGTTGTAATTTATAAAAACAAACTTGACAGGAAAATTTGCGCACCTGCACGCAAACTCTGACCCAAAAAAATCAAATGCGCACAAACTCTTTTACTAGAGTGAGAAAAGTAATGAAGTAAGAACAATTTAAAACTGTTTTCATTTTGATATACACATTTACATTAATGTTCCAGTTTCATCAGTGGCGATATGCACTGAAATTACATAAAGTCAATACTCAGAATTTAAACAAAAATGATATGAATTTAGATAGACGTGCGACTTTTGATCACTTTTCCTGGGACACGCTGTTTTAATGACAGCAAGGATTAAATATAGGCTAATTCCAATAATTCGTCTTAAACCGAACTGCAGATCTCATGTTATGACAAAATATGTTTTAGCGAGAACGATGATCAGTGATCACACTTACTTCGAGATCACAGACACTGCAGGATTCGCTGGTGGAACGGTCCATTATCCGGTTTGAATATGTCCAATGATAATCTCACTGTACAACCACAGCTGCACGGACACGAGAGTAAAGACATCTTCACACAATTATCAACAATACCACTGTATTTGAAGGATACAACTTATTAAGATTGGCACGTTTCCTTTTATTAAATACTTAGTCAGTGTTGCTCAGAGTCAGACGATTGTGTTTACGCTGCAATAAATAAGTTGGCCTATCTGTTTAAATTAAAATAGCCTAAACATCCTATATGTTCACATTATCAGCAAAACTGCATGAATTTGAGTTGAAGGGTTTAAAATTAACTAAATATTTTAAATTAAAATAACGTTTGGCCCATGGAAATGAATGAATAAACTTTACGTACGTATTTAAAAAAAAAAAAACCTGATAAGTATTTTATAAAATGTAGTTTTTATGGATATTTTGATATATTTATTCTAAAACATAATAAAGATATTGGATGATTGTCAGCGATGTACTGTGTAAGGCATCTAATATTTTTCTGTCTTGTTCCTTTGACAGTGTTCAACATGGTGTCCCGTGGATGGGAATATGCATGCAAATGATATGCAAATGAGGTTCTGCATAGTAAACGAGGCGTTGTGAGCTCATATATGGGGATTTCTGCAGGAGACGGGTGGAGATGCACGTACACACAATCTTCTGCTGGCTGGGATTTATAAAGAGATTTTTGCACAGGTTCTGACGTACACATGGTTTTATAAATCTGAATTTTTTTTGTGCGTACGCAAAATCTAGCTTTTGTACGTACGTACACTTTTAGTAAGGTTTATACGCAAAGTTTTATAAATGAGAGCCCAGATCTTTTGCAGGCAGAGTGGAGAGAAGACTGGAGAACAGAACGACTGAAGATCTCAGAAGACGGATGGCGGGACAGCTGGAGAGAGGATCGCACCGGTAGGTCTCCACAGGTCAGTTAGTCGTTAGGTGCGTTTACATGGAGCACTGGAATCGGTTTACAAGTCCAATCCCAATGAAAATGCTCCATATAAACACCTCAATCGGAATAAAAATGGCCAAACTGAATGAAATTGTAATGGGTTTGAGAGGGGTGGGATAAACCTTTCCATGAAGCGATCAAACGGAAAACTCCACCATGTAAACGACCCGATCCGATTACTGTGAGTGTACGTCCTTCTGTGATGTGATGTACAGCGCCTCCACCACTGAAGAGCGCGCCGCGCTCACACCAGCCTAATGTTGACAAGAGAGGAAAGCTCATTTTTCTGAGGTGTTAAACTTTTTATTTGGTAACATGTTATGAACATGATGTTGGAATAATGACACGGGCATAGCCTGATACAGCATCTCATCTTAACAGCGTTTGTCCGAGGCTTCAACTGCGCCTGACAGAAGAATTTATTTTTCTGAGGTGATTCTTAAACTTTACAACAAATAATAGCTTTCATAAAACTATACAAGTCCTGGTGGCCGTTGAAATTTGCCATGGTGTCACCGGTGCAGACTCGGATGACCAGCCACCCCTGACTCCAGACACCACCGTGAGGAGCCGACACCACAGGCACGCAACAGACGGACAAAGGAGGAGGCAAGTAATTGAGTTCAACGATAATCTTTATTGAATAATGATCGGCTTGAGGAAAGAATGAGCAACTCCTGTCTTCTCGGGCTATTGGACCAGAGTAGCCGCTGGAACGATTCTCCACTGTCTTCGGGAGACAATGGAGCGAATGTGGCTAGGAAAGCTTACTCCACGGCATTGCTGCACATCTGCAGGACTCAAACGGTAGGTAACAGGTAATGTTCACTTTCTCAACAGCAGATTCTCTTATCAGGACGTGAGAGGGGAATTGTGACTTTAAAACTCACTTCACAGCGTTGCTGCACATCTGCAGGACTCAGACGGTAGGTAACAGGTAAGGTTTCTTCTCTTAACCTCTTAACCCGCACCGGATCGCGGGGGGGGGTGACGGAAGTGGGCGTGTGTGTACTTTTATTTACTTTTGTTTTATACAAAATATTCAATCAACTATCACAAACTATGCATCATTTGAAAGCTAAAACACTCAAGATTCATGTTCTGAACTTGTTTTTGCAATAAATAAACCAGAGAGGAAAGGGTTAAATGAAACGCTAAAGGACCGGCCATGTAAACATTAGCATAATATTAGCGGTACTCATCTTTCATCTCCTGTCGTTCAGATCGGACGAATCCAATAAACACCCGCATACATCTCTGTGTAAGAGTCCACTCTTCAAAATACATCCCACTTTTTAATCCAAAACAACGGAAAAAATAGGGAAAAAACAAAATCCTTCGTTGTTTGCAAGGGAGTTTTGAGTTAGCGTAATCAATCATGTCCATTTTCAATGAAATATCGATTCTAATCCTTTTCTGGCAAACTCCCCCTGCTAGAATAGTCTCTCCCACGTATTATAAACCCTCCCTCGTCTCTCTCCTTCAATCAGAGACTCTCCTGGGATGCATCATATAGAGGAAGCGCCTTACAGGCTTGGTGAGCTGTCAATCATTGCGCCCATGGTTTTCGTTGGATAAAGGCACTCGGTGCCCAGCCAATGCCTTTCCAACAAAGGTTTGATTGATGGACTTAGTAACCAATCAAAAGGCATTATCTTGCGCAGTTTACGTAAGTGGGCTTTGGTGAATACTGTTTGTGCGCAGTCTGCGCGTTCTCAATGGCGCAACTGCAGTGGAGCGCGCAGACTCTTACTGACGCTTCCCATCAGCTAAATGAGTTTTTTACACTTTGTAATCTCTGTAAATAGTTGCTTTAGTTTTTCAGTAACTGTTTATCCATTATAATTAGCAGTTTATTGCAGATTTATTTGAATGAAAAACTACTCTTTACAATAGCAAATGTTCTGAAATAAATGGCCTTTTTGAAATTCGCCTAGACTTTTCTTGACATAAAAGCTCACAGAAGCTACATTACTGAGAGAATCATCCTCATATTTGAATCATGACATGATTAGACATTCAGTTTTATATTTAAGTTATTTTCAGGCTCTTAACATTAAATTATAATATTTTTTTCCCCAAGTAAAAAAAAAAAGAAAAAAACGTGAGTCACTTACATGTATATTTACATGTATATTACTCTGTTCCCATATTACTTTGAGTTATTATGACTCTTGGGTAGCAACATTTCAAGTGTCTAGTTTAAAATAAGACCAGATTTATGAATATAGACCATAGGGTTTAAGAGCTGCAGACATTTTCATTTGGGTATGTCGTTTTCAAAGAATTCTCAAAAAATGGGGCGCAGGTTAACAGCAGATTCTCTTATCAGGATGTGAGAGGGGAATTGTGACTTTAAAACTCACTTCACAGCGTTGCTGCACATCTGCAGGACTCAGACGGTAGGTAACAGGTATGGTTTCTTCTCTTAACAGCAGATTCTCTTATCAGGATGTGAGAGGGGAATTGTGACTTTAAAACTCACTTCACAGCATTGCTGCACATCTGCAGGACTCAGACGGTAGGTAACAGGTATGGTTTCTTCTCTTAACAGCAGATTCAATAGGCAGCTTTACCAGCGATGTTGTACATCTTCAGAGCTCCATCAGTACGTATAACGGTTCAGACCTTTCCACAGCCATACGGTTCTTCACGAGACTTGTAATTTCAGAGAGAGAGAGGGTTAACAGGAGCCTTCAATGAGGGATTACTTCACGACAATACTCAGTGGAAGAGAGGATAATACAAAGCATTACTTCACCAGTTCAGTTGTATCGTTCTGGAATTTGGATGGGGACAAGTAGATCATTTCACAAGAATGAAAGCAGGGGTTGGGAGACTCTTCTCAGCCAAGCACACAGCACTTGTGTTCACTACAAATCCACAGCATTAATTCAGCGTGCATCAGGTAAGGCAAACAACTGCAAATCACTCACACAGTAAGGCTGATCAGAAGCCTCGCTTCATCCATGCATTTCAATGGGAATATTCAACTCTCAATTCCTCTCCAGCGTATCTGAAACAGATGTCCTCCTCAATAGTAAATTTCACATTCGCAGTCTTTTCTTCAAGCTTTACATTTGATTCAACGATGTAATTTATTCACTTATCTTTCTCTCTTCCAGCGCAGATCCAAGCAGCAGTTCAATCCAGTAATATTCCACAAGCAGCTTTAAACGACAGACTCCAATGGCAGTTCTTCACTTACACGAATTTCCAGGATTACAGCGTCCAATGTAAGCGCTCGAACAGGAGATCTTCTACCCCAAGACACAACGACAGAGACCCAGCCAAACAACTGATTAACTGAACACCGATTGACTTTTACCAGCTCAACCTCAACTCTAACCTCCTTCTTCTCTTCTGAATGGCTCTTTTATCCTCCTCTTGTGAAGTGGAAAGCCTGTGCAAACACCGCTCCTCTCTCTCTCACACATGCCGTGCATCAGCAGTAATTAGGTTGGACAATATCTCCGCTACACCCGGAACCGGAGTGAGGTGTTACACTAAAATAATTCCCCTCGGGGAACATGGAAAGAAAGAAAGGTTCCGCTTTTCCCAGCATTTTGTCACCCGTGACAATGGCAACGGGGAATATTCAAGCTGCTGGAGAGGACGTGTCGACATTTTGTCTCTCGTAAGTTAGATATAAAAAAAAGTTAAACAACTGCTTCAAACTGGTTAAGTAACATTACCCACAGTCTACTTTAATTACTTTTGTTAATATTTATACCTTTGTGATTATGGTATCTTTCCTTAATCATCTGAAATATCTATGCGTTTAGTACTAGTGTGCGGAGCACGTCTTGAATGCTATCATTCATGTTTCATATATCCTGTTTTTATTAATAATTTGGGTGCATTTTATAGTTCATTTTGTGTTTTTCAAAATAAATGAACTGAATTAATTCTGATTCTGCATTCATCTTTCACAGCTGTTGATTGTCCATTGTATAGGACATAAATTAGTTTAAACTACTGCATGTCCGCTCACAGAAAAATAAATAAAACACTATTGATCCACGATCCTAACGTTACGAATCTGATGCGGCAGACAAACTGTGAGCGCATGTCACAAAATGATCCCGACTGAAAGTCAGCACATGTAAACACCAGATCGGTTTAGATAACGTCTCATGAAACAGTCCACCGAGTCTTTCAATCAGAATGATTTTAATCGGATTGACAAAAAACTGTGCATGTAAACGTGGCTAGTGTTCAGGAACCAGACCAACATGTGTGTTTGGTGCTGGCTTTAATGGAGGAGCTGATGAGGCTGATGGCAGACAGGTGTGGTGATTGTTAAGTGTGCACAGGTGGTGGACAGAGAGGATTATGGGAAGCGTATACTGAATCCGAAATCGCCCCCTAAACCCTCATTCACTATTCACTACGTTAGTCCACTAATACAGTTCACTTGAAAGAGTGAGCAAATTCGGACAGCCATTGAGTGTACATCGGTTGTACACGCATTATTGCGGTGCATTGTGGGATAGAATGAGTGCACTTGATAACGTCCACTATGGTTTCGGTCACCACTACAAATGGATGTCCCTTCAAATAATGAGTATAGGGGGCGATTTCGGATTCAGCCGTAGTTATCCCTGTTTCACACCCATCTCCCGCCCCCTCCCGTTTTGTTATTTCTCCCGGGAATCTCCCATAATTTGTATGGCCCAAACCTCGTTATATGAATAATCACGTCAATATATAGTGTCGATGCGGGCAGATCAGTCATTTAGTCAAGCCAAAAGCCAAAGGCGACAGAGGCGCCAAACTCCATCAGGAACTCAAACTCCATCAGGAACTCAAACTCCATCAGGAACTCAAACTCCATCAGTGACAGAATGGAGTAAAAAACCTCATGAGAAACCAGGCTCAGTCGGGTGCCAGTTCTCCTCTGGCCAATGAACAAACAGTGTATGATTATGATTCAGGCAACATTACAGGTCAGAGGTCAGATTAGATCGGAATATTTCTCCAGTTCCATCTGATTGAAGATCAGAGTCATCACGCCAGAGACGTGGACACAAAGGACACACAATGGACCCTTTACACAGACTGTGATGACGCATTTCCACAGTTATCAACATCACAATTACACACATATATCACATAATTCTCTCTTCTGACTGCTGTAATCAATCTCTCAATATTTTTGGATCATGGATTTTTATCTTTTGCTATTTGTGAAAATGGGAATACCAAAATGATATTTGCTGTCATCTCGCGTTCACCACTATTAAAGTTGACCAAACTATATCATGGCTTCTGAGAACCCCTGAAATGTGAAAAGGGTCCATTAAGGGTCCATCCTTTCAATTACAACACTAGACTTTTAATAAAATCAGCATGAGTATTATTACAGCTGCCATGATAAAATAATCTGTGTTGATCAGCAGTCTTGCACTGGTGTGTTCATCTCTGATACATAATAAAGAGGAGCTTTAAAGCCGCTTGCCTTCAGTAAAAGCTCATTGGATTCATTGAAATGTAAGCTCAAAATTACAGTGGGGTTTTGTAGTACAATGTATGTATGTCAAAAGATCAAGAAAACTTTTATTTCTTTATGCATGAATCTTTTTTTAGTAAGCACAAGATGTATATGTATACAAAAAAGTGCAAGTTTTCTGAAACTCTATTTGTTCTTTTGCCCTGAATGCTTTAACACAGTTTAACGCTGACTCTCGGATCATCTGAGATTGGGGATTTCAAGGTGAGACACAGACAGCGATTCATGAAATATTCACTTTGCTTGATCAGCATTATGAGATGTTTTATCTCTGTGTAATCTTTCAATGTACAGACTGACTCACTCAAGCAAATGTTAGTGTTGGCAGGGAAGATGTTTGTACTTCCTAAACTAAATGGTAAAAATCTTTTAATGATATTCCATTTATTATATTTTTGTCCATTATTTAAAGTATTCATGAATTCAAACTGTTTTTAGAAAGTCTGCTGATAATGAACACCTCATTGTACTTTGTATTTCAGCTGCGCTGAAGATTGGCTTTCTCTTACCCGCACTGCCGGGCTTTAGTTTGATCAATTCTCAACTGCTTGTAAAGAATGTGAGTACTATTAATGAATATTAGTGTTCTGTAATGTATGGGGTTTGGATTTAGTTTGATTATTTCAAAACTATTGGGAAAGTGGAATAGTCTGAATTTGTTTGTGACTTTTTTTCAGGGTTTTGTGGCCATTTTTACTGATGTCGAGGACACCCTGACGGGCCTCTAAGATCCATCAACACGAACTGCACACAATAACTCATAACCGTCTAACTGATTTTTCTTATAATTTACATTGTGGCAGTATTTGTTTTCACTTTCTGTCTGTTTCTTTAAAACCTGCCTTGCCTAATAAAAGTAAAATCATAAGCAGTTTGTTCAATAACAGGGGTTATGAGAAGAGCTCTTTAAATTAAAGAGTAAAAACAAATTGATAAAGAAAGTTCAAAACTGAAAATTGCTGTTTTTAAAGTCATATTTAAGAACTCACGTGTCCAGCTGTTGATTCCGATAATTGCACATATTAAAAGGTATGTCAGTGCAGTCAGGAACATGAAATATTGTTGAAAATAGTGATCGCATGCACTTTCAACAATTGCTGAAAGAGAACTAATTCAACCAGTCAATGGCCAAGTGCCCAACTAAATGGAACATCGATCCCCATAATGGTGACTTCAAACAGACTTCAACAACTTTTGTACATGTACCGTATGAAAGATACAAAGCCAAATGGGTTTGTAATAAGTAAATATGGTAATGCTGTTTTTGGAGTTGTTAAATCATCCTTTGGTAAAATATTGAATTTATTTGCAGTTGATTTCTTCTAAAGCTGTGTGGCTGTAAGTCAGATGTTTCTGCTATCTCTTCTCTTTTTTCTGTTCTTGTTGTTCCTCTTATCTTCAGTGATTCTGCTTGTTAATCGCAGGTGTCATCACTAATGCTCAATCATCACCTGTAGAGTGAATCTACTTTATTTCACTAACTGCAACATTGCTTTAGTGTTAATTTTACTCTCTATAGATTGGGACCATATGAAAACTGAGCAGTGTTTGTTTAACACAGGGGATTTTACTGTGTAAACATGTAACCAGCAACATATGATTTTTTTATTTTTATAATTCTTTAAATATTTATTTAAAAAAGTAATTTAGATAGCATTTACTGCTATCTACTTGGATAGCAGTATCGAGACTTTTTCTGTAAGCCTCCTTGTTAAGCTGTCCTGAGCTTTGGACGTTGTTAGGCCTCCTCTCGCTTTAGAGAGTTGTGCTGAGGTCTCCGTCCTCAGAGCTCAGCTAGGCAGTACGCTAGGTTGTTAGGCTCTCTGTGAGCCTCCTTGGCTTCTGCATTTACAATAGTGGAGAGTTGTCAGGCCTCCTCTTGTTATAGAGAGTCACTCTTTTCACCTCTGCTCCCTAGAGCTCTGCCTGAATAGCTGGTCCGAGTTGGGCTTTGCAAAGCCTCCTTGGTAAGCTGTTTTGATTGTAGGACCCCGATAGACCTCCTCTCACTTTAGAGAATCACCATATTCAGGCCTCCATCCCCAGAGCTCGGCGAGCAGTAGTGCTGAGTTTGGGCACTTTGCGAGCCTTCTTGGCCACTGCTTTCAGGAGGAAGCTGGTTGTGAGTGCGTGTCTGACGCCAGATAGCTTACTAAGTAGTAGGCTCTCAGTGAGCCTCCTAAGTTACTGCTTTTTACCATTGTTTCTTTGCTCCCCTGTGCTCCATCTGTTATATTAGTGAAAGTTGCTAGGCCTTATTTAGGCCTTTCTGACAGATGTAGGATGTAGCTAAGCCGCTCGCTCTCTCGTAAGAGTTGTTATCTTAAGGCCTCCGTCCTCTGAGCTCAGCTTGGGTCTAAGTTGTTAGGCTCTTTGTGAGCCTCCTTGGTCACTGCACTTGAACTAGAGCATTTTTAGGCCTCCTCTAACTATAGAGAGTTGTTCCATTAGTGGCCTCCGCTCCTCTGAGCCCCACCCATTATTGTATCAAGCTGCTTGCCCTGTTATGTCGCTTCCTTGACAGGTGTAGGACTTGGTATATTCAGCCATAGGCGTTGCTAGGTATCCAGAGCTCTGCTAGGATAGCAATTGTGAGTGATCGGCTCCCTGTGAGCCTCCTTGTAAGATGTCCTGAGTGTGGGGCATTGTTAGGTCTCCTCTTGATTTAGAGAATTGTCATGTTGAGGCCTCAGCTCCTAGAGCTCAGCTAGGCAGTTTGATAAGTTGTTAGGCTTTTTGTGAGTCTCCTTGGCTGCTGTGAGCATTGCTAGGCCTCCTCTCACTAGAGAGTTTTCTTATTGAGGCCTCCGCTCCCTAGCGCTCCGCTAGATAGCAATTGTGAGTTGTAGGCTCTCTAAGCCTCCTTGCAAGATGTCCTGAGTGTGGGGTGTTGTTAGGTCTCCTCTCTATTTAGAGAGTCATCCTGTTGAGGGCTCCATTCTTGAGAAGATCCTGTCTATGCGCACCTTAGGGATGGCTTTGAGTCTTTTGACATAGCTCTGCAAAGGTTTTCTCCCGAACAATTTTTTACCGGTCCAATCAGCGAACAGAGGGAGTGGCTGAGAGCGATGACGTTGATGTCGTGCGCTAGTTTGAGTTGTAGTTCAGTAATGGCGGCGGTGAAAGATGCAAGTGTGTGGCACCGCTGACGAATGTCCAGAAGTTAAAGCCGGAGTGTGGCGAGGTGGACGAGCGAGCGAGATCGGTGTGCGTGATTGAGAATGAGACACACCGGTCTCGAGTCCTCTCATGAGGGAGCACGGAGGCATATAAGGACGAGCGACACCGGTGAAGGATGAGAGAGGACCAGGCCTGGATTTTAAATTGTGTTTTGTTTACGGTTTGTTATGTATGTGCGCGGCAGTCGATCGTGAGGGGCTGCCGCTTTTACTTTCATTTTGTGTTTATTATTTGATTAAAAGTTGTTAAATGTTTGCCGGTTCCCGCCTCCTTCTTCCCTGAACAAACGAACTCCGTTACACGGAGCAAGAACAATCACTGCTGAGTTTTGTTGGTGGCCATAATGTTGTGGTCCGGGAAAAGTATTTTTCAGCTCGCTCCGTTAGTGGTGAAGGAGTTGCTGAAGCCGTCTGTCTCCCACCACCGCAAGAAAAACCCAGGCTGAATTACCGACTGCTTTTGACAAACACCAAGGTCGTGTGGTAATGTAATTGCTCTCCGAATCCACATCTCTGAGTTTTCAAGAATATATCACTTCAAAATTCACTGTTTATATCCTTTTCAGAAGTGTTTACAAGAGCAAAATATTTCATCACCGCTCAAAAATAAAAGAAGAAAAGCACATAAACATTTGAATTGGGCTGTTATTTATGGCAGAATTTATTCTTATCATACCAAGCATATGACATTTTATTTACAGCATACAATCTATGATATAATGCTATAATTGCACAAGATATGCACCACAAGAGCAGCGCGTTACGATCTCAAAACTCTCCTCTCCACCGTGAATAAATCACAATCCGAATGCACAAGGTTTTATCACTGACACTGAGCTGGTGTGCACAGTTAATGTGAGAATCAAAGGCGAACGGCGCGTGACATACGTCACGACCAAACGTTAGCGATTGGTTATGGCAGATCCAGAGTGACTCTTGGCAGATCCAATAGATTTAAACTTCAACAGAGTTCCCGCCTTCAAAGAAGTAAACGCTTGTCAATGGAGAGTGGCCAGACTCTCTGTACAAATGAAATGTACGAGAGTCTGGTAAGACCAGGCTAGTATTTCACAGCTGTGCTTTTATACTCACGGTCGCACCAGTGCTGGCGTTATAGGCTGCCGTCTGCCAATGTCAAATTCATTGTCATGTGACATCTTCTTCACTTTACAATAATGGTCCAGGTCACTAACGTTCGCTAGATTCTATAGCCTACGTGTAGAGTCGGTTTCCTCCTGTGTTCTCACCTCAAATGGGTAGAAACACTGAGGGGCCCCGGCTCTTGTCGGCTTGCTGCGCTACGGCGTTATTTCTCCAGAAGCAAACTCTGTGAGTCCTCCATCACCCTCGGTGCCGGACGTGGCGGAGCGTCTGGCATCAGGCCCCTTGCCGCTGAATCCTTGAGAACCGGTATTGGGCTTGGGTTATATGAGTGACCCTACGGGGATCCCATATATCTGTCCACGGTCGCTCCTACGGGAAGCCCGTGTCTTTCCCTTGGGAGAGCCTTCCCTTCAATGGGATTGAGCCCCCTCTCTCTCTGTCGCGGCCTACGGCTCAGCCTGTACTCCTACATAACTCCTTTGGGGTACGATGTGGGCTCCGCAGCGTTCCCCTTCACTAGGGCACGCTTTCCCAGTGTTATCCAATAATCACTGAGCGGGTCATGCGGAACTGCAGTGATGGTCTTCCCGGTGTGAGCCCCGTCTCATCAGGTAAGAGCTCAGGCGGTTCACACAGGGCACTGGAGGGGGGCAGAGGCCATGGCGCTTTGGTAGGGATTCCTATTCGTCGGTACTCCGACGTGGCGTCGAGAGTGACCGACTGAATGGGAATGTCTCGGTTACGTATGTAACCCTCGTTCCCTGAAGGAGGGAACGGAGACGCCACGTCCCGTCGCCATGTCCTCTGTACCCTGCTGGGGTGCCGGCTACCTACTCGGCTCCTCAGCAAAAGGCTGATTTGATGCAAGCACCTGTGTCTCATTTATACCCGCGGTGCGTGGCATGAACACCTGGTGCAATCATTGCATGCCAATGTGCATTGGCTCGTTTAGTTTCACTCGAAGTAGATTGGCTCTCGCGAGCGAGATTCCTATTCGTCGGTACTCCGACGTGGCGTCTCCGTTCCCTCCTTCAGGGAACGAGGGTTATATACGTAACCGAGACGTTTTCTTATTATTTCTCTCTTTAGTGTATTAAATGTTATTAATTTGAACACATTTAACAAATGGCTTTTACTGGGGTCAAAGCAGATGGGAAAAGGTAACAATGCCCAATAATAGGTTATAATATGCCCTTATAGGTTTATTAGGCAATGTGGGGAAATTATTCACCTTTAGATTGTATTGTTTTGTATCTGACAAATTATATTAATCAGACATCATTAAATAACGTGACAAGACTAAAAGAGGAGGTATATACACATCCAAATAAAAATAAATAAAACCAGACTTTTCTGGACCAAAATTCAAAAAGTGTCAGGTAAGTTTTCAATCACATTTTCGTCTTTTCAACTTGTGGCTGCTGGTTCAAATATAAATCATAACTATAACCTTAAAATAATATTAATGAATATATATGGCACATAATCAATTGTTTTTTTAAACCTTTTTTGTTTTTTTTTGCCAACTATACCCCCATGAAAAAAATACAGGACCAATAGAAAAGTGAGTTCTAATTCAAATGCATTTGTGGTAAGTACATTTGTAAAAAAATAAAATAAAAATGGATAAACATCTATATATTAATTATTTGACTATGAGTCCATGTCACACTAAGCAGTGTTGATTTGTTTTTCTTATCAAGTCACGTTTGATCTCATCTCACTGTGTAAATGTTACTACAATCAACAGGTGTGGAAAAATGGCTGGAGAAAGACGAGTTCTCGTGGCGGTCGAAGCTGGTGCCTGGAAATGCAAGACTGCCCCGTTTGGAGATTTATTTGTTAACCATCATTTCATTCCGTGTGTAATGCATCTCACATTCACAGAACGTGTATTGTTATGATAGCAGACTCAGAGAGGAAGATGGAAGTTAACAGGAAGTTTATCGACAACAGTGAGCTATATAGAATAAAGCAGGTAAGTGAGATGCACAATGATGAATTGGAGAACTGGATGCTGGCAGTGAATGGATGTTTCCACTTACAGGTGAGAGGACTGATGGATGATACGGTGGGTGACAAGGCAGATAAACACAGGTGGGAATGGAGACACGGTGGAACGACAATACACTGGAGAAGGAATGAGGAGAAAGCTGGGAGATTGTTGGAGGTGTGTGTATTTATGGTGGAGGTGATGAGTGTGATGGTGTGAGTAATCTGTATTTGGGAGAGGGAGTTCACTGATTGGCTGGTGTGAGAACCTGGCAGATCTATAACCAATAGAAATTGAATTTGAATCTAAAATTGTGTTCTGTATTGTTAATATATTTTGAATTATTGAATCATCCCATCCGAAAATTCTGTCAGTAATTACTCACCCTCATGTTTTTCCAACCTTTCGCTCATCTTCGGAACACAAATGAAGATATTTTTTACGAAATCCAAAAATACGCCACAACGCGCGAGAACTGAGAAGATGACGCTCACGATCATTTGATGGGAAACTGTGAACAGTAAGCCATTCATTCATTTTGCAGCATTGGTAAGGCACTTTTACGTTTTCTCGTTGGTTTCTCACGATTCTGACATCCAGGAAATGCCCACATCAGAACCATTTTAAACATTACATCGAGACCCATCTGCATCATCTTCTCAGTTCTTGTGTATTCGCCGTGGCGTTCTCGGGAACTCACGCCGGAGGTCCACACAGAAGAAAATTCATATAAAGTCGTCATTTTTGTTTATTTTTTTGCACACAAAAAGTATTCTTCTCATCGCTTGATAAACTTATGCTTGAGCCACTGTAGTCACTTAGACTACTTTAACAATGTCTTTACTCCCTTTCTGGGCCGGCAAGTTGAAATGACCTAGAAGCCCAATGAGGAGTGAGACCGCTCTCAAATTGAATCAAAAATATCTTAATTTGTGTTCTGAAGATGAACAAAAGACTCACAGGGTTGGAACAACATGAGGGTGAGTATTTAATGACAGGATTTTCATTTCTGGGTGAACTAACCCTTTAAGCATTACATTGAATGACTTTGGACAACTTGTGACTAGCAAAAATGTGATTTCTAATGATCATCTTCTTTAATACAGACAAGAGAGAGTGTGAAAACATCAGCTGTTTGCCAGGTAAATAGTGAATGCCATTAATAAACATGATTATATGGTATATACAGTATATCTCAATTTTTTGCCTTTAAAATTGTTTTTTTTACAGTCTGCCAAAAAGACCTGTCCAGTCTATACCAACATGAAAAAAAAAGAATTCTTGGACTGGAAGAAAGTGAGTTCTATTGGCAATTCAAGTGTATTAGTGGTAAGTACATTTACAAAACCAATGATTTTTTGTCTAACAAATGTCAGTATAACTCCCCAAATTAAATATGATAAACATTAAAGGGATAATTAACTTACCAAAAATATTTTATATCTGTCATCTACGTTTTTTCTAGTGTTACTAGGTACTAGAAAAGTATCGCTATACCCTGCTAAAATAATACATTTTATTAGTAGAGGTACTTTAAGATTGACAGCACTCTAATAAGTTACACTCACAGTCAAGATACTTGCGATTGCATTTTCATTATATGTCCCGCAATGAATGTAGCAAAATTCAATGTGGAATTGAAAAAGCAAGTCTCCGCCCCGCCCTGTCAATCACTGCATCAAGACGGGCCAGGTGTTGGAAACATGGCGCAGGCAGAGCTATTAGAGCGAGGCATTACTGGCAGATGAAGTGGAGCAAGAACACAGAAATGACGATCTAACGAGATGTGGTGGTGCACATGTGGCAAATGCCAACCAGAGGAAGAATCTCAATGCTGCCATGACTTGACCATTTCAATCCCGCCATTAGAATCCGTCATTGAGTCAGCTGGTGAGACCCTGTTTATGTCGTTGCATTACCCAACAAAATGGATTTCCACCATTACTGAGCAACAGCGTTTTAGAGGTGGTTTTTAGTTTGATGCTTGAGAGGTTCTTCCTCTGTGTATTCCGCTTCAAAAAGGTGGGAAGGGCAAAAACTTAATCTCTTCTTCTCCTCGAAGTTCAAAATCGTCTGACATTGTTGGTTTACCTTTTAACACCCTTTTTTGTAAACACCGTTTGACTTAGGGTGAACTCACTCTAGGCACTCAAGTGTATTTCGTGCCCAAACGCGTTTCACCCCCAAAGCCCAGTTCGTTTAACTAGTGTGAGCGCTCCGGTCCGTGCCCTGGCCTGCTTGGAAGCGGTGGGCCAGAGTGCGGTTTGGTTAGGCTCGAGCGTGGTTCACATGCAGTGTGAGTGCTAAACGTGCCAGAGCACGGAACAGTTGTGTGCTACTATCATCATTATTTACATTTACGCATTTGGCAGACGCTTTTATCCAATATTACAGGGACAATCCCCCTGGAGCAACATGGAGTAAAGTGCCTTGCTCAAGGACACACTGGCGGTCGGGACCGCTGGGATTGAACCAGCAACCTTCTGCATATCAGTTCCATGGTTTAACCCACTGGACCACCATCTCACGTTATGACAGCAAACACCAAACTATTACTACTTGGATTCACTTTCAGTTAAATCAAGTAAATCTAGGTTTATAACGGTCCTGGTTCTCACCTTATTGATGAACATGAATTGTAGTTTGTGAATAAAGGCTGCAAATTCCTCCCTCAAAGTCAACTGCCTCCGTAATCTTCTGTATCTTCTGATACGTGCAGTACAGTCCTGTGAAAATCGCTGCGCAGCCTGAACGATAAATCTATTAGGCAGTCTATTAGTGAAAGCGCTTTTCTTCCTGTCTTCTTCAAAACAAAAAGTTGCATCGTGAAAGACACAAGCGTGCTCCAGCCCGGTGTGTTAAGTGCAATGTGAGTGCAGGCCAGCGGGGGAGTGGGGTAACGGGACAATCGTGCTCGGGCACGGCTAGGGGTGTCGCAATATACCGGTATTGACGATAACCGTGATATGCAAAGCACAAATATCGACATTGTGTTAATTAGGGTGTGGCAATATACCGGTATTGGCGATAACCACAATATTTAAAATGAATAGGACTCTTAGATAGCAAGACACGTAAATACTCCAGTGTCCTGAGTCCCGTTTGTAATGTCAAATTAGTTATATTTCGTTTCGTTTCTTTACTAAGTTAATTTAGAAAAAAAAATCTCTTCACAATATGATAAATATCTGATCAGAGAAAAGGAATGAAGTGAGCAGGTGTAAAAAGGCCATAATTCTTGCGGCTGCGCTGAAGGAACGCGGACTCTGAACACCAGTCAGAGCCGGTCGATGGTCGCGGTCTCATAGTTTCTTTTAATTAATCAATGTCTATTTACATAATGTCTATTCTTGTATTTGTATTTGCAATCTAGTCATGGCCAATAACATTTATGTTAATATTTATTCATCATCATACTGTTGAACTTGACAGTGTTTTCTCTCTTGTTATAATCATAGGGAGCTTCACAGAAGATAACAGAGTATTACCCTGTGTTTACTAGTTTCCACATTTGTTTGTTGGGTAAAAAATAAAAACTAAATAAACAAAGTAAAAATGTATTGGTAACACTTTATAATAAGGTTCATTAATTAACATTAGTTATATTAGTTAACATGAACTAGCATTTATTCATCTTTGTTGATGTTAATTTCAACATTTACTAATGCATTATTAAAATCTTGCTAACATTAGTTAATGCACTGTGAACTAACATGAACAAACCATGAACAGCTGGATTTATATTAACTAATGTTAACAAAGATTAACTAATGCTGAACAGAGGTGTTGTTCATGGTTAGTTCGTTAACTAATGCATTAACTAATGTTAACTAATACAACCTTATTGTAAAGTGTTACCAATTAATTTGATAACTTTTTCCCCCAAGGTTTCTATAGATATTTTTTTGGCCACAATAACCGTGGAGTGAAAAATCTAATATTGTGCCAGCCCTAGGCACGGCACAAGCCAACAGTGTGAGTACACCTGCACCTTCAACTTGTAAACACTGACTCGGTACGGAATTGCATATTATCACAGAACAGAGCAAGGTGAACATTTGTGCTTATAAAACTTAAACTTTTTTAATAATTTTTTAAAAATGACTAATCGTTCCGCTAGATAAGACTCTTATTCATCGTCTGGTATCGTTTAAAGCCCTTTGGACCTTGAACCGTTTGGGGCCCATTGAAGTCCATTATGGAGAAAAATCCTGGAATGTTTTCATCAAAAACCTTCATTTCTTTTCGACTGAAGAAAGAAAGACATGGACATCTTGGATGACATGGGGGCAGGGCCTGAAATTGGCAGGTAGCCAATGAGAATTGTGATTCATTGGGCAGTATGAGAGGATGACTACTGTTTCGCAACGCATGGTATCGAAAAGAAGATGAGGCCCTTCTCTGACTATGTTTGGATGTGCGAGTATTAAACTGTTGGTGAGATGGGACGAGATAATGCAACGCTGACATAGGCTACAGTACAATGACAGTTGCACAGATGTGTGTGTGCGCCGTGTGCGTGTTGGGAGTTGGGAAGCGGTGAGAAAATGTCCGGTACGCGGTAACTTTACCAGTTATAATAATATTAATTTTAAGTAGCGATCGATAGTGGATAATAATATATAGCCTAATGTAATGTATAATAAACTGACAGTAACAATGTTGCACTTTTGACGCTTGTGCAGCCGATCGAGGAGAAATCACAACAAATGAGCAGCGCTATAACACATCTCTCTCACAGCAACAGTGTGTTACTGAACCATTCAGCGCTTTGAATTAATCGTTTGTATCGTATTACCGTTTACCGGCACATGTCTATTTACAACACACACACACACAAAAATCTGGACAAGCACGTGAACATGCTTAATGTCGAGGAGAACAAAAAAAGTGGCTGGTAAAAAGTCACTGTGGTAGGGGGTCAGAAAAGTTAAGTTCAGGCCCTGCATGGGGGAGAGCAAATGATCAGCAAAAGTTGATTTAAAAGTGAACGAATCCTTTAACATCTCAGCACCTTGACACCTTAACATGCGTGGTCGAGTGTCTGCTGAAGTGCTGAAACAGTGAGCGGTGCTTTAGGTTATTTTACCCTCAAATAAAGCCGTCCAAAACGATCTTTTTACCAGCTCCACTTGACTCATGCACTGTTTTCCAGGTTGAAAGTTAGCTTTTGGGTGAGAAAACCCCTTTCTTAATGATCTGTCTGGGTATTTCTCAATGATTTATTATTTATGCATTTCAGACTGAATTAAGTGTCTAGAGCTCTGTCCCTTTGTTGGTTACAGACGTCTCCATTCAAACTAATACTTTCTCTTTTGTCCTTTATTCCAACCCATTTTCTCTTTCGTGAAATGATGTATATATGAGACTAGTACTTTTTGTTTTGTTGAACCGTTCAAGAGTATAAGTAAAGGAGAATAGACTCAGCTGATCATATAATGTACATTCTTTCTGCTTGGCTTTTGGAGCCCTAATAATTTATGGGTTATGAAAACACTGACTGAATGGACATCATTGCACTTGGACATTATTACATGGCTGCTCGATAGTACAGTTGAGTATTCCAGCAAGCCGTGTGTTAATGTGGTGTGTATTCTTCTCATTTTAGTTCCTATGTCCATTTGGGCTGAAGGTGAAGACAGAACCAAACCAAAGCGGGACTGTAACCTACTGGCCTGTGTGACAGACTTCACCCTGACAACTTCTGGCATGGATGAGGCATCACATGTTTTTGAGAAAAAACTTCTTCACCTAGAATGTAAAGTGTGGAGTATTCATCCCCCACGAGGAGACTCCGTGTCTTTATCTCTTGTGAGTGGATATCATTTTAAAGAACTGCTCATTTCTTCTGAATTTATTTTGTAGTATATGTAAGAATTTCCCATGAAAATAAACTTTTAGTAATGTTTTAAGTAATGTTGTAATCCTGTTAATGTATGTCCAGTATAAATTGCAAACGTATGCTTGTTTTGGGCATGTATTTACAGGTTATGGACAGGAGGTAGATGCTGTGTATTTAAAGGTGCTCTAATGTTTTTTATTTGTAGGCCTATAATATGTTATTTTTTGTATATAAATCATTATTACAGTGGAACAAATTGCTATTTTCTATTAGCAACTGAATTCAACCATTACACATCACCACTTTATCACCAATCATTTTTTACAACTTTGTAGTTTATTGTTTTATGTCAAATGTGAGAACAAATGCAAGTTTATTTTTTCTTTCAGATTATGTAATTTCAGTAATAAAGTCTGTATCATAGAATGGTAACTTCTTTCTGTTGTTATTTTGTTGATGTTTGTTTTAACTAAATGGCTTTAATGTAATTCAAGATAATTTAGTTACTGCAATATAACTGTAGTAAAACCATGATTCGCACCAAAATACCACGGTTACTACAGTCATAGTTAACTACAGTTTTACTATAGTAAAACCATGGTTCATTTTCCTAAGGGAGGTGGTGTTTTCTTTTCTTTTGTGTTGCTGTTCTGTTACGCTTTTTCAGCTCCTCTAGGTTAAACAGTATTTATATTGTTTATTTTGAAACTGCTTGGATTAATTTAGTTTTTTGTTGCAGGAGCCGAGGCTTCAGGTCAGGCCGCTAGTAGGCCCTTGTGTGCGGTGGTGGGATTTTGTCACAGAGTGCAGTGTGTTTTGTGTCTGACCCGATGTGTGTGTGTGTGTGTGTGGTGAGATCTGTGCACAAGGTGGTAAGGTTTTGATATAGGAGCTTGGTGCTCACTAAACTAGCTCACCTGCCATTGGTAAGCCTCGGTCTCCTGGCCCTGTTCCAGTCTCTTCTATGTGTCTATGCTAATCCGGCCCTCCAGTATTTTAATGTTTTTACGATCACTGCTGAATATTGTATAAATCAATTTTTGTATTTTTTGGTATTCACGTCTCAGGCCCTCTTCTTTTGAAACACGAATTGTGTGCTTTTGGGTATGTGATTATCTCATAAGTGCTAATATTTCCCTGGTCATCAGGGTGGTGTAGTCAACTACATCTTAGAGTGTCTTTCCCAGGAGCCTCTAGTTCCCGCCACATATGCATGAATCTTTTAAGTAAGCACAAGATGTATATATACACAAAAAAGTGAAGTAAGTTTTCTGAAACTCTACATGTTCTTTTGCCCTGAATGCTTTAACACAGTTTAACGCTGACTCTCGGATCATCTGAGATTGGGGATTTCAAGGTGAGACACAGACAGCGATTCATGAAATATTCACTTTGCTTGATCAGCATTATGAGATGTTTTATCTCTGTGTAATCTTTCAATGTCCAGACTGACTCACTCAAGCAAATGTTAGTGTTGGCAGGGAAGATGTTTGTACTTCCTAAACTAAATGGTAAAAATCTTTTAATGATATTCCATGTATTATATTTTGTCCATTATTTAAAGTATTCATGAATTCAAACTGTTTTTAGAAAGTCTGCTGATAATGAACACCTCATTGTACTTTGTATTTCAGCTGCGCTGAAGATTGGCTTTCTCTTACCCGCACTGCCGGGCTTTAGTTTGATCAATTCTCAACTGCTTGTAAAGAATGTGAGTACTATTAATGAATATTAGTGTTCTGTAATGTATGGGGTTTGGATTTAGTTTGATTATTGCAAAACTGTTGGGAAACACTTTTTTTCAGGGCTTTGTGGCCATTTTTACTGATGTCGAGGACTCCCTGACGGGCCTCTAATATCCATCAACACGAACTGCACACAATAACTCATAACCGTCTAACTTATAACTTCAGAAATGTTTTCAGTGTAAGAATTATATAATCGCTTGAAATGTACAAGTTGACCAATTTTGACAATAAATCTTATGTACAAGTAATTTTTGCCACTCATCCACACAGAAAATACCCCCCCCCCCCCCCCCCCCCACACACACACACACACATCTGATGTGCCGGGTATCCACAATAAATGAGCAGACCATAATAACCAACATGAGACTGTTTATTGAGAAAAGAGCTGAGCAACACTAATCAAATCAATCCAAATTTTATTGATATAGCACAATAAAATCAACAATAGTTGATAGGGATGTAACGATACATCGTATATCGCGATATACAAATGTGACGATATATATTGTTGATGTGAAACGAAATAATATCCAATCCGAAAGCGCTGAGAGATGAAATAGTCATGAACTGTAAGAAACTCCGACTATAAAAACAATTATTTAAAGTTTATTTAATAAGGCAATTTCAAAGAGAATAATATCTATTTTCCAAGAGACACCTGAGAACAACAATTATAAACAAAACATAGCAGTGTGATTTTTTTGTTTGTTTACCAGTACTCGCCTCTAGCTCACTCTGTATAACATCAGAGTTCTATATTTTAGTTTAATAATATTTATTGAATATTTTGAGGATATCTTTTGGTACTAAATAGGCCTACTATTTGTGCAAAAATGATGGTCAATTAATGACCACTTAAAATATATTTTTTATTATTTATATTACAATTAGTGTAGTAATTAAGGTTAAAATAGAGAATTCCAATGCAAAGAGGCAAATTAGAGCCATTTTGTGGCTGGAAAAAGAATAATGTTTATTTGTAATGCCATTACCCATCAGGTGCCTGAATGGCTCTTTAATACATATACATGTATCTAGTCTGCTTACGCATCATAACGGCTTACTTATTTTTAGGTTTTGCATTTAAATACATATTTATGATCAAACACTAGATTTCTTTAAATGTGAAATTTTAAAACGTTAACAACTTACATCCTAATATTTTAATGATACTTATATAAGCACACACAAGTGAATATTAATGAATGCAAGCAAATATAATTTAACCCAAGAAAAGTTTTAAATAGTGCTAAAAAGTCAAACTTTCCTTATATGTACAGTAGGCTATATGAATATACAATATTTGTGCCAATCACCGCCATGCTTATTCTGAAGTCTCGTGAGATTTTGCGGGACTCTGGATGAAAATCTGTTCGTGTGTGGTGTGCTGTCTTTGTCACATCATGGCACACCACACACTATAGGAGCAAAACGGTTAAATCTAGGATTATTTGTCCTCATGTTTGTGGTCTATCACATTTTGAAAATCTTATAAGATGTAAAAAATCTTTTGGTGTGTACCCAGCATTAAGCCTCGTCTGTGAAACTGAGGGAAGGTGTTTTTATTCCACTATATTGTGGAATCATCGGAGTGATGCGTGATGACTCCGATTGTTCGAATATTACAATTAAATAATACTTAAATCGATACGTCATCCTCAATAAACCCGTCTCCAGTGTGATGCCTCCGATCCTTCGAATATTCCGATCTATTATGACCTCTGACCTGTAAAGCGGCCAGAATAATAATAATAATAATACGCTGTTTGTTAATTGGCCAGAGGAGAACTGCCCCCCCGACTGAGCCTGGTTTCTCCCAAGGTTTATTTTTCTCCATTAGGTCACCTGATGGGGTTTTGGTTTCCTTGCCACTGTTGCCTCTGGCTTGGCGTGCTCAGTTGGGGACACTATATTTTTCAACTAAACATCGAAATAAATCTAATTAATAAACTAAATTAACCATGTAAACTAAATTACTGATCTAATTATTGATCTAAAGCCCACACTGTCACCGTATGGAAATTGAAATGAACTGATGACATCAAATGGCTATACAGCTGAATAAAATGATGCTGCATTATTTTCCTGTTTAACACTGTAAAGCTGCTTTGAAACAATCTACATTGTTAAAAGCGCTATATAAATAAAGTTGACATATATTGACTCTGTCAGCTAAACTCACTGTTAGATCACGAGCTAGATTCACTCCAAACACAGCGTGCTGAGGACATCTGCTGGTTAAAGCCGTGGACACACTCACTCAAACACAGAACCAGGAAGCAGAAATCACATGACTTCAGGGAAAGTGAAACTGAAGTGTAGACGAGCTGGTGTGTGTTTGTGTCTCTGTGTTCATTCAGTAAAATGGCAGAAGGGAGGATTTCAGTGGATCAGGAGTTGATGTGTTCAGTGTGTCTGGATCTCCTGAAGGATCCAGTGACCATCTCGTGTGGACACAGTTACTGTAAGAGCTGTATTACAGGCTGCTGGGATCAGGAGGATCAGATGAGAGTCTACAGCTGCCCTCAGTGCAGACAGACCTTCAGTCCAAGACCTGCTTTAGCTAAAAACACCCTGATGGCTGAACTGGTGGAGAAACTGAAGAAGACTAAACTTCCTGCTGACTGTGACGCTGGAGCTGGAGATGTGCAGTGTGACGTCTGTACTGGAAGAAAACACAAAGCCGTCAAGTCCTGTCTGGTGTGTCTGGAGTCTTACTGTCAGACTCATTTTGACCGTCATGAGGACTATCACTCCCGTAAGCCACATAAAGTGACCGATGCCACTGGACGACTGCAGGAGATGATCTGCCAAACTCATGATAAACTCCTCGAGGTTTTCTGCCGCACTGACCAGAAGTTTATATGTCTGCTGTGTACGATGGACGAACATAAAAACCACGACACTGTATCAGCCGCAGCACAGAGGACAGAGAAACAGGTATGAAATCACACACTGATCAAATAATGCTGACACTATTTATACTGGCACCATATGATCAGGAAACATCATTCACACTGCAGACGCCAGCAGAAGTCAACAGGAGCTGAAGTGGACTTTCACCGCTGAGCGTACAGATGTTAAGAGAAGACTTTGTGTCACTTTAAGCAGTAAAAGACTCATAAGATGTAGTTTGAGACTGTGCAGATCTGAAGGAAACAATGTCAAGATATGAGACTTGAGAAAGTTAAAGATATGAAACTATGGGATATATAATCTATTATAACTTAAGTGGATAAAATCATCTTCATTGTGTGTCATAAATCATCATAATCTTAATAGTTATAACCACACATAGGTAAGTATTATTACTGTTGTTCTGATTATTCATGAGATGACACAACACATCATAAGGTTGTTTATAAGGCATTATGCATGTGTTATAATGCACTAAGAATATCCTTATAATGGATTATAAACACAGGCTTCATAGAAAGTGTTCCCAAACAAAAGCTCCCATGATGCTCTAGTGTGCGCAGTATAAAGTGGCGTCTCTGTCATTGGTTTGTGCTGCAGAAGCGGCTGAAGGAGACGCAGAGGTCGTTCCAGCAGAGAATCCAGCAGAGAGAGAAAGATCTTCAGCAGCTGAGAGAGGCTGTGGAGGCTCATAAGGTGAGTCTGGAGAAGAAGAGAAGTTTGAGAAGTCTCAGTCAGGACTCACTGAAGCCACTGTGTGATTGTGATGTGTGTCCTAACAGCGCTCTGCACAGACAGCAGTGGAGGACAGTGAGAGGATCTTCACTGAGCTCATCCGCTCCATTGAGAGAAGCCGCTCTGAGGCCACACAGCGGATCAGAGATCAGGAAAAGACTGCAGTGAGTCGAGCTGAAGGACGACTGGAGCGACTGGAGCAGGAGATCAATGATCTGAGGAGGAGAGACGCTGAGCTGGAGCAGCTTTCACACACACAGGATCACGTCCATTTCCTGCAGGTAACAGAGATCTAGAAGAACAAGAGACTCACAGAGAAACATTTCATGAGAGCAGAATGAGCCGTTGATCTGTGTGTTGGGTTATTATAGAATCATCAGTCAGACGCTCATCTGATCGTCTTCTTCTGAAAGAGACGCACTTACAGATGCAGTTCAGCTCTGGAAATCTCTTAACCGCTGAACTGTCACACCCTTCTTGAGAATAGACGTGAAAATGCACCATCCAAACTTCAATGCTGTAATTCACTTCAAAAAATTAAAGTATGAAAAAGTTGAATTTGACTGTAAATTTAATATACTGTACTAATGATATTTTATATAAAATATATATTTTATAAAATAATTTTTACTCCAAAATTGTTAAAAATCGAAGCCTTATGAGTTGTTCCAAATTTGAAGTTGGTATCACAAAAATTGAAGCTCCCATGAGATTTTGTTTAGGCGTTGTAGCAGAAATAGCCACCGGGTGTCGTCCACATTCTCCTGTAACAAATGAACACATTTCTGTCCAAATATCACTTCTATCACAAAACAGTCACCAAATATGAACCTTTGTGACTCAGACCTTTCCCACAACATGTGTTTTGTCAAGATTAGAAAAAGGTTTTGATTTATAAAGTAGTTGAAATAAATTATGTAATATGCCTGATACCGCCCACTAGGGGAGGAGCCTAGAAGAATTTAAAGTACCGTTTCCATGGTAACAACATCCAATTTCACAGGATGAATTTTGAGTTTGTAAGCTTTGAAATTATACATTTATGATCATTACTAAAGCCGCGTTTCCACCGAAATTACCCGGAACTATTTGTACCAGGAACTTTTTTCCCAGGAACTTTTTCTCCCCCAGACCTGCTACTGTCTGCGTTTCCACTGCGGTCTAAAGTACCGGGAAGATTAGGCAAATTAGTCCGGTGATGTAGGACTGCGCGCGGCGCGACTGCTCCTCCTAGTCAGCGACGGACAGTAATAATTTTTGTGCGACACTGTCTGCAACAATAACAAGTGGAGGAGATGCAAGCAGCGCTGCTTTTGCTGGTTATGTATCGGTTTACTAAAGAGGTCATTAACAAAACGGCGGAAAAGAGACGAGCACTGATACTAAAGTGTATTCGTAAAGCTAGATTTAAAATATGACAAAGTATGTTATCATCAGCTATTACGGACATTGACCGTGAGATGGCTGAGACGAACGCGCGCCATCGGACAGAAAGAGTAAGACTGATATTTACTGAACGCTGTTCGATCCTCGCAAAAGACTTTTAAAAATGCCGGTTGAAATAAAATGCTGCGTGAGCTCAACCAATCAGCATGTTCAGCGCCCAAGTCCCACCCCCGAAAGTTCGGGAACTTTTCAAAAGTACCACCTCGCAAGCAGGGCCGTTTGGAGGGGGAAATATTTACCCGGAACTTCATTTAGACCCTGGTTCCTGCGGTCGAAACACACCGAGTTCCCCCCCAAAGTTCCTGGTTCCGGGGTAAAGTTCCTGCGGTGGAAACGCGGCTTAAGATATGTAATATGAAAAAAAGGCTAGCGGGCAATCAACGGGTTGAGAAAACATGTTCAGCACTCTTTCTTCTGGAAGGTGTGTGTGTGTGTGTGTGTGTGTGTGTGTGTGTGTGTGTGTGTGTGTGTGTGTGTGTGTGTGTGTGTGTGTGTGTGTGTGTGTGTGTGTGTGTGTTTGGGCTTTGGGCTGGTAAATATTTCCCCCTCCAAAAGTCCCTGCTCGCGAGGTAGTCCTTTATTAAAGTTCAGGAACTTTTGTGGGCGGGACTTGGCCTCTTAACATGCTGATTGGTTGAGCTCACGCAGCATTTTATTTCAACCGGCATTTTTAAAAGTCTTTTGCGAGGTTGGCGTTCGTTCTGCGTTCAGTAAATATCAGTCTTGCTCTTTCTGTCTGATGGCTTGCGTTTGTCTCAGCATCTCATGCTCAATGTCCGTAATAGCTGATAATAACATGTGTTGTCTTATTTTAAATCTAGCTTTACAAGCTTTCAGATACGCTTTAGTATCAGTGCTCGTCTCTTTTCTGCCGTTTTGTTAATGACCTCTTTAGTAAACCAATACTAAAGGTTTATTTTGAAGGCCTAGTCTCTATTTTAACCTGAAATACTGCAATAATTAAAATAAAATAACAAAACAAAAAATTGTGTATAATTTTCAATGGCATAAATAGAGCATAATTATTGCATAAATATTCAAAAATACCATCAAATCATCTCAAAATACAAAATTAAAAAGAAAACATATTATTGAAGAAATATAAATTGCACTGGTTTTACTGGGGTGGAGGAAGTTTAATTTTTAGGTGTCCAGTCACTTCTGAGCGGGAAGACGACCAATGCAACCCCTAAACAAAGAGCAACAGAGGGTTAAATAATGACCATCTCTAGACACGCCACGCATTCAACCAACAATACATGGACAATGATTACAATAACATGAGAAATGTTATAATATTTCCTTTAATAATACAGCAGTATTGCTCCTTCACTTTCAATAATGCAACAGTAGCTGATTATTATTAATACACTTACAGTGCTTTATTATTAAACAGTCCTTCCAGAAAAATGCGGCTTTTTTTTGTGATTGTTGCAGAAAAAATCCTTGATTATGCTGCACGTTTTCTATAAAAATGCGGTGGAAAATGCGGGATATTTATGAGATAAAATTGCGGGAACTTGCAAAAACTGCGGTTTGATGAAAAAGAGAAAAAAAGCACTACATCACAGAAAGTGCTGGAATATTTAAGTTCTCATCTTGTTTTATTGAAGACCTTAATAAACACACGGCTCAAATTTACAAAACATTGAGTCAAACAAGTTCTGTAGCTTTACAAAAGGAATATGCTACAACTTCTGAAAAAATGAATAAATAACTTCCTGTTTTACAGACATTTGAGTGCTTCCAATGCACAAAGTGCAATCTCTTAAAGGGTTAGTTCACCCAATGATGTAAATTCTGTCATTATGACGTCCCCTCATGTCGCTGGACACCCGTCAGACCTCCGTTCATCTTCAGACACAAATGAAGATATTTTAGTGTAAATCCGATGCTCAGAAAGGCCTCCATTGGCTCAATGCACTGCACACTCTCAAGACCCATAAAAGCACTAAAGACTAAAGATACAAAGTCCATCTCACTACAGCGGCTCTACAATAACTTTATGAAGCGATGAGAATAGTTTTTGTGCTAAAACCTAAATAACGACTTATATAGTGATGACCGATTTCAAAACAAACAGCATCATGAAGCTTCGGAGCGTTTTGAATCAGTGAGTCGATTCAGTGGTTCGGAGCGTTATGAATCAGTGAGTCGATTCAGCGGTTCAGAGCGTTATGAATCAGTGAGTCGATTCAGCGGTTCTGAGCGTTCAGTGGCTCGGAAATTCATGATTCGGATTGGGTATCAAACTGCTGAAATACGTGACTTTGGCAATCCGAACCACTGAATCGACTCACTGATTCATAACGCTCCGAACCACTAAATCGACTCACTGATTCATAACGCTCCGAACCACTAAATCGACTCACTGATTCATAACGCTCTGAACCGCTGAATCGACTCATTGATTCATAACGCTCCGAACCACTGAATCGACTCACTGATTCATAACGCTCCGAACCACTAAATCGACTCACTGATTCATAACGCTCCGAACCACTGAATCGACTCACTGATTCATAACGCTCCGAACCACTAAATCGACTCACTGATTCATAACGCTCTGAACCGCTGAATCGACTCATTGATTCATAACGCTCCAAACCGCTGAATCGACTCATTGATTCATAACGCTCCAAACCGCTGAATCGACTCATTGATTCATAACGCTCCGAACCGCTGAATCGACTCACTGATTCATAACGCTCCAAACCACTGAATCGACTCACTGATTCATAACACTCCGAACCACTGAATCGACTCATTGATTCATAACGCTCCAAACCGCTGAATCGACTCATTGGTTCATAACGCTCCGAACCGCTGAATCGACTCACTGATTCATAATGCTCCAAACCACTGAATCGACTCACTGATTCATAACGCTCCGAACCACTGAATCGACTCACTGATTCATAACGCTCCGAACTGCTGAATCGACTCACTGATTCATAACGCTCCGAAGCTTCATGATGCTGTGTTTTGAAATCGGTCAACACAGCTGGGGTCCGTTCTTTGTACCTCGCTTAATACATCTGAGATGATTTGACAGATCCCAGATCTGTTAATCCTGATAACTGATGTCTGGCTAATTTGGTTCTTCAAACGAATTTACGGATTGGATTTAAATATCTGGATTAAATGATCTAAGATCACTGCGCGTTCTTGTGTTCCCTGAAGAGGCAAGAAGCATCGATACTCGAAACCATGATCAGCAATGCAGCGATTGGCTGACGTCAAGACAGCAACGTAATGACATCATATAATTAAAAAAGCATCATAAAATTAAGGAATGCATTAAATCATGCGATCGCATAATCACGTTTTTCTGGAGGGACTGATTAAAAGTGAAAGATGAGAAGAATGAAGCTGATGCTGTGAAAGTGCTGGATTGAGGAGAGTCACTAAAGATCAACAAGAGCCCTCAAATCTGACAGTAGTGCAGGTTATTGGCTGAAGTGTGGAGGTGATGAGCTTTGATTTCTGTTTTCTGTAGAGTTTCCAGTCTCTCTCAGCTCCTCCTGAATCTACAGACGTCAATGACAATCCCTTCAGTTCTCTCTCCTCTTTTGATGGCGTGAGAGAATCTGTCCGTCAGCTGAAGGACAAACTGGAGGATTTCTGCAAAGAGGAGCTGAAGAAGAAGATCTCTGACAGAGGTAAAGTCCTGGAGATTCATCTGCTCTCAGAAATCATCCTCCATCATCTCATATCATGTAGAAGATCATATTAGAAATGTCTTAGGAACGGATGCAGGGATCATTTTCTCTTGACATGATAATCACACTCTTCATGTCTGTTGATTTCCACAGTCATTGTTCCCAGGACCAGGAACGACTTCCTACAATGTAAGTCACTGAGAAAACAAGCAGAAAAACTCCCTGAGTGTGTTCATGTTCTTCCTGGAGAAGGAGAAAGAAAACATGACAGAAGAGTTTTAGAGTTGATCATGTGATCTCTGGTAAACTGTACTGAGACACTGCTGATATATTGAACATGAAGAGTTCAGCTCCATTAAAAGATCAGACAGATTCATCATCCCTGATTCTGATGTGTTTTATCTCCGTCAGATTCCCGTCCGCTGACTCTGGATATGAACACAGTGAATAAACGCCTCCGTCTGTCTGAGAGGAACAGAGAGATTACTGTCACTCGCTCAGACCAGCCGTATCCTGATCATCCAGACAGATTTGATGTGTGGTCTCAGGTGTTGTGTAGAGAGAGTGTGTGTGGACGCTGTTACTGGGAGATTGAGTGGAGTGGTGAATGTGTGGATATATCAGTGTCATATAAGAGCATCAGCAGGAAGGGATCGGGTAAAGAGTGTTGGTTTGGATCTAATGATCAGTCCTGGAGTTTGATCTGCTCTTCCTCCAGATACTCATTCAGACACAATAACACACAGACTGAACTCCCTGTAAAGCCCATCAGTGGTAGAATAGGAGTGTATGTGGATCACAGTGCAGGAACTCTGTCCTTCTACAGCGTCTCTCACACAATGAGCCTCATACACACACTCCAGACCACATTCACACACACACTCTATCCTGGGTTTACGATTTATTCTCCTGGATCATCAGTGAAACTGTGTTGATGAATCAGAATCGACTGTAGAGAGATTCTACCCATAATGCTTTGAGCTGCATGATAATCATAAACACTGAGATGTCTCTCACTTTCTCTTCATGACATTAATAGCTCACACTTTATTTGAAGGTGTCGTTGTTACAGTGTAATTATATATATTTATTATTCATTAACAACATGTACTTACTATAGGGTTCGGGTAGGATTAGGGTTTGGTTGAGGGTTAGTTCCATGTAATTATGCATCCTAAACTGTTGTTATTATTATGGTAAAAATAAAATATGTAAAATATATAACAAGGACACTGTAAAATAAAGTGTTCCCCATTAATACTACAGCTGAGCTTCTGTTAGAGCTGGTGTGGTTGAGTAAGAGATGAGCTTGAAGCTGATATAATATACTCACTAAACTCAATAACTATATTGTTCTGTCTCATTATCTCTGGTGTGTGTGTGTGTGTGTGTGTGTGTGTGTGTGTGTGTGTGTGTGTGTGTGTGTGTGCATATGGATATATGAGAGATCTTTGCTCTTCTGTTCGTAAAAGCAAAATCAAATGTTGTATAAAAGGAAACTCCCTGTTTCCACACATCAAGTTCACTTCAGAATGAAAGTTCAGTGATAGTAGAAATCACTCACACAATGTCAGGACTGTCTGATGGAGAATTCATAAATACAAAAATATAACTTCACACTATTCTTAGTTGTGTAAATATAAATGTTGTTGCTACTGTATGCAATATTTCTAAATACATTTATGAATTGTGTCTGAGAAGAAAAGACAGATTGTGTTTTAAATTCTAAGTTGTAAGGGAAAGTTGTTTTATGAATATTGGTGAACTTACAAACACACTTCCGGATACATACACACACGCACATAGGAGACAAGACCCTAGACTAGAGGGAAGAAAAGGACGGAAAAATGCCAAGGCATGGAAAAAACTGCAGAAGCCAACGTTGTCTGTCGAGGGGTGATGGTCAGACTATGCTATCAACAGACTTGAGTTCCTTTTTTGGACAAACCTTAGTTCCTCTCTGGAAAACTCAAACTGCTTACAACACAAAACGATGCTGTATAAATACGACTGGATGTTGTTTCTCGGTGTGCATTCTTTTTTGATTTTTGTTTGATTGATGTACCATCATAGGAGAATTCTATTCTCTATGAATATTTTGCTCTAACTGCTCTGCTGTATTATTTTAACTTGAATTGCTCGGACGAGAACAAGTTATTTCTTACATCTATTGCTTTGAACTGCATACAAGGTGAAGCATACAAGATGAAGTATTATAATCTGTAACCTTTTGATATTTTGCTAATCAATTTTTTTATCATTGTATAACCAGTACTTTTATCTTTTGTAGAAATAAATTTTCATTTTATAAAGACAAAGTATTGTTTCAGTTTTTTACTTCAGCTTATAAAGACAGTTCTATAAAGAATAGAAAGAGCATTTTAATACATCTTACAAAGCCCAAAGTCAACCAACCGTCGATGAGAAAATCTGCTGGAGGGTAAGCATGATTTTATTCAAATAGTTATTGACTGTTTATTGATTTGATATTGTTCATTAAAGGATAATGGGTTCATATCACTAGATTGCTGGTGTAAGGAAACAAGCTAGTGTAGGTGTAGGCCTAATTCTGACCTGACAGCAAAAGACTACTTACTTGCAATGGTTAACATTGTATTTTGAGGGTTAATCAGGAACTGGGATATATACCGGATCCCTTACAAAGTAGCCACAGTCGAACAAATGGCCCTATACTATATTTCTGCAAATTAATAATCATATAAGTTAAAACTATAGGTTAAAATAATTTCAAACAAAATATATTAAATATCTGGTCCAAATAACCATCAGGTATTATCTGCTCTGAAATGATAGAAAACAGTGTGTACATGACATTTTATAAGGCTTTTATTTTGAAATTATCCACAACACACCTCGCCATAAACACACCAGCTCATTCTGCACAGAGACATTTAACACCACTTACTAACATAAAGATATCACACAATACAGAAATATAAATGCTATTTACATTTTCATTTACAAATGCTGATCATTAACATTAATGAATGACTGGCGTATTTTACATTATCATTTGTCCTTCCTGGTGTCCATGGCAAATAGTAAATATGAATAATTTGTACACAGCTCTTTTACACAGAGGGACAGTTTAATATCACACACGTTCAGTACATCAGTCCATAACACACAATGCTCTGGTCTGGACTCAGACTGTAGAGCAGAATATGGACTGTTTGTTCTGGTGGTTATAGGATTTGTCCTCTCAGGAGTTGGACATCTGTCATTTTAAAGGAGGGGTAAGTGTTATTTAAAACATGCTTTATTAAAGTGTCTCGCGCCGTGGACCAAAACAAACTTGTAGCCAATCAGCAGTAAGAGGCGTGTCCACTAATGACGGGGAGAAGAGAGCGCTCAGTGCACGTCATTATTCAAAAGACACGACACAGGACGGACATTAGCCGAGCCACGAGAGATGGCAGATTAAAAACACCTGTGGAAGATGTGTGTGGAACAAAAGACGGCTCACGATCAGGCAAGAAGTGTCAGCTTTCCAGCGCTGGAGAGAACTCGAGGAGCGCTAAGGCCTGCAATCGGACGCCGAGGTTGCTTTATTTCTTCTCCATAGGCGAGGAACATTGGTTTTGTTTTGTTTCACAGAACTAATATATGCTGGCTTTTGCTTGAATATGCTCGTGTGTCATGTTCGCTTGTCCATTTGCGATCGTATCGGCGTTCACTTCAGCGATGATAAAGACCCGTTCATTTCCACATCCCATAACGTTAAACCACTGTCTGTTTCAAGCGCCAGCTCGCAGTGTGTCCGAAGAGGAAGACAATAAACTCCTAATATATGTTTGTTTCCTTTGGTTCCTCTTTTAGTGATCGATATAACCCTCTAATCTTGTCATAATTGTAATAATGTTGGTTAGTTGGTCTGTCGTGCTCGTGCTGTCGAGTTGTTCATGAGAACTGTGTTTGAAAACTATTCAAAAGTCTGAGGTAGGAAATGACTTTTTTCAGCAGGGATGCATTCAGTTGATTTAAGTGACAGTAAAGACATTTATAATTATTACAAAGGATTTATGTTTCAAATGTTTTCAGTGTAAGAAGTATATAATCATTACTTGCAATGTTCAAGTTGATCAAATCTGACCATGTTATTTCTCCACAGGGTCATGGAACAGAAGAATGCAGACAAAGGTGAAGTCCAAACACAGTTTATTAAGAGAGGAGAGAGGGATGCACACAGGAGAGGAACTGGAGTGAAGATGGGTAACGTGATACTGGCTGTGAAGTGACAGATCTGGGGTCTCATTTATAACCGTTGCGTTCGCACAAAACGGGGCTGGAAACATACGTAGACCAGTTAGATTGTAGAAAATACATGTGAGAAGAACGATTATTAGAATTAATTTAATTTTCACTCCATTTCATACGTTATATCCACATTATCATGAAGATTAAGTCCAACAGTGTTATTTGTGCCTATTGTTTTAGGATATATACATCTAGTAAAATCCAAACGTAATTCAAAATGCGGAAAAAAAAATCAAATGCGCACAAACTCTTTTACTAGAGTGAGAAAAGAAATGAAGTAAGAACAATTTAAAACTGTTTTCATATTGATATACACATTTACATTAATGTTCCAGTTTCATTAATGGCGATATGCACTGAAATTACATAAAGTCAATACTCAGAATTTAAAACAAAAATTATATGAATTTAGATAGACGTGCGACTTTTGATCACTTTTCCTGGGACACGCTGTTTTAATGACAGCAAGGATTAAATATAGGCTAATTCCAATCATTCCTCTTAAACCGAACTGCAGATCTCATGTTATGACAAAATATGTTTTAGCGAGAACGATGATCAGTGATCACACTTACTTCGAGATCACAGACACTGCAGGATTCGCTGGTCGAACGGTCCATTATCCGGTTTGAATATGTCCAATGATAATCTCACTGTACAACCACAGCTGCACGGACACGAGAGTAAAGACATCTTCACACAATTATCAACAATACCACTGTATTTGAAGGATACAACTTATTAAGATTGGCACGTTTCCTTTTATTAAATACTTAGTCAGTGTTGCTCTGAGTCAGACGATTGGGTTTACGCTGCAATAAATAAGTTGGCCTATCTGTTTAAATTAAAATAGCCTAAACATCCTATATGTTCACATTATCAGCAAAACTGCATGAATTTGAGTTGAAGGGTTTAAAATTACCTAAATATTTTAAATTAAAATAACGTTTGGCCCATGGAAATGAATGAATAAACTTTACGTACGTATTTAAAAAAAAAAAAACCTGATAAGTATTTTATAAAATGTAGTTTTTATGGATATTTTGATATATTTATTCTAAAACATAATAAAGATATTGGATGATTGTCAGCGATGTACTGTGTAAGGCATCTAATATTTTTCTGTCTTGTTCCTTTGACAGTGTTCAACATGGTGTCCCGTGGATGGGAATATGCATGCAAATGATATGCAAATGAGGTTCTGCATAGTAAACGAGGCGTTGTGAGCTCATATATGGGGATTTCTGCAGGAGACGGGTGGAGATGCACGTACACACAATCTTCTGCTGGCTGGGATTTATAAAGGGATTTTTGCACAGGTTCTGACGTACACATGGTTTTATAAATCTGAATTTTTTTTGTGCGTACGCAAAATCTAGCTTTTGTACGTACGTACACTTTTAGTAAGGTTTATACGCAAAGTTTTCTAAATGAGAGCCCAGATCTTTTGCAGGCAGAGTGGAGAGAAGACTGGAGAACAGAACGACTGAAGATCTCAGAAGACGGATGGCGGGACGGCTGGAGAGAGGATCGCACCGGTAGGTCTCCACAGGTCAGTTAGTCGTTAGGTGCGTTTACATGGAGCACTGGAATCGGTTTACAAGTCCAATCCCAATGAAAATGCTCCATATAAACACCTCAATCGGAATAAAAATGGCCAAACTGAATGAAATTGTAATGGGTTTGAGAGGGGTGGGATAAACCTTTCCATGAAGCGATCAAACGGAAAACTCCACCATGTAAACGACCCGATCCGATTACTGTGAGTGTACGTCCTTCTGTGATGTGATGTACAGCGCCTCCACCACTGAAGAGCGCGCCGCGCTCACACCAGCCTAATGTTGACAAGAGAGGAAAGCTCATTTTTCTGAGGTGTTAAACTTTTTATTTGGTAACATGTTATGAACATGATGTTGGAATAATGACACAGGCATAGCCTGATACAGCATCTCATCTTAACAGCGTTTGTCCGAGGCTTCAACTGCGCCTGACAGAAGAATTTATTTTTCTGAGGTGATTCTTAAACTTTACAACAAATAATAGCTTTCATAAAACTATACAAGTCCTGGTGGCCGTTGAAATTTGCCATGGTGTCACCGGTGCAGACTCGGATGACCAGCCACCCCTGACTCCAGACACCACCGTGAGGAGCCGACACCACAGGCACGCAACAGACGGACAAAGGAGGAGGCAAGTAATTGAGTTCAACGATAATCTTTATTGAATAATGATCGGCTTGAGGAAAGAATGAGCAACTCCTGTCTTCTCGGGCTATTGGACCGGAGTAGCCGCTGGAACGATTCTCCACTGTCTTCGGGAGACAATGGAGCTAATGTGGCTAGGAAAGCTTACTCCACGGCATTGCTGCACATCTGCAGGACTCAAACGGTAGGTAACAGGTAATGTTCACTTTCTCAACAGCAGATTCTCTTATCAGGACGTGAGAGGGGAATTGTGACTTTAAAACTCACTTCACAGCGTTGCTGCACATCTGCAGGACTCAGACGGTAGGTAACAGGTAAGGTTTCTTCTCTTAACCTCTTAACCCGCACCGGATCGCGGGGGGGGGGTGACGGAAGTGGGCGTGTGTGTACTTTTATTTACTTTTGTTTTATACAAAATATTCAATCAACTATCACAAACTATGCATCATTTGAAAGCTAAAACACTCAAGATTCATGTTCTGAACTTGTTTTTGCAATAAATAAACCAGAGAGGAAAGGGTTAAATGAAACGCTAAAGGACCGGCCATGTAAACATTAGCATAATATTAGCGGTACTCATCTTTCATCTCCTGTCGTTCAGATCGGACGAATCCAATAAACACCCGCATACATCTCTGTGTAAGAGTCCACTCTTCAAAATACATCCCACTTTTTAATCCAAAACAACGGAAAAAATAGGGAAAAAACAAAATCCTTCGTTGTTTGCAAGGGAGTTGAGTTAGCGTAATCAATCATGTCCATTTTCAATGAAATATCGATTCTAATCCTTTTCTGGCAAACTCCCCCTGCTAGAATAGTCTCTCCCACGTATTATAAACCCTCCCTCGTCTCTCTCCTTCAATCAGAGACTCTCCTGGGATGCATCATATAGAGGAAGCGCTTTACAGGCTTGGTGAGCTGTCAATCATTGCACCCAGGGTTTTCGTTGGATAAAGGCACTCGGTGCCCAGCCAATGCCTTTCCAACAAAGGTTTGATTGATGGACTTAGTAACCAATCAAAAGGCATTATCTTGCGCAGTTTACGTAAGTGGGCTTTGGTGAATACTGTTTGTGCGCAGTCTGCGCGTTCTCAATGGCGCAACTGCAGTGGAGCGCGCAGACTCTTACTGACGCTTCCCATCAGCTAAATGAGTTTTTTACACTTTGTAATCTCTGTAAATAGTTGCTTTAGTTTTTCAGTAACTGTTTATCCATTATAATTAGCAGTTTATTGCAGATTTATTTGAATGAAAAACTACTCTTTACAATAGCAAATGTTCTGAAATAAATGGCCTTTTTGAAATTCGCCTAGACTTTTCTTGACATAAAAGCTCACAGAAGCTCCATTACTGAGAGAATCATCCTCATATTTGAATCATGACATGATTAGACATTCAGTTTTATATTTAAGTTATTTTCAGGCTCTTAACATTAAATTATAATATTTTTTTCCCCCAAGTAAAAAAAAAAAGAAAAAAACGTGAGTCACTTACATGTATATTTACATGTATATTACTCTGTTCCCATATTACTTTGAGTTATTATGACTCTTGGACAGCAACATTTCAAGTGTCTAGTTTAAAATAAGACCAGATTTATGAATATAGACCATAGGGTTTAAGAGCTGCAGACATTTTCATTTGGGTATGTCGTTTTCAAAGAATTCTCAAAAAATGGGGCGCAGGTTAACAGCAGATTCTCTTATCAGGATGTGAGAGGGGAATTGTGACTTTAAAACTCACTTCACAGCATTGCTGCACATCTGCAGGACTCAGACGGTAGGTAACAGGTAAGGTTTCTTCTCTTAACAGCAGATTCAATAGGCAGCTTTACCAGCGATGTTGTACATCTTCAGAGCTCCATCAGTACGTATAACGGTTCAGACCTTTCCACAGCCATACGGTTCTTCACGAGACTTGTAATTTCAGAGAGAGGGTTAACAGGAGCCTTCAATGAGGGATTACTTCACGACAATACTCAGTGGAAGAGAGGATAATACAAAGCATTACTTCACCAGTTCAGTTGTATCGTTCTGGAATTTGGATGGGGACAAGTAGATCATTTCACAAGAATGGACGCAGGCGTTGGGAGACTCTTCTCAGCATAGCACACAGCACTTGTGTTCACTACAAATCCACAGCATTAATTCAGCGTGCATCAGGTAAGGCAAACAACTGCAAATCACTCACACAGTAAGGCTGATCAGAAGCCTCGCTTCATCCATGCATTTCAATGGGAATATTCAACTCTCAATTCCTCTCCAGCGTATCTGAAACAGATGTCCTCCTCAATAGTAAATTTCACATTCGCAGTCTTTTCTTCAAGCTTTACATTTGATTCAACGATGTAATTTATTCACTTATCTTTCTCTCTTCCAGCGCAGATCCAAGCAGCAGTTCAATCCAGTAATATTCCACAAGCAGCTTTAAACGACAGACTCCAATGGCAGTTCTTCACTTACACGAATTTCCAGGATTACAGCGTCCAATGTAAGCGCTCGAACAGGAGATCTTCTACCCCAAGACACAACGACAGAGACCCAGCCAAACAACTGATTAACTGAACACCGATTGACTTTTACCAGCTCAACCTCAACTCTAACCTCCTTCTTCTCTTCTGAATGGCTCTTTTATCCTCCTCTTGTGAAGTGGAAAGCCTGTGCAAACACCGCTCCTCTCTCTCTCACACATGCCGTGCATCAGCAGTAATTAGGTTGGACAATATCTCCGCTACACCCGGAACCGGAGTGAGGTGTTACACTAAAATAATTCCCCTCGGGGAACATGGAAAGAAAGAAAGGTTCCGCTTTTCCCAGCATTTTGTCACCCGTGACAATGGCAACGGGGAATATTCAAGCTGCTGGAGAGGACGTGTCGACATTTTGTCTCTCGTAAGTTAGATATAAAAAAAAGTTAAACAACTGCTTCAAACTGGTTAAGTAACATTACCCACAGTCTACTTTAATTACTTTTGTTAATATTTATACCTTTGTGATTATGGTATCTTTCCTTAATCATCTGAAATATCTATGCGTTTAGTACTAGTGTGCGGAGCACGTCTTGAATGCTATCATTCATGTTTCATATATCCTGTTTTTATTAATAATTTGGGTGCATTTTATAGTTCATTTTGTGTTTTTCAAAATAAATGAACTGAATTAATTCTGATTCTGCATTCATCTTTCACAGCTGTTGATTGTCCATTGTATAGGACATAAATTAGTTTAAACTACTGCATGTCCGCTCACAGAAAAATAAATAAAACACTATTGATCCACGATCCTAACGTTACGAATCTGATGCGGCAGACAAACTGTGAGCGCATGTCACAAAATGATCCCGACTGAAAGTCAGCACATGTAAACACCAGATCGGTTTAGATAACGTCTCATGAAACAGTCCACCGAGTCTTTCAATCAGAATGATTTTAATCGGATTGACAAAAAACTGTGCATGTAAACGTGGCTAGTGTTCAGGAACCAGACCAACATGTGTGTTTGGTGCTGGCTTTAATGGAGGAACTGATGAGGCTGATGGCAGACAGGTGTGGTGATTGTTAAGTGTGCACAGGTGGTGGACAGAGAGGATTATGGGAAGCGTATACTGAATCCGAAATCGCCCCCTAAACCCTCATTCACTATTCACTACGTTAGTCCACTAATACAGTTCACTTGAAAGAGTGAGCAAATTCGGACAGCCATTGAGTGTACATCGGTTGTACACGCATTATTGCGGTGCATTGTGGGATAGAATGAGTGCACTTGATAACGTCCACTATGGTTTCGGTCACCACTACAAATGGATGTCCCTTCAAATAATGAGTATAGGGGGCGATTTCGGATTCAGCCGTAGTTATCCCTGTTTCACACCCATCTCCCGCCCCCTCCCGTTTTGTTATTTCTCCCGGGAATCTCCCATAATTTGTATGGCCCAAACCTCGTTATATGAATAATCACGTCAATATATAGTGTCGATGCGGGCAGATCAGTCATTTAGTCAAGCCAAAAGCCAAAGGCGACAGAGGCGCCAAACTCCATCAGGAACTCAAACTCCATCAGGAACTCAAACTCCATCAGGAACTCAAACTCCATCAGGAACTCAAACTCCATCAGGAACTCAAACTCCATCAGTGACAGAATGGAGAAAATAACCTCATGAGAAACCAGGCTCAGTCGGGTGCCAGTTCTCCTCTGGCCAATGAACAAACAGTGTATGATTATGATTCAGGCAACATTACAGGTCAGAGGTCAGATTAGATCGGAATATTTCTCCAGTTCCATCTGATTGAAGATCAGAGTCATCACGCCAGAGACGTGGACACAAAGGACACACAATGGACCCTTTACACAGACTGTGACGACGCATTTCCACAGTTATCAACATCACAATTACACACATATATCACATAATTCTCTCTTCTGACTGCTGTAATCAATCTCTCAATATTTTTGGATCATGGATTTTTATCTTTTGCTATTTGTGAAAATGGGAATACCAAAATGATATTTGCTGTCATCTCGCGTTCACCACTATTAAAGTTGACCAAACTATATCATGGCTTCTGAGAACCCCTGAAATGTGAAAAGGGTCCATTAAGGGTCCATCCTTTCAATTACAACACTAGACTTTTAATAAAATCAGCATGAGTATTATTACAGCTGCCATGATAAAATAATCTGCGTTGATCAGCAGTCTTGCACTGGTGTGTTCATCTCTGATACATAATAAAGAGGAGCTTTAAAGCCGCTTGCCTTCAGTAAAAGCTCATTGGATTCATTGAAATGTAAGCTCAAAATTACAGTGGGGTTTTGTAGTACAATGTATGTATGTCAAAAGATCAAGAAAACTTTTATTTCTTTATGCATGAATCTTTTTTTAGTAAGCACAAGATGTATATATACACAAAAAAGTGCAAGTTTTCTGAAACTCTATTTGTTCTTTTGCCCTGAATGCTTTAACACAGTTTAACGCTGACTCTCGGATCATCTGAGATTGGGGATTTCAAGGTGAGACACAGACAGCGATTCATGAAATATTCACTTTGCTTGATCAGCATTATGAGATGTTTTATCTCTGTGTAATCTTTCAATGTACAGACTGACTCACTCAAGCAAATGTTAGTGTTGGCAGGGAAGATGTTTGTACTTCCTAAACTAAATGGTAAAAATCTTTTAATGATATTCCATTTATTATATTTTTGTCCATTATTTAAAGTATTCATGAATTCAAACTGTTTTTAGAAAGTCTGCTGATAATGAACACCTCATTGTACTTTGTATTTCAGCTGCGCTGAAGATTGGCTTTCTCTTACCCGCACTGCCGGGCTTTAGTTTGATCAATTCTCAACTGCTTGTAAAGAATGTGAGTATTATTAATGAATATTAGTGTTCTGTAATGTATGGGGTTTGGATTTAGTTTGATTATTTCAAAACTATTGGGAAAGTGGAATAGTCTGAATTTGTTTGTGACTTTTTTTCAGGGCTTTGTGGCCATTTTTACTGATGTCGAGGACACCCTGACGGGCCTCTAAGATCCATCAACACGAACTGCACACAATAACTCATAACCGTCTAACTGATTTTTCTTATAATTTACATTGTGGCAGTATTTGTTTTCACTTTCTGTCTGTTTCTTTAAAACCTGCCTTGCCTAATAAAAGTAAAATCATAAGCAGTTTGTTCAATAACAGGGGTTATGAGAAGAGCTCTTTAAATTAAAGAGTAAAAACAAATTGATAAAGAAAGTTCAAAACTGAAAATTGCTGTTTTTAAAGTCATATTTAAGAACTCACGTGTCCAGCTGTTGATTCCGATAATTGCACATATTAAAAGGTATGTCAGTGCAGTCAGGAACATGAAATATTGTTGAAAATAGTGATCGCATGCACTTTCAACAATTGCTGAAAGAGAACTAATTCAACCAGTCAATGGCCAAGTGCCCAACTAAATGGAACATCGATCCCCATAATGGTGACTTCAAACAGACTTCAACAACTTTTGTACATGTACCGTATGAAAGATACAAAGCCAAATGGGTTTGTAATAAGTAAATATGGTAATGCTGTTTTTGAAGTTCTTACATCATCCTTTGGTAAAATATTGAATTTATTTGCAGTTGATTTCTTCTAAAGCTGTGTGGCTGTAAGTCAGATGTTTCTGCTATCTCTTCTCTTTTTTCTGTTCTTGTTGTTCCTCTTATCTTCAGTGATTCTGCTTGTTAACCGTAGGTGTCATCACTAATGCTCAATCATCACCTGTAGAGTGAATCTACTTTATTTCACTAACTGCAACATTGCTTTAGTGTTAATTTTACTCTCTATAGATTGGGACCATATGAAAACTGAGCAGTGTTTGTTTAACACAGGGGATTTTACTGTGTAAACATGTAACCAGCAACATATGATTTTTTTATTTTTATAATTCTTTAAATATTTATTTAAAAAAGTAATTTAGATAGCATTTACTGCTATCTACTTGGATAGCAGTATCGAGACTTTTTCTGTAAGCCTCCTTGTTAAGCTGTCCTGAGCTTTGGACGTTGTTAGGCCTCCTCTCGCTTTAGAGAGTTGTGCTGAGGTCTCCGTCCTCAGAGCTCAGCTAGGCAGTACGCTAGGTTGTTAGGCTCTCTGTGAGCCTCCTTGGCTTCTGCATTTACAATAGTGGAGAGTTGTCAGGCCTCCTCTTGTTATAGAGAGTCACTCTTTTCACCTCTGCTCCCTAGAGCTCTGCCTGAATAGCTGGTCCGAGTTGGGCTTTGCAAAGCCTCCTTGGTAAGCTGTTTTGATTGTAGGACCCCGATAGACCTCCTCTCACTTTAGAGAATCACCATATTCAGGCCTCCATCCCCAGAGCTCGGCGAGCAGTAGTGCTGAGTTTGGGCACTTTGCGAGCCTTCTTGGCCACTGCTTTCAGGAGGAAGCTGGTTGTGAGTGCGTGTCTGACGCCAGATAGCTTACTAAGTAGTAGGCTCTCAGTGAGCCTCCTAAGTTACTGCTTTTTACCATTGTTTCTTTGCTCCCCTGTGCTCCATCTGTTATATTAGTGAAAGTTGCTAGGCCTTATTTAGGCCTTTCTGACAGATGTAGGATGTAGCTAAGCCGCTCGCTCTCTCGTAAGAGTTGTTATCTTAAGGCCTCCGTCCTCTGAGCTCAGCTTGGGTCTAAGTTGTTAGGCTCTTTGTGAGCCTCCTTGGTCACTGCACTTGAACTAGAGCATTTTTAGGCTTCCTCTAACTATAGAGAGTTGTTCCATTAGTGGCCTCCGCTCCTCTGAGCCCCACCCATTATTGTATCAAGCTGCTTGCCCTGTTATGTCGCTTCCTTGACAGGTGTAGGACTTGGTATATTCAGCCATAGGCGTTGCTAGGTATCCAGAGCTCTGCTAGGATAGCAATTGTGAGTGATCGGCTCCCTGTGAGCCTCCTTGTAAGATGTCCTGAGTGTGGGGCATTGTTAGGTCTCCTCTTGATTTAGAGAATTGTCATGTTGAGGCCTCAGCTCCTAGAGCTCAGCTAGGCAGTTTGATAAGTTGTTAGGCTTTTTGTGAGTCTCCTTGGCTGCTGTGAGCATTGCTAGGCCTCCTCTCACTAGAGAGTTTTCTTATTGAGGCCTCCGCTCCCTAGCGCTCCGCTAGATAGCAATTGTGAGTTGTAGGCTCTCTAAGCCTCCTTGCAAGATGTCCTGAGTGTGGGGTGTTGTTAGGTCTCCTCTCTATTTAGAGAGTCATCCTGTTGAGGGCTCCATTCTTGAGAAGATCCTGTCTATGCGCACCTTAGGGATGGCTTTGAGTCTTTTGACATAGCTCTGCAAAGGTTTTCTCCCGAACAATTTTTTACCGGTCCAATCAGCGAACAGAGGGAGTGGCTGAGAGCGATGACGTTGATGTCGTGCGCTAGTTTGAGTTGTAGTTCAGTAATGGCGGCGGTGAAAGATGCAAGTGTGTGGCACCGCTGACGAATGTCCAGAAGTTAAAGCCGGAGTGTGGCGAGGTGGACGAGCGAGCGAGATCGGTGTGCGTGATTGAGAATGAGACACACCGGTCTCGAGTCCTCTCATGAGGGAGCACGGAGGCATATAAGGACGAGCGACACCGGTGAAGGATGAGAGAGGACCAGGCCTGGATTTTAAATTGTGTTTTGTTTACGGTTTGTTATGTATGTGCGCGGCAGTCGATCGTGAGGGGCTGCCGCTTTTACTTTCATTTTGTGTTTATTATTTGATTAAAAGTTGTTAAATGTTTGCCGGTTCCCGCCTCCTTCTTCCCTGAACAAACGAACTCCGTTACACGGAGCAAGAACAATCACTGCTGAGTTTTGTTGGTGGCCATAATGTTGTGGTCCGGGAAAAGTATTTTTCAGCTCGCTCCGTTAGTGGTGAAGGAGTTGCTGAAGCCGTCTGTCTCCCACCACCGCAAGAAAAACCCAGGCTGAATTACCGACTGCTTTTGACAAACACCAAGGTCGTGTGGTAATGTAATTGCTCTCCGAATCCACATCTCTGAGTTTTCAAGAATATATCACTTCAAAATTCACTGTTTATATCCTTTTCAGAAGTGTTTACAAGAGCAAAATATTTCATCACCGCTCAAAAATAAAAGAAGAAAAGCACATAAACATTTGAATTGGGCTGTTATTTATGGCAGAATTTATTCTTATCATACCAAGCATATGACATTTTATTTACAGCATACAATCTATGATATAATGCTATAATTGCACAAGATATGCACCACAAGAGCAGCGCGTTACGATCTCAAAACTCTCCTCTCCACCGTGAATAAATCACAATCCGAATGCACAAGGTTTTATCACTGACACTGAGCTGGTGTGCACAGTTAATGTGAGAATCAAAGGCGAACGGCGCGTGACATACGTCACGACCAAACGTTAGCGATTGGTTATGGCAGATCCAGAGTGACTCTTGGCAGATCCAATAGATTTAAACTTCAACAGAGTTCCCGCCTTCAAAGAAGTAAACGCTTGTCAATGGAGAGTGGCCAGACTCTCTGTACAAATGAAATGTACGAGAGTCTGGTAAGACCAGGCTAGTATTTCACAGCTGTGCTTTTATACTCACGGTCGCACCAGTGCTGGCGTTATAGGCTGCCGTCTGCCAATGTCAAATTCATTGTCATGTGACATCTTCTTCACTTTACAATAATGGTCCAGGTCACTAACGTTCGCTAGATTCTATAGCCTACGTGTAGAGTCGGTTTCCTCCTGTGTTCTCACCTCAAATGGGTAGAAACACTGAGGGGCCCCGGCTCTTGTCGGCTTGCTGCGCTACGGCGTTATTTCTCCAGAAGCAAACTCTGTGAGTCCTCCATCACCCTCGGTGCCGGACGTGGCGGAGCGTCTGGCATCAGGCCCCTTGCCGCTGAATCCTTGAGAACCGGTATTGGGCTTGGGTTATATGAGTGACCCTACGGGGATCCCATATATCTGTCCACGGTCGCTCCTACGGGAAGCCCGTGTCTTTCCCTTGGGAGAGCCTTCCCTTCAATGGGATTGAGCCCCCTCTCTCTCTGTCGCGGCCTACGGCTCAGCCTGTACTCCTACATAACTCCTTTGGGGTACGATGTGGGCTCCGCAGCGTTCCCCTTCACTAGGGCACGCTTTCCCAGTGTTATCCAATAATCACTGAGCGGGTCATGCGGAACAGCAGTGATGGTCTTCCCGGTGTGAGCCCCGTCTCATCAGGTAAGAGCTCAGGCGGTTCACACAGGGCACTGGAGGGGGGCAGAGGCCATGGCGCTTTGGTAGGGATTCCTATTCGTCGGTACTCCGACGTGGCGTCGAGAGTGACCGACTGAATGGGAATGTCTCGGTTACGTATGTAACCCTCGTTCCCTGAAGGAGGGAACGGAGACGCCACGTCCCGTCGCCATGTCCTCTGTACCCTGCTGGGGTGCCGGCTACCTACTCGGCTCCTCAGCAAAAGGCTGATTTGATGCAAGCACCTGTGTCTCATTTATACCCGCGGTGCGTGGCATGAACACCTGGTGCAATCATTGCATGCCAATGTGCATTGGCTCGTTTAGTTTCACTCGAAGTAGATTGGCTCTCGCGAGCGAGATTCCTATTCGTCGGTACTCCGACGTGGCGTCTCCGTTCCCTCCTTCAGGGAACGAGGGTTATATACGTAACCGAGACGTTTTCTTATTATTTCTCTCTTTAGTGTATTAAATGTTATTAATTTGAACACATTTAACAAATGGCTTTTACTGGGGTCAAAGCAGATGGGAAAAGGTAACAATGCCCAATAATAGGTTATAATATGCCCTTATAGGTTTATTAGGCAATGTGGGGAAATTATTCACCTTTAGATTGTATTGTTTTGTATCTGACAAATTATATTAATCAGACATCATTAAATAACGTGACAAGACTAAAAGAGGAGGTATATACACATCCAAATAAAAATAAATAAAACCAGACTTTTCTGGACCAAAATTCAAAAAGTGTCAGGTAAGTTTTCAATCACATTTTCGTCTTTTCAACTTGTGGATGCTGGTTCAAATATAAATCATAACTATAACCTTAAAATAATATTAATGAATATATATGGCACATAATCAATTGTTTTTTTAAACCTTTTTTGTTTTTTTTTGCCAACTATACCCCCATGAAAAAAATACAGGACCAATAGAAAAGTGAGTTCTAATTCAAATGCATTTGTGGTAAGTACATTTGTAAAAAAATAAAATAAAAATGGATAAACATCTATATATTAATTATTTGACTATGAGTCCATGTCACACTAAGCAGTGTTGATTTGTTTTTCTTATCAAGTCACGTTTGATCTCATCTCACTGTGTAAATGTTACTACAATCAACAGGTGTGGAAAAATGGCTGGAGAAAGACGAGTTCTCGTGGCGGTCGAAGCTGGTGCCTGGAAATGCAAGACTGCCCCGTTTGGAGATTTATTTGTTAACCATCATTTCATTCCGTGTGTAATGCATCTCACATTCACAGAACGTGTATTGTTATGATAGCAGACTCAGAGAGGAAGATGGAAGTTAACAGGAAGTTTATCGACAACAGTGAGCTATATAGAATAAAGCAGGTAAGTGAGATGCACAATGATGAATTGGAGAACTGGATGCTGGCAGTGAATGGATGTTTCCACTTACAGGTGAGAGGACTGATGGATGATACGGTGGGTGACAATGCCCAATGAGGAGTGAGACCGCTCTCAAATTGAATCAAAAATATCTTAATTTGTGTTCTGAAGATGAACAAAAGACTCACAGGGTTGGGACAACATGAGGGTGTGTATTTAATGACAGGATTTTCATTTCTGGGTGAACTAACCCTTTAAGCATTACATTGAATGACTTTGGACAACTTGTGACTAGCAAAAATGTGATTTCTAATGATCATCTTCTTTAATACAGACAAGAGAGAGTGTGAAAACATCAGCTGTTTGCCAGGTAAATAGTGAATGCCATTAATAAACATATAATGATGATATGGTATATACAGTATATCTCAATTTTTTGCCTTTAAAATTGTTTTTTTTACAGTCTGCCAAAAAGACCTGTCCAGTCTATACCAACATGAAAAAAAAAGAATTCTTGGACTGGAAGAAAGTGAGTTCTATTGGCAATTCAAGTGTATTAGTGGTAAGTACATTTACAAAACCAATGATTTTTTGTCTAACAAATGTCAGTATAACTCCCCAAATTAAATATGATAAACATTAAAGGGATAATTAACTTACCAAAAATATTTTATATCTGTCATCTACGTTTTTTCTAGTGTTACTAGGTACTAGAAAAGTATCGCTATACCCTGCTAAAATAATACATTTTATTAGTAGAGGTACTTTAAGATTGACAGCACTCTAATAAGTTACACTCACAGTCAAGATACTTGCGATTGCATTTTCATTATATGTCCCGCAATGAATGTAGCAAAATTCAATGTGGAATTGAAAAAGCAAGTCTCCGCCCCGCCCTGTCAATCACTGCATCAAGACGGGCCAGGTGTTGGAAACATGGCGCAGGCAGAGCTATTAGAGCGAGGCATTACTGGCAGATGAAGTGGAGCAAGAACACAGAAATGACGATCTAACGAGATGTGGTGGTGCACATGTGGCAAATGCCAACCAGAGGAAGAATCTCAATGCTGCCATGACTTGACCATTTCAATCCCGCCATTAGAATCCGTCATTGAGTCAGCTGGTGAGACCCTGTTTATGTCGTTGCATTACCCAACAAAATGGATTTCCACCATTACTGAGCAACAGCGTTTTAGAGGTGGTTTTTAGTTTGAGCTTGAGAGGTTCTTCCTCTGTGTATTCCGCTTCAAAAAGGTGGGAAGGGCAAAAACTTAATCTCTTCTTCTCCTCGAAGTTCAAAATCGTCTGACATTGTTGGTTTACCTTTTAACACCCTTTTTTGTAAACACCGTTTGACTTAGGGTGAACTCACTCTAGGCACTCAAGTGTATTTCGTGCCCAAACGCGTTTCACCCCCAAAGCCCAGTTCGTTTAACTAGTGGGAGCGCTCCGGTCCGTGCCCTGGCCTGCTTGGAAGCGGTGGGCCAGAGTGCGGTTTGGTTAGGCTCGAGCGTGGTTCACATGCAGTGTGAGTGCTAAACGTGCCAGAGCACGGAACAGTTGTGTGCTACTATCATCATTATTTACATTTACGCATTTGGCAGACGCTTTTATCCAATATTACAGGGACAATCCCCCTGGAGCAACATGGAGTAAAGTGCCTTGCTCAAGGACACACTGGCGGTCGGGACCGCTGGGATTGAACCAGCAACCTTCTGCATATCAGTTCCATGGTTTAACCCACTGGACCACCATCTCACGTTATGACAGCAAACACCAAACTATTACTACTTGGATTCACTTTCAGTTAAATCAAGTAAATCTAGGTTTATAACGGTCCTGGTTCTCACCTTATTGATGAACATGAATTGTAGTTTGTGAATAAAGGCTGCAAATTCCTCCCTCAAAGTCAACTGCCTCCGTAATCTTCTGTATCTTCTGATACGTGCAGTACAGTCCTGTGAAAATCGCTGCGCAGCCTGAACGATAAATCTATTAGGCAGTCTATTAGTGAAAGCGCTTTTCTTCCTGTCTTCTTCAAAACAAAAAGTTGCATCGTGAAAGACACAAGCGTGCTCCAGCCCGGTGTGTTAAGTGCAATGTGAGTGCAGGCCAGCGGGGGAGTGGGGTAACGGGACAATCGTGCTCGGGCACGGCTAGGGGTGTCGCAATATACCGGTATTGACGATAACCGTGATATTCAAAGCACAAATATCGACATTGTGTTAATTAGGGTGTGGCAATATACCGGTATTGGCGATAACCACAATATTTAAAATGAATAGGACTCTTAGATAGCAAGACACGTAAATACTCCAGTGTCCTGAGTCCCGTTTGTAATGTCAAATTAGTTATATTTCGTTTCGTTTCTTTACTAAGTTAATTTAGAAAAAAAAATCTCTTCACAATATGATAAATATCTGATCAGAGAAAAGGAATGAAGTGAGCAGGTGTAAAAAGGCCATAATTCTTGCGGCTGCGCTGAAGGAACGCGGACTCTGAACACCAGTCAGAGCCGGTCGATGGTCGCGGTCTCATAGTTTCTTTTAATTAATCAATGTCTATTTACATAATGTCTATTCTTGTATTTGTATTTGCAATCTAGTCATGGCCAATAACATTTATGTTAATATTTATTCATCATCATACTGTTGAACTTGACAGTGTTTTCTCTCTTGTTATAATCATAGGGAGCTTCACAGAAGATAACAGAGTATTACCCTGTGTTTACTAGTTTCCACATTTGTTTGTTGGGTAAAAAATAAAAACTAAATAAACAAAGTAAAAATGTATTGGTAACACTTTATAATAAGGTTCATTAATTAACATTAGTTATATTAGTTAACATGAACTAGCATTTATTCATCTTTGTTAATGTTAATTTCAACATTTACTAATGCATTATTAAAATCTTGCTAACATTAGTTAATGCACTGTGAACTAACATGAACAAACCATGAACAGCTGGATTTATATTAACTAATGTTAACAAAGATTAACTAATGCTGAACAGAGGTGTTGTTCATGGTTAGTTCGTTAACTAATGCATTAACTAATGTTAACTAATACAACCTTATTGTAAAGTGTTACCAATTAATTTGATAACTTTTTCCCCCAAGGTTTCTATAGATATTTTTTTGGCCACAATAACCGTGGAGTGAAAAATCTAATATTGTGCCAGCCCTAGGCACGGCACAAGCCAACAGTGTGAGTACACCTGCACCTTCAACTTGTAAACACTGACTTGGTACGGAATTGCATATTATCACAGAACAGAGCAAGGTGAACATTTGTGCTTATAAAACTTAAACTTTTTTAATAATTTTTTAAAAATGACTAATCGTTCCGCTAGATAAGACTCTTATTCATCGTCTGGTATCGTTTAAAGCCCTTTGGACCTTGAACCGTTTGGGGCCCATTGAAGTCCATTATGGAGAAAAATCCTGGAATGTTTTCATCAAAAACCTTCATTTCTTTTCGACTGAAGAAAGAAAGACATGGACATCTTGGATGACATGGGGGCAGGGCCTGAAATTGGCAGGTAGCCAATGAGAATTGTGATTCATTGGGCAGTATGAGAGGATGACTACTGTTTCGCAACGCATGGTATCGAAAAGAAGATGAGGCCCTTCTCTGACTATGTTTGGATGTGCGAGTATTAAACTGTTGGTGAGATGGGACGAGATAATGCAACGCTGACATAGGCTACAGTACAATGACAGTTGCACAGATGTGTGTGTGCGCCGTGTGCGTGTTGGGAGTTGGGAAGCGGTGAGAAAATGTCCGGTACGCGGTAACTTTACCAGTTATAATAATATTAATTTTAAGTAGCGATCGATAGTGGATAATAATATATAGCCTAATGTAATGTATAATAAACTGACAGTAACAATGTTGCACTTTTGACGCTTGTGCAGCCGATCGAGGAGAAATCACAACAAATGAGCAGCGCTATAACACATCTCTCTCACAGCAACAGTGTGTTACTGAACCATTCAGCGCTTTGAATTAATCGTTTGTATCGTATTACCGTTTACCGGCACATGTCTATTTACAACACACACACACACAAAAATCTGGACAAGCACGTGAACATGCTTAATGTCGAGGAGAACAAAAAAAGTGGCTGGTAAAAAGTCACTGTGGTAGGGGGTCAGAAAAGTTAAGTTCAGGCCCTGCATGGGGGAGAGCAAATGATCAGCAAAAGTTGATTTAAAAGTGAACGAATCCTTTAACATCTCAGCACCTTGACACCTTAACATGCGTGGTCGAGTGTCTGCTGAAGTCCTGAAACAGTGAGCGGTGCTTTAGGTTATTTTACCCTCAAATAAAGCCGTCCAAAACGATCTTTTTACCAGCTCCACTTGACTCATGCACTGTTTTCCAGGTTGAAAGTTATCTTTTGGGTGAGAAAACCCCTTTCTTAATGATCTGTCTGGGTATTTCTCAATGATTTATTATTTATGCATTTCAGACTGAATTAAGTGTCTAGAGCTCTGTCCCTTTGTTGGTTACAGACGTCTCCATTCAAACTAATACTTTCTCTTTTGTCCTTTATTCCAACCCATTTTCTCTTTCGTGAAATGATGTATATATGAGACTAGTACTTTTTGTTTTGTTGAACCGTTCAAGAGTATAAGTAAAGGAGAATAGACTCAGCTGATCATATAATGTACATTCTTTCTGCTTGGCTTTTGGAGCCCTAATAATTTATGGGTTATGAAAACACTGACTGAATGGACATCATTGCACTTGGACATTATTACATGGCTGCTCGATAGTACAGTTGAGTATTCCAGCAAGCCGTGTGTTAATGTGGTGTGTATTCTTCTCATTTTAGTTCCTATGTCCATTTGGGCTGAAGGTGAAGACAGAACCAAACCAAAGCGGGACTGTAACCTACTGGCCTGTGTGACAGACTTCATCCTGACAACTTCTGGCATGGATGAGGCATCACATGTTTTTGAGAAAAAACTTCTTCACCTAGAATGTAAAGTGTGGAGTATTCATCCCCCACGAGGAGACTCCGTGTCTTTATCTCTTGTGAGTGGATATCATTTTAAAGAACTGCTCATTTCTTCTGAATTTATTTTGTAGTATATGTAAGAATTTCCCATGAAAATAAACTTTTAGTAATGTTTTAAGTAATGTTGTAATCCTGTTAATGTATGTCCAGTATAAATTGCAAACGTATGCTTGTTTTGGGCATGTATTTACAGGTTATGGACAGGAGGTAGATGCTGTGTATTTAAAGGTGCTCTAATGTTTTTTATTTGTAGGCCTATAATATGTTATTTTTTGTATATAAATCATTATTACAGTGGAACAAATTGCTATTTTCTATTAGCAACTGAATTCAACCATTACACATCACCACTTTATCACCAATCATTTTTTACAACTTTGTAGTTTATTGTTTTATGTCAAATGTGAGAACAAATGCAAGTTTATTTTTTCTTTCAGATTATGTAATTTCAGTAATAAAGTCTGTATCATAGAATGGTAACTTCTTTCTGTTGTTATTTTGTTGATGTTTGTTTTAACTAAATGGCTTTAATGTAATTCAAGATAATTTAGTTACTGCAATATAACTGTAGTAAAACCATGATTCACACCAAAATACCACGGTTACTACAGTCATAGTTAACTACAGTTTTACTATAGTAAAACCATGGTTCATTTTCCTAAGGGATGTGGTGTTTTCTTTTCTTTTGTGTTGCTGTTCTGTTACGCTTTTTCAGCTCCTCTAGGTTAAACAGTATTTATATTGTTTATTTTGAAACTGCTTGGATTAATTTAGTTTTTTGTTGCAGGAGCCGAGGCTTCAGGTCAGGCCGCTAGTAGGCCCTTGTGTGCGGTGGTGGGATTTTGTCACAGAGTGCAGTGTGTTTTGTGTCTGAACCGATGTGTGTGTGTGTGTGGTGTGATGAGATCTGTGCACAAGGTGGTAAGGTTTTGATACTAAACTAGCTCACCTGCCATTGGTAAGCCTCGGTCTCCTGGCCCTGTTCCAGTCTCTTCTATGTGTCTATGCTAATCCGGCCCTCCAGTATTTTAATGTTTTTACGATCACTGCTGAATATTGTATAAATCAATTTTTGTATTTTTTGGTATTCACGTCTCAGGCCCTCTTCTTTTGAAACACGAATTGTGTGCTTTTGGGTATGTGATTATCTCATAAGTGCTAATATTTCCCTGGTCATCAGGGTGGTGTAGTCAACTACATCTTAGAGTGTCTTTCCCAGGAGCCTCTAGTTCCCGCCACATATGCATGAATCTTTTAAGTAAGCACAAGATGTATATATACACAAAAAAGTGAAGTAAGTTTTCTGAAACTCTACATGTTCTTTTGCCCTGAATGCTTTAACACAGTTTAACGCTGACTCTCGGATCATCTGAGATTGGGGATTTCAAGGTGAGACACAGACAGCGATTCATGAAATATTGACTTTGCTTGATCAGCATTATGAGATGTTTTATCTCTGTGTAATCTTTCAATGTCCAGACTGACTCACTCAAGCAAATGTTAGTGTTGGCAGGGAAGATGTTTGTACTTCCTAAACTAAATGGTAAAAATCTTTTAATGATATTCCATGTATTATATATTGTCCATTATTTAAAGTATTCATGAATTCAAACTGTTTTTAGAAAGTCTGCTGATAATGAACACCTCATTGTACTTTGTATTTCAGCTGCGCTGAAGATTGGCTTTCTCTTACCCGCACTGCCGGGCTTTAGTTTGATCAATTCTCAACTGCTTGTAAAGAATGTGAGTACTATTAATGAATATTAGTGTTCTGTAATGTATGGGGTTTGGATTTAGTTTGATTATTGCAAAACTGTTGGGAAACACTTTTTTTCAGGGCTTTGTGGCCATTTTTACTGATGTCGAGGACTCCCTGACGGGCCTCTAAAATCCATCAACACGAACTGCACACAATAACTCATAACCGTCTAACTTCTAACTTCAGAAATGTTTTCAGTGTAAGAATTATATAATCACTTGAAATGTACAAGTTGACCAATTTTGACAATAAATCTTATGTACAAGTAATTTTTGCCACTCATCCACACAGAATATACCCCCCCCCCCCCCCCCCCCACACACACACACACACACATCTGATGTGCCGGGTATCCACAATAAATGAGCAGACCATAATAACCAACATGAGACTGTTTATTGAGAAAAGAGCTGAGCAACACTAATCAAATCAATCCAAATTTTATTGATATAGCACAATAAAATCAACAATAGTTGATAGGGATGTAACGATACATCGTATATCGCGATATACAAATGTGACGATATATATTGTTGATGTGAAACGAAATAATATCCAATCCGAAAGCGCTGAGAGATGAAATAGTCATGAACTGTAAGAAACTCCGACTATAAAAACAATTATTTAAAGTTTATTTAATAAGGCAATTTCAAAGAGAATAATATCTATTTTCCAAGAGACACCTGAGAACAACAATTATAAACAAAACATAGCAGTGTGATTTTTTTGTTTGTTTACCAGTACTCGCCTCTAGCTCACTCTGTATAACATCAGAGTTCTATATTTTAGTTTAATAATATTTATTGAATATTTTGAGGATATCTTTTGGTACTAAATAGGCCTACTATTTGTGCAAAAATGATGGTCAATTAATGACCACTTAAAATATATTTTTTATTATTTATATTACAATTAGTGTAGTAATTAAGGTTAAAATAGAGAATTCCAATGCAAAGAGGCAAATTAGAGCCATTTTGTGGCTGGAAAAAGAATAATGTTTATTTGTAATGCCATTACCCATCAGGTGCCTGAATGGCTCTTTAATACATATACATCTAGTCTGCTTACGCATCATAACGGCTTACTTATTTTTAGGTTTTGCATTTAAATACATATCTTTGATCAAACACTAGATTTCTTTAAATGTGAAATGTTAAAACGTTAACAACTTACATCCTAATATTTTAATGATACTTATATAAGCACACACAAGTGAATATTAATGAATGCAAGCAAATATAATTTAACCCAAGAAAAGTTTTAAATAGTGCTAAAAAGTCAAACTTTCCTTATATGTACAGTAGGCTATATGAATATACAATATTTGTGCCAATCACCGCCATGCTTATTCTGAAGTCTCGTGAGATTTTGTGGGACTCTGGATGAAAATCTGTTCGTGTGTGGTGTGCTGTCTTTGTCACATCATGGCACACCACACACTATAGGAGCAAAACGGTTAAATCTAGGATTATTTGTCCTCATGTTTGTGGTCTATCACATTTTGAAAATCTTATAAGATGTAAAAAATCTTTTGGTGTGTACCCAGCATTAAGCCTCGTCTGTGAAACTGAGGGAAGGTGTTTTTATTCCACTATATTGTGGAATCATCGGAGTGATGCGTGATGACTCCGATTGTTCGAATATTACAATTAAATAATACTTAAATCGATACGTCATCCTCAATAAACCCGTCTCCAGTGTGATGCCTCCGATCCTTCGAATATTCCGATCTATTATGACCTCTGACCTGTAAAGCGGCCAGAATAATAATAATAATAATACGCTGTTTGTTAATTGGCCAGAGGAGAACTGCCCCCCCGACTGAGCCTGGTTTCTCCCAAGGTTTATTTTTCTCCATTAGGTCACCTGATGGGGTTTTGGTTTCCTTGCCACTGTTGCCTCTGGCTTGGCGTGCTCAGTTGGGGACACTATATTTTTCAACTAAACATCGAAATAAATCTAATTAATAAACTAAATTAACCATATAAACTAAATTACTGATCTAATTATTGATCTAAAGCCCACACTGTCACCGTATGGAAATTGAAATGAACTGATGACATCAAATGGCTATACAGCTGAATAAAATGATGCTGCATTATTTTCCTGTTTAACACTGTAAAGCTGCTTTGAAACAATCTACATTGTTAAAAGCGCTATATAAATAAAGTTGACATATATTGACTCTGTCAGCTAAACTCACTGTTAGATCACGAGCTAGATTCACTCCAAACACAGCGTGCTGAGGACATCTGCTGGTTAAAGCCGTGGACACACTCACTCAAACACAGAACCAGGAAGCAGAAATCACATGACTTCAGGGAAAGTGAAACTGAAGTGTAGACGAGCTGGTGTGTGTTTGTGTCTCTGTGTTCATTCAGTAAAATGGCAGAAGGGAGGATTTCAGTGGATCAGGAGTTGATGTGTTCAGTGTGTCTGGATCTCCTGAAGGATCCAGTGACCATCTCGTGTGGACACAGTTACTGTAAGAGCTGTATTACAGGCTGCTGGGATCAGGAGGATCAGATGAGAGTCTACAGCTGCCCTCAGTGCAGACAGACCTTCAGTCCAAGACCTGCTTTAGCTAAAAACACCATGATGGCTGAACTGGTGGAGAAACTGAAGAAGACTAAACTTCCTGTTGACTGTGACGCTGGAGCTGGAGATGTGCAGTGTGACGTCTGTACTGGAAGAAAACACAAAGCCGTCAAGTCCTGTCTGGTGTGTCTGGAGTCTTACTGTCAGACTCATTTTGACCGTCATGAGGACTATCACTCCCGTAAGCCACATAAAGTGACCGATGCCACTGGACGACTGCAGGAGATGATCTGCCAAACTCATGATAAACTCCTCGAGGTTTTCTGCCGCACTGACCAGAAGTTTATATGTGTGCTGTGTACGATGGACGAACATAAAAACCACGACACTGTATCAGCCGCAGCACAGAGGACAGAGAAACAGGTATGAAATCACACACTGATCAAATAATGCTGACACTATTTATACTGGCACCATATGATCAGGAAACATCATTCACACTGCAGACGCCAGCAGAAGTCAACAGGAGCTGAAGTGGACTTTCACCGCTGAGCGTACAGATGTTAAGAGAAGACTTTGTGTCACTTTAAGCAGTAAAAGACTCATAAGATGTAGTTTGAGACTGTGCAGATCTGAAGGAAACAATGTCAAGATATGAGACTTGAGAAAGTTAAAGATATGAAACTATGGGATATATAATCTATTATAACTATAAAATCATCTTCATTGTGTGTCATAAATCATCATAATCTTAATAGTTATAACCACACATAGGTAAGTATTATTACTGTTGTTCTGATTATTCATGAGATGACACAACACATCATAAGGTTGTTTATAAGGCATTATGCATGTGTTATAATGCACTAAGAATATCCTTATAATGGATTATAAACACAGGCTTCATAGAAAGTGTTCCCAAACAAAAGCTCCCATGATGCTCTAGTGTGCGCAGTATAAAGTGGCGTCTCTGTCATTGGTTTGTGCTGCAGAAGCGGCTGAAGGAGACGCAGAGGTCGTTCCAGCAGAGAATCCAGCAGAGAGAGAAAGATCTTCAGCAGCTGAGAGAGGCTGTGGAGGCTCATAAGGTGAGTCTGGAGAAGAAGAGAAGTTTGAGAAGTCTCAGTCAGGACTCACTGAAGCCACTGTGTGATTGTGATGTGTGTCCTAACAGCGCTCTGCACAGACAGCAGTGGAGGACAGTGAGAGGATCTTCACTGAGCTCATCCGCTCCATTGAGAGAAGCCGCTCTGAGGCCACACAGCGGATCAGAGATCAGGAAAAGACTGCAGTGAGTCGAGCTGAAGGACGACTGGAGCGACTGGAGCAGGAGATCAATGATCTGAGGAGGAGAGACGCTGAGCTGGAGCAGCTTTCACACACACAGGATCACGTCCATTTCCTGCAGGTAACAGAGATCTAGAAGAACAAGAGACTCACAGAGAAACATTTCATGAGAGCAGAATGAGCCGTTGATCTGTGTGTTGGGTTATTATAGAATCATCAGTCAGACGCTCATCTGATCGTCTTCTTCTGAAAGAGACGCACTTACAGATGCAGTTCAGCTCTGGAAATCTCTGAACCGCTGAACTGTCACACCCTTCTTGAGAATAGACGTGAAAATGCACCATCCAAACTTCAATGCTGTAATTCACTTCAAAAAATTAAAGTATGAAAAAGTTGAATTTGACTGTAAATTTAATATACTGTACTAATGTTATTTTATATAAAATATATATTTTATCAAATAATTTTTACTCCAAAATGGTTAAAAATCGAAGCCTTATGAGTTGTTCCAAATTTGAAGTTGGTATCACAAAAATTGAAGCTCCCATGAGATTTTGTTTAGGCGTTGTAGCAGAAATAGCCACCGGGTGTCGTCCACATTCTCCTGTAAAAAATGAACACATTTCTGTCCAAATATCACTTCTATCACAAAACAGTCACCAAATATGAACCTTTGTGACTCAGACCTTTCCGACGACATGTGTTTTGTCAAGATTAGAAAATGGTTTTGATTAATAAAGTAGTTGAAATAAATTTTGTAATATGAAACCTGATACCGCCCACTAGGGGAGGAGCCTAGAAGAATTTAAAGTACCGTTTCCATGGTAACAACATCCAATTTCACAGGATGAATTTTGAGTTTGTAAGCTTTGAAATTATACATTTATGATCATTACTAAAGCCGCGTTTCCACCGAAATTACCCGGAACTATTTGTACCAGGAACTTTTTTCCCAGGAACTTTTTTCCCCCCAGACCTGCTGCTGTCTGCGTTTCCACTGCGGTCTAAAGTACCGGGAAGATTAGGCAAATTAGTCCGGTGATGTAGGACTGCGCGCGGCGCGACTGCTCCTCCCAGTCAGCGACGGACAGTAATAATTTTTGTGCGACACTGTCTGCAACAATAACAAGTGGAGGAGATGCAAGCAGCGCTGCTTGTGCTGGTTATGTATCGGTTTACTAAAGAGGTCATTAACAAAACGGCGGAAAAGAGACGAGCACTGATACTAAAGCGTATTCGTAAAGCTATATTTAAAATATGACAAAGTATGTTATCATCAGCTATTACGGACATTGACCGTGAGATGGCTGAGACGAACGCGCGCCATCGGACAGAAAGAGTAAGACTGATATTTACTGAACGCTGTTCGATCCTCGCAAAAGACTTTTAAACATGCCGGTTGAAATAAAATGCTGCGTGAGCTCAACCAATCAGCATGTTCAGCACCCAAGTCCCACCCCCGAAAGTTCGGGAACTTTTCAAAAGTACCACCTCGCAAGCAGGGCCGTTTGGAGGGGGAAATATTTACCCGGAACTTCATTTAGACCCTGGTTCCTGCGGTCGAAACACACCGAGTTCCCCCCCAAAGTTCCTGGTTCCGGGGTAAAGTTCCTGCGGTGGAAACGCGGCTTAAGATATGTAATATGAAAAAAAGGCTAGCGGGCAATCAACGGGTTGAGAAAACATGTTCAGCACTCTTTCTTCTGGAAGGTGTGTGTGTGTGTGTGTGTGTGTGTGTGTGTGTGTGTGTGTTTGGGCTTTGGGCTGGTAAATATTTCCCCCTCCAAAAGTCCCTGCTCGCGAGGTAGTCCTTTATTAAAGTTCAGGAACTTTTGTGGGCGGGACTTGGCCTCTTAACATGCTGATTGGTTGAGCTCACGCAGCATTTTATTTCAACCGGCATTTTTAAAAGTCTTTTGCGAGGTTGGCATTCGTTCTGCGTTCAGTAAATATCAGTCTTGCTCTTTCTGTCTGATGGCACGCGTTTGTCTCAGCATCTCATGCTCAATGTCCGTAATAGCTGATAATAACATGTGTTGTCTTATTTTAAATCTAGCTTTACAAGCTTTCAGATACGCTTTAGTATCAGTGCTCGTCTCTTTTCTGCCGTTTTGTTAATGACCTCTTTAGTAAACCAATACTAAAGGTTTATTTTGAAGGCCTAGTCTCTATTTTAACCTGAAATACTACAATAATTAAAATAAAATAACAAAAAAAAAAATTGTGTATAATTTTCAATGGCATAAATAGAGCATAATTATTGCATAAATATTCAAAAATACCATCAAATCATCTCAAAATACAAAATTAAAAAGAAAACATATTATTGAAGAAATATAAATTGCACTGGTTTTACTGGGGTGGAGGAAGTTTAATTTTTAGGTGTCCAGTCACTTCTGAGCGGGAAGACGACCAATGCAACCCCTAAACAAAGAGCAACAGAGGGTTAAATAATGACAATCTCTAGACACGCCACGCATTCAACCAACAATACATGGACAATGATTACAATAAAATGAGAAATGTTATAATATTTCCTTTAATAATACAGCAGTATTGCTCCTTCACTTTCAATAATGCAACAGTAGCTGATTATTATTAATACACTTACAGTGCTTTATTATTAAACAGTCCTTCCAGAAAAATGCGGCTTTTTTTTGTGATTGTTGCAGAAAAAATCCTTGATTATGCGGCACGTTTTCTATAAAAATGCGGTGGAAAATGCGGGATATTTATGAGATAAAATTGCGGGAACTTGCAAAAACTGCGGTTTGATGAAAAAGAGAAAAAAAGCACTACATCATAGAAAGTGCTGGAATATTTAAGTTCTCATCTTGTTTTATTGAAGACCTTAATAAACACACGGCTCAAATTTACAAAACATTGAGTCAAACAAGTTCTGTAGCTTTACAAAAGGAATATGCTACAACTTCTGAAAAAATGAATAAATAACTTCCTGTTTTACAGACATTTGAGTGCTTCCAATGCACACAGTGCAATCTCTTAAAGGGTTAGTTCACCCAATGATGTAAATTGTGTCATTAATGACGTCCCCTCATGTCGCTGGACACCCGTCAGACCTCCGTTCATCTTCAGACACAAATGAAGATATTTTAGTGTAAATCCGATGCTCAGAAAGGCCTCCATTGGCTCAATGCACTGCACACTCTCAAGACCCATAAAAGCACTAAAGACTAAAGATACAGAGTCCATCTCACTACAGCGGCTCTACAATAACTTTATGAAGCGACCAGAATAGTTTTTGTGCTAAAACCTAAATAACGAATTATATAGTGATGACCGATTTCAAAACAAACAGCATCATGAAGCTTCGGAGCGTTTTGAATCAGTGAGTCGATTCAGTGGTTCGGAGCGTTATGAATCAGTGAGTCGATTCAGCGGTTCAGAGCGTTATGAATCAGTGAGTCGATTCAGCGGTTCTGAGCGTTCAGTGGCTCGGAAATTCATGATTCGGATTGGGTATCAAACTGCTGAAATACGTGACTTTGGCAATCCGAACCACTGAATCGACTCACTGATTCATAACGCTCCGAACCACTAAATCGACTCACTGATTCATAACGCTCCGAACCACTAAATCGACTCACTGATTCATAACGCTCTGAACCGCTGAATCGACTCATTGATTCATAACGCTCCGAACCACTGAATCGACTCACTGATTCATAACGCTCCGAACCACTAAATCGACTCACTGATTCATAACGCTCCGAACCACTGAATCGACTCACTGATTCATAACGCTCCGAACCACTAAATCGACTCACTGATTCATAACGCTCTGAACCGCTGAATCGACTCATTGATTCATAACGCTCCAAACCGCTGAATCGACTCATTGATTCATAACG